>JAULJL010000015.1:1200000-2400000 GCA_030761205.1 Fremontodendron californicum | reverse complement strand
TCAGACAATACTGCAACCACAGAGCATACTAAGAACCAACACTTTCACTGCAGCGGAATAAGGACCACGAACCAATGGCTCTGATACCACTGTTAGGTACCAGAGTGACGGAATAGTGTCTCACAACTAAAATAAGAGATGAGAAAATAGGAACTGAACACACAAAATTTAACGTGGAAAACCCTCAATGAATAAAGGGAAAAACCACGGGGCAAGACTAGAAGAATTTCACTATGAGAAAATATTACAACACCTCTCTCTAAATACTAGGAGAGAACAACCTCACAAAGAATATAAGAAAGTATACAAGAGAGGAAGAGATAATTCTTGGGATGGTTTTAATACTTCTCCTTAAGGCTCTTTATATAGCCTTCAAGGAGGAACTCCTTCGTTGCTCCCACCGATGTGGGACTTTCTTATATAAGTTCTAACACTCAACACCTCTTTTCTTTCACCCAACACTCACATCTTTTTTGTTCTTTTTTTTCTTTTTCTCTCTACTTCTTCCCTTCACCTCCACAACACACTAAACACCTAAAGCTCTATTTATAGCTTTGTTATGTCGGTTACTAAACCAACTTTCAACATTCTAGTATGTCGGTTATCAAAAGAAGAAGAGTGAAGAGATATTTGGAATGAGAAGCCCTAGGAAAATTCAAAGAAGAAGACTGCAGATAATTCTGGAGAGAGAAGGTTGAAGAACACTCTAGAGGGAGAGAGGAGTCGGTGGAATCTTAACATCCTGTATTTATCTATTCCAATTCCTTCTTCAACGTTGCCAAGAAAAAAAAAGAAAGAAAGAGTCCAAATTTGGAATGTACAATCAAGAAAGACCAGAAGCAGAAAACTTGATGAAAACGTGAAGTGCATCAGACTCTCAACTAGCTTCACTAATTACCTTAGCCTAATGTGCAATATTTCAAGTATGGGGCTTTTCTTTTTTTAATTTCATTTTGCAATAAATGAAATTATACTAAACTAGTTGTAGTAAAAGTGTTTGTAGAGATTTAAAATGTTTTTGAAGGCACTATTTGATATGTAATTTATGTTAAGAGGAAAGATTTGTTTATATTAATGTAAAATTAATTTAAAATTATATCTTTTCGAAACTTTTTTATATAATTTATATTTGTTTAATTCGATCGTTGTATTTCATATTTTATTCATGTAAATCATGCACATCAACTTTCGAGTAAATTTAAAATATTTAATTATTTGTTTGAAGTAAAAAAAATTTCAACCGTTAAATGACGGTATTCTCGATCAATATGATATAAATATTGGATCGATTAGGAACTTTACGTGCATGACAAGTGCGATTATATTGCTAAATCTAACGCTCCCTTTGTTAAAATATTAATCGTATACAAAATTATAAAAACGTATAAAACTAATTAGTTTTACACTAATATAAGTTGGTCCATCCTCTTATGTTATATTCAAAATATTTTTGTTAACAAGTGATTTGAAGTATTATTTAAGATTATTATTTGAAGCAATTTTTTTTTATAAATATTAAAACAAATATATTAATTATCATATTTAATGAAAAATATTATTATAAATAATATATTAATTAATTCTAGAAAATATTTTTAAAAACATTCAATAAAAGTTATATTTAAATATAATGATACATTTTTAAAGTAAAAATCCATAATTGGAATTTAATAGCAATAGTATATATAAACTATAAAAGTATAAACTTTAATAAATAAAATATTGTAATCTTTTTTGGCGTTTGTAAGTACTGAATTTATTAATTGAAGTACCATTTTCAACCTAAAAAAATAATAATTCTGGTTAAGTATTGATCTTGCTGGCTTGGCTTCTCATATTCTATAGGCGGGAATTTGGTAATGCCTTTTGTTTTCTAAGCTTTAATGAGAATCGACCTCTCATCCATTTGGATACCAAATGAAAAATTTTAAAATAATTTTAAATAAAAACGTTTTAAAATATTAATATTTATAATTATTTTGTTTGGATAATTTTTTCTTAGAATAAAATTTAGGTAATTAAAATTTTTTGGAATAAAAAACACTTATTAAGAAGAATAATGATATTAAAAATAAAAAATACACACACATATATATATAAAATATATAATATGAATATCATTAAATTTGTAAAAATATATAGATATTATTAATAATATAAAAATAAAAAATATATAATAGTTAAATAAAATGATAATTTATTTTTTTAGTTTTGTATTTTATAATAGACTATGTTGGAATAGAATAAAAAAAGATTTGAATTTCTTTTTAAAAATCATATCTTTAGGTAAAATTTCAAAACAGAATTTAAAGTGCTCAAATTTATTATTTGAATTTCTCTTAAAATTTGAATTTTTATTTTATTTTTATCAAAACAAATAAATTTATTTTTAAATTTATAAAAATTTTGATTAAAATAAAAAAAAAATCGCTAAATCCCTCGTTCTAATACATCCTTAGGTTTTTTTCATCCTAATAGTCATTTTATAGTTCGATAAAACCTTACGATTTTTCCATCTAATTCTAAGCACTTGAAAATCAAGTAGTCAACGGATGAGATTTATTGATACGTACCCAAAAAAGAAAAGCTAAGAGGTTGTATTAAAATTTAAACGGAGAGGATTTCTTTTGAAAAGCGCTGCCCTTAGCTACACTTCAGCTTCTATATAAGCCACCTTCTACTACTTCAGCTTTAATATTTCTCCTCTCTTTAATTCATATGCACAGTTTCTAGATGGAAAATCCCCCCGTTTAAACAACATCAACTCTGGGTCTTAAATTAGAGTTAGGGATCTAGGATTAGATTTGCACAGCCTTCAACACCAGAATCTAATTAAGCTCTAATTTTTCTTCCACTCTTTCTTTACAATTTTTAACCCCTGAGACTTAATACAGTGGAGTGCCCTTTTTCTTAATTTTTTGGGTTTCTTGAGCCCAGAATCCAGACCATGAAAAACAAACCAAAGGTTGAAGAAGACTTTCTATGGGATCAAAACATGAAAAACCATTTTACTATTCCTTGGACCTTCCCCAAGTTAGTAGTTTCTTCCATCCTTTTGATTTCTATTCTCTGCATCTTCTACACACTAAGCTTCTCGAATGCTTCAAACTCGTCTAATCAGGAATTCAATATCATCAAAACCATTCATGTTATTGACCAAGAGATACCGCCCCCACCTGTTTCATCTCCAAAACTAAACCCCCCAGAAAAAACAACCCTTCACCACATAGTTTTCGGCATTGCGGCCTCAGCTCGCTTATGGGAACACCGGAAAAAATACATAAAACTCTGGTGGAAACCCCAATTAATGCGTGGCATCGTCTGGTTAGACAAGGCTGTCAAAAATGGGTCCGACCAAGACCATCTTTTGCCACCAATAAAGATCTCAGGTGACACTTCCAAGTTCAAGTACAAGAACCCAAAAGGCCACCGCTCTGCCATAAGGATTTCCCGCATAGTTTCCGAGACTCTACGGCTTGGCTTGGAAGATGTGAGATGGTTTGTTATGGGGGACGATGATACATTTTTTGTGGCTGATAATTTGGTTAGAGTTTTGTCTAAATACGATCATAATCAGTTCCATTACATTGGGAGTTCTTCAGAGAGTCATTTGCAGAACATAAATTTTTCTTATGGGATGGCTTATGGCGGTGGAGGCTTTGCCATCAGTTACCCTTTGGCTAAAGCTCTTGCAAAAATGCAAGACAGGTGTATACAGAGATACCCTGGATTGTACGGTTCTGATGATCGGATTCACGCTTGCATGGCTGAGCTCGGAGTTCCTCTCACCAAGGAACCGGGATTTCACCAGGTTTGTCTGTTTTTTACTTTTCTTTAAAATTCATTCTTTTTGCTGAAATTTAACAAGGAACAAGAAATTGAATGATTCAATTGTTTGAATATTTTGTTCTATTAATTCCAACTCGTTTACTACTACTAATTGGTTCCTTTTTTGGGTCCAAACTCTTGATGTTTTTTTTTCCTTCATGGATAATTAGCTTTTATAAAATTTTGTTTTCACTATTCCCTATTATCTAGGAGATTAGGAATAAATAAATAAATAAAAACTTAATCCAGCCAATAAGAAAGTTTTAGTCTTTGGGATAATAGTACAATAATTTGAATTTGAAAGCCTATTAGAATTAGTTAATAACCTAATCTAATGTAATCATACTTTTTTGGGGGTTTATCATCATTTCTTGGGAATTTATTTAGAATGAGTTGTTCAAAACTTCAAATCTATCTTTTTTATAAATATATATATATTAAAAAGTAAAATTTTGTTTTAGCTAATACACTATTTGAGGGTCTATTCCCTATTATCTAGGAATAATAAGAAAAACCTAATCCACCAATAAATTGAATTTGGAGCAGCCGATTTGGATTAGTTAATATCCTAAGATAATCATATATATATTTTGTATCAAAAAAATCTTAATTTGAGAATAAATATAAGAATTGTAAATGTTAAAATTTCAATCTCATATTTTGTTGATGTCATTTTTAAAAAAATAATTATATGAACAAATTGAATTAAGTTCAATTTTATTATATTTTTTTGGGTTTATTATCATGATGTCCCGGGACCTGTAGTTTTTCTTTTTTAATTTTCAACATTTTCTAGGTTTCTTTATCTCGCACATCACGGCATTGATAGGCACATATTTTTCAAGCCTGTGTTTTGTTCACATATTTCAGCATCCCCGTCCTTTCCAATAAATTTGTTGACGACCCCTTTTGAAAACCAAAGTCTAAGACGGTGGAACCTAAGCCAATGCTACAATTACTACTATTATTGTATTTCTAATAAATGTTTCTGATTAGTTTGTTCTTCGGGTTCGGGGTTAGTTTTTGGAATCACCTTTTTCCAAAACATTGGACCACACCATCACACGTGTCGCCTCACTTTTAACGTTTTCGATCTTGTTCTGTCTGCCGTAATTAATCTTTGTTGTTGTTTTTTTAATTCCTAATTATGGTCTTCACCACGTGGACGACAAGATCTCGATCTTAGTCGATCTCAACGTCTTCGATATGGACACGCGTTCACTTGAAAAAATCTGCTTGACTTGGTAGATGACCTAATTCAAACATTTTCCGAACAGATTGATGGGACTTTTGTTTTGGTTGTTGACTGTCAAAGAAGCTGATTTCAAATAAGGATTTTGTTAATAAATATTTAAAGATTTTTTAAAGTTATCATATATATATATATAAAATAATATTTTTATTTAATATATTAAAAATAATTAATAAAAGTATCAAATATTATATTTAATATAATATATTTTTTATAATAATATATTAATTAATTTTAAAAAATGTTATAAAGGTACTAATTAACAAAACCCTTTAAATAAAGGTTACTTCACATTTTCCTTTTCAATATTAGATTGAAATATTGAAGGCTCAGGCCTTAATTAGCTCCATAATTTGTTCATTAGGCATGGCCCTCACTTTCTATCCATAAATGCACTTTTGGGAGTCGCAAGATTGATAACCGATCCAAAAATTGTTGTACGAAACTCAGACAATTTACTGTATAAAAATTCATTGATGATCTTTAACTAACTCTTTATTATGGTTGGTTTTTGTCAGTATGATGTGTATGGTAGCCTATTGGGCCTCCTGGCGGCGCACCCTGTGTCTCCTCTAGTCTCTGTCCACCACCTAGACGTGGTTGAGCCCATATTCCCCAACGTGAACAGGGTCCAAGCCCTGCAACGTCTCAAGGTTCCAATAAATCTGGACTCGGCTGCAGTCATGCAGCAATCCGTATGCTATGACAAAACCAGAAGCTGGACAATCTCGGTCTCTTGGGGCTTTGCAGTTCAAATATACCGAGGCATATTTTCAGTTAGAGAGATGGAAATGCCAGCTAGAACTTTCTTGAATTGGTATAAGAGAGCTGATTACACCGGCTTCTCTTTGAATACCCGTCCTGTTAGCAAACATGTTTGCCAAAAACCATTTGTGTACTACTTATCTAATGCATTATACAACAAGAATACAAATCAGACAGCTAGTGAGTATGTTCAGAACCGAGTTTCAAGCCCCGAATGCAAGTGGAAGATGGCAGATCCTTCACGGATTGAGAGAGTCGAGGTTTACAAAAAAACTGATCCCAATTTATGGGACAAGGTAAGTTTGTTTTTCATGCTTTTGCTTAGTCAAAATGTACATAGTTTATTGGCTTGAAACAGTTTTTGATATAGCTTGGTAATGGATAAATTTGTGTTGTGTTTTTTGAGCAGCCTCCGCGAAGGAATTGTTGCAGGGTTTTGCCAACAAAAAAGAAAGGCACCATGGTTATTAATGTAGGAGTGTGCAGAGAAGATGAGGTCATAGAATTGTGATGAACAATTTCATTTTAATTTCCTCCCTGCTCTTCATCATAATTGATTATTTCTTTTAATGAATTTTAGACGACATAATTAATACCCATAGCAATGGATATTCAGTAGCTGCTTATAAAATTGAATTTTGCTAACGAATGTTCTAAATGTATTATTTAAGGTTACTGAATATAGTAATATTTTCAATTAATGCATTGAAAATGATAAATAAAATTGTCAACTTTTGCATTTAATATAATATTATTATTATAAATAATATATTAATTAATCTTAAAAAATATTTTAAACACACTCGTTAGCAAAATCTTAAAAAAAATCGTTACAGCAAAAAGAGCATCACACATTATTTGCATCTAAATTTCTTACAATAACATACCTTAAACTCTACAAAATTCAACCTTATTTGTCCTTCATGTCGACAACAGCAAAATTGTTAACTTCGAGTTAAACTCAAAACTTGCAAAGGGATTAAAAACATATGCAGCATACCTGTAATTAGGTTAAACGTCTGGTTCGAGTAAAATGTAAACATATAAAATTAAAAGAACAATGGGGATGTGAAGTTTTTTTCAAATGAAGAATTCCAAGGGTGGGATGGTGACTAGTGGTAAGGTCCACACGCACATCGCTTACCCCTTAAGCAACGCGCACTTCTCACCTCATTGGTAAAGATACAAAGAAAGTGGAATCTCTCGCGTCCTGACAACTGTCTTGACTCATCGATATTCGCATTCGCTAACTCAAGTCGTCTCCTTTGACTCAGTCTCACAAAAACACGCTCAAAATCTACTCCCCATTTATCCCCTTCTTTCTTATTCCTCGTTCTCTTCATGTTCTTTGATCAGTAACTCTGTTTTCTCCCATGGAAACTTTACTTACAGGACTTGGTTTCTCTTTCTTCCTTCTTTATATCTTTACTTTTTATGATCTCTCTTTATCTTTCTCTCCAGTGGACAATTATCTCGTCAATTGTGGCGCCTCCCTGGACTCCACCATAGACAATCGTCGCTTCGTCTCTGACTCGTCCGATTCTTCTCACTCACATCTCTCTTCACCTCAGACCTTCTCACTCTGTGCTGGAACTCTTCTTCCGGGTCTGCCTCAAATCTATCACACCGCCAGGGTTTTCAAGGCACCGTCAAAATACGTTTTCGATGTCAAAGATCCAGGGACGCACATGGTACGCCTCCATTTTCACCAATTCAGTTCATCAAAATTGAATCTCCTTAACTCTCAATTTCACGTTTTGGTTAATGGGTTAGTAGCTTTGACCAATTTTAGTGGTGGGAATTTAGTGGGTCCTAAGGTTATGGAATATTTGCTTTGGGTTAATTCAGAAAAGCTTGAGATTACTTTTGTTCCTGCTGAAAGATCGAAATTTGCTTTTGTTAATGCAATAGAAGTGATATCTGCACCTAAAGATTTGATACTCGAAACTGCTCAGTCTGTGAATGGTGATAAAGTTGAGAATTTTAAGGGTTTAAATAAACAAGCATTTGAAGTTGTGTATAGGGTAACTGTAGGAGGTCCTAAAGTTACTCCTTTTAATGATTCTTTGTGGAGGACTTGGGTGCCTGATGATGAGTATTTTAAATCGAGTGAAGGATCGACTAGGGTGTACTTTAGTGGTAGGATTAAGTACCAAGATGGTGGTGCAAGTCGCGAAGTTGGTCCTGATAATTTATATGATTCTGCTCGGTTGATTCAAACCAAGAATGCTGCGATTCCTAATGTGAACCTTTCTTGGGAGTTTCCAGTGACTGAGGATTATAAGTATCTTGTTCGGATGCATTTCTGTGATATTGCTAGTATATCCCTTGGATTGTTGTTTTTCAATGTTTATGTTAATGGAAATTTGGCATATAAGGATTTGGATCCCTCGGCTGTTACAAATTACTTGTTGGCTTCTCCATTTTATGTGGATTTTGTGGTTGATGATGCTAATCATTCAGGGGTTGTGACTGTAAGTGTTGGACCTTCAAGCAAGAGCATGGCATACGCGGTCGATGCTATCCTAAATGGGGTGGAGATCATGAAGATGAATAATTCAATGGGTAGTCTCGATGGTAAGTTGCCTGCAGAGTTGGTTTTAAAGTGTTGGCCAAGAACAAGAAGAAGTGTTGGTATTCTGCTTCCTTTGATTGCTCTTGTGTGTTTACTGCTGAGCTTATCGGCAATTATGCATAGGAGGAAGGATAAGGTGGACTCTGTGCGATGGTCAAAATTGCCTGTGGATGTCCCTGAAATTTCTCCAAAACAAGGCAAACAACAATTGTCTAGTAAAGTATAAATATTGTTAAGGATCCACTGGTTTTATAATATACTAATACAAGTAACTAGTTGGACATACCACATACTATTGGAGGCTAATAGTTCCCACTATTAAAGGTTTCTTTGAGTTTGAATTTGAAGTCTGTGAAGAGCTTTAGCTTTGTGTCTGGTAATCTGTATTTAAGCTGTATTAACAGAATATAATGTTATTTTCAGTACCTATTTTGCATTTTGTTATGTCTATATTGTGATGATCATGTTTGTGATTGAATTGGTGATACTGGAATGATTATTTAATTCAATCACCTAGTGTTGTTTGTGGTTACAAGTCATTTTCACATTCTCTCTTGATACTTTTAAGACCTATGATAATTTGATAAATATTTAATTTCACCATAAAATCCAAGTTATTTGTACCTAACCAACCTGATATCTCATCCTTATTTCTCCGAGTATTATTCATGAATTACCTTTGGAACCTTATTTAAATGTTTTTGAGGTCAGAAAAAACCATTGCAGACTTAATTAACTACGTAAATAACAATGTAAATAAGCAATTGTGTGATTCTTAGGGTATAAGGGATACTACACAGACATAGGGAATTTTTTATTTATGCTTGATAGCATGAGGTTACATTTATAGCAGATTCTGCCTTTTGGATATATAAAAATCTTTATCCAAATAAAATACTTTGCAGTTAAATGCTATATTTCTTTGATTTTTTTTAAAACCCAATTTACACTGTTATGAAAGTATATTAAAACCATGGATGGGTGGTTTGAGCTATTTTTTTAACCTAAGAAATGAGTCTGCCTTGCCTCTGGTCTGCTTCTTGTCAAAGGAGCTGTCCTTGGATCATCTTCAAATGTGTAAATATCACTATTTAACATCAAAACTTGGTTACTCAGCAAGTTTCAAGACATTGTTTCCTTTTAAGACCTTAACCAAGAAGCTGCTGATTGCATAGATCTATCATCTCACGCCCACTTAAATAGTTTTTCATCATCACAATCAATACCAACCGTCTTGGTAAAAAAAAAATATGAAATGCTTACAAGCTGCAATGGGGGCAGCTTAAACTTCTTGAAGAACATGGACCTATATTGTTAATGGACATAAACAGTTGCCCAAAAAAATAATATATTGAAAGCCCATAGATATTTCTCTCATGGTTTGGTTTCCATATGTCTGAGCCAGCCAACTCCATTAATATCTCTGTTTTAAAGGACCGGACAGGAAAACATTTCTTTTCTTTTGTTTTTTTCTTAATTAAGATTGATTTATTTTAGCCCCTCTAAAACAGTAATTCCTAATTATATCCCAAGCTTAGTAACCATGTTTCTTTGTTTTTTTTTTTTTTTTTTTTTTTTGTCTCCGAACAGCCATAGCATAAACCAAAATTAATTGAACCCTAGCTTCTAATTTGAAGCAGAGGTCCAATTAAGGTAAAAATAGAAATGATATCAGCAGGGATATGGCACAGGTCACCAACTTGGCACACCAAGGGCACGCACAAAACACACGAACACCCATATTAGAAGTCGTACGGACACGAGACTACTTTATGCATTTTGTATTTCACCACATTTTCACTTCAACCATGTAACAGTCAAAATGTACCCATTATTTTTTTTTTTCCAGCAAATTCAGGGGATAAAAGGGCCTCTAGCTATCTTCTTCTCTAATTTTACCAATTTTCTCAAATTGGGTTCAAATTACAATTACAAATACTGAAATTAATACATACACTCTTCGTTATTTACTTTTTAACCAATATGATTAAAAATACAAACATAATTATTTAATATTCATGCATTATGATAATTAATGTTATATAATATCAAACTTTATTTTAGTATATGGTAAAAACAAAAGAAACAAAATCTGTCTTTTCAAAGTGTAATTCTTGGCCCGTTGTCTGTCTTCCAAATAAATGTCAAAAGGGTTTTTGCTAATCATAATCCTTAAGATATTTTTTTTAAATGAATTAATATATTATTTATAATAATAATTTTGTATTAAATGCATTAATTGATAATTTTATTTATTATTATCAATATATTAAATGAAGATATTATTATATACGGTAACCTTAAATAATACCTTTAAGATACTAATTAGCAAAATTCATGTCAAAAATATATATGATCGTTAATTCAAATGAGTAAAAAAAATTAAATTTGATTTTAATTGGAAAGCATGCAGATGATCAATCTGCATCAAAGGCCATCTAATACTCTTGTTGAAACAGAAAGAAGACTCTATGCAGAATTGATGGAACTCCAAAAGGCTGAGGAAAGTTATTACAGGCAGAAATCAAGGATAAAATGGTTGCAGGAGGGGGATCAGAACACTCATTATTTCCATAAAATGGTGTCAGCAAAGCATAGCAAGCAATCCATCAGAGTCCTCTATGATGATGAGGGAAGGAAGTTGGAAGATTTTGGCCAAATTTCAAAGGAGGCTGTAAGGTTCTTTCAGAAGTTGATTGGGACTGAGGACAAACAGGTCATAGACTGCCCTAGGGAGCTTCTTACTGAACTTATTCAGCCTGCCTTGCCTGCTGAAGCTAAGGACAATTTAGCTAAGGCTGTTACAAAAGATGAGGTGAAAAAAGCCATGTTTGAGCAAGATGGGGACAAAGCCCCAGGGCCAGATGGATACACTGCACAGTTTTTTAAAACTGCTTGGCCTATTGTGGAAGAGGATGTCACTGCAGCAATCTTATCCTTCTTTCAATCAGGGAGCCGGATATCAGTCTTTAACTCTACATGTATTGCTCTTGTCCCAAAATTCCAGAATCCTAATCATATGAAGGACTTCAGGCCTATTTCATGCTGCTCTGTCATTTATAAATGTATTACCAGGATCATCACTGCCAGGCTCACTCCACTCCTTCCTACTATGATCTCCAGCAATCAGAGTGCCTTCATACCAGGGAGAAGCATCTCAGATAATATTCTCATGGCTCAGGAACTGGTCAAAGGGTATGGAAGAGCAACCTTATCCCCCCGTTTTGCAATGAAGATTGATCTCCAAAAAGCTTTTGATTCATTAAATTGGGACTTCATTCTCACTGTTTTATCAGTTTATGGATTGCCTGATAAGTTCATAGGATGGATCAAGGCATGCATCACTTCCCCAAAGTTCTCAATTTCTCTTAATGGAGGATTAGTAGGGTACTTTGAAGGAGCAAAGGGGTTAAGGCAGGGAGACCCTCTCTCTCCTTATCTTTTTGTCATTGCTATGAATGTTTTATCCAGACTTCTGGATGCAGGGGCTCTTCATGGAGTTTACAGCTACCATCCTAAATGTCACAGAATCAAGCTTACTCACCTGTGCTTTGCAGATGATCTGCTGATTTTTGCAAAGGGTAACTTGGATTCTGTTGTGGGCATACAGGGTATTCTCCATTACTTTTATACCATTTCTGGTTTGCAATTAAACCCTTCCAAGAGTGAAGTCTTCTCCTCTGGTGTTAGTAGGACCACTCTACTTGAGATGCAAGAGTTGACAGGGTTTAAACTTGGCAAACTACCTGTTAGGTACCTTGGGGTCCCTTTGGTCACAAGAAGACTCTCTGAAAAGGATTGTTCTCCTTTGATCGATAGAATTACTCAGAGAATCAATGGCTGGGGAGCACGCATGTTATCCTATGCAGGAAGGCTTCAGCTCATTCAATCTGTTCTTTTTAATGTGTCCAATTTCTGGTGCAGGCACTTTGTATTGCCTAAGGCTGTTCTTAAAAGAATTAATCAATTATGCAGCAGGTTCTTCTGGAAAGGAAGAGATGACTCAGCTAAGGGAGCAAGAGTCAAATGGAGTTCCATTTGCTGTCCAAAGTCAGAGGGGGGTCTTGGATTAAAAGACTTGGGAATATGGAATAAGGCTTGCATTATTCAGCACCTATGGGCACTTCTCTCTCAGGCAGGTTCATTGTGGATTGCCTGGCTTCATGCCTATGTGCTGAAAGGAAGAACAGTGTGGCAGGTTCAACCTTCCCCAGGAAGCAGCTGGACATGGCGTAAAATGCTTCAGCTGAGGGCTTTGGCTTTGAGGTTCACTTCCAACCAGAATGGTGCTCTAACTTGGAAGTTCCCTGGGAATAGATTTATGGTGGCTAAGGTCTGGAATGATCTCAGGCCTAGGCAGGACAAGGTGGAGTGGGATAAACTGATCTGGTTTCCATTTCATATTCCTAAACATGCACTGGTAGCTTGGATGGCTATATTGGACAAACTGCCTACAAAGAACAGATTGATGTCATGGGGCATGGAGGTGGATGGCAAATGTGAGCTATGTCAAACTGAGCAAGAAACCCGGAATCACATATTTTTTGAATGTGACTATTCAAAGGAAATCTGGGGGCATATACTATGCTTATGTCAACTTCATAGAAGCATAAGGAGCTGGCAAGCAGAGCTGCAATGGGCAGTAAACAGAATCAGAGGAAAAACTCTCATTTCTGTTATTTTGCGTTTATCATGGAGTGCCTTTCTTTACTCGATCTGGAGGGAGAGAAATAATAGGTGTTTTAATCGCCTTCAATCCACACAAGGAGCCATCATTGAGCAGATAAAAGAGATCATCAGAATGCGATTGTTGGGGCTCAAGAACATTAGTCCTGATGAAGTGAACCGAAGATTGGATGCAGATTGGGGACTGTCTCTTTTTTTCTAGGATCTTTGTCCATTCTGGAATAGCTTTAAGTATTGCTGAAGTATGTTGCTATTGTTCCCTGATTGATTAGTGGTCTTAAGTTTTGCAAGTATTGTTTAAGTATGTATAGCTTAAGTACATGTTGCACATGATGTTGGATGTAGCAGTTTAACTGCTTTCTGGATAAATAAATCTCTTACTTATCCAAAAAAAAAAAAAAAAAAAAAAAGAAAGTATTTTTGTTGCATGAAGCTTGCAATTGGAGGGACGTAGATTCATCCACGTGTCCAACTCATCACTAGAGTTGACTTTTGAGCAGCTTCAACTTGCTCTTCCTCCCTGATTTTTGCCACGCGAATTTTTTTTTCTTAAAAAAAATCAAATCCAATCTTACGTACAATTCCCAAGACGTGAATCATGCTTCTTTTTCCTTATAAAAAGTATAAATATTATTTTAGGAGAATTCAATTCTTTTCCTTATATTTCATATTCCCTACTTATAGTTTGGATTAATTATTTAATTATAAATATATTCTACCTTAATCCCTATATATACATCATCATTCCACTGAAATTCTCTCAAGAAAAACTAAGCCCTCTCTTTCTCTCAAAAACTTCAACAACAAAAAAAAAAACTACCCCAAGAGAGAGAAATGGATTCCAGGGCAGCAATAAGGCAGCTCTTGACTGTCATCTTTCTTGGGATTTGTATGATGTGGATCATGGTACCAACAAACACTTACAGGCAAAAATGGAAGCCTATCATCTCCAAAAAGGTTCTTTCGACATATTTTGGAACACAAGGTAATTCGGCTGAAGATATATAACCAATGTTTTGTTAATTTCCGAGGTTTATATATATAGTTTATCATAAGTTTATTACATTGTATATCATCGTTCAGGTTTCAATATGCTGGTTTGGACTTTCCCTGTCCTCTTCGTTGCTACTTTGGGCTCTTTGTACCTTCACTTGGGAAAGAACTTGAATGAAAACGTTTTACAAAGGTAGAACAACATTTTCAGTTACATATATATATATATATATATATATATATATATATATATATATGATAAACGTAAGATGGAAAACCCAATTTTAATGGCTATTTCTTTCTTGGATTCTGATGAACAGAAATGACAAAAAACATTGGTTGACGTTATGGAAGAAGCCCATTTTAGTGAAAGGTCCCCTAGGGATTGTTTCAGGGATAGAGTTAGCCTTCTTGATCATGTTTATTGCACTCCTGGTTTGGTCACTCGGAACTTATTTACACAACGGGTTACCTACCATCACTTCAAAAGTAGCTGCAAATCATGGAGTCAAAGTGTAAGATCTCAAACTTAATTAATTGATTGATACGACAAATTAACGTTAATTATATTAAAAATATTTCGAAATTCAAACGTTTAATATGGGTTTTTGGTCTTTTGGCAGATGGCAAATGAAGTTATTCGATGTAGCATTGTGGATAGGGCTTGTTGGGAACATATGCTTAGCATTTCTGTTCTACCCTGTGGCTCGTGGCTCATCGGTGCTGCCGCTGTTCGGTCTAACCTCGGAAGGTTGCATCAAGTACCACATATGGCTCGGTCATATGACCATGGTTCTTTTCACAACTCATGGCATTTGCTTCATCATTTATTGGGCTGTTACAGGCCACATATCTGAGGTAATTAATGTTCTTTATGGCATAATAAACTATACAAGATTACAAGATTTGAAACGGAAATCAGCTGCTTGTTTGTTTTTTTTTTCCTTTTTTAGTCTCCCATAGTCTTTTTCATCATTGTTTTAAAATTGCACGTAAGAATGAAAAAAAGGGTTTAAGAAATTTGTTATGAGAATGAAGAAAGAAGATAATCCCACGTGGAATGAAACAGAAAATATGGCATAGAATCAAAAATTATTTTTATAATATCGAAATTTAATTTAATTGATTTATATAATTATTTTAAAAAAAAATATTCAATAAATTTAAAATTTAAATCTCAAAATTTATAATTTTTTTTTATTCTTTAACTGTGATTTTTTTATATATAAAAAAAAATTGTTTTCATAATTCGTAAAACAGTGGAACTGGTCCATATTACAAAGAAGAAGAACCATAAAATATGGTTGTCTTTATCAAAGGAATTTTTTAGTTTGTTGGTTTGAAAAAAGAGTCTAAATATATTTTCGTCGTTCGGTTGTGGCGTTTCTCCAACATTTCTTCATTCCTTTTTCCATTAAAATGACACCTGTTTTTCATGCACAAACAACATTGGTGCACTAACTGGCAAGAAGAGTCCAAAAATTCTAGCGGTTAGGATAATCTGATAGGGTTTGACTTATGGGTTTAGGAATCTGATTTAGGGCTGATTTGGAATTTAGATGACACGTGTAGGGTGAACCTAGAAGATAAACTGAACCTGACCCATTTGTCAACGATGGGTGCATTTAACATCGATGGTGTTTCTGACCTAAAAAGCAAAAGAAAAAGGAGAAAAAGATGTATCTAGCGTTACCGTATGTATTGGCTTAGATAGTTAGATTATATAGTGGAGCACTCAAAACTACTAGGCTTTTTTCTGCTCTATGGAAAGCAACTTATAGGAACCATCATAGGTATATCCTAATATTTAAATAATATAAATTTTAAAACTTTGATCGACTGCTAGCTAGATTCTCAATTTTGACTTATCAAGATCAATTTTTAATAACCATTTTTATATGGCTTTAATCACTTTCAGCTTCCTAAGTATGCTTATTCAATAACTAAATATAAAGATGTACTCTCAATTTGATAAATAATTAATTATTCGGATTTAACCCAATTAATTTATTAAATTATTTTTAAAAGATAACATCTACAATCATTTTTTTTTTATTTTTAAACTGTAATTTTTTTATATTAAAAATCAAATACTCTAAAATAAAATTGATGGTAAAAGATATAAGAAAAAAGTATAATACTCCAAGTTAAAAGCATTACGAACATGTTATCAACTCCTTGTGTCTTGAAATCTACATTTTTAACCAAAATTTTGATGTAAATATTTCAGATGATAAAATGGAGTTATTCCGATATTTCAAATGTGGCTGGAGAGATATCATTGCTGGGTGGCCTAGGCTTGTGGGCAGCAACATTTCCTCAAATCAGGCGAAAAACGTTTGAGCTTTTCTTTTATACCCATTACCTCTACATAATCTTTGTATTGTTCTTCATCCTCCATGTTGGCATTGGATACTCCTTCATTATGCTTCCCGGATTTTACCTCTTCATCATTGATCGTTACCTTAGATTCTTGCAATCTCGAAGGAGTGTTCGCTTACTTTCTGCTCGAGTTTTACCCTGTAATACTCTGGAGCTTAATTTCGCCAAAACCCCTGGTAATTAATTAAGTCAACCATTTATCTAGTTCTTTGTTTTAAGTTTAACCCTTTTTTTTACCCGACTTGATTTGTTAATATCTTTTTTTAAAACTAGGTTTGAGCTATAATCCGACAAGTACTATGTTCGTGAATGTGCCTAGCATTTCTAAGCTGCAATGGCATCCATTTACAATTAGTTCAAATAGTAGATTGGAGTCAGATAAACTGAGTGTGATCATTAAAAGTGAAGGAAGTTGGTCG
Organism: Fremontodendron californicum; assembly: GCA_030761205.1. Classification (NCBI taxonomy): domain Eukaryota; kingdom Viridiplantae; phylum Streptophyta; class Magnoliopsida; order Malvales; family Malvaceae; genus Fremontodendron; species Fremontodendron californicum. The sequence continues at coordinate 2,383,100 of JAULJL010000015.1, read as the reverse complement.
ACCAAGCTCTACCAGATACTTTCATCTCCTTCTTCAATTGAACGTCTTGACGTTTCTATTGAAGGACCTTATGGACCTGCATCAAACCATTTCCTAAGGTTTGCAAACAAGAAACAAATCAAGCCCCCCTTGTTTTTTTTTTCCTGCCAAGTAAACACTAATTTTGCAGTTTATTATAATTCTAACTATGCCAAATATTTTCAGGCATGACAGGCTTGTAATGGTGAGTGGAGGCAGTGGAATTACTCCTTTTATATCCATAATCCGAGAGCTCATTTTCAGGAGCAAAACATCTCAATGCAAGACACCAGATATGATCCTAATTGCTGTATTCAAGAGCTCTTTGGACCTCACTATGCTAGACCTCCTGCTACCTATGACTGGTTCTCCATCTGAATTTTCTAACCTGCAGCTTCAGATTGAAGCTTATGTAACAAGGGAGAAAGAACCAACAATTGAGAACTCAAAACGAGTTCGTTCCATATGGTTCAAGCCTCATTCAACAGATAAACCTATGGCTGCCATTTTAGGCCCCAATAGTTGGCTCTGGCTTGGTGCCATAATATCATCTTCATTCATCATTTTCCTTATCTTAATTGGGATCATCACCCGCTACTATATTTATCCAATAGATCACAACAAAAATGAATTCTCAAACTTTAAAAAGGCTGCGTTGAATCTTTTGGCTATATGTGTTTCCATAGCTGCAACAGCTAGTGCAGCAGTTTTTTGGAACAAGAGACGGTATGCCAGGGAAGCAAAGCAGGTACAAAACATGGAAGGACAAACCCCAGAAGGATCACCAAGCTTGATGCCTAATTATAATGCTGATAGAGAATTGGAAAGCCTCCCTCACCAGTCTCTTGCAGAAGCTACCAAAATTCACTACGGAGAGAGACCTGACTTAAAGAGTAAGTTCTTGCAAATTGTCTAATGGCTTAACTAGAATTCACAAAACCTATTTTGTCGATCTTTCCTTGGCACACTGAAACTTTTTTTTTCCTCCCTTTTTGATGGTTTGGGGTGCAGGAATGCTATTTGAATGTAAAGGATCAAGCATTGGGGTTCTTGTTAGCGGTCCAAAGAAATTGAGGCAAGATGTTGCAGCAATCTGTTCATCTGGTCTGGCAGACAATCTGCATTTTGAGTCTATCAGTTTCAGCTGGTGATTACTGTTTTGAAACCAGAAAAGCGTGCAATGGCACAATGGGTTTGTCTTGGGAAGAATTTGTGGTGGTTGTATGTAATTCGGCAATCATCTTTTGTTCTAAGACTGTATGGGTTTCTTTCTAGTTCGTAAATCGTTTATGTTGGATCTTTCATGCAAATTTTCTTGCTACATACAGTATTGGGATCCTACATTAATTTGTCCTAATAAATAACCTGATCAATCAATCTTCTTTTTTTCCCTTTGAATGGTCAGGATTTAAAGTTTAATTCTCTCATCTTCTCCACTTTGTCAAATACCAGCACATATGTTTCCTCTGGTCCCAAAGAAAAGGCAGCCTTTAGCATCTGAAAACTATCAAGTATTATGATGATCTAGAATTTGGGGATATTCAAGAAATTTGCGTATATCAACCTGTTTCTTTCAGATGCATTGTTATTGAAAGTGTATGACTTGCAGTTCTGAAACCTGTTTCTTTCAGGTTAACGAATCATTCACTTGTCAGAAAGGAAAACCAAAAAAAAAAATCCTAAAAATGTTAAACCCGTATCCTCACCGATATATCTGACAATGGAATATAATGGTTTATTGGGATAATTTGATTTATTTATATTCAACATTTATACAGCCAAAAAAAATCATTATACAAAATGTGAAGAAAAGTGGATTTTTAAAAATAAAAATAAAAAAAAACCTCTGAAACATGCAACTGGGCATGAATCAATCCCTAAGAAGGTTAACCTCTATGTCTACAAAGAACAATTTTGTGATACTAATGAGATACAAAGATTTAGTGTAATTCAAAGGCCTAATCATTCTCAAGACTCGATTTCTGTTGGTCGTCTTTTTGCTTTGATTGAACAAATAAATGATACATGCTTTAAAAGAAATTTGTTACTCAGGTGGAAATAGGCATTCTCCACCAGAATTTTTTTTTTTGTTCCGGTTAAAACTTGATGTCTAACTCATTTATCTTCTGAATTTGCAATGGATGAAAGTTTCTCTTCCAAAATGTCAAGCAAATCATGGTATTCAGCAAATGAAGGATGAGACTGATAAAAGAACGTTGAGAGAGCATGGTAAGAAAGTCGGATTTGGATAAAAATATATTGAAGATGATCAGAGATGAAAAAGCCACGTACCTGTAATGTCATACTATATGCTTTCCACAACCGCATATCATGCCGGAAAAGATCAAAAAGAACCTGCACAACCCCACAAATGAATTGCTATTGTGAACCCAAACTCTCCGATGGATAGTAAGTTAACCTAGCTTTTCGATGTTGAAATGACCTAGAAATCTAAAAAAATAACATCTTTGAACTTCATCCAGTGTCCTATTCAAGACCACCTGAATATCAAGTAATATTTGCATGAACCATTCTCAACTTCCCAATCATTGTTTTCCAAATTCAATTGTAGATAAAATTTACACATATCCTTCAAAGATTAAATTCAAAAATGTCAAATGAGAAATTTAAAGATAAAATTTACAGGTTGTCAAATAAAGCCCCAGAAAAAAAAAGTTTCAAGATCTCAAATTAATCGATAAGAAAGAACTTCATAAACTTCCACCAAATTGTTCCCCTTTAAGATTCAGACTGAAGATGTTTTGAAATCCCACTTGCTATTTTCTAATGAATGGTTATAACTTATTAAAGGGAAGTCCAGAGCAAAACGACGAGACTCTTATGAGCCACCCATTCTTTAAAGAGGGACAAAGGTATGATAAGTACATCAGTGATGCTAAAACTCAAAACTATAATTAAAACCATATTTTTAATGTTAAACGAAGAAAACTATACCTCAGATCGTCTTAAAAGTGTGGCAAGGACAACTATCCACTCCTTGAACTTGACAGAGCACATATGAGCCAAGAGGAATTCAGCATCCAACCTGCTCTGCAATGTACCCATTTGCAGCTGGAGATAAATAAAAAAAAAGGTTCAATCAGCAAAAGACTATCAAATGTTGGAAAAGAAATTTGCAGGAAAAGAATGGTAGTTATTTTTATGATATAAAGTGTTCATGGTTAGTGCCTTATGCCTGAGTCGAGGCTTTTGTAACAGTTTCTTACAGTAGACAAGCTATTTCACAATTGTATATAATAATACAGCAAAAGAGTAAAGAATATAGAATATAGACAATAGACTATAACAAATTTCCTAAAAAAATTAGCACCTTTTGCCCAATCAGTTCAAGCCCAGAAGCAAAATTCTCCAACCGAGCAGAACCATATCTTTCTCGTTGAAGATATTCCTGCAATGTATTGTTTAGAAGAAGAAATAAAAACACTAACCGAAGAAAATGACATCTTGAATAAACTCTTCTTTTCTTACCACTAAATCAAACTGAGTGCCTTTTACAAATGCAACAAGCTTAGAAAGTTCCTTTTCCGACATCAAATAGCTGGCATGATTTTCCAATATGTTCTTGACAGGAGCAATATGAGCACTCTGCTCTTTGAATGAGGTGCTGGGTCAAACAAAAAAGATTTTATCATTTTGAAATTATAACATCACAGAGGTAATGTAAAAAATTTATACCTTTTATCAAGTGATGGCCTCCTGTTACTAGAACGAAAAAGAAAATAGCCCAAGAATCTAGGAGATAGTCTGTCAGAATCTGTAGATGCCTGCTCATAGTCTCTCCCTGATCTCAATAAGAACCTCACCTAGGAACAAAAGAAGAGAAAGCAATCACAATCCAGAAAGATTTTAGTACCAAAAAATTCATTTACAGAAACATATAACCATGCCAAAATTATACCAGCTCTCCAGCAAGTTCATACAATGATTCGTCTAGCGTTGCCTGCATAGGATTTGACAATGTTTTAAGAGTCTTAAAGGGGTAAAAAAAAGGCAAAATACAGGTAAAAGGAAAGAGGGAAATAATTACATATGAAACTATTAGCAAAGACCTACCTGCAATAAGCGCAGAGCACAATACTGACTAACAGCAGGACCTTCAAGTTTAGCAATTACCTGCACCATTTATAAAACGAATGATTCAATCAAACTATTATGTAGCAAAGGAGATGATGACTTCTATACTCTATGTATCTGTTGAAATTTGAAAACCTCCCGTAACGTTTTCTGATAAAGAATTCACACACAGTAAGAGATAACATCCAAATTTACTTGGAAGATAAACACACTCTGTAAGTTTTCTGAATAAAATTCTAATCTACTATGTTTATCTCCCTCACTTCTCATACATAGCCTTCCAATCACATCTAATGAGGAAGAGAGCCACATAAAATTCTTTGAAGATAAACATACACTGTAAATTTACTTGGGATGGGTTGGGTTGAATGTAACTTCTAGACTGACTAAGCACCCAAAGCATGCTTTTAAAACAGGGTTATATACATGTACCAAGAATAATTCTGACCAGTCGAACTCTCAAAAGAGGTAATATCTTTATGCAAAATTGAAAAGGACAATAGCAAGAAACATGATACTTTTACTACAGAGTTGAAAATTTCAAAGAGAAGATAATTCTTACAAGAATGTAGCAAGCTGCAGTGCGGTACCATCTTCGTTGAAAGCAGTCTTCGAACAACCTTTGGAAATAAAATTTGTGAGGGCAATTTTTGAAAGGAAAAGTGACCAAAACATGCTAACATATACGATAATGCAACTGATGCCCAATGTTTACTAGGTTGCAACTATTACTCGTTAGAAGAAAAGGTCAAACTACCAAACCATCATTAATCACTATAGAAGACCAAGAAGAAGAATCTGATTCTTAATTCTGCTCAAATCACAATATTGTTGCAAATATAGATCAGGATTCGTTTTTGTCTAGTTTTATACAAATATGCATACAGATACACAGTATGTATAGAAAAACACACAAAATTGATTCGTTAAATCTGGACTCATATATATGTTCAACATCTTTTCAAACATGTTTTGCAATTGTCAACAGGAAAAACAAAATGAAAAAGGAGAATTAAAGAACATACTCTGTTGATCTTCCTGCAGCAGTGAACAAATCAGCCCAATGTCTACCATCAGTTTTTCTTGCAACACACACAACCACATCAAGATACTCTGGGAAATTTCTGATCAGATCACAGGTCTTCTCCAAAAGAGATACATTCTGTTTTGGAACTGAGATCTGGTTTTTATTCACATTTTGCCTGCAAGGTACTAATATAGTTTAGAGTTATAGATAGGATAAGCATGACGAGATACAGCAAGAAGAGAAGGGGAGAAAAGAAAATCACATCAAGATCTCCAGCCTTCCAGTGAACACAGAGATCAAGGTTGGTCCATAAAAAGGTTCAAGCAAAACTGAAAAAAAATTTGCTAACCAGCAAGCTTATATGGAAATTTATACTTGTCAAGTTTAATAAGCCAAAAGCTAAAAACTGAAACATCCGGACTGTATCAAAATGCCCACATGCATGCATACAATGACACAACATGGTCATTTCAAGCTCTTAAGTCTTAGGGTACAGCACTTGTATTGTATGCATTAAAACCGGTTAGTCTCCAGTAACGTTCAGTTTAATGAAAGATAGTTTGGAGTCATATTTCCCAGTTAATTAATACCTTGAAATCTCAGCATCAAATACAGTGAAAAGAAGCCACTCCAAACAACGTGAAAAATGAGGCTTCTCCGCTGATATTTGTGCCAACCGTAAAGCCTCCTCGCTTTTGTTCCTCTGCAAGATGCAGAATCAGTAGTAAAATCAGAAAGACTACGTATAACCTTGGCAAAAGCATTGTGCTTTGAAACAAGTGGGGCCAGCATTTAGAGCTATGACTTTCTATGTGACAAAAACAACATTCTTTATACTACTCAGAGAATAGATACCTCCTTACAAATAACTTAATTATGTTCCAAAAAATTTTGGTCAGGCAATAATAAAGTTTTATCATTGCTTGAAGGTTCTTGGTAAGAATCTTCATATAAACATTCATCAGCTAAAAGTGGCAAATCTACAATGAAAGAGAAGGAACAATAAGTTGAACGAAAAGAGGCTTTTCATGTTCACTGCAGGCAACCTTGAAGAACCAACCCACAGTTCCTACCATTCCTTTTGGCAGAAAACTCCTGAGCTTTTTATAACATATTTCCAAAACACCATTAAATCAAAGAATAAGTCTCTTCCTGATGAAACACATAGATTTGACAAAACAAAATGGATAGATAGCTCCAATATCATAAAAAATAAAAGTAAAATCCTTGCTAACAAGGATATTTTACTGACCACATTTCCATATGAATTTAGGCTTTAAATTAAACAGGTTTTTGGAACTCCTGAAGAAAGGAGAATGAAGAGTGATACCTGAAGGAGGTGTCGAAGTAGGCAATGCAATATTGTTTGAGCTTGGGGAGTTGGCTCAAAACATGGAAACTCTGAGCATGTTGAAAATGACATTCTTTGAGAAACACCAACAACAACCCCAGAATTTGGAAGAAGCCCCAGAGGGTACACCTCACGGTCAAATTCCAGCTCTGGATCCAACTAATGAATAAATGTTGAACTATTAAACTCAGTAGATGCACCAAATAACCAGATCAAGTGCCTAATATACAAGAGATTGAACTGTCTAAAAAGTTGACTGAATAGGGAAATAATGACAAGACAAGAAGAGCATAAAAGGAGCAACCAATCAGACAAAAATCAAACTTTCAGTTGAAAAGCATCTGAAATCCCAAACTACCATGAATAGTTCACCATAGAGGGCTTTGTGCAATAATACCTGCAAAAATTCCTCCTGCTTAAATGAGTCAACACCGAGAGATGGATACCAAACCTGTAAAAATAAGCTTCCAAACAGAAATTATATCAGACTAGTACAAATTAAAGAAGCTACATAAGAAATCGATAAGAACCAAATGAGGAAACTATCAACTTTAACAGTAGGTTACCTGCATTCCTCGGTGACCATAATCCAACCAAGAGACGTCCTCAATTAAATTTGTCTTATCCTCTGATTGACCACATGTAACCCAAAATAATTCAACAGAATCAGTGAGTTCCCTTTCTCGTCCATCATCCAAATCAAGTAGTGAAAGCTCCCCATTCGCCCTCAGTATCAGACATCTAGAAAAGCAAGTAAATATGAGGCATGCAATGAGAAGAAAGTTCTATTCACCATTCCAAAGGTAATACCTTGCAGGCTCTCTGGCTAACAAGTTTGAAGAAAATGAAATATGATTGTCAAGGGCACCCTCTCTTGGAATTTGATCAGGAATAAAACGCATCGCTGCAGGATGGCTCTTTGCAGTCATGATCGATAGTTCTCGTACTGTAGAAAGCTGTTTGTCACTTTATCACTTAAAAACGTGTGAAGAATAATTTACGCACCATCTTACAGTACTATCATTTACATATTGCAATAAAAGACATAAATAAAAGCAACTAGACAACATTCCTTTACCTGTAGGTCTGGAGTTCTTGAAGGTGTCAATTCACCAACCAATTTCACATGGAATATGTGTACATCAAAAGGGCGATAAGTGACTAGTATATAATCTTCATACACATCCATCACCATTGGCTTTGCAAGCAATGGTTTACGGCAAAGTAGTGAGCTCTGATCAAGGTGATATCGAGGATAGAAAAGCAACTCATACCTGAAATCAATCAAGTACATCAACCACAATAAACAACATTTGACCATGAAATTTAAAAAGAACAATCGTAATTCATAAGAAAGTATTCATTAAATAGAAAAAACAGAAAGAAAGAAGAGAAACTTGCTGCCAAAAGCTTAGAAATGAACTGGCTAATAGCAAAGGCTGATCCATGCATTTCAGGCATCTATACGTTTCAAGAAATTAATCAAAAATTAGAAGTATTTGGATAGACTAGACAAGTTCTGCTGAAGAAACTAAGAGAGCACAGATTTGTATCTCACATGTTAGAAGAATTGATATAGTTGCAGACAACAACAATCTTCCCCAGCCATAACAAACCTTTGCATTGAATCTTTTGTTCCTGAGAAATATCTCCAAACACTCGCCACTTCTTCAGCCTTATATCATATAAAATCAACCCATGGAGACCAGCAACTGCTAAATACATCCCATCCTTGCTCGCTGCCACATGTTGAACAGGACAATTTTGGGATATATAAGAAACCTGGATAAAAGCAAAACCACATTACAAACACCCACATTTTAAAGAAAACATAATAAAGGCAGACAGTTATCAAAGTTGTGATTTGGATATATAACTGGAAGGTTCAAATGTAGCATCTTAAGCTCATCAGTATCTTCTGACTGCACAACAAGCAACCTATCTTCACCATAAATCACTTGACGTACATAAGTCATTCCTGAAACTCCTCTGCTCAGGCAACATTTTCCAAAAGAAAATGCAAGAATTCTCTCCAATGATCCTTCCTCAATAGCATAAAGCCTATATCCATATTCATCCCACTGCATTAGTGAGGTACCACCCATCAATGGTTCATATTTACAATCCTGGTTTGGCTTAACTACCGGAGAAGAAACAGAACTCAAACCAATTTGACGAATAGTTGACATTAGACGACATCCAGAAACAGACCAAACAGTAAGTCCTCTTAACTTCCACCCAACTGCAAAAGCAGAATTATCAGGTGTCCATGCAATACAACTGACAGAACCAGTGTCATCCATCGAATATCTGCCAAATAACAAGATCAAGAAGTAAAAATCCTTCACCATTAAAAAATGAAAGCCTAACCCAGATAAACATAAGGTTCAAGTTCAACAACTATTATATTTGAATCAGGTAAAAAAATTACAGATAACCAAGCAAACATTATACTCCAACAACTTGCTAAAATAAGTAGCAGAAAAGAAACTAACTAAACCACAAATTTATGAATCTACAAAATTCATGTCCTTATATAAGGTACACTAACTTCACTGTAATTCTTGATCACTAGACATCCATTCCCTCTCTGAATGTAACGTGTTGCTTAAGATGGAAGTAGATGTTCATGGTATTTGTAAAAAGGAGGTGAATGCAAGTTGACAACCACAAGGAATGTGATTTTACAAAACACAGAAGAGGCAAATATACTATTGGAGTGCTTTTCAAACAAATACAGTAATCAGTTCACCTTAAGAACTAAACGTAAAACATCACATTATACCACCAATTTTCTAGCTTTACCAATAAATACAAAGCATACCCCCAATCATACAAGGAGACTTTACGAATGAGCGATCCTGATTCAGCCAAGTCATATAACTCAACAACTCCTCTTCTGGTACCAACGGCAAGTATCTCTTGATCTCCAGCAACGGAAGTACATACAGCATCACCAGATCCCAAACTTTTTTCAGCTTTAATGGATTCAACTGCCTTTAAACCTTTCTTGCTCACAGAGCATGACACGAGTTGTCCATCAGAATATAAGACTAATAGCAGCCTCATTGGAACACAAAACTCCAATTGGGCTATAGCAGACTTCTTGGAGACTTTATAATTCGGGACAAAAGCTCCTTGAGCCGCTCCAGAAGCAATACCATTGACTAGAGAATGTGGCAATGTAGTAACTTCACTGCTATTATGTTGAAAGGAATCAAGTCCAAAAGCTCCATAAAACTGTGCAGGAAAAGAGAACACAAAAATTAAATTCCGTGTTAAAAGGAATTAAAAAGACAGGAGAAAATTACAACTATATATTATCTATGGATTACCTCCCCCTTCCAGGAAATACTATACAAAGATCCATCAGAAAGCCCCAGCAGCATATGTTTGTTATCACTCACAATATTGCTCCTGCAACAAAGAGGTTAAAGGAAACGATAAATATGATACTGAGAAGAACTCAAATTAAGATCAAAATTACTGCAACTAACAGGGAATGCTTACACCACCAAATCATTTTCTGCAAAAGGGACTTGTTCATTCAGAACACAAGTTATCGTTGCCAGAAATAAACCACAGGGTTGCTTCCCTCCTATTTGTACTTTTCTTTCTGTGAACTGGACTGTGAAAACGTGAAGAAAAAAAGATGATGTCTGCAAAACAAACAAAAAAAGACTATGAAATCCATAACAAAGAAAGTTATGCATTTAAATATCTTCAGAAGCAAGACGTCGAAACAAAGGAAATGAAATGGCGGTTAACAAGCATTATCTTTTTATCATTGATCGATGTTTCTTTATGGATCAATCCACCATGGCAAAATGAAACTCTATCCATCATCATAAACCCTAAAATAAAATAAATCAACCTAAATATCATTACTTCCAACACAAAAATGCGCATAGATAAGAATTTAACAACTAACTGATCAAGAGCAATGCTGCATGAGCTGCTCCTTTACTTCATCTTAATTTAGTGACTCACTTCACTCTTTAACTCCAAAATGCCAGCACACTTATACTAAACCAAAATTTAATCCAACAAAAACAGATACAATTTTAACTAAAAAAAGCTAACGTGTAGCTGGCATAGTACGCAAAATCAATTTTACGGGGGGGAAAAAAAAAACTCACAAGAACGGCGATCAATTTGGAGTCAGGGCTCCAAACGGCCTGTAAATTCTCGCCTTCTCGCTGCACCGAATCCGCATCTCTCTTATACTTCCCTAATCTCACTCTATGCTGCAATCACCAACACAATAATTCACTGAAAAATATTTTAAAATAAAAAAGAAAAACCTAATCTCAAATAAAATAATGCATTTATAATTGTCTGTGAAATACCTGAGAGGAGCTCCAAAGTTCGAGATGCGAAGGCGAAACGACGAGCAAGAGTCGGTTAATGAGTTTAAGGTAAATGATCTTTTGCGACGAAGGAAACTGCCCTTGCTCTAATGGAATCACCTGCGGGTATCCATAAGCCATATACATCTTTCTTCTTCTTCGATTACTATTGATTTCTATCTCAGTTAGGGTTTCTAAATCAAGAAATAGATCAGAGAGAATCAAGCATTTTTTGAGAAGATAAGCAGATTAGATCTTGTAGATCCAGGAGAGAAGTAGCATTTTCTGTATTTTTCTTTCAATGTCGAAGAGTCGGTCGTGTTTTTTACGTTTTTTTTGTTTTTCTAATTTCATTAATTTCTTTCTGTTTGAAGATGAAATGCTAAAATGGACTTTTCGATTTTATGAAAAAAAATGACGTTGTACCATAAAACCGATCCCACCTCCGTTTTGGCCGCTCCTGAGTCCTGAACTGAAATGTTTATTTACGTTGATTTTTCTTTTATAATATAAAAATCTCTAAACTCAATTTCTTTTTTCTTTTTAATTAATAAATAAAAGTTTAAGAGCTTTGCAAAAACAATTGTTTAGTTTTTTTGTTTTTTTGCCCAAAAAAACTTTTGACGCTTTTCTTTTAAAGCTATTAAGACAAAAATAAATGGCGAACATGGAACAAAAAACAAATCTTTTTTGTTCTTTTTATTAAATAATTTGTATAACTTTATCTTGATGTTAACAAAATCTTAATATTTTAATAATTTATATTATATTAAATTAAATTTTAACATTTTTATATTATTTTTTATTTTTTCATATTTTAATTATTTTTATATCATATTCATGTAATTATATTCATGCCTAAAATTGATAAATTTACTTTTTAGAAAAAAACAATTTCTTAAAAAATTACCAGATGGGCCGGACAAAGATCCAAACAGTTACATCAATAATGGGCGTAAAAGAACAAAAATTACATGATCCACATCGCTGTAAGATGGACCATCGTACATTTGAGCCCAAATTAAACCCAGAATTTCAGTGCCCAACGGGCTGAAACTTGGTTTTTAACTTTTTATATGACAAGAAAAAATATTTTTTTCCAAAAAAATAACCCGTACAAGAAATATGTGAATACGACAAAATTGAATAGACCTTCAAAAAATTACCTACTTCTTAAAAAAAATTAACATAACTTTTCATTTTCTCTTAAAATATATTTTTTATTTTTAAAACACTCACATAATGAGTGATCATATTCTAGCAAACATAAAATTGTTCAAACTTTTGATAATTAGGAAGCAAAATCAATCACTTTAATTAAACGTATAAATTATAAAATATCGTTTCATGAAATATCATCTCTAGCATAAATATGATCAAGAAAAAGTTATGTAAATGGTTCCGCTAAATTATATTCATATTTCCTTTGTGATGGAAGAAAAAATAATTTCGCTTCTCATTTTCTCTTAATTATTATGGATAAAGAAAGTGTATAAAGCTTGAATATAGTTTTTTTAATAATTTTGTTCTGATAGAATCATTGAAAAACTTTAATATGAATAGATACAATACAAGCAACCATGAAATATCTGTCAAGTTGTACATAAGCAAAATAAATATATATATATATATAATAATTGACAATTATGAACACGATATAAAAAATCCGTCGTGAATATGATTATTTAACAAATAAAAAACAATATAATACGTATCGCATTTATATTTAAAATTTGATAAATTTAATAATTTTTATTGTGTTTATGTTTATAAAAAATATGACATATAATTGAGGCCATATCTATATAGATCTATTTTTTCACTACTGTTATAATGGACAACTCAAATGAAAAAATTGACAATGCTTTTGGAAAACAGCTAAGAAGAGCCTGGTCCTAAGTGTGACATCTGACAAGAGATCAATAATATATGAACAGTTTATGTAAATAAAGTCACTAAAATTAGCTAAACTAAGTTCATGGAGAGGTTTTGAGAGAGAAATGTGAGAGAACAGGGAGCAAGCGGTTGGTAGAGTTGAAAGGATACAGAAATAGCGACAAGTCGAAATCAGATACCAAAAACCAAAAGAATATATATATATATATATATATATATGAATTTTGTTAACAAGTATTCAAATGCATTATTATAATATATTGATCAAATATATTGAAAATAATAAATAAAATTATTAAATATTATATTTAATACAATATTATTCTATAAATAGCATATTAATTAATTTTAAAAAATATTTTAAAAACATTAATTAGCAAAATCATATATATATATATATATATATATATTAAGTTAATAAAGGAAAAGAGATAAAAGGAAGTTTAAAGACAGGGACCGAAGAGTAGATCAAAACCACGAAAAGTGACTTTGCATTTGGGAAAATCCAAATCAAGAGTCAAAAGCAAATGGAAACCCACATCGAGTGAAGATAAGTAGATAAGATTCATAATTGAGGCCTCGTGGGCGAACAAGCACGAGTGAGTGAGAGAGAGTGAAAGAGGAGACCGGGACATAGATCAAACATTTTGGGTTTTGGATTGGGTCCCTTGACAACATGTTGCTTAAGCTTTTTAACCATTGCTATAGCTTTTGCCCTTCTATTTTTGTTTCAACGACAAGGAAGACTTTTCCAAAAGAAAGTATTTCTTCTCCCTTGTATTTATAGTGCACAACAGCACAAGCCAACAGGCTCCGATACTTTCAAGTTCCAACACATCTTATCTAGAAGTTGATCAGCAATTAGCATCCACATGTAATTTCTTTTACAAAATGAACCTATAGTTGAATTTTTTTGAAGTATACTGATATATGAACATTCCAATTAAAAATACTTTTTTTGAGTGATTTTTAATACTATCAAAATCTTTATCTCATGTATTAATTAAGATAATCATTATTCATATTTAAATTGATTTATTATGTTGTATAATAAGAAATCAGGTTCAATAACTCATGTGTCGGTCTAAAAATACTGATTTTAAAATGTAAAATCACTCTCATTGAAAGATAAACAATAGCAAGATTGAAAAAAAGCAAACTGAAGATCAAACCGATGATATCTCTGGTCCAATCGATTTAATTAAAAATTTAAATATTAAATAAATAATAAATATAGTAAATACTAAATAGTTAATAGAGATATATATTTTTCTTAATGATATGTTTTTAATATAAAACTAAGATATTAAAATTTCAAATCTCATCACTTGCAAAATAAAAAATTGAAAATAAATAAAATAAATAACCTAAAATCATTTTTTTATCGATTTTATCTAGTTCGATAAATCTCGATTTTAGATATCATACCGAACAGAACAAGCTTTTGACTTTTAATTAAATTAGCCCGATCAATCAATTCAATCTTATTTTTTCAAGTAAATATTTGCCCCACTCAACCCAAAAAAAAAACACACGTACCATCTATAACAATTGGAACTAAACGAAGATTTTAGATATCCCGCTTGATATGGAATTCAACACGTCATGTTATGAATTGAACTTGATAAGCAAATGATAATGTACTTCTCCAATGAAAAATACATTGTGAGAACTAACAATAAAAAAAAAATGTTAAAAGTTTTGATACTTGCTAAATGCACTAGCATACAATTTGGATTGTCCCACAAAGTTTGAAGTACCCCTTTTAATTTATTTTATTTTTTGTTCGGATTGTACATGAATTTTTAGCCCAAGGGTTGATGAGAGAGGTATGTGATGAAAATAACGTTGGAGGCAGTTGGGCCATGGATGTCTCGTCCAGACCAGGTACACCCAAAGTTGGGCATTGCAATCAGTGTTTCGAACTTCATGGGCGGCACCCTTTCACTGATTTCACTTTTCGAAAAGACGGTTTCCTAATCCAGCGATGATATCCTGTTGGTTGGCCAGGGTTCGTGCCACCACCGACGATTTTTTATTTGTCATGTTCCCTTCTCTTCCTCTGCCCTACCACTACCACTAGCTACCACCCCTACAAAGTTTCCATGGACCGAGTGTAAATGAACTGAATTTGAACAAATAAGTTTTTGTTTGTGTTTGTTTATTTATTTTTGAATTTGTTCGTGTTCGTTAAAGATTTTCAAATTGTGTTCAAGCTTTATGAGTTTAAAATTGAATGTGTTCGTGTTCGTTCATTTAATATTCATGAACAAGTTCATTTAAATTAAATGAACTTGTTCGTGAACATTAAATGAACATGTTCATGAACATGTAATCGAATCTGTTCACGAACAATTAAAAATATGTTCATAAACAATAAACAAGCAAACAAATATAAAATAAGTCAATTTTAAATTATTATTAAATATAAAATAATAAAATACAAACGTAATTAAATTAAATTTAATTTATTACTAAATTATTAAATTTAAGTTATTAAATAATATTAATTATATTATAAATAAATAAAATACAAATAATAATAATAATATTACTATTATTAATTATATTATAAACGAACATAAACAAGCTTTAAACAAACTAATAAACGAGCTTGAAACGAACTATAAACGAGCTTGTTCGTGAACATAAACGAATCGAACACACATCTGTTCGAACTCGGTTCGTTTAATAAACGTACATTAAAATTGTGTTCATAATCGTTTATTTAACTAAATAAACGAACAAAAATTAAATTATTCACGAACGATTCGTTGAACGATCTGTTCATTTACAGCCCTACCTCTCGATTATCATTGTCCTCCCTTCTTATCAACTCTACAATGTCCTACACTGTTCCTTTTATTTAGTCCTTTCATTCCCTCTATGCTGTACTGTTTTTATAGTGTTTTCCTCTTTCTTTCTTTTTTTCTTTTTTATAATTACGATTGAGAATATTTTTAAATTTTATTTGAACTTAATTTTATTCTCGAACCATTTTAAGAGCGCTTTTTTTTTTTTTTTTTGTCTTTATCATTGACACAAAAATGAATCTACCAATTTGTGTTTAAAAAACTCATTAGAAAAAAAAAAAAAAAAAAAAAAAAACGAGAGAGGAAAATTGCACAAATGATGCACTGCACTGATTTTCCTCCTTTTTGTTCATAATCAAGCAAATATCCAAATCATTTTTTTTTTTTGGGGTTTTGCTAAAGATTAAGATTAATTAATATTTTATTTATAGGAATAATATTATATTAAATATTTTAGTTGATAATTTTATTCATCATTTTTAAAATATTGAGAAAAGATATTATTATAAATAATAACTTTAAAGAGCATCCTTAGCAATAGTAGACTCTCGTTAGCATTTTTTTTTTTAATAAAGCATATAAATTTCAATTTAAGACCCCTGTTTTAACTTTCACTAACTTTATAATTATTACTAATATTCAGCATTTAGACATGGGATTATTCAATGATTTAATAATGAAAAACTAATTTTTTAAATAATTGTGACATCAATAGGTACAAATATATCTTTTAAAAAAATAGGTATAAATATAATTCTTTTTTCTCTTAAAATATGAAAGAAAGTCATTTAAAATAAAATAAACATGCAAAGATAAGAGAAATGATAAACATTTTTATTAAAATAATAATAATAATAATAATAAAGATGGTTGATCGTGATGTTTGGAATCTATTAAAAAAAATAAGAAGAATAATAGAAAATGAGACAACATTATTCTTAAAACATAGGTTAATTAGTATATTATTTATAATAATATTAAATATAATAATTTATAATTTATAATTTTGATAATTTATAATAATTTTATAAAACTTTTATAAGACACTCGCTACTAATCTTAAATATCCTAAATATAGCAACCTAAATGTGAGAGAAAGATGAACAAAAATCGTAATAATTAAGAGGTGAGGCGTGCAAACAATGATCAGTGATTGGGAATGGAGATGGACAGTTTCGAAAATAATTAAAATAATTGTGATTTGCAGCTTTAAATCCTTGTTTTCTGAGAAATTAATTACTGCTTCACTGCTTTTGAATTATTCAAAGTTCCGATGGATTGATATATATATATTTTTATTTTAAAATAAAATTAAAAAAATAACAAAAAGAAAAAAAAATTATTTTATCATGTTAGTTGAGACTTGAGACAATGGGACCTCTAGCTAAGGCTCGAGTAGGTTTGTGCATCATAATGCATTGGCGGTCCATTTAATACTTAATCATTAAAATATTCAATCATTCCAAGTTATAAAATATAACTGCTGTTGTCATTTTTCTTAACGTAGGTTTTATTTGGAAGTTTGGTTGGAATTTAGTTATAAAAAGATATTTTCGGAATATTAGATAGAATGAATGTTAAACGGATTTTTGAGGTTAAGAATTTAAAGATTTATGTGCGTGATATCATTTTTTATAAGAATCAAGTAAATAAGAATTGAGATTCAAAAATATATTACAATTTTTTTAAAAAGAACAGTATTGATTACATGATAAATTTTATATATTGAACTGTGAGAGTTAGTCAATAACTCACTCATTAAAGTACTTTAATTCTACAACTGATTTTGAATCATTCACATTTCATTTTACACTTACTATTTTTCTTTGAAAGGGTTGAGGTTTAATTATTCTACCGAATGCATGTTGCACTAATATACAAAAATATCAGTTATATTTAAAGAGGCAAACGGGTGGATTTTGGTTGGATTAAAGTTTTTTCGAATTAGTTATATTGAGGGTTTATTTAGATGAGTGATGAGATTAATTTCAATGAGATTGAAAATAATGGTGATCGTGAGATTAGTTATTATAACGGTGCGATTAGGTACATTAACATTGAGATTAAAATCAGTGATGAGAGATGTGTTTAAATGTAAAAACAACAGTAACGGTGAGGTGATAATGAAAAATGATCATTAAATATATTATTCTAAAAGTGTATTAATAAATTATTTATGTTTAATTATATAATTATTATTTTAAAAAATAATATATTTATACATCTTAAATTAAAAAAAATAAAAATGATTATTAATCATATAAATAATTTGTTTAAAATAATAATTATATAAATAAATATAAAGTTAGTTAAAAAAACTTTAAATATAAAAAAGGAAAAATAAATAAAAACAAAGGTACAAGTGGCAACGACTTTTTCGTCCCAACACTATAATTTAAAGGGTAAAAAAGAAGAAAAAAAGAATACGGATAAAATTGGAAGAAAACGCGAATTTTTTTTTCATTGTAGCTAAAAACGCCAATGAAAAATAAGAGTGTGGCACGGTGAGAATGGCTGTAACGTGCCACACGAATTGTGCGATTGGATCCAAAGAAATGTTCAAATTGCACCAAAAAGTGGGTGATCTGAATCCAAATGCAGCCTGAAATTAAATTATTTTGAATTTGAGTAGTTTTCATATCATGTTAAAAATGGGTTCGATTATTTTTATTGTGTTTCAATTCATTAGTTTTTAATATATTTTTAATAATTATTCATAAATATAAATTTTATAGTTAATGAGTGAATAATAATATAATGATAAATATATTAAAAAATATATATTAACCAATATCACTAACCATCGATTAAGTTGATATTTATAAAAAAAAAAAGATGCAATTGATGAAGAGTCTACTTAATTGATGTTACGCACAAGTTAAATATTATTTAAAAAAATTATATTTAATATATTATATTTATTAAATTTAAAAAAATTATTAATTATATATATATTTTTATATATCACCTTGGTGATGTCATTAAACATCCGTGAATTTTTTTTTAATAAATTATTTTTTTAATTCAATAAAAATGATTTATTAAATAAAAAAAAAAACTTTCATTGATATTTAACCAGTGAATCGGAGTCGTTAAAAAAATAAAAAACTAGATCGGTAGATCCTATCCCAAAATCTATAGGCTATTGCTTATCGCTTCGAGATAATTAAGAAAAGAGATGATGAAGAATTGAATGCTGAATTTGGTAATGGTGATTGCTGATTAGGCTTCCCCGGGGCTCACTCATACTTCCATTTACTCCTAATTTCACCCTCACAATTCCCTACCTCACCCTCCAATCAGAACTATCTATCCATGTCACAGTCAGTGACTTAATCACTCACATTTTAGAAACTACTATATTAATTTCCATACGAACCCATAGTTGAAAGCAGAAGCTTCCTCTTCTCCCTCACTCCTTGTTCTCTCAACTCTCTCTCCCCCTCTATCTATAAATACGTAAAGAAAGGCTTTCTCTTTATAATTTTTTTTTTATTGTTTTGTAAATTTTCTTCATGGGGTTTCCAGTTGGTTACACGGAAGTTTTCTTACCCAAACTCTTCGTTCACACACTTTCCTTTCTGGGTTTCATCCGCAATCTAATAATTGCCCTTTTTAACTACCTGGGACTCTCCGATTTCCTCGAAACAGACACTGTCTGGCCGGAAAACCCGACCCGAATAACACCCGAGAATCCGCCCGTATCCGCTCTCCTGATCCGGGAAATCCTTCCCGTTATAAAGTTCGAGGAGCTTGTCGTCGTAGGGGACCCGCCAGAGAGTTGTGCCGTTTGCTTGTACGAGTTCGAAGGAGGGGAAGAGATCAGGTGGTTAAGGAACTGTAGACACTTTTTTCATAGAGCGTGTTTGGACCGTTGGATGGACCATGATCAGAAAACGTGTCCGCTTTGTAGGACACCATTTGTGCCTGATGAGTTGCAGGATGAGTTTAATCAAAGGCTCTGGGCTGCTTCTGGGGTCGGTGATTTACACAGTGAGTACATTTCGGTTCCGGGATTGTAGATTTTTTTTAGGAGGGGTACTTGTTTTCTCTTATCCAATGGCTTTTTTTTTTTTTTTTTTTTTTTTTTGTAATGAGCTTAATGAAAATTGTACATATTACAAGTTTTCCATATACAGTTTGAATGTTACAATTCTGTTTTTTTTGAATTGTTTCTCAAATCGAATAATAAGTATCAATCAATCTATATTAGTATCAACTCAATTTTTGTTATGAGGAGTTCAGTTCTTAGCCTATTTTTAGTAAAAAATTTGGAGTATTAAATTATTAATATCAACTCAATTTTTGGGTGTTGGATTTTGTTAAGTTAAGCAGGTGGCTGACCGATTTGTTAGGATCCTGTCCCTGAATAATGAAGATGTAACTGATGACTCCAGGTTTTAGGTTAGCCCATGGAATCAAAGAAAGACTCCTGTAACCTGTTTTAATGATTTCCTATGTGGGCAATTTGGAACAACTTGTAGAAGTTGTTAATTACAGAAACTTTGGCAGTGATGAATTGTTGGGTGATAATCAACTGCAGGTTTTTGTCTTCTCATGCTGAACTGTTAAGAACAGTAAAAATTGGAGTAAGAGAAATAGGTAGATGCTGGTTGCAGCAACAGCAGTCTTGAAGATGCATTTAAAGGTGGTGGCGGTGTGGGGGTGCATTGATATTCAAATGATGATTTTATTCAACTTGGATTCTGTGCTTGATCCATCTGTTTTCTCAGGTTCTGTATAACTGCCTAAGGCTTAAATCTCAAGCTGGCTCTGCAACACTGTAAACAGTAACATCAAAAAGCAGTTGGTTTTGTTTTTAGCAATGGAATCTGAAAATTCTAAGTCAGTTCCTCTGAAACCATGTCTATGAATAGGGTTATTGGGTTAACAGGACTCAGAAGCCCCTTTCTATTTCAACTTTCAAGAACTTTCAAGGAGACGAAAGAAATTGAAGGATCTAAGTGAATTATTTAACTTTCTTTATCTTACCTTTTCCGTTTTAGTATTATAAAGAAGAAAGTAAATCTATGAAAAAGATTTAGCCCAAAACTCAGTGCCTAAACTAAACTTTAATGTGACAGTGAAAGTAAATCTCTGATCACTGTGCTGCACTAATCAAAACCAGCTTGGAGAATCACTCCCCTCCCAAACCATTCAAGTTTTTCAATTACTGGACTAGGGATGCAGAGTTCATGGATATAGTTGAGAGCTCATGGCAGGAACCTACCAGAGGCGATCCTATGTCCAATTTGCATATCAAATTGAAGAGAGTGAAGCAGAAGCTCAAGAATTTCAATTTCAAGAAGTATGGAGCTATTACTGAGAAGGTACAAGCCAAAAGAAGGGAATTAGAAGAAATGCAGCTCCAACTACTAAGGAAGCCTGCAGATGTTGAACTAGCAGCAAAGAAAGATATCCTTTCCAGGGATTTCAATAATCTTCTCAAAGATGAGGAAAGCTTTTACAAGCAGAAATCTAGAATTCAATGGCTAAAGGAAGGAGACCAAAACACAGGCTTCTTCCATAGGATGGTAAGGGCAAAGTTGAGCAAAAATACCATTCATTCTTTGACGGATGCACAAGGAAACAGACTTGAAAACTTTGATCAGATTGCTGCAGAAGCTGTCTCCTACTTCCAGAACTTGTTGGGATCCAAAGACCATATGGTCAAGGGCTGTAATCAGGATTTGCTTGCTGAACTTCTTCAGACTTCCATCACTGAAGAGCATCAAGCTGAACTGGTTAAAAGGGTAACTCCTGCAGAGATAAAAGAAGCAATGTTTTCGATTCATAGTGACAAGAGTCCAGGGCCAGATGGATTCACAGCTCACTTTTTCAAAACAGCTTGGCAAGTTGTTGGTGAGGATGTCACAGAGGCTGCAATGTTCTTTTTCAGGACAGGAGTGATGCACAAATCCTTCAATTCAACTAGTGTGGCTCTCATTCCAAAATGCCCTAATCCAAGCACAATGAGAGATTTCAGACCAATTTCCTGTTGCACAGTCTTTTACAAATGCATCAGCAAGATTCTGACTAACAGACTAAAGAGCAGTCTTCCATTGGTGATCTGTCCCAATCAGAGTGCCTTCATTCCAGGCAGGAGTATCACAGACAATATCCTGCTTGCTCAAGAGTTAGTCAGAGGCTATAGTAGGAATACTCTGTCCCCAAGATGTACCATAAAAGTGGATTTGCAGAAGGCATTTGATACTATCAGCTGGGAATTCATCACTGCAGTATTGAAGGCAATGCAGGTCCCTCAGCAGTTCCTAGATTGGATTGAAAGTTGCCTATCCACCAGCTATTTCTCTATATCTGTTAATGGAGGACTTATGGGCTTCTTTAAGGGGGCAAGAGGAGTCAGGCAAGGTGATCCCCTTTCCCCCTACCTCTTTGTGATTGCTATCAATGTCCTGTCCAAGTTGCTGGACTCAGCAGCACAGTATGGGGTCTTCTCTTATCATCCAAAGTGCAAAAAGCTTCATTTAACTCACCTGAGTTTTGCTGATGATCTGCTAATCTTTGCCAAGGGCAATCTTGATTCAGTGAAGGGTATTAAGCTAGTGCTAAGTCAATTCTACATCTACTCAGGGCTCCAACTTAATAGCACCAAAAGTGAGTTCTTCTCTACAGGAATTGACAGAGAAGAATTAAGGCTCATCAAAGAGTCCACAGGGTTCAAAACAGGCACACTGCCTGTCAGATACCTGGGGGTACCATTAGTCACTAGAAGATTAACCATGAAGGACTGTGAGCCACTTTTGGAGAAGGTGACAGCAAGGGTTAGAGGATGGGCAACAAAGTTCTTGTCTTATGCTGGAAGGCTTCAGCTTATCCAATCAGTTCTGTTTCACCTGCAGAACTTCTGGTGCAGACATTTTGTCCTGCCCACGCAGTGCATAAGGAAGTTGATGCAGATATGTTCAAGTTTCTTATGGAAAGGGAAGGAAGGCCAAGCTAGGGGAGCTAAAGTTAGCTGGAAGTCTATTTGCCTGCCAAAATCAGAAGGGGGACTTGGTGTAAAGGACATTGTCACTTGGAATCAGGCATGTATTCTAAGGAATTTTTGGGCTGTACTGATTGAAGCAGGCTCCCTATGGATAGCCTGGATCAAGACTTATGTGTTGAAGGATAGAGATCCATGGCACATCTCTATCCAGAGTGGGAGCAGTTGGAATTGGAGGAAGATCATGCAATTGAGAGAGGTGGCTGCCAGAATAGTTCTCACAACTGCTGATGGAAGCTGCAAATGGCCTTTCCCTGAGAGAAAGTACCAAGTGTCAGCAGTGTGGAACAAGATCAGACCTTCAGCTGGGAAAGTGGCTTGGTATAAGTTGGTATGGTGTAATTTTAATATTCCTCGGCATTCTATGCTCTCCTGGATGGCAATCCTAAATAGATTGGCCACAAAGGATAGGCTTATCTCCTGGGGAATGGCAATGGATGACAAATGTTTGCTGTGCAAACAAGAGAGGGAAACCAGGGATCATCTATTCTTCACTTGCTCCTACTCGAAACAGATATGGCAGAGAGTGATGGTACTTTGTAGGTTAAAAAGGCAGGTTGCATGTTGGAATGTAGAGCTTCAATGGGCCACTGTCAACCTCAAAGGTAAAGCTCTAATCACAACGATATTGAGGCTAGCTTGGAACGCAGTTATCTACCTAGTTTGGAAGGAAAGAAACAATCGTTTGCTCAACTCAACTGAGCAAAAGGAGGAGCACCTCACTGAGCAAGTGAGAGACATGATCTCGACCAGGTTAAGTGACCTTAGGAAGATTAAAAGAGATTCAGTTAATACGTTCTTATGTAATTCTTGGAGGTTAAATGCAGACATGTTTGTCTAAAGACATTGATTTTCTGATCTGTTTAGCTAGACTAAACTAGCTTTGTAACATGTAGCAGCACTGCTGCTTTTTTGATAAATGGAAATTTACTTATCAAAAAAAAAAGAAAGCGATCTAATTTGGCAGCTTGAAACCAATAAAAGCAGCTTAGCATTGGCTATTGGGCTTCCCTAAGCTGGAAAATAATACTTCAAACAAGTTTAATAAGTTAGGTTTAGCCCAATATGTGTATAAACTCAGTCCAAACTGTCGCCAGGAAAAAGGAAAAAGGCCCAGTCGAAGCTGCAAGCCCGGTTCATTTTAAGTGTTCGACCTCGATATACGTGAACCGTTGAATTTGCATACTTCCTTTGATCCAATACCTAATAAACTACTCGCCAGTGCCATGCATTCTTTGACTTTCCAAAGCTTCAGTGACACAGTGACCCATAAAATTAAAAACTTCAAAAATAAAGTAGTAATAGTAACTTACAAAACTTCTATATTGACAGAAAACCCCTCTAAAATGACAGCAATTTCCGAACCAATACTTTCCTACGACAGTTTCAACTCCACTTTCAGCTCGCAAATAACATGCACCCATTATTTCCTTTCTCTCATGCCCTTTGCTTAAACCCTAAGGCTCTTTCACGAATCTCCACATTGCATTACTTCAAAACAAAAAAATGTGAAGAAAACTAATCATAGACTTTTCCCCCCCATTCTTCCTCTTTCCATCTCTGAATCTTAAAATGTCCATTACTTCAGAATATATGCTTATAGCTGTCGTAGCGATCTCTTTATTATTTGGATCATTGAACGTGCATTCTCTACCATGTGAAGACAGCAGATGCCAAACTGGGTCATGCAACATCACTGGTGCTTGCATTTGCAATCTCCCGGATCCATCCACCATCTTAGATGGTGATCGTCCTTTCCTCGGGTAAAAAAACTACCTACACCTTATTCTTAATCGTGTCTGATTTTTAGGAGACTTCTTCTTAGTGAAGTCATCAAAATATATAGTTCTGATAAATGGTTTGTGCTGATATTTTCGACTACATGCAGGGGGGAATTCTGTGATGAAGAAATGACAATGTGCGATGGGACTAATTTGTTTTGGTGTGGAAATGGTGGGATCTGTGAAGAAATCGTTCAGGGTGAGGACTACTCCTGCAAATGTCCTCCAGGATATACTGGAGAGCAGTGTGAGCATCCTGGAGCTCCTTGTGGTAGTGTATTCTGTTTCCATGGGGCTGAGTGCCTGGCTGAAAGTGATGTATGCGAATGTCATCGTAACTGGAAAGGAAGTGTTGATTGCTCTATCCCAACGAAAAACACAACAGGTCAACTTTCCTACAACCTTGTTTATGATCTGATTCTGTTTCAGTTTATTTTCTTGTGTTCTCATCTTAAACAGCGTTGACTTGATTTGGGTACCAAATTTTCTATGGCTTTATTCTTTATTAATAAATCAATGGTTCCTAATATTAACATTTTTGAATACTAGGTGCTACATGAGTTCTGTCCTTTAACTCTAAATTCATTTTGCTTTTGTTGGTAGTTTTCTAAACCTCTTGGCTCCAAATTGTTAAAAAATGAAACCCGATATCTACCCAGTCAATATAAAGTAAATTTCAGTTTGCATCTCTTCATGATTGAAATATAGATGGCATTGACAACTGAAATAAATAAAAAATTGGTTCAGGGGATTTGAGTCTCCTACTACTTATAGACAAGAAGATGCTTCTATAGTTCAAAGGGCATAGCTGATTGATAAAAGTCTCTGTTTATCTATGTGCTCTTACATATTACAAAATACAAATCCTTGCAGATTCGCCTACGGATTCGAATATGTCTCATTGGGGAAGCAGTAATAGTAGTACAAATGTGAGTATGATTCATCTCTCCTTAAGTTCATTGCCTTTTCTTTTGCTCACGACCAGGCAGGCAGGCAGGATATAATCTATATATGGTTTCTTTGACAGTGGATTGTGGTGGTTGTGGCCATTTCATTTTCAATAGGAGCAGTAGCAGGGGGTGCTATATATGCCAAGAAATTGTTGGGTAAGAAGGAAACGGCTCCAAAATTTCAGCAGTTATCACGAATGCAAAGTCATGGGATTTTTGATGATGATGAGGGTGATGCCATGGTTCCAGAAATGGGTCGCAATGGTAATTAATCAGCGGCTTTAGTTGACAAAATACTTGCCAGCATAGAAACAGTGGTCTTTCCAGTGTGTGTGAGCCATTATATAGTTCAGTTGTAATTCACATTTCACGTTACCGATATATAAACTTAATCTTTTCTATTTGGATCTAAAGTTTTAGATGCATTTGATGAAAAAGGATGAAAGAGATGCATTTTTTTAAGTTTTTTATTAAATATTCCCTTATTCCCCTTTAAGCAGATGTTTCTGATAAATGTAGAACGATAGAGGAGACCCTATAATAGGTTGTTATCCAGGATTCCAGGTAAAGCTTCTTCAGATATGAATCTGATAGAAATATAAAGAAAAATGCACATACCATGTTCAACAATCATAAATTATTGATTTATTTCCATCAGGGGGGAAATTAACTAATGGATGTTATCGCAACTTCAAATATGAAATTCAAAGGGATCAAATAATAACTAATACTATGAATCATAAAACTATTATGAAATATGCGATCAACCACTGATTTTTGCAAAGGGTAACTTGGATTCTGTTGTGGGCATACAGGGTATTCTCCATTACTTTTATACCATTTCTGGTTTGCAATTAAACCCTTCCAAGAGTGAAGTCTTCTCCTCTGGTGTTAGTAGGACCACTCTACTTGAGATGCAAGAGTTGACAGGGTTTAAACTTGGCAAACTACCTGTTAGGTACCTTGGGGTCCCTTTGGTCACAAGAAGACTCTCTGAAAAGGATTGTTCTCCTTTGATCGACAGAATTACTCAGAGAATCAATGGCTGGGCAGCACGCATGTTATCCTATGCAGGAAGGCTTCAGCTCATTCAATCTGTTCTTTTTAATGTGTCCAATTTCTGGTGCAGGCACTTTGTATTGCCTAAGGCTGTTCTTAAAAGAGTTAATCAATTATGCAGCAGGTTCTTCTGGAAAGGAAGAGATGACTCAGCTAAGGGAGCAAGAGTCAAATGGAGTTCCATTTGCTGTCCAAAGTCAGGGGGGGTCTTGGATTAAAAGACTTGGGAATATGGAATAAGGCTTGCATTATTCAGCACCTATGGGCACTTCTCTCCCAAGCAGGTTCATTGTGGATTGCCTGGCTTCATGCCTATGTGCTGAAAGGAAGAACAGTGTGGCAGGTTCAACCTTCCCCAGGAAGCAGCTGGACATGGCGTAAAATGCTTCAGCTGAGGGCTTTGGCTTTGAGGTTCACCTCCAACCAGAATGGTGCTCTAACTTGGAAGTTCCCTGGGAACAGTTTTATGGTGGCTAAGGTCTCGAATGATCTCAGGCCTAGGCAGGACAAGGTGGAGTGGGATAAACTGATCTGGTTTCCATTTCATATTCCTAAACATGCACTGGTAGCTTGGATGGCTATATTGGACAAACTGCCTACAAAGAACAGATTGATGTCATGGGGCATGGAGGTGGATGGCAAATGTGAGCTATGTCAAACTGAGCAAGAAACCCGGAATCATATATTTTTTGAATGTGACTATTCAAAGGAAATCTGGGGGCATATACTATGCTTATGTCAACTTCATAGAAGCATAAGGAGCTGGCAAGCAGAGCTGCAATGGGCAGTAAACAGAATCAGAGGAAAAACTCTCATTTCTGTTATTTTGCGTTTATCATGGAGTGCCTTTCTTTACTCGATCTGGAGGGAGAGAAATAATAGGTGTTTTAATCGCCTTCAATCCACACAAGGAGCCATCATTGAGCAGATAAAAGAGATCATCAGAATGCGATTGTTGGGGCTCAAGAACATTAGTCCTGATGAAGTTAACCGAAGATTGGATGCAGATTGGGGACTGTCTCTTTTTTCCTAGGATCTTTGTCCATTCTGGTATAGCTTTAAGTATTGCTGAAGTATGTTGCTATTGTTCCCTGATTGATTAGTGGTCTTAAGTTTTTGTTCAAGTATTGTTTAAGTATGTATAGCTTTAAGTACATGTTGCACATGATGTTGGATGTAGCAGTTTAACTGCTTTCTGGATAAATAAAACACTTACTTATCCAAAAAAAAAAAACATTTATCGAATTTGAAAAGCAGCAAAAAACGACCATCTTCTTCCATAGAGTTAAATTTCGGGCGAATATCATAAAGGTTCAGCAGAAAGTGATAAATGAATCTATCCAAATTTGATCATTTAGATTACTTGTATTTGAACATGTATCACTGTCAAGGTCAGTTATGATAAGCTTGAGGACGAAGATTAATTGACTTGGAGATGGAATAGACACAGGTACTCTGTTTCTCTATTTAAGAAGTGATTTGTGCATGATCTGGAGTCTGCATATTCAAGGAAAAGGAAAAATGCAATCACATATCCAATGTAATTGAAAAGAATAAAAGATTAAAACTGATGAAATTGAAAATACTTCTAGAAATAAATTTATGAAAAATGAAATTCATACCAAAAAGAAAAAGGTCAACTGGCTACATATTCATATAAACACGTATTAGGCTCAGCAACCCAACAGATAATTAGTATTATAAACAAAACAAAAGCAGAATGATTCTATATATATTTTCTGTCCTGTGTTTTGTTCCTTCTTTTCTTTTCGTGCATTTTTCTAACAGGGTGTTAGTGTTACTCTAATCTAATTCTAAGCAAATGCATTTGTTTGAATAGGCTAAATGAAGCCCCTAAAGTAACCCCTTCCATTTTGAATGACAAAACAATATTCAAGCTTGGACAGAGAATTTGAACGTTCATTTTCTTATCCGCCTGCATTATCTCGGGATCCAAACAGAAACAAAAAAGCTATCAGAAACGAACAAAAAAGAAAAGGAAGGAAAAGGGAAAGGGAAAGGGAAAGAGTAAATAAGTATGTATTTACATGGAAGATCAGCTTGCATGGTGTCCTTGAGACTAGTGTGCCATATATTCCTATAACTCTGAGGAACCACCATTTTGTCATACCTATCTTGGAACCCCATCGTCCTGGCCAACTCAGATTCCGAAGACAAAAAGAATCAAAAGCTGCAGATAAACTACAACGTGCCAGAAACTGTAAACACCAAAAATGAAACACTAGATTTTGTTGTCTGTCGCTAAGTCAATATATAGCATAAAAAGGAAGAAAAAAAATAAATGAGGGAAACGCGTACAGCAGGGAGAAAACAAGAGGGTAGAAGAAGAAAAAAAAAAAAAAAAAAGAAGAAAACCGTTTGGAATGGAATCATCCGATTAAAAGATTCAGACAAAATTTCCAAATTATGATTCGATGTGGTTTGGTTTGATTTGCAGCTCTATTTTAATTAATGTTAATAATAATAAGTAGTTAAAGTGTGTTAGAAGCAAATATTGACAAACAAATTTACTAACTAGTGTCCTTGCACTTTTTTTTAAGATATTATTTATAATAATTATATTGTATTAAATATAGTAATTAATAATTATATTTATTATATTATCAAAAAAATAACTATATTTATATTATTTTTAATGTATTAATCAAAAATATAATTTTAAGCATTTGTTAACAGAATTCATATTAAAATAATTATTTGTCAAGTATTGTTAATTTCTGTTGGGTTAGTAAGTAATAATTTAGATGTATGTTTGATAAAATTTACCGTAATTAGCTGTATAATTCCCAAATTAAGGAGATCAAACAAAAACCACGGGTAAATTTTGGATAGGGTTAAGTTGCTCCAATTAATTTCTTTTTTTTGAATAAACAAGTGATTTTATTTATTCAAAAAGACAGTAATAATTTTTTTTTTTTTTTTAAAGAATGGAGTTATTAAAACCCAAACTGTAAAAAAAAAAAAAAAAAAATAATAATTACATTATCTGCTTCGTCTAAACCCCAAGCTTCAATTAAATTTTTGGCCTGATCACCAAAGTAGGGCGTGAC
The DNA here is from genome assembly GCA_030761205.1 of Fremontodendron californicum. NCBI lineage: Eukaryota > Viridiplantae > Streptophyta > Magnoliopsida > Malvales > Malvaceae > Fremontodendron > Fremontodendron californicum. The sequence goes on along the minus strand of JAULJL010000015.1, from coordinate 2,353,681 downwards.
AATTAATCATTCACCTTTCCCTACTTAAAAATCAAATTTAGCATAATTAAGTTAGGTTAAGCTTATTTCCAAGTTTTTCTTTTTTCATACAAACCATACTAAAAAGCTACCATACCATAGAAAACAAACTTACTGCCATTAATTTGTTTGCATTGTCGGTTTACTTTGCCAAATTTTCCAGAATAAAAGAATCATTAAGCTTAAATGCTGCATTTAATAATATAAATTTCACTATATTTGTTATCTTTTTAATGTAAGTTATTAAATTTAACAACCAAAAAATTAATTTTTATTCATTGACTCAAAATATAATTAATATATATACCTATATTGGTCAATTTCTCAAGTAAAAATTGGCAAATGCTACAGCAATATATATATAATTGTTACACCATTATACTTATATTTTATTAGTTTTTGGAAATGAAAATTTAGCTTTTCAATATTTCGAAGTTTATTTTGAATATATTATTTGTTAGAGACCGCGTAACTTACCATTTCAAGCTTTTGTTAATGTTGTATTGTATTCATGGAAATCTTGCACACCGACAAATCAATTAAATTTGGCACAAAGGACAAAATATATATATATATATATATATATATATATATATGTGTGTGAGAGTATTTTACTGTCGTTGACTAAAAAAACTGCATTATAAATAATATGTAAATCTCAATTTCAGATATGACAATAAAGAATATATATATAATTTTGCTAACAAATTTTGTTAAGATATTTTTTAAAATTAGTTATTATATTATTTATAGTAATAATATTATATTAAATATAAAATTTAATAATTTTATTCAACATTTCAAATACATTGAATAAAAATATTATTATGTATAATAATTTTAAAAAATATTTTTAGGACATTCGATTAACAAAATTCATATATATATTACATACGAATAAGATTTATCTTGAAATTTTACAAAAAAGAAAAAAATAATCAACTTAAAGTAAGGAAATTGACCCGAAGGCACCTCTGTATTCAGTAACTTGAGCCAAAGCACTATTATACCCATAAAAATGGTAATGGAATAGGATGGGGTTGAGACAAAGATTGCTTTTATCTACTATCGCTCTATGATGTTGGTTAACTCATAATTGTATCGGTCCTATCTCGTCTTTTATTAATTAATTTTAATTTAAAATTTATTTGTTAACATAATTTTTTAATGTATATGTCTAATTGATTACGATTTACGAATCCATCCGTTTTGAATGACAATATTTTTAAGCTGGAGCAGGATGGGGTGAGGCAATTTTAGTAAATACTTGTTTTGTTTCATCTCATTATACCTTTTGAAATTATTATTTTTTCTCTTGAAATATTTTATATATTTTTTATGCTTTTAGTGATTCCACAAGTGGAATTCAAAAATTATCACATATCCTTAAATTATATTTAAATAAATAATAAATAAGACAGGTAACAGTTTTTTAATCTCGTTTGTGAAATTAAAAAATTTCATTGTCAGTGTATAAGATAATAATTCATAATATTATATATATATATATGCATATATACACTAAAAGTATATAAAATATTTCAAAAAATAAAATAATAATTTCAAGAGATAAAATATTTCACTCTATCCTGCTTTCGCTTTAAAAAAAATTTCCATTCAAAACGGATGGATCCGTAACTATACTCAATCTGGTAAGGTCGACAAACATTAATCTATTGATAAATTATTAAACTTTGACAAAAAATGACAAAGGAATAATTAAGCAAAACTTTTTTATTATCCCAATCAATTAATTTAGTATATCATTGTAGATTCGGTAAATTTGTTTCTGGAAGATGATTCGGTAAATTTGAAATAAGGTTTTGTAGATAGAACTGAAATTTGAATTGTAATATTTTGTTTTTCCTAAAAGAAAGGGTGAATTATTAGCTTCAATGTGTCATTGTTTTTGGCTATGTTTAACTTTCTCATAAACAAATCAAAATTACAAACTTATATTTTAGCATAATTTACAAGTGTTATATTTCAAAACTCCCATTGTATAATTTAGTGAAATTCATCAAATCATGGGGAGAAAAATATAATTTCTCAAGACTCGCCGTTTTGGTTAAAATTTAACTACAAGAATCCCACAACGCCACGTCAACCACTACGCAGCCCGTTGAAAAAAATAAAAATAAAAACACGTTGAAATTACAAAACAACCCTTCTATTTTAAGACATTAACTACTGAAATTACAAAACAACCCTTCTATCTTAAAAATAAAAACATACCATTTTGGTCCACGCGACTCGCACCATACAATATCTCTCATACTGACACGTTGGCAGAGCAAATCCTACCCACGATAAAACCAACATTATATAAAACAAAAAAAAACTACCCAAAGTTAAATTACTTAATCTAAAACCCTAAAAATAAAAATAGAAACACAACTTAAGAAAAACAAATGAAAAATACATAATCTCAACACATATTTAAACACAAAGGAAAGAAGAAAAAAAAAAGCAAGAAACGAAAAGGGAAGCCCAAACCTTTTTTTTTCCCTTCACATTAAGGACTTCAACGATCTTGCTTTAATAGGCTTCCTCATTCGTTTCTTGCCACTATCTCCATTCGCGCCGTCCTCATCATCATCCTCCTCATCATCGACATAATCAAATTCTTTATTATAATCGATTTGTGAAGAAGACGACGGCGTCGTATTGTTTTGAGTGGTGATAGCGCTGCTGTTGTTTTCAACTTCTTTACCCTCAATAATATTCTTGCTGATTTCGCCTGCTCTATCGCTGCCGCCTCTTCTTTTTCCCCACAACGGCCCGAACCCAGAATAATAGTAAAATTCATACGGATTCGATGCTGATGACGACCCTTTCTTGGCTGCTCGGCCTCGTCCACGGCGGCTTCCAGTTAGCTGATTATTTTTCTCACCTTTCTTGCTGGTCAACGAGCTGGGATTATTTCCACTATCGCTGCTGCAAGATTTAAGCAAACCCTTGTGCTTCGATTCCTTATCTTCCTCTTCGCATTGGGTCTTAAACCCAAATTGCTTGCCTATTTTCATCTCATCGTAATCGTCAATAACCATGCCTTCCACTTTCATAATTGCTTTCTCTTCACTCCCCATCATCGAAGCTACGCTGCGTTTCGAGTAATAACCGCAACATTTTTCAACAGCCGCAGAAAAACACAAACTGGGTTTTCAATAACTCGCCAACCCAATCAACAAAATTTTGGATAATAATTCGACTATTTTAGAAACGAATAACAAAAACCCTAATAGAATACCACGACAGCAATTGATAAAAAACAATCGAATCGAAGAAATATGAAGTAGATTACCTCTCAACAGCACAAATAGAATCGCCTAAGCTCCCATTTCCATTAAAGCTATCTTCAGCTTCGAACTGTGTTTTTTAAAAAAGAAAGCAATAAACGAAGCTAGCAAACAAATAAAAACCCGAACCAGAAAATAATACACAGAAATGATAAACACCCATAAACCTAAATCGACTATTTGGAGGAACATACACGATAAGATAGAGAGAATTTAGGGTTTTGTTGAAACCCTAAAATGGAAAAACCCTAAAAGAAATGAGGGAGGTAGATGAAATGTCAGGCAAAAGAAGATAAAATGGAGGCAAGGATGAAGGAGGAGTAAGTAGATCTGCCATAAGAAACGAACCAATTTATTTTAAAGAGCAAAGAAAAAAAATAAAGAGAGCAAAGAGTTGTTGTTACCTGGTGATGAAGATATGATGGGTATGGTTCTTGAGGGAAAGGAATTACATCCCATGGCGACTGGTTTAGCTCGCACACGTGAACACTCTCAGGCCTTGAACCCTGCGGGCATATCAGCGATGATAGCTTTGCGTTCTTCCGAATCCTCATATTTTATTGGATTCAATTAAAAATAACCAAATAAATATGGAAAAAATAGCAAATTATAGGTGGAGGAGGAGAAGAAAAATATCTAAGTAAACTGAGAGCCAAGAAAAGAAAGGAAAATATTTAGATCCAAAAGGCTGTGTTTATTTATCTCTTCTTTCTTTGTCTCTCAGAAAGAAAGAGAGAGAGAGAGAGGAGGGGGCTTTGGTTTGGTAGTGCTATGGTGTTTTTTTGCAGATCTCACAGAACTCGATAATCAGGGTTTTCTTAACTTTCTGTTGCTTTCTCGGCCCTTCATATGTTTCGATTCGTTTTTCGTTTACCATTTTGTCCTTGTGTTTTTTATTTATTTTCGGAAATGGCTTTGGGAGAAAAGAAAGCTGCCGCTATTACACGTCATGCTAGTTGTCCAAAGTTTATTTTTCTTTTTTCTAATTTATTGGGGACGTTAATGATACTCTACGGTTTGACCCACGTTTGGCTCCGGTACGATGTTTTGCATTTTTCTCCATTAACATTTACTGATTTACACAATCATCTAAAATCAATGTTTTTGTTTTGGAAATTACACGACCCAACAGTCATGGTTTTAAGGTTGTTTTAGTCAATTGAGATAATTTTAAAAATATATATATATATATATATATATATATATTAAACGGATAAAACCTAACATCTTTCACTTCCTAAAATAGAGGAATGAACAAACAGGGAGAGAGAAGTGAAATAAGGAAGAGAAAAGAAAGTGAATGAAACGCACTGCATATGTGCAGGTGAGAGGAAGTGGCAAACACATCTGACCCACATAAAAAAATGGATTTGATGAGTGTACTTGAGTGGATCCCACTTAAAATTGAAGGGCTGTGATGGAAGAGGTGAAACTCTTCCAAAAGAGTGAAAAGCACAGAATGTGATACTCAATTTTTATTTTTTATTTTTTAATAGTAGGTTATAAATTATTATAACATAAAAGCTATAAATAACATCAACAGCAGCACACTGTTAATTGGGAAAACCCAACCCTACGTGTCAATTTGTAGCAGATTTTGAAAATGAATTTAATTAAGTTAGGTTAATTATTTAATTCGTAAGAATCTAAAAGAATTTCTAAAATTTAAAAAATATTCACATATTTTTAATATATTTTAAAAGTTATATATCATTTATTAATTTTGTGAAGTTTAAAAATTTTAAACAGTTAAAAATATAATTTCTTGAATTTCAATTATTCCTAAATCACATGTAATAATAAATAATAATAAAAAATTTCATAATATTAATATCTCAGGTTTTGTATGTACTTATATCAGTTTGATATATTCAAAATATTTTAAAATATTTGTATTAAAAACCAAATTCTAATCAACAATTTTTTTTTCTTTCATGAACTAACCCTTTTTTTTAATTAAATTATGTTAGCATTTATACGATTTTGAAAAAACTTATTATTACAAGGTGACACTTAGGCCACTAAAATCCAAATCCTTAAAACATAATAAACTATACTACTAATAATTATTATTATTATAAAATTGGGCTAACAATGCTTTTTCAAATAAAATAATATTTTATTCTATTCGTAAGAATGATTAATATCATGAATCCATTTCTATAGTCTACTTACCTGTTGGGTATTAGTAATTAGCGTATGTAAGATTAGACTTTTCATAATCGGGTGAAGCTTAATTGTTAAAATAAAATTTTCTCCAAAATTTGGCACCATCAGTTGGATTTTTTAACTTTAATTTTTAATATTAAAAAATTAATATTTTAAAATATATTTATAATTAAAATTAAATAAAAAATATTTATATTAATTTTAAAATAGTTCAAAGTTAAGTCAGATTTTAAAAAATTTACTCAAAATCTGGTCTAACTTGAACCAAATCCATTTAACAGTTGGACAGATCTAACAATCGGTAAAGAAATAAAGAAGAAAAAAAAAAAACTCCACTAGATTCATTATTACTTACACTTCCCCGATAATTAATCTCATTTTAGATTTTCTTTTTTTTTTTTTTAATTTTAATTCAAATTTGAAAAATCAATTTTTTTTTTGATACAGCAGTAGTAATATCAATATTGTTTGAAATGAATTTTTTATCTGTCTAACAATAACAATAATGTGGAGTATGCCTTATCTATACAACTATTTAAAAAAAATGATTCGACATGTGTCGAGTTTCTTTGCTCGATATGTGATAAGTTTTTTTTTTCTTTTTTTAAATTGTGCATTTAAAGAGGAAAGTCTGCATGTTGATTCGCAAGTCGATTTGAGATTCACGTTTGACCCGCTTAAAAAAAATTTTGCTACTAATCTATATAAAAAAATCAATCTAACGAGAATAAAATACAAATAATAATTTTATTTTTTTTTATTTGAATAATTATATAAACAAACTAAAATATAAAAATGAGTCAGTAGTCAATTAATTTAACAAAAAAAAAAAACAACAACTTGCTACTAACATGTTTGAAAAATTCGATCTAACGAGAGGATAAAATATAAATAACAATTTTATTTATTCTTTTCTTTTATTTAAATAATTAAATAAGTAAAATTTGCTTGACATGTATTGAGCTTATTTGCTTGACATGTGGTGATGCTTTTTTTTTAAAAAAAATTTTATTTTAAATGGTGCATTTAAATGATGAGTCCACAGATTACTTTAGGTCCATGTCCAATACGTTCCGAGAAAAGCAAAAGAAAAAAACTTTTTACTAATCTATATAATAAAGCCAACCCATCGAGAGAATAACATACAAATTAATCACAATTTTATTTTGTTAATTTTTATTTATTATTTATTATTTGAATAATTAAATATACAAAATAAAATTAAAAATTAAGTTAGTAATTCATTAATTTAACCCCAAAAAAAATTGTTGTTAATAGAAAGCATATCCAATCAGGTAATTAAATACAAATCATAATATTATTTTGTTATTTATTATTTTCCACCTCTCATATATAAAAATACACATTGTATATAAAATATAAATATTTTTAAAAATGCATTTTGAAGTTTGTTTGTGTTACGTAATTTATAAATTAAATAATTATCATAAATTTATTTTTTATAATGGAAAAATATGATTATATTAATATATATTGAAGTATAAAAATAAAATATTTAAATAAATAATAATTATTCAATTTAAAATGATTTGTTATTATTAAAAAAAAAAAAACAGCGAAGCAGGATAAATTCTATGTTGACATAATAAAAAACTTTTAAAACCGGTCGGAGTAAATAATAGTAGTAGAAGAGTTAGCTCCAAAACGGGTGAGTTCAAGAGTAAACTTTTTTTTTTTGTTTTTGGTGTGAACTTAAAATAAGTTTTATTATATATAAATATGATAAATTATATAAAATTATTATGTTTATATATAATTTTTTTTACATATATATATATATATATGACAAATTACATATAAATATAATAAATTACATATAAACATGATAATTACATATAAATATGATAAATTACATATAAATATGACAAATATGTCATGTATTGATGTAATTTTTTATATATGTAATTTTTTTTACATATAAATATGACATAAATTATATATAAATATGATAAATTATATATGTAATGAAATTTATGAAAAATTCATTTTAAAGAGTTTTTGTTAAAATTTTCCCAAAACAGGGCTTTTTTTATTTTTTTAATTTGCTTTTCTTTACGCTAGGTGGCAGTGGCTGCAGGGACCCCAAGTCCACTCCCTAGTGGGTAGGGATGACAAAACCCGATCCGACCGATGAATTTCGCACCGATCCGCTCCAAATTGAGAAGTTTTTTTTTGGAGCAGGATGGAGCGGAGTGGTTTTGGTAAATGCTTGCTCCACTCCGCCCCGCCCCGACTTTTGAAATTACTATTTTATCCTTTAAAATATTTTATATTTTTTCTTATATTTTTAATATATATATTAGATATATATACTAAAATCATATATATACTAATATTTTATATCTATACTTTTAGTATATATGTATTATATATATTATATTAAAGATTTTTATATACTAAAATTATGTTAATGAATAAATTATAATATAATTTTTTACAATATTAAGTTAAAAATAATTAATATAAATTGGGATGTAGCGGAGTGGAGCACCGTGGAGCGGTTATGGATGTAACCGACATCCATGGATGTGAATATTTCCAACATCCATGTAAGAGTGGGGCGGAGATGGATAAGGCAATATCCGCCCCCCGCCCTGCTCTATTGCCATCCCTAGTCCCCACCCCAGTTTGACACATGATGCATGACAAGTTCACAACACAATAAAGGTATTATATAGTAAGAAAAAGAAATAAATATAGAAACAAAAACAAGGTTGCTCTATTTACATGACAAAACAACACAATCTATAAAATGACTAAACACGAATATTGATGTGGGGTATACTATTACTGAGCTAGGGTTGCACCCATTTTTGTACCAGATTTTGGAAAAAAATAAAGAGTAATAACCCATTTTTGTACCAGATTTATCGAAGCCAAATTATGCATCTCTTGCTTTCTCCTCCCTCTTTTCCAAAATCATTTTTTATAGGGATTTCTTTCTCTGGGTCAATTTCCAGCATGCAATGATTTTCGATCCCCATGGGTTACTTGACATCTATATAATCCAATTTATCTCCAATTTTCAGCAAGCAATGTAAAAAGACTTCTCTTTACTTAATAGTACGTATCAATGGAGGCCTCTGTTTATGGGAATAAAAACGATTTTCTAACTGTAGATAGCTTATACGTTTCCAAGAACTCAAAAGCATAAAACAATCATTACATTAGCATTTGCTTAAAAAATAAAAAATCCTGCAAATTGGCCATCAAATCAATCCAAAGTAGTATATATTTGTTAAATAATCAGTATCCAAGGTAAACTCGCTAACCACTTGCCTTCCCTCTTTTTTACTTTGCAAAATTTTCTAACCCTTTTAAGTGAACTAGTAGCAATTTTGTTCTCTTTTGTTTGTTGCAGTGACATGAATAGACAGTAGGGGGAAAAAAAAAAAGTCCCCAATTAAAAAGCCTTATCTCCTTAGCATTTTCTGTCATCGGCATGATTGTTTATTAATTATTTGAATGAATGGAGATGTTTATAAAAGGAAAAAGAATCAATGTTTGCTAATGCCATTGTTAACATTAAACAGGATATTTATTATACTATTACTTTTTCAGGAAACAGGAACTTTGGTTGGTGCGTATACAAAGGGACTTTTCTTTCTCTAACTTTGTAGTCTATCGGCAGCTGTTTACTTGTTTTATTTGGATTTTTAAAAAATATTTATGTGAGATACACATTCAAACACGTACGATATATAATCTTTCAAATTATACTTTTTAAAAAAAAAAAATTGAAGTGTATTTATATTAAATACATATCGTTTTCAATACTATCCGAATATCATAACCCGCTGCAATGGCCAATATCAATCGTCCCACAACTGGAATTTTTTTTCTTCTATTTTTCTTCAGATTCAATTATTGACATTAATACATTGATGTTCTTGTTCTCCGAGAATAGAGCTTCTCTGATCAACTGCAGAGAAACCCAAAACAGCAAGGAAAACTCGAATATATATCTTTTATTTTCTTGATAAATTGAAGCAGCCAATCAGGATCCATACAGGAAACTTTCCCATGGAAGGTTTTTTTTTTTTTTTTTTGTTTCTTCTTGTGAGTTGACAAAGCAAACCAGAAATATAAATTCTCATCGTTTTCAACTCTGAATTTGAGAAGCAGAGTAGAAAGTTAAGATACTTCAAACAAGACAGTGATACAAATAACAGAGAAAACCACCAGTTTGCTAGAGACATTGATTAAACTCTATCTGTCATCTGAAGAAACCCTAAATATCTTTCCTCCGATAAAATCTATGGATACAAATCAATATTTAAAGACAGTACTACAAGAAGAATAACTAGCAGCGTCAAAGCGTAAGAAATCTGATATTATTCTTGCAAATACAACAAGCAACCTCTGGTATAGATTGGAGCACTTAATTAAATAAGCAAATAATCCAAAAACTTTGAGCTTTGAGTTAGGGTTCATAAGCCGAAATTAAGATTGTCGGACCCGTAACCCTAAAGTCCTAAACCTAATAACCAATTGCATAATAACAGTCAGATAATACCAACAGGCAGGGAAAAAGAAAGGAAAAGAAGAGAGAGACAGATTCCATTATCAGCTACAAATAAGACAAGAAAAGGATTAGTGTTGAAAAGACATAAATTGGGGATGTTTGGAGAGAAATTAAGAAAATGAAGAAGAAAACATGAAGCATTATCATCTGCTTCAGCTGCATTTCGAATCGATCGATAAGATAATATCTGAAACTTTCTCCTTTGAGTTGATATATCATTTCTAACCAATCTAAACTTGGGGTATGGAGATCAAGTAGGGTTCAACAATTTTGAAAAAACATTAAAACTTTGTTTTTAAACTGACCTTATCTGATTTATGCCTCTTCACTTCAGCCCCCATTGCTGCAGCTTAGCACTTTTTCTTGCTTCCATGCTCAGCATTTTTTCTTTTTTGGGAGAGAGAGAGAGAGAGAAGGGTAAATGGAAAGCAACTTTTTCAATTGTTTTTTAAATGAGATATTTGTACAACAACTGAACTGAGCATGAAGTAGTGATCGCACAACCGACGAGGGAGCGCTAGTTTTCATGACCCTTGTTTGTATGTCTGAGTCGAACATCTTTCTCTTCTGCTTTTTTTTTTTTTTTTAATTGCAAATTTATCAATTCTTTCTTTTTTGCCCTTCTAGAGCTTTTAGGATTATATATATGCCACTCATTATTTATTTCTTAAATATATTGTTTAAAAGATGAATCTTTATAGAAATATTAGTTGGAGTCATATCTTCTTAAAAAATAAAGAAATAAAGACTGTTATTGTGAGAAATTATCAATTTTAGTTTTTGTTATTAAAAAAGAATTAACTACATGTTAAGCTTTGGTAAATGGTTAAACATTACATTACTATCCTAATCATTGAAATTAAATATTTAATACTTTATCATCAAATCACAATATTATTGGTTACTTTATTTCATTTCATGTTTAGTGAAGTATTTTTGATACATAAAAGATCGTAATCTGAAATAAAAAAAGGAGTTGTAAATTTTGATATTCAAATTACATACTTGTTAAATGTCATTTTTTAAAAATAATTATATAAATCAATTAAGTTAAATTTCGAATAAATTATCCAATAATTTTTTTAAAACTTATACTTCATTTGAAAGACACCAATCATATCAAAATATCATTTTATAATTAAATTTTAAAATTTCAATTATAAAACGACATTCTACAAAGATGATATCTTTCACCACATCCATACAACACAAAAGTACTGTAGATTGACTTAGTTTCATGATAATTGTTTTTAAAGGTAAAATTGGAATCTATCCAACTGCAGAGAGTGTATAAAAACATGAAGGATTGGAGGTTTAAGATTCAACTCAACTCCCATCCCAAAGGCAAAGCCAAGTGCTTTAATAAAATAGAAATTTGTTGGTGTTTTCATGAGACAATTAAAGCAACTGATAGTGACGGCGCTACCAGCAACAACCAACTTGCTTAGCAATTTCAACACATCTGTATGGCATTGTTTTGCTGGGCTCTGCTGCTGCAAGTGGAGAAACAACTTAGCATCTTAGAGTCTTAAACCAATTATTATATAATCCTTTTCTTTAATGTTTTTCTTTGTTTTGGGCAATGCTTGTAATAATAAGAGAATGAAGTAAAATAAAATATATCCTTTTTAGTATTCATGACATGACAGACAGCTACAGTACCAAGTTGGCAAGCAAGCCCTTTACTATATACTACACATTGGACGACAAGAAAAAAATAGGTTTAAGGGTAACTGAAACCAATTTAATTAAAAAAAAAATTAATTATGAAATAAACCCAGCTCAAACCTTAATTAACCAAAAAATCAAATATTCGAATTTGAATAAGCCTTACTAAAAGCAATTGAAAAAAAAAAAAAAAAAAACTAAAACCTGAAATAAGTTTAAATTTGAAATAAATTGAATTTAAAATAATTTGAAATGAAAATGACTTAATTGTCCCTTTTGCCAGTGGCAGGCAAGACAACTAGACAAGCTTGCAAAAGGCACAGTCCTATGCCCCAGCTGAAATAATAAGGGCAAGATATGGTTTAAGCTCTTCAAGTCCTTTGGCTTTGCCGTACTTAAAGACTTGAATAGAAGAAATACTCAGCACAAACAAAACAGTAGCATCCAAGCAGCAATCGTTGGGTCCATTCCTTCGTACCAGTCATAGACTTCTTCTACGATATTTTCACACGTTTCTTTTTCAACGACTTTCCTGTACTAAGCGACAAATTTTGGTGGTTCCCGAACAATTTTGCTTGCTACTTATATAACACTAGAACTAGGGGCAGCCTGTCTCAGCTACCAAATGGATGCTGTAACTGCTGTTGGCACTAAGCTGTATGATGTGAAAACCTCAGGCTTACGTCCACGAAACCAGATAGAACAACAGTATTTAATTACAACATTACGTGCGAAATACATATAAAAACACGTACAAAAATCTCAAGTCAGAGAGATCATCTTATACCAATAAAGTTGAGAGTTGATTCAAAATCCCTACAAGCTCGTATAATATAATGGAAGAGCAAAATCCTGGTAGATATGTAGAAATATTTGCCTCATTTCAACACACTGCAGCAGAGAACAGTGGATCTCAAAATTTATAGTAATAGTCATAATTTAAACCGAACAAAACATCATGTTAGAAAAAATAAATAAAAATACTGGGCTGGAAAACCACAATTAGAGGAGCAAAGGTGTAAAATCTTTTTGCTGAAGTTGAAGAATGGTATTCTCTTCTGAATCATGTTATGAACTTAGACCAGCTAGAGTTTGAAAATGCAGTAAAAGACATTGTAGCCAATCCCAAATAGCTTGAATGGTTTTGCTTGAGCTTAGTGGGCTGTGGGGGGTAAATGAGAAGCAACCATATAAACAATGATGTTTCCTTTCCCTAAAATGCTCTAAGCCAACATGCGACAATTTTCAGAACAAAGAACTGCAATTCGCAAATACTCAATGTTTCATACTCTATAATTCAAGTAAAATTAGGAAACTTACTTATATAGATAAGCAGCGATTCCAAGAATTATACACAAGAGGATGATATCAATGCAAAAGTTGCGACTTGACCTCAGCTGAACAAAATCAAAATACACATGAATGGAAATTAAGATATAGAAAGCAGCTTCCATCCAAAATCAAAATATGAAAGACAATCTAATTACCTTGTTAACAGTATCCTTAAGTCTCACATTCGTGCTTTTCAGATCAGAGGCTGCCCTATCTACCTGGAAGATACCAAAACAGTGTCAATATTGGACTTCTAATCTGCGGAAACTTTCAGATGAAAAAGGAGAATGTTCCAACCTTATCTTTTTACCTCACACAGAGTACCAAACATCAATAACTAGTTACTAATTTTTGGATCTTTAAAAAAAAAGACAATGCAACTAGCAGCTAGAAAGTGTTTTGTCTATGTAAATTGCTTAGGCTATTAGAAATTGATAGCATTACAGATTTACAGTGGCTTGACTGGTCCCCTCTTCTCTTTGTCTCTAAAATTATATGTTTAACCATTAAAAGGGTTCATATATGAATTTAATACTTTCCAGAATGCTATCAGCAAACTAACAGAAAAATTGTCCATGTCCATGTCCATGACAAGCAAAGAAGGATAACAAGAGGCAGATAACTAAAAATAGAAAATCACCTTCTCATCTATTTCATCCATTAGTGGTACTTGTCTGTCCAATTCCTGTCATAAGGAAAAATGGTATTCTTAGAACACGAGTAACCAAAACAGCTAGCATAAGATCTCACTGTTTTATATAATTTATACCACAAGTAAATAGACAATATCGTGCAAACTAACCTCATTCAAATCATGAGCCATGTTTTTCAACGTGTCCAAGCCTTCAGCTATAACCTCCAAACCTTGATCCTACATAAAAAAGAATATTGATCTTAAATATAATAGTATAAATTCAGGTAGAAAGGAAGAAGAATTACTATAATCCTCCAAAACCTTACCGCCATTAGAGTTATAATGTTAACATAACAGAACAAGGAGACAGAGCATTGGAGTAGCAATCAAGCAAGCAAGGCAAAGCTTAAAATCTCATAGCAATGATAAGGCAAACAACAACAAAAAAAGAAATTACTACCTGTTTCATTCTGCGCATTTCATATTCTTGCCTGAAGCGGTCAGACTCTTCAGTTTGTTGAAAGTACTCACTTTCGAATCCCCCATCTAATTCAATCCAATTCGCTGACATTAAAACGTTTGATCATAGATAGGTCTCTTGAAAATAACAATAATCCAATAAATAAATTATTATTACCTGAAGATGAGTCAATTTTAATTGCAGTGTAAGAAGTTGAAGTTGCCCAACCACTACCACTTTGCTTAGTTGCAGTTGTTGATCCATCTGATATTGCTTCAATCCTATCTTTCAGTGAAGAAACCAAATCGTTTCGAGCCTCAAGCTCTTCTCTTGAAAGCCCCTTTACCTACACCCCAGAGATTAATACTACCAGTTAACAAATACTTGGTCTAATTACTACTAAGGTAATCAATTAGCAACTTTGACAACAAATCAAGCAAAAGAAAGAAAAAAATGAATTTCTTTTATATAAATGGATAGAAAAAGGAAGACCTTTTTGAGAGCGAGTCGTTGTAATTTGGGGAGTTCTTCAAGCAATCGAGCTTTTGTTCTTCGAATTTCCGCATTCATAGCAACCGCAGTAGCCCTGTTATTTTCCGTTGCAGCAGCTTCCGATTTCTACGGGATTTTTTAATTCAAAAACCAAAAAGTAAGAAAAAATTTGTTTGACACTGAGAAACCAAAAAAAGTCAGAAACTTTAATATTACACTTATCAAAAACCCTAGAGAAGGGAGAGGAAGAAGATTACACCTGGAGAGCGGCATCGATTTCGGACTCAACGAAGCCGTAAAGGCGACCAAAAGCGTCATCGCCGGCGACGTTAGCCTCTTTTTGCTTATTGATATCGTACTTTTCGTATTTCTTGCAAATCGCGTCGACTCTCGTGATCAAGTCTATCACCGTCATCTCCTTCCTTTCTCTTTAAAACTACACCGTTTTCCTCTCTTTCTCTGAAAGTTCCCTTTACTTTCCGCGCATTCTGTTTCTGACTTTCTTCAGTTTTTGTTGATGGAGCTTTGAAGTCGAAGAAGAGAGAGACAAAACGAGGACGGAGACAGCGAGAGTCAAAAGAAAAATGGAAGAGGGAAACGAATGCTTCCGTTGGATTCTTGCCAGCTGGAAACTTAATCGGATCTTACAGTTATGAGAGATAAAATGAAAATGAGTTCAGTTGCAGAAGATTCCATCTCCGTTATAATCTTCTTTAAGATTTTTACTGAACATGTTCGGTTAAGATTTTTTTTTTTTTTTCTTTTCTTTTCTTTAAAGAGGAAGGCTTTTGAATACAGAAAAAAAAAAGTTTGAAAACAAAGGCTTTTAATAAACCCATTAAAATATGGTTAAGAACACATCAAATTCTTGTGTGTTTTTTTTCTAATAAAATCAAATAAGGTTGGGTTAGAAGCAAAATAAAATTCCAAAACTTAGTCTAATCTCTGTTTGGCTTGAGTATTTAAATCCGTCTTAAATTTGCTTTCTTTTCTCCTTTAGTTCAATACTGAACCAAGACAAATGGCAATCACCAAACAGTTCTTTTGAACACCGGTGACGCGTTTTCTACACGTTCCTCTTGCTCGAGCGTGGCCTTGTTTTGATGTTTTCTACCTCCTTTGCTTAAATTGACTCGAAGAACGGCAGCAGTCAACAAATAGCCATTTAAAAAATATAAAAATATATAAAAAAAAATTCAACAATGTCCACTGAAAGACTTCAAAAACAGTCTCCAAATAGATCTTTTAATCACCACTAAACCAAAAAGCTTTAAGCTTTTATAATTCCTTTATAAATTATCTTTTTGTTTATTACTTTTTTTTTTTTGTGTGGCTTCCTCTAAGAGTCACCCAAAAATGGCAGAAAATTCGATTCTTTGCTCGGTTTCTAGCTTGATTCTAAGTCTTTTCACTCTCTTTTCTTTTTTATTTGGGCACTGTAATTCAGTTGAGCAGCTTGGTGGATATGACACCTTTACTATTTCAAGCTTCAAATACCCAGAAACCCAGATCAGACCTTTTGATATGCGTTATATAAGAGGTACGTAAAACTAAATTTCTGGTCTTTTTATTATTCATTTTCTCATTCTGGGTTTAATTTTTTTTTAATGATTTAATTGTGGACTTCTCTGATTAATGGGTAGTTGTCAAAATTTTAACTTTACTAATAAATGCGTGAAATATTTTCATGTGATTGGATTGCTGTTTATGTTTTGTGCTTGTATTTTCTAGTTTTGTTAATTTCGATTTTAGAACTTTAATGTTTTTTGTACTCTTAAATGTCTATTTTAATGATGAAAGCAATTAGAAATTTTCCTAGTCAAATTTCATTGTTAGTTTAACTTGAAAAAGAAAAAAAAACTCAAGTATTACGTGTAACACTGTTTCAGCGGACTAAGGCAAATTAGTTATAGAGACATGGTTTAGAACTATAAAGTTTGAAGGTTTTTCTTTCTGTCATGATGATTATTAGATTGCTTTCCTTTTACGGAAAGCTGCTTCAGTACTGTTGTCCTGGAAATTCATTTCCAGAAGCTTGTATGCAAAAGAGAAGGAAATGTTAAATATTTTGCGCGGTGTTGGGTCGAGTCTGTTGTTAATTGGAAAACAGGAAAGTTTCTAAAAATATGGTAATGAATTAGATTCTATGTATTATTGTTTGAATTATTTTATTCTGTAGTGTCTAACTGGGTTTACTATTTGCCTTGTCTCAGTTGATTTACCCCCATGGTTCTCTTCAATGTCGATAGCATTGAAGTCGAGCGTCGATCTTGTAAGTATGCTTGTCCAAGTTAATTAGTTTTTTAGGTTTATCTGCTTTTTTACTATGCTGATTCTTGAATTTCTTTTGTTCGTTCATACTACATTTCTAATCTTTTATTGACACAAATCATGGAAAAGTTTTTCACACTTGTTTAATCACTGATTTCTGGAGTTTAGACATTTGGTAGTTTTCCCACTCACTCTTGCTCATCTCTTTTGCTTATGCTTCAACATGCCTGCAGGATATTAAAAGCATTGAAAAAGTTCCTAAAAGTGTGCTGCCGATGATATGCTTCAGAGATGGCAGCCTTCCATTGCCAGATGTCTCAAACACTTCATTAAAAGGTATCCTGCAAACAAAAATCAGACATTTTTTTCTTCTTTCAATTACTGACTTCATGAACCAGAATGAATCTAGCAGTTTTTAGAGGTTTTCTCTTGTTGCAGCACTAGTTGCAGTATCTAACGGATCTTTTGAAGGAATACAAGTACTTCAAGATACAGAGCAGTGCTATCCTGTACCAAGAAATATGACAATGAAGTTGACGAGTGAGCAGGTTTGCTATCATTATCAAATGTATTTTATGTGGAAGAAATGTCATCCCTTACGATCTTAAAAAACTTGGATTCTCATGTATTTTGTTTAAGTGAATTCTTAGACAAAGTATTACACCACATCATCCATTTGGCATATTTTACCCACAATCAGGGGTGCGGGGTGGGTGGGGTAAAATGTTAGTTTGGTACATAGGTTATTCCCACAACATCCTTTATTTTCTTTTATATGTTTTTTAGAAATTCAACTGTTGGCATTGTAACTTGAAAATCTGTGATTCAGATATCTGCCAGGGTTTTATATTTTGGTCTTTTCAATGGTGTTGGGCCTACAAGAACACAGTCGAAGATGGTAAATTACTAGCTCCACTATTTTGCACCTTATTCACTACTTGCTCTAATGTGTTATTGGTTTCACATTTGTGTCTAGTGCTTATATTCAGTTCTCCCCCACTTCATCTGGTTAAGCATTTTATCGTTGATCATATATATCTGTGTTGTGTAATTCACTTCAGTGGAAAATAACTGGGTTTCCTTTAATCCCAAAATCCTTTGCACAAAAGGCAAATAAAGGTGTTTGTAAACTCCTAAAGAACCACATAGAAAACTATGTTGACAGATGGATATTCTGATGGTAAGATCTGCATGATGGAAACTTGTTAGTTGGTTATTATAAGGCAATATCCAGACTGGTTTGTGATGCCATATAACAAGGTTTCTCAGCAAAAAGTATACCTTGCTTGCATTTAGGCTTGTGGAAATCTTCTGGAAAACCCTCGAATTCTTGTTTGAAGAATGTTTGCTTTTGTTCCTATTCATCGCATTCTTGTTATGTTTCTTTATTCTTCCTTGTCAGCTTATCCTCTTCGAGGAGAGGTTTTGGTATGTTTATTCCAGACATTTAACTAGAAATTGAATTTACAGCTACTGCTCTGGATTGCAGATTGTTCGGGGCCGTGCTTACTCCTTTGCAGCCAGTATTAGCGTGGAAGGATGTACAACCTCAACAATGCAAGGACAGTACTGCAATCAAACTGTTGAACTGCTTTCTTGTGGTCGATCTGGCAATGGTTCTGGAAATGGTTCAGTATCTGGGTTCTTCAATCAAAGCATGGTTTCGTGCAGGAACAATTTTGAGACCTCTTGCCATGGAGATGGAGAAATGAAAATATACTCCTTAGAGATACTACAAATAGCTGAATTCTTAACAATTTCAGCACAAAATGTAAGGTTAAGACCTCTGAACAGCACTGGGAATAGTAGCGGAATTGACTTAATGTGCTTTGCTCGTTATGGTGCAATGGCTTCAGCTACTCTACATGATTATTCTGGTAACTTAAACAAATCCCCTTTGGTTATTCACTCCCCAAAGGCTGGTCGCTGGTATATTTCTATTCTAGCCCTTAATCTTTCAAAGGAAAATAATGGTGCCCAAAGTAATGTTTCAAAAGTTTGCTATTCCCTCGAACTGCAAGAGCTTGAATGTCCTTTTGGAAAGGCTGGGCCAAACTGTTCATCCGAAAGATATATGCTTCAGGTGGCCATCGTCAAAAATATGTTATATTTATTCTCTGTATCACTTCTTTATAAATTTCATTGGTTTATTTTATTTTGCATTATGCTTGGTGTTTGTTACTAAGTTTTAGTTTTCTATTTTGATGCTATTAGGAAATTATCTGCCTATTTGAAATTCAATGCCTCAAATAATATGTACCCATTCACAGTTGTGAGGATAAAGTAGATATCAGGTTTAGGAAAAGGTGATAAATGATTTACTTGCTTGTTAGTGGTGACATAGAAACAGGCAGAAAATTAAGGATGAGAAGACAGTATGAATTTCATTCGTGGGTGACTGAACACCCCGTCTTGACAATCTTATCCCGAGGACTGAGGGTGAAATTTTACCAACTGATTTACAGTCTTAAAAACTGAGGAAATTATTGTTAAAAGAAGTAATCATTTTGAAGCAAATAGGGCCAAATTTTGGTTTGGAAATTTTACCTTCAAAGTGTTCACTTACACATCGAGTATGCAACCATAAATTTTTTATTTTGATTTTTTTAATTAGATTTATGAACAGTTTTATTCCTGCACTCTCTTTTCGTTCTGTTGATGCTTGAAGAAACTCATTCGCAGGAGTAATTTATTGACAAGCTGAGAATGGTTGTCTGCAGACGGTTCTCAGGAAAGATTCCACCCCTTTTGAATCCTATTATTTGCCCGATGGTGAGAAAATGATGTCAGATGCTGCCAATTTTCTTCTTGAGCCCCTTTTAAGCAACTACTCAGTTGGAGGAGGACTAGATACCTGGACTTATTTTCTTCTGGACGTTCCTCGAGGTGCAGCTGGTGGAAATCTCCATGTCCGGCTAACGTCAGATAGAAAGATAAATTATGAAATATATGCTAGAAATGGTGGATTGCCATCACTTGTTAACTGGGACTATTATTATGTAAACAAGACAAGCAGCAGTCATGGCTCCATGTTTTTTGTAGTATACAATTCAAGTGAAGAAAAGGTCGATTTTTACATCTTATATGTTAGGGAAGGAATCTGGAATATTGCATTAAGGCATTTAAACAGCAGTGGTGGCATTTCCGATGGCCAGACTACTATGTCTATTTCACTTGAAAGATGCCCAAAAAGATGCTCCTATCATGGTGCTTGCAAATCTGCTCTTGATGCAAGTGGATTAACATCATACAGGTATTATATTTTTCAGCCATCCTGATCTTTTCTATATTATTTTTATCTAATTTCCTATTTTTAGAAATATTTTATTTATTAGATCTAATGCATGTAGGATGGGATGAAGGTCTAAAGTGCATTTGTCATTGCCTTGTAACTGTATTATTTTCTGTTTCTCAGCTTTTGTGCCTGTGATCGGAACCATGGAGGTTTTGACTGTAGCATTGAGATTGTATCACATCAAGGTAAATGCTTTTTAGGAGTTGAATGCTCCTTTCCTCTTCTTTTCATCGACATTGTTGTTTATGGTTCCAAAGTAGCTATTTCTCTTTCTTTTTAGACTGTACATCTAATTAATGCAGGGTTTTTTTTTTGGGGGGGGGGGGGGGAGGGAGGGATTGGCAAGGCTGTAATCATAGGCTGCGTCTATGACCAACTAAGGTTTATGATCAGGAGCTGTAGCCTTCAAGTTGAGGTCTCTAATCTGTACTCGAGTAAAAAATTGCATATACTTTGAGATGGTTCTTGTCCTCTTGCTTAAGAAGAGGTTTATTTGCATTTGAAATGAATTCCAGGACTTGGTATTATGTAATTCTATAAAATCAAATTTAGCTGATCATCTACTTGAAAACTGATACAGGACACATATGGCAATCAATTGCTCTAATTGCATCAAATGCTGCAGCTGTGCTTCCTGCTTTTTGGGCTCTCCGGCAGAAGGTAAAGCTCCATTTATGTCATGGACTCACTTGCAGATGTTTCTGATTTCTGATGGCAAAGAGTGCTAACCTTTTGTGATGAAACATTAGGGGTTTCTCAAAATTTCCAACCATGTCAATGACATGCCTAACCATCAATTGGAAGGGTTGTTAATATTCCTAAAATTTCTGACATGGCCATAGTATTTTGAAGATATTTGTGATATCTACCAACTTTTGAGCGGTGAAGGAACATTAAGCGTTTGAATTGAGCTATGCTAGTTATCCAACATGAACTTCTTAACTCATTCTTTGATATCTGTATTTAGTCAAAAATTTGATTAGTTGTTTATATGCAGGCATTTGCAGAATGGGTGGTCTACACAGTGAGTGGAATTTCAAGTGGATTATATCATGCATGTGATGTGGGCACATGGTGTGCATTATCCTTTGGTGTCTTACAGGTATATGTTGGTATGATTTTTATTTTATTTTTTTGCTAAGAAGGATGACATTATTCATAATGAAAAACTTGGAAAAATATAGTGGAAATACATTACGGAAAACATGAATCCAACTTATATAACATGTAGCACCTCCATTTGCGTTTCATTGTTGCTGAACTTCTCTATCATATTTTCAGTTACTAGTTTGAACTAATATTGACTAACAAATCGAGAAATGTTTCAGTTTATGGACTTTTGGCTCTCTTTCATGGCTGTGGTGAGCACCTTTGTATACCTCACTACAATTGATGAAGTTTTTAAAAGGACAATCCACACGGTTGTGGCTATTCTTACTGCCCTGATGGCCATAACTAAGGCAACCAGGTATACGGATCCGTTGGCATTTGTGTTAATTTGAATTTATGACCCTGTTCTAACAGATATGGAAAGTGTTTGACCAAGCTAAGTTGTGCAGGTCATCGAATATTATTCTTGTGATGGCAATTGGGGCACTTGGTCTTCTTGTTGGGTGGTTGATAGAGTTCTCTATCAAGTATAGGTCACTTTCCTTTTCAATGGATTTATGTTTAAATAGGCTTGAGAGGTGAGTTTCTTTTCTTTACCATCATGAAGTTCAATGCATTAATTTTTTTTAGGCTCCTAATGCAAATAAAATACGTACTCGGGATTTTGTCCGGTAGCACGCAAACTGCCTTTAGTTATTAGTAATTAGTACCATGAGAGTTATATATATTTTTTTTCTTTTCATTTTTGATTGTGCTAACTATGCCTTGAGCTGGCCATGGGACACCATTGCCATTATTGTGATTTAGCATCTAACATTTAAGTTAATGATTTCACCTGAAAGCTAATATTCTAAGATACACAGGAAACCATGCTTTGTCATTAGAGAAGCTAATTGTATACAGAAAACATCACCCTATAGTTGGAATTGTTAAACATTGTAGAAGCACAACCTGGTAGATAGATTGTGGACTAACAATACCCGAAGATAATGCGTTAGTATTTACTAACGCATTTTAACTGTATGTATTTTAATTGTAGATGGCCGACCAGAGAATGGCTGCAGAATCTTGTAAAGACTGTATTGAAACGATTTCGATGGGGTTTTGTGCTTGCTGGTTTTACTGCACTAGCCATGGCAGCAATAAGCTGGAAACTCGAAGGCAGTCAAAACTACTGGATTTGGCACAGGTTGGATCTCTCCCTTCTTTTTGGTGTATAAAATTGTTTTATCTCTCTCTCTCGTGTTTGATTGTAAAATTTTCATGCAGTGTTTGGCATGTCACCATATATTCGTCTTCTTTCTTCTTCCTCTGTTCAAAAGTAATTACCATAAATAGTGGGAACGAAAGACCCACGGATGGAAACTATGAGTTAACTCGGCAGGATTCTCTCTCAAGAGGTGCATAGGAAGAGGGAAGACTTCTCATAGAATTAAACTTCAAATAAGAAGGAAATAAGTTGTTGTCAAGACATGCAGGGAAACATTTTCATCTGCCAGAAAGTAGTTTGTACAACCAAAATAAGACTTGACCACATCAATAGCTTTTTTTTGGTAAAATTTGCCCATTTACCACCTTTTGTGGGAGTATATTTTCTTTTTGTAAATATTTATACACCAATAGGTAGGGAAAAGAACTGAGGAAGGATAGAAATGTGACCCAAAACCTTTTAGCCTTTAGCCCTTTAGGGGGAGCAGAGCAAAATGTGAGGATAAAGATGCAGGTATTTCCATTTTCCATCATGTAACTGTAAAAAATACTTGGTTAGTTTTCAATATTTTTCATATTAATTTTTATTTATCAATATGATAATTGAAGTACTTCAGATTTTGTAATTTTACGAGCTTGTTTGCAGCATGAAAACAGTATGTTACCTCGATTTTTATTTTTTTAAAAGTATCTATATTCAAATCAATAATATATATAAAAATATCAACTCTAAAAATATAAATAATGAACGATATATATACCTTTAATAATTTATTAAATTAATTATTTTATTTTTAATTATTAATTTTTTATTAAATTAATAAAATATTCACTATGTTTTATTTTTTAAAACATTAAAATCCTTATTAAAGTAAACTTTACTAAATTGATAATTTTTTTATTTAAATTAAAAATTCACTATTTTTTATTTATCTATTTTCTTTTATTTATTAAATTTTTTTTTAGGAGAACTACAATTTCAAATTTGTTGTTAAGAACAATAATAATAAGGTTTTGAAATAATATTAGAAAAATATTTATTTGTTAAGAATCAAAATTTTATTTATCTACTTTTGATATAATTTTGATAACCTTTAATACTATTTTAGTAATTTTTGATATAATATTGGTAACCTTTAATACTATTTTAGTAATCTTTGATATAATATTGATAACCTTTGATGTAATTTTGGTAACCTTTGATGTAATTTTAGTAATCTTTGATATAATTTTGATAACATTTTATATAATTTTGATAAGTTTTGATATAGTTTTTTTTTATAACTTTTGATAACATTTTATATAATTTTGATAAGTTTTGATATAGTTTTTTTTATAACTTTTGATATGATTTTGTTAACTTCTGATGAAATATTAGTCTTTGAAAACCTTCAAATATTATTTGCTTGGCGAGAATCGAAACGTGAAAATATAATCAAAGATAATAATTAAAATCAAATTGATAGAATGATAGGACACTTAGATCATAAAATTATGTTAAATTACAATAATATATATTATCATATGAGATTAGACATAAATGGTTTTGACATAAATATATAATAAGTAACAATAAATACATAACCTTTTATAATATATATATATAATATAACATTTGATATGATTTTGATAACATTTGACATGATATTAATACTTTTTGATATGATTTGATAGTCTTTAATATAATTTTAATAACTTTTGATATAATTTTGATAACGTTTAATATAAATAACCTTTAATGTAATTTTAATAACTTTTGATGTCAATTTTATAACTTTGGATATGATTTTGGTAACGCTTGATATAATTTTGGTAACCCTTGATATAATTTTGCTAAGTTTTGATATAATTTTTGATAGCTTTTTTGATGTAATTTTTATAACTTTAGATATAATTTTGGTACGTTTTGATATAATTTTTGATAGCTTTTTTGATGTAAGTTTTATAACTTTGGATGTAATTTTGGTAACCCTTGATATAATTTTAGTAAGTTTTGATATAATTTTTGATAACTTTTGATATGATTTTGTAAACCTTTGATAAAAAATTTGGTTTTGATAATCTTTGATATTATTTTAATAGCATTTGATATAATTTTGAAAGCATATAATATAGTTTTGATAATTTTTTATATAATTTTGATAACCTTTGATATAATTTTGTTAACCTTGGATATGATTTTGATAATCTTTCATTTTCATATAATTTTGGTAACCTTGGATATAATTTTGGTAACATTTGAAATAATTTTGATAACTTTCGATATGATTCTGATAACTTTTGATATTATTTTAATAGCCATTGATATTATTTTGATAATATTTGATGTAATTTTGGTAACTTTTGATACAATTTTATTAATCTTTTATATACTTTTGGTAACCTTTAATATAATTTTGATAACCTTTTATATGATTTTGTTAACTTTTGGTATAATTTTGGTTTTGATAATATTTGATATCATTTTGGTAATTTTTTATATAATTTTGATAACCCTTGATATAATTTTGGTAATCTTTGATAATCTTTAATATGATTTTGGTAACTTTTTAATAATCTTTGATATAATTTTGATACCTTTAATATAATTTTGATAACATTTGTAATAAATTTGGTAACCTTTGATATAGCTTTGATAATCGTTGATAAATTTGGATAACCTTTGCGATCCTTTTGGTAATTTTAGATATAATTTTAATAACCTTAAATATGATTTTGATAACCTTCTATGATTTAGATAGTTTTTAATATGATTTTCATTTTGATAACCTTTGATATAATTTTAATAACCTTTTTACAATTTTGATAACCTTTGATATGATTTTGATAGCCTTTAATGTAATTTTGATAGCCTTTGATGTAATTTTGATAACCTTTGATATGATTTTGATAACTTTTAATGTACTTTTGGTAGCTTTTGATACAATTTTGATAACATTTAATTTTTTTGTAATTTTTAATATAATTTTGACAATCTTTAATATGATTTTGATAACCTTTAAAATAATTTTGGTAACTTTCGATAAAATTTTAGTAACTTTATATATGATTTTGATTATTTTTAATATGATTTTGTTATTCTGTTAACCTTTAAAATAATTTTATTAACATTTGATATTCTAACATTCGATATGATTTTATTAACCTTTGATATGATTTTGGTAGCCTTTGAGGTAATTTTGATAACCTTTGATGTAATTTTGTTAACTTTTGATATGATTTTAATAACCTTTTTATGATTTTGGTAGGCTTTAATATAATTTTGTCATTTTGATAACCTTTGATATGATTTTGATAACTTTTAATGTAATTTTGGTAGTTAAAGTACTTAAACAATCCATGTACTATAGTAAAAAGTGTATTTTAGTCACTGTACTATAGAAGTGAGTAATTTAATCCTTGTACATTTGAAATTGGTGCAAAGAAGTAAAATTGGTAACAGTGTTAATGGGAACCAGTCTAAATACTGACATGGACATATGAAACTGATAGAAAAGACGATTCGAAAAAATAATAATGATGTGTCAAATTTTTTTACTCGAGTAGAATTAGAAAAACATATATTTTTTTTTACTTGAATCTCTTTCTTACACGTAAAAACATATTATTATTATTATTTTCAAAGTCATCTATTCTGTTAATTTCTAAATTCTACCTGAGCAAAAAAAAATTGACACGTCATTATTTTTTTTCCAAGTCATCTATTCTGTCAGTTTTACATGTCCACGTCAGCATTTAGACGGTTTTCCATTAACACAGTTACTAATTTTACTTTTTTGCACCAATTTTAAATGTACAAGGATTAAATTACTCACTTCTATAGTATAGGGACTAAAATACACTTTTGACTATAGTACAGGGACTATCTAGATACTTTAACCAATTTTGGTGGCCTTTGATACAATTTTGATCTTTTATACGATTTTGTTAACTTTTGGTATAATTTTGGTTTTGATGATATAAGTTTGATATTTTTTATATAATTTTGATAATCTTTTGATAACCTGTTATATATAATTTAGCAATGTTTGATATGATTTTGGTAACATTTGATATAATATAATTTTGATATCTTTTAGTATAATTTTGATAAGTTTTGATATAATTTTAATAACCTTTGTAGTAGTACTTTTGATATTTGATAATTTTTAATATAATTTTGGTAATTTTTGTAATTATTTTGATAATCTTGGATATAATTTTGGTAACTTTTGAAATAATTTTGTTAACATTCGATATTATTTTGATAGCATTTAATATGATTTTGTCATTATGATAATTTTTGATATAATTTTCATAAGCTTTATACAATTTTGATAATCTTTGATATAATTTTGGTACCTTTGATATAATTTTGATAACATTTGTAATAGTTTTGATAATCTTAGAAATAATTTTGGTAACATTTGATATAATTTTGATAACTTTTGTAATAGTTTTGGTAACCTTTAATATAATTTCAATAACTTTTTTTGATAATTTTGATAATTTTGATATAATTGTGATAACCTTTGATATAGTTTTTGTAACCTTTGATATATTTTAAATTTTTTTGATAATCTTTGTAATAATTTTGATAATATTTCTAATAGTTTTGGTAGCATTTGATATAATTTTGATAACATTTGTAATAATTTTGACAATTGTTGATATAGTTTTGGTAACTTTTGATATAATTTTGGTAACATTTGATATAATTTTGATAACCTTTGATATAATTTTGATAACATTTGATATAATTTTGATAAACTTTGATATAATTTTGATAGCCTTTAATATAATTTTGATAACATTTGATATAATTTTGATAATCTTGGATATAATTTGGTTAACATTTTATATAATTTTTTTTAACCTTTGATATAATTTTGGAAATTTTTTTTATAATCTTTGATATAATTTTGATAACCATTTATATAATTTTAGTAACCCTTAATATAATTGTGGTAATCTTTAATATAAATTTGGTAACTTTTAATATAATTTTGATTGCTTTTGAGATAATTTTGGTAATGTTTGATATAATTTTTATAATAATTTTAATAACATTTCTAATAATTTTGTTAACTTTTAATACAATTTTGATAACATTTGTAATAACTTTTATATCATTTGATATAATTTTATACCAAAAAAATTTAATATATAGGTTTACCAAAAAAAATTTATTTAATAATGAATTATATATTAAAATAAAAAAATTGATTTATTATATCATTCAAATATAAAACACGTGTAGCATAAACTAATGTATTAAAAAACTTAAATTTTTTGAATATATATTCATATTTGAAGGAAAAAAAAAAAGTGCTCAGGGTTTCTTTATGAAAGCATTATTTGATCAAACAGGTGTCCTACACAATGCAATCTGATCATGATGGGAAAGAGGGGACATATCAAAAGATTCATTAATGAATTGATGGGAATCCGTAATCAGAAAGCTTTGCCTTGGCTATTTAATACTAGGCTCTTCAACAACAATTTCCCTATAAATGAAATTTTCCATCTTTATGAATGTTGCCTGCTTCCGCATGAAAATGCAAGCAAAATTCATCAATCAACAACTACACAATTAGAAGATCTTTATAATAATCAACAAATTGAATTTCCTTTACACAAGCCAAACCTGACGAACACATTTCCTGTAAAATCTTGCAAAAACTTAAGCTCCCTTAAGGCCTAAGAAATCATCTCTGTTTTCTTCTCTAAACATTTGTACTTTGCAGATTTAGCTTTAAAAACACCGATACAACAGACGAACACTTTGTAGATTGTATGTAAGTCAACCCTTCGTTTATTGTTCTTTAACTGAAGCACTCCTTTGGGAATTAGATGAAAGAGAGCGAAAGTCTAAAGCTGATTGGCCTCTGTAATCCTTACGGATGCTCCATAGGACCTCCCCACACCTCCTCATACTAGGCCGACTCTGTCTATGGGGAGCCAGGCATTGTAAGGCTAGTTCAAGAATCTTTTCAAGGGCTAAATTAGTCCCAGCAGTCAGTTCTAGCCTAGGGTCCAAGGCTGAAATGGCATCACCATCAGTAAACTTCTTCATTGCCTGCAATTGTAAAAACATATCAGTAACTTTATTAGAGCACACATATCATTTCTCTACATAATCTGAGTCAGGCTTCATTCACGAAGGTAGTTTAGTTCTATGTTATTCGGACTCAGATGTGAGTGTCAGACACGGGTATGATCAATTTTTTCCAAAATTTTTATGTATTTGGAGGATCATCTCCCTAGACTCATGTCCGTATATGTGTCGGACACGAGTACTTAAAGAAAAATAAAAAGTCGAAACAACATAGGTTTAGTTCTTCCAATTAGACAAAAGGGATGAATTATGGCACACATGTCATTAACTTTATTTAAATGTTGGTATGAAAGAATGACCGACTTTTACAAAGTATTGACATAAGCAAAGAGATCTCTCCGAAAAGAAAAAAAAAAAACAAAGCAAAGAGAGAATGGAAAGAATTTCAATTCAGACCCATTTTGGTGTTATCCGCTCCCTGAGTTCCCGTTTTGGTTGAATGGGGCGCCTGCCTGTAACTAGTTCAACCAATAAAACTCCAAATGAATAAACATCACTCTTTTCTGTAAGTTGATAGGTTCTCAGGTATTCTGGGTCCAGGTAGCCGGCAGTTCCTTTAACCTGGGTAGACACATGGGTTGCACCAGAGTCCGTATCAGCAGCCAGCCTAGCAAAACCAGAGTCAGCAACCTTGGCCCGAAACTTTTCAGTAAGGAGAATGTTGGAAGACTTAATGTCCCTGTGGATGATTGGGTGATCTACATAGAATTCAATTCATAATCTAGTTAATCCCTTCCCTCCTATTTCTCAAAGAACAGCAAAGCTCTTACTTTTTAAACAAAAAACAAAAATCAAAAGCAAACCTGTATACATATGAAGATAGGTGATTGCATGGGCCACATCAATAGCTATATCAACCCGAGCAGCAAGATCAAGATCTTTCCCGTGCACACCTGCAGCAAAATTTTCTCGTGTTTGAAGTCTCAAAATTCCAGCATAAAGAGGGAGAAGAAAGGGTGGACCAGAATATCAAGAACTCACCATCCAAGTGTTCCCTAAGAGTTCCATTAGGCATATACTCCACAACGACAAGTCTTTCATCTCCATGCTCTAAATACCCATAAAATTTAACCAAATTCAAATGTTCCACTTGTGCCAGTGTTCTTATTTCACTTTGGAATTCCACACCCAAATGCTTATCATATACACTCTACAAACAAATTAACAAAAAAGTTGATCAATTTCTTAGTTAAACACTTAAACCCATCAATTTTGACCAAAGACTGAAAAAAGAAACTATGTTAAGTAACTGCATAGTCACAAATCCAACCTTTTTAGCACGCTTGATAGCGACAAAGGTTCCATCATCAAGTTTTCCCTTATAAACCGTTCCAAATCCACCCTGTCCAATCTTGAAAGCAGGGGAGAAGTTCCTCGTGGCCTTAAAAATTTCCTCCATCGTGAATTTCATGCTCCCAGGCCCTCTCTCCTTTGTTGAATTGGAATAAATCCCTCCATTCGAACCCCTACTCTCGCTGTTCCTTCTTGACCTTTCCGATGCAACTACAAATTAAACAATTAAAGTTTATGCGATAGTTTGTTTAAACTTTAAACTCATCTCTAATTTTCTTTCCTTCCTGTTACTTGATTATTGGAAAGTTGATTAACAATGTGGGTTTCATTAGTATTATTGATGAAATCTATGATTAGTTTCTTTGAATAAAAACTTATGACTAATTCAACACTAACTATACATTCTTTCTATAATCGATCAATGAAAATTTTTGGGTTTTTCTTTTTTTACTACGAAGCTTGAACAAGTAACTAGTAGCAGAGCCCGAGAGCCGGCAGGTTGTTTGGTTGCAGAGAAAATGTCAAAACGGAAAAAGCACCAGTAAGAAGAAAAAAAAAAAAAAAAAAACCAAAGGCAACATTCACATGAAAAGATAAAAAACAAAGACTAAAGACTTTCAAATAACACATAAAAACTCGAACTCAGCAAAAGTTTTGTAAGAGAACTCAACTAACCACTCACTTAAATCTGAAAATAGAATATATAAAAAAGATGTCTTTGCCACGTCATCATCGTTTAAACTAAAAAGAGAAACAGAACATACCAGAAGGTGCTCCAAACTCATTTGACATTCCAAAATTCTTGCTGTCAGCTGTCTCGGGAGGTGTAAAACACGCGAAAAAAGCTCCAGCAATGGACCGGGCGACAACCGTTACTGGATTCCGGCCTGAACCGGATTTCCGAGAGGCAGATGATTCAGAGTAGGAAGAAAAGCTAGGAGTGTAAGCGAATCGGTCCGGCGTTGACCGTATGCCGGAGCTAGGGTTCCGGCTTCTTGAGCTGGTGGTGGAGCTGGTCATCACGAGAGAGAAAAGATGTAGAGAAAAAAGTTTTGTGTGTACGTAATGACGGAGAAATGGCGGGTCGTTGAGAGATGCAGATATTAAAGAGAATACTTTTTTTTTTTTTTATAATTATTGTTCTATAAAGGTGGCTGAGACTAACATGCGCCTGCGCCGTTATGTTGAGTTTGTTAAATAGAACTTTATGTTGAGGATAATGTAACATTAAAATCATTGCCCCGCCGTTTGGGTAAAAGAAAAACATAAAACTTGTTTTCTTACTTGCTAGCTGGATTGTCTTGTCTTTTCTGACTTCGGTTTTTTTCTTTTCTATCTTCGAATGCATAAAGTATTTTCGAATATTTGAGAAAATTAATCAAAGTTTATGAGATTCTTTACCATACTAATTTGCCAAGGGATATAATAAATTATCAAAACTCTCCTAATAATTGTTAGTAAAAAATTACTAGAAATTTGTTGTCAATTTCAAAATAAACTGAATTGAGTAGATTTGATAAGCTATATATGTATGTTATGTTTCGTATTTTTTTTTGTCAATTGTATAAAATGTAAACATAACAAAAATTATTAAATATATTAAAATTTTAAATATAAATACAATATGTGCATTAAATATATTGTGTTAATTATATTTAAACGTATTATATTATTTTTGTGTTTATTAAGTATATCATATTCGTGTCTTATCATATGTGAAATTAAAGATGAATGCACAATGTCTACTTGCATAATATTACTCGATTTATGAATATTTAAACAATTTAATTTTTGTGATAATTTTAAAGAAAAGTTTTACGGAATATAGTGTTTTAATTGAATAATAAT
This sequence comes from Fremontodendron californicum, assembly GCA_030761205.1. NCBI lineage: Eukaryota > Viridiplantae > Streptophyta > Magnoliopsida > Malvales > Malvaceae > Fremontodendron > Fremontodendron californicum. The sequence continues at coordinate 2,321,940 of JAULJL010000015.1, read as the reverse complement.
ACTAAATATAATAATTTAAAAACATTTATGATTGTAAACTCCAAATTTATTATTTGTCAAAAAGAAACGGTGGCAGACTGGGACTGGCAGCTGTGGAAGAGTATTTTCTACGGTCAAAATCAAGCATTACTCAAAAGAAGGCCAAATAAACCAAAGAAAATTCTTTATAAATCGTTAAAAAAATACATTCCTTTACAAACTAAACAAAACAAAAGACAAGATAGAAACGGGTGAACATCAATTGACAAGTGTCAGTTAACGGCAACGGCCAACAACAGGAATTTGGCTCTGCCGTAACATAAGGTTTTGATCAAGTCGAATGTCTGAATCAAACTAAGTTTTCCCACCAAAAAACCTTTTTACTACAAATAAGTACAACGGTAGGTTTCAGCAGGACTTACTACAACCTGAAAACAGCAACGTCCGAACAAAAATGGGGTTGGCAGCAGGTTTCCTAGCTCAAACTCACCTACTACTTAAACCGAATTAACATTGATGGAAGATGTTCCACTTCATGTTTGCAGATATAACTATGTAAGGCATCCATCATATAACACAAGCAACATCAAGAACAAACATTCTCATCCGACCGCTGGCTGGTTTAAATGGCTTTCGAAAATCCAGAAAGGGGGATGCAGGTTCATCAAAACAGATCTCGATCTCCGAGGCCAGACGGTAATAGTAATGAACTTAGACATTTCTGAGACTGGTCTCCAATCTTGCCAGTTCTTTTAAATCTCAACAGATTTAAGGATGAGATCTGCTAATGCTCAACCCTTCACGTCATGCGTATAGAACTTGCATATCCAGAAGTCAAATCCATGTTTAGCCAATGCATATTGCTGTCATCGTGACTAGGAAGCATACCTTTATCACTAGAAGTAACAAGTCACCTCTGGACCACCTGGTGGATAAATATTCTATTTTCATCAATCAAACACGTCAAAATATAGTTCTCTGGAGACCATGACGCTCTTCAGCTATGTTACTCGGACTCGGGTGTGAGTGTCGGACATGGGTATGTGTTCTAAACGGGTATATTCAAATTTTTCTAAGATTTCTATGTATTTGGAGGGCCCTTGGAGGATCAGATCCCCATACCCATGACCGAATATGCGTCGGACACAGGTACTTCAAGAAAATGAAGAGTCGGAGCAACATAGCTCTTCAGACCTCCCTCCAGCCATTTCCGATGTAAAGCTGGGAGCATGACAAAATAGACATATTCAAAAGAAAGTAATACAATTTTTTTTCTCAATATTATACACCACAGTTTACCATGTGATTTAAACCCATAGATATATTATTGAATGAAGGAAAAAAAAAACAATTACAACAATCTAGAACTGATATGATAAATACAATAATTTAGGTTCCATACCAACTTGCAAGCAGCAATGCTTCATCAACATACCACGTAGAAAAGGAGAGCGTTGTTCCTGAATTCCACTAGGAGTAAGGCATTTCCCCTTAGATTAGAAGTCAATTAACTGTGTTCTGCAGTGAGGATGAAGATTGTTGGGGTTTAAACCAATGATTTGTGGTAGAGTTGGAGAGAAGATTGACGGAGTTCTCTAGTTAGTTGAAAGTTGCCAGACTTTCAAGTAAACCTTCCAATCAGCTTAGAGGACACATAATAAATCGACTGGTATTAGACCTATTATTACTACTGAAACATTTACAAAAGCTAAACAGATGTTTTCATTCAATTCCAAAATCATAAAAAGCCATTGGTATCTATCAATCAGCATAAAATTGTTCACCAATTGGACTAAAAAAATATGCCACATGAAATGCATTTCTAGATAGATGATTCAAAAGCATACCATAGTAAGAGTTGTACTCATTATCAGAACAGTTGACTCAGAAGTAGATCATACCAGACCCTATTTCAGTTAAGTCAACTGCATGAGATTTTTTATTAAAAAAATTGGTTGTTAACTGTAAGGGAATTCAGTTTAAAGCTTGACCTGTCCAGCCCAACTTGGCCTAGCAAGATGAAACCAGTCTTACAACAACAATCTAGCCATGATGATAAAGTCAGCATACATTTGACAATGGACTTATTCTACTTTATCATAGACTATGGAGATTTACACATAGAGCTAAATGAGTTGAGGTTAGTAGGCGACAGGCATTTAGAATTACCAAAAAAGAAATAATAAAAGATGCAGAGGAATAGAAAATAACAGTGTTATGCAGCCATGTAATTCTTTGTTATGTAATTTCAGCAACTTAAAAGGTTCCATATGCAAGGGCGAATCTAAAGTTTCATGTTAATGGGACATGCATTCATTTAGAGTGGGCAAATCCTTACCAGAAAACAATAAGAAAATGATTTAAAGAGCACACTCATCCATATTGCTGAAGCACGTGTCCTCGGCAGTCAAAATGTTATATTCCTGTTTCATTAGACCAGGTAATATAGTGTACATATCTAAAGTTTTAGGGTGAGATTTATCACTCGAAGCAAATACGTTAATATCACCAGCAACCTCCATCCAGCTACAACCAGGAATTTTGTAATCACAATGGTCCGCCATCATTTTCCTAACACTTGCCACATCTAACCATCTTCCTTTAGAAGCATACATGTTAGAGATAAGAGTATAATTCACGGGTTTGTTGGGCTCCAAGACAACAAGCTTTTCTGCTGCCCACTTGGCCAATGTTATGTTGCCATGGATGCTACATGCCCCTATGAATGCTCCCAAGGTGTCTGGTGTACATGCAATGGGATGAGATGTTAAAACATTAAAAGCCTCATCGAGAAGACCAGCTCGACCAAGCAGATCAATGAGACAAGTGTAGTGCTCTGAATCTGGAATAATTCGATAGTCATTTATCATTATATTGAAATAATGAAGCCCCTCATTCACTAGCCCCCCATGGCTACAGGCGGAAAGAATACCAAGAAAGGCAATTTGATCTGGCTTTACACCCGTAGCTAACATTTTCTCAAAAACTATAATACTTTGTTTTGAAAGACCAAGAAATGAATAAGCACCAATAATAGATGTCCACGTAACAAGATCAGGCTCTGAAACCGACACAAAACATTGAAATGCACCATCAATGTTACCACACTTGGAGTATGCATTTATTAAAGCATTTGCAACTGATAAAAAGGACTCAAACCCATTTTTAACCACATAAGTGTGGACTTGCGACATTTCAGCAGAGGTGGAAAAAACACCACAGGATCGAAGTATGCTTGCCATAGTTAATTCATCTGGACAGAAATTCTGTAGTCTCATTTCTCTAAGAAGTTCCATAGCCTTCTCCGCATCTCCATACTGCCCATAACCCACAATCAGAGTGTTCCAAGACACAACATTTCTGGCAGTCATTCCATCAAAAGCTTTTTGAGCATCATGTAAATTTCCACTCTTTACATACATATCAACAAGTGCACTCACCACAGTAACATCTAAATCAAAACAAAGTTTAATAATGAGATCATGAACCTGCCTCCCCAGTTCATAAAATCCCCAACTACCGCAAGAACTAAGCAAAGAACAAAACGTATAACCATCCCCTTTAACACCTTCCTTCTTCATCAAATCAAAAACCTTAAAAGCCTCTTCTGTTAAAGAATTCGAAGCATAACAAGAAACCATCACATTCCACAACACCAAATCTCTATAAAACACTTGATCGAAAACCCATCTCGCTTCTTCAACTAGACCACATTTCCCATATAAATGGACAAGAGCACTGCTCACAAAAGAATCAAACAAAAACCCCAATTTCACTATAAAACAATGTAATTCTCTACCAAAAACGACGTCATTTAGCTCAGAGGAAGCACGGAGCAAAGTATTCAAAGTTATATGAACAAAACCTATGTTGTTTATCAACATTTTCTTAAAATAAGAAAAACCCAGATAAAGATTCGATTTACAAATCATTGTGTTCCACGTCACCAAGTTTCGAACACGCATTTGATCGAACAATTTCTCTGCGTCGGAAAATTGCTTGCATTTAACGTATAAATTTAGCATTTGAGTTTGCAAAGGCAGTACATTATTCAATCCTAGTTTTATTATGTGTGAATGGAGTTGTTTCCCTTCGTGAAGGAGGCCCATTTTGGCTGAGATTTTGAGGGCGTCGGAGTAGAAGCCGATCGAATCGGGATGCAGCGCCATGTTTCTGAGTGCACGCAATGGGAGAGATGGATTGTGTTTCAGCCTCAGGGTGCGTAATTGGGTGGTTTCTTGAGGGAGGGTTGGTGAAGAAGATAACTGACGCTTGGAATGGACGGTGTAGATCAAAGGAGTACGGCATTTCGAAAGCATAGGATCAGAGATTGCGGATATGACCGTTAAACGAGACCTCAGCCGACATAGAATTCAAACAGTTCTTTATAGAAAAATATTAATTTATACTTTTCCTCAAATATTTGTCCATTTAATCTTTAGAATATTTTTAGAAAAAATTAGGCTTAGTTCACCAATTGTCAAAAGTCAACGTTTTTATGAAAACTTTTTTAGAACCATAATAGCAAACTTTATATTTGGAGTACATTTTTTTTTAGAACTATATTTTTCATCTATACTAACATTAATAGAATAAATATTACTCCTACTATATATAAATTAAATTTTTTATTAAGCAAAAATGATGATATAACTTTTTTTAATATTTAGATGGTGTGATGGGTTTGCAACTTATATTATTTTTGCTTTATTTCCTTAACAATATTTTGCTTCAATAGTGGATAATATTTTTTTGAATAAGATTTTTATTAATAGTGGATAATATTTTTTTGAATAAGATTTTTAACAACTACTAATAATAGTAAGTTTTTTAAAGATTTTTTTATGAAAAATTATCTTATTCATTGTTAAATTTTATAAGCGAATTAGTAGGATGATATAAAATTTTAAAATCTATACAATTATAAAAAGAGTGGCTGGATTGGTGTCATAAGTCAAGTGATATCAACTCAGTTGATGAAATTATAAAAAGATCAATTAAATTATTATATCAAATGACATATCAAGGGTATTAATGTATTTTCAATTTTATATATAATTTTTAGTTTGAAAAAATTCACCAAATTTTTTCTAAAAACTACCCATTTAAAAAAAAAAAACTATCCATATACATATAAACTATCCATTTAATTAATTTCTTTTTAACATTATTTTTTTCATTCACCCTATAGTGTGTGCCATAATCTATTATATTATAAATAAAACATCTTATAATATTAAAAATTTTCAGGATCAATATATTAAATGCTTAATTTATTCTTTATTTTCTTACCAAATTTTTTTTTTTTTTGGGTGCTTCTAAGATTCTTTCCATATAACCCACGGACTTTGACTTCATTTACGTATAAAGACAAAGAAAATTCTTATGCGGTTTTACCGGAAAAGAAATCATTGCATCAACTAGAAAAATAAATAAACCATGGGAGAGAGCTAAGTGGAGCGCGTACTGTTTAAGAAACTATATAAGAAGTAAGAACAGACAAAAATCCAAGAAAAAGAAAAACCTAAAGTTTTTTTTTTTATTCTCAGAGAGAAACCTCTACCTCAATTTCTTATCACTCTTCCAAGTTGGAATTTTGGCTAGAAATTCTCCGCCTACGCTTCTAAAGGTAAAATCTTCACTATTTTTTTTTCTTCATCAATGAACTTTCTTTTTATTTATTAAAAATCAATTTTTTTTCCTTCCGTTACATCTCACTTTCCCCTTTTCTATTGCAGACTTCTCGAATTAGGGTTTATGAAATTTATGACTTCTTTTTCGTTTGTGTATGGATTATTTCGTCTTTTGTTGTTATTACAATTAATTCGTGATTAATCTCGGATTTTTTAATCTGAACTGTTTTGCTTTGCTTTGTGGTTTTAACTTTAAGGTTTCCTAGTTAGCTTCTGATAATCATGTGTTGGATTGCTTTTATGAAAGATAGATGTCAAAAGTGTGAAATTTGTAAATTATTATGTGAAGTTTGCAAATTTTAGTTCTTTAGTGTCTGGTTCTTTATGAAAGACTCGGTATGTATTGAAATGATGATTGTCTGAAGTTTTTCACTTCTCGTACATGAACTGCGTATAATATTTGTTGGATAACTTAGTCTACGGCCTTGCTCTTTTTACAAAGAAAGATAATCATCATGATAATAATTGTCTGAAGTTTTACATTGAGCTCATTATGATTTTCTTATTAATGTTTTAGTGTATTTGTATATAATTTGCCTATATATGGGGTAGTTTATTTGTTTGTATTCCAACTTGCTTATGCCACATTTCTGTTTGGCATGGTTAGTAAGGATTTAGTCACTTTCCTTGTTCATGCTTCTTGAAGCATGATTCTATTTTGGTTAGTATGTTACATATTTTTTCTTGGCTTGTAAGTTGGGCTTTTTTCTCCCCTTATGTTTGAAACTAATATATTCTACTCGTCCTTTGATGTCAAATAACAGGGGAAAATGCACCAAGCTCCCTTTGTATTGAGTTGATGACAAAGATAGCTGTGGGATATGGGAGGCTGCTGTTGTTCTTCCAGGAAACCTCATCTGCATGGGACGCCTGTATATTTTTATGTTAGTAATATGCTCATCTTATGAATATATCTATTGCCTTTAGTATCTTATTTACTTTTTCTTTCTTCATACTTGAGAACGGAAGTTGTTTGTTCGGAATATTGGAAGTACTCACTCACCATTATCCACAATAACAGGTTGGAAAAGGAAGAAGCAAAGGTGAATGAAAAGAAGAATATTTTGAATACCCTTAGTTCACTCTTTTTTGTAATCGGTTATTCCATGAAATTATATTCTTCTTAAATTCCTTTCCTTCTTTCTTCACTTGAACTGGTTGTAGAACCTGTGATCTGCAAGTGATCTTTTGGTCTGATGAACATTGGAAGCTTTTTACAGACTCCATGGTATTCTGCCAAAAATCAGAAGCTCAATTGCTGTTCTGTCATCTGAATAGAGATGTCTGTTTGTATGCATGCTCGGATTTGTGAAAAAAGTTGTTGTGATTTTCTGCTTCAGCTTGTTTGATTCTTCATTGTATTTTTTTTTTAAAAATATTGATGACAGAGCAACAAAAAAGAAAAAGAAAAACTGGAATTTTGGTATATGAATCTAACCCTAACATGAGAACTCCCTCATCCAAATACGATAAAGAACCTCGTGTGAGATAGAGTGCGAATATGTGGGTGAAGGATGGAGCTCGTGTTGTTTTCTTTGGCCATTGTGCTAATATAGTAGCTTACCTGGTGGATTTCTCATTTATTTAGGTGGAGATATCCTTTTACCTACTATCTTGATAAAAAGGTTCATTAAAATCTCTGTCCATTATCTATCATTCTTTGAATTTTAAAACACCTTTCCACAGTGTCCACCAGCTTTGGAAGGGAATGAGTCTTTAACACCTCATGATGGGTCAGCCTCTGCAATGGCTGCAGGGCTTCTGGTTAATTTGGATCTAGAAGTACCTGACACGTTCAGGCCACCTCCAGCACCTTTGCCGTATGATGTGGTCTTGGGATGTCCACATTCAGCTGATTCAGAGTCTCTCAGAGAAACTATCAGTGGGGGTGGTTTTGAGACACTGCCGACATGTGAAGATCTTGAGGTATCAGACTGCAGAACACAGTCTAGTTCTTTGCTTCTTTCACCTAGAAAACCAGAAGTCTCAAAATTAACTGAATCTAAGAAATCAGCGACAGAGGAAGAGGATGCTTGTCCTATTTGTCTTGAAGGTACTGTACTGTTATTGTCTAAGGCAATGCATTAATTGCTAAAAGTGCAAGATCTAAAAACCATGTTTGCTGGTAACTGATGACTGTATGTTTAAAACAATGCCAATTTCCTTGTTAATTTAATATCTTTAGCAGCTCATAAGTGATGGCTTGTCTATGGTATTTGCACATGCAGAGTATGACACAGAGAATCCAAAACTTATCACAAAATGTGAACATCATTTTCACCTCTCATGCATTTTGGAGTGGATGGAAAGAAGTGACACCTGCCCTATATGTGATCAGGTTTGCCTCTTTCAAATTGCTATTAATTGTAGTTGATTACCTGCGTAAGATTAGCCTGGTTGTAGTCTTGTAGAGGGAGTATCTTGGGACGAGGCTTACACTTACTTGTTGGATGCAATTTACTATGCCAACAATATTGACTCAAATTTTGTCTGTCTTGTGGATGGTGCAAGTACTTGGGCTTTACTTGGAGCCACCTTATTAAAAAAGAAAAAAAAGAGGAAATTATAGGGTAGTATTTTAATTGTAAATCGTATGAATCTTTAATGTCTTCTAATTCGCTTTGCTAAATCTTGCACTTTGCATAACCTTGCAGGTTTAATATGTTTGTGACTATGTCTACAAAGTAGTGACATGTTCCACTATTTTAATGTTACAGGAAATGATACTTGACCACACTTTTGATCAATAACTCTTTATTCAAGATGGAATTCCTTTGTTGTTTGAGAGTAAAGCTTTCCACTCGGGATGCTGCAGATACATATTAATTTTTGGTTATGCAGCTGGTCAGATGGTGTGCCCATAAGATTGAATTTTACCTAAGTTCGAGTTATATAAAAGGTTGCGTGTATTCAGGCTGTTAATTCTTCAAGGTTATGACTTATGAGAGTAAAGAATCAGGTTGACACAATGTTATAACACAGCTCGGGATATTGATGCTCCTCTTCTGTGGTTAAATATTTTGTCATCAGTGGGGAAAGGATGGTGTAAACTACAAGGTCATCCGAGGGATCAGAATCAGTTGCAATGGAGGTTTGTTTGCAGAACAGGATGAGCAATTGTCAATCAGCCTTGCTACATTTAATGATAATCTAAGTTTTTCTTGTACATAATTTCATAGCATTTCCTTTTTATTTTTTTTCATCTTTTTCCATTTCTATTTTTTCCCTATTTTTGAAATTGAATGCTGTGTGCTTCCATTCTTTTGCAATGGTTTTGTAAATCATATATGTTTTCCTATTTAGATGGATTTGTAATGGAGGATGTTCAATGTACACTAGGTCATATGAATTTAGGTCAAGCAATTTGTCTATAGTCTTCTTTGTTCTTGTACCGGTGTCAGTTTGTTCTGGTTCAGCTTGAGATAATGTATGATCCAACACAATCATGTGCACCATGTTTCTTCTCTTTTTTACAATACAGATTTATCTTTATCTTTAACTACTTTTTTCTCTCTTTTTCATTCTGCCTTTTTACATTCCATCTCTTTGAATCTTGATGCAATTCTTTGGTTTTGCATAAACATTAGAGGTGGAATCTTCGAAATTTTCTAAAAGACTAGCTTGATTGCAGTTCAGCATTCTATAACATAAACAGGAATTGCAACTAGACACTTCTTTTTCTTTTCCAAAATGGTTATAGGTCAAGTTCAAATGGTGGTTTAAACTATATTATCAGAAAAAGTCCATGCCTAATTTTGGCAGACTGAGAGACCATTTTTGCAACCAGCAGGAAAACTAATCAAATTAAAGCAGCTAGGTCTCCCCACAATGTTCAACTTGCAAACCATTTTCAAAACTGTGTTCTACTCCATGAAAATGACAGCATTTGATCTACAGCTTGAACTAGTGGCTGAAATAGTGATGTATGTTTTAAAATTGAATCTTTCTTTTAAAAAAAAAAAAAACAGCTATTTTTGAAGTTCAAAACAGCACTTTCGTTTCATACAGCTTCACATTGAAAATTTTCAAATTACTGGTACTAACAATAAACAGCAATGAGCATTGGTGGTGGAGACATGGCAATTCGTATGTTCGTGTATTTTGTCGTGTTATAATCGTTTTTAAGATATTTTATATTTATATAAATTTTGATACGTTAATAATTCATATTATATAAATTTTGAAATATTTGTGTATTCGTATCGTGTTCGTATCCAATATTACCATACAATGGGATCCAAAGCATGTGCATCACCATGCCCGTTGCCCATGGGCCTGACCCCCAAACTAACTATCCACCTGAATTAGGAAAGTGTATTAATATATAAAACCCAATTTTTTTTAATTGAAAATCCAGAAATTTTGACTATTATAATAATATTGCTTCATTTTATATGATATAAAAAACCTTGAAAAAACAGCAATATTTTATTAAACTTGTGGTTAATATAAAAACGAAAAACATTCACAGGTTTCTTTTTTTTTAAAAACTTTCACCTTCCAAGTATGGTTAAGGAATTAACATAATTATAATTCAAGAATAATGATTCAATTTTCATGCTAATTAGTTAATTAATTGTATTTTTTTTATAAGAAAATCATAATTTTGGAATAAAAAAATTATAGATATTAATATTCAAATCACAAACTTATTGAATGTGAACTTTTAAAATATCTGTATGTATCAATTGAATTAAAATTAAAATTTAATTAATTTTATATTCTATCAGAATTACTATTAATCTTTTCCTAACTATTACTATAATGCAAAACAGAAGTAGTGGAGACGAGTAAAACAGAAGAGAAAGGTCAAAGGTCAAACAAGGAGTACTGCACTGCAGTATTGAATAATATAAAATTTTAGGCCAATCTGATTAGAACACATTCTCGGCTTTTTTATTACAATATAGCTAAAAAAAAAAATTATCAAATTATCGCTACTTTTTGATTATTTCCCAAAATACGGATCTTTTTTTTTTCAGCTGGGAAATCGCCATCCCCCATGGCGATTTCCCAGCGTGTTTTTTTGCAAATTTGCAAAAAAATACCAAGGGAAATCGCCACCCCCCATGGCGATTTCCCTTGGTAATTTTAGCAAAATTTGCTAAAACCATGAAGGGAAATCGCCATGGGGGATGGCGATTTCCCTTCATGTATATTTTTTTTTTTTAATTAATAAACAAAAATTATATTAAAACAAAATTTTATTTTAATTTGATAAATTTATTTTTAAAAATTATAAATTAAATTAAAATATTTTTTTTATAATTTAAAAAAATTTAAAAATTCGTAAAATATATTTTAGGTTTTTTTATAATTTAATATTTTGAATTTTTTTTTAAAATTTTAAATTTCAAATGAAAAAAAAAATTAAAAAAAAAAATAAAAAAAAATTTTTCAAAGGGGGCAACGGTCATATGACCGTTGCCCCCATCCCCCCTCCCCCCACCCCCCACGTCCCCCCTCCCCCCCACACCCCCCACCCTCTATAAATACCCCCCTCCTCTTCTTCAAATTTTCATTCATCTCATTCAAATTTTCATTTTCTTTCAAAATTTTTTCATTTTTCTACCAAAAAAAATTTCTTTCTACAAATTTTTTTTTTCTACAACAATATTTTGAAATGGCTTCACTATTGAGGTTACAATAAAATCACATCTCGGAGGTTATATTTAACGAGGTAAGTAAATTGTTATATTATTATTGTTTTTTATATTATTATTATTTTTTATATTATTATTGTTTTTTATATTATTATTGTTTTTTATATTATTATTGTGTTATATTATATTATTATTGTTTTTTATATTATTATTGTTTTATATTATATTATATTATTATTGTTTTATATATTATTATTGTTTTATATTATATTATATTATTATTGTTTTATATTATATTATTATTGTTTTTTATATTATTATTGTTTTATATTATATTATTATTGTTTTTTATATTATTATTGTATTATATTATATTATTATTGTTTTTTATATTATTATTGTTTTATATTATATTATTATAGTTTTTTATATTATTATTGTTTTATATATTATTATTGTTTTATATTATATTATTATTGTTTTATATTATATTATTATTGTTTTTTATATTATTATTGTTTTATATTATATTATTATTGTTTTTTATATTATTATTGTATTATATTATATTATTATTGTTTTTTATATTATTATTGTTTTATATTATATTATTATAGTTTTTTATATTATTATTGTTTTATATTATATTATATTATTATTCTTTATATTATATTATATTATTATTGTTTTTTTATATTATATTATTATTGTTTTTTTATATTATATTATTATTGTTTTTTTATACGAAATTATTGTTTTATATTATATTATTATTGTTTTATATTATATTATATTATTATTGTTTATATTATATTATATTATTATTGTTTTATATTATATTATATTATTATTGTTTATATTATATTATATTATTATTTTGTTATTTTATAGGTTTATTTATTACTTTTTAATTGTTATAGTTTTATAATATATTAATTTTTATTATTATAACAGGAAACTCGTCGCGTATTACGTTCGAGGAAATTTACATTGGAGGACCCGCATCCTTATATTATCGACCACTTAAGAAGAGCCGGATTTTATCACGCAAGTCAAATTCGACGACTTGTGATACAACCCGATTTAATCTCTGCGTTGGTCGAACGATGGAGACCCGAGACGCACACTTTTCATTTTCCATGTGGTGAATGCATGGTCAGTCTCGAAGATGTTGCGCTGCAACTTGGACTTCCGATCCATGGCGATGCAGTTACAGGCGGAAGCCTGCTAGATTGGAATGAACTGTGTCAAGATCTATTGGGTGAGGTACCTCCAGAAGACGTCGTATCTGGCTCAACGGTGAGACTGACTTGGTTGAAAACGTTTCAAAATCTGCCATTACATGCAACCGAACAACAAATACAATATGCTGCTAGAGCATATATTTTACGTTTGATTGGAGGATTACTGATGCCTGACAAATCGAGCAGTCGGGTACATTTAATGTATCTTCCATTGCTACGTGATTTAGAGGAATCAGCAAATTATAGTTGGGGTTCTGCGTGTTTGGCAGTTTTGTATAGAGAACTTTGCCGAGCTACAGTTCCAAAAAACCATGACATAGGTGGATGTCTAGTGCTTCTACAATCATGGGCTTGGTATCGGCTACCATTTCTTGCTCCGCGCGTGGATATTTCGGCTGTATACCCCCTTGCAAGCAGGTAATAATCTTTACTATTTTATTAATTTTGTACGAAATTGTATTTTTATAGGTCATTAAGATATTATATGCATTTTAATAGGTGGAGTAGGAGTACGGGTAGAGATTTTACAGAGACTCCGAGCGATCTTGCAAGTATAAGACTACGACTAGATCGACTAGGATATGATAAGGTAAATATTTCGATTGTTACATTGAAGTTTTTTTTTTTTATTTAATCCTTATGAAACTAATAATTTGTAATAATTATTCGCAGTTTCTGTGGATGCCATATTCCTCGAGTGAAATTATGGCATGCCTCCCATCGGATGCCTACAATAATTTCAATATATGGAAAGCAAACACAGCATTGATATGCTTTTCATATGTAGAGTGGCACCAAACTGACCGGGTGTTGCGACAATTTGGGATGCAACAACCAATTCCTGCAGCCCCGATGAACCTTGATAAGCTTCACAAGGTCGACATGCGTGGTCGTAATGATGAATTCTGGCCTGCGAAGCATGAACGTTGGATCCAATGGTGGAACATACGTTTTCAACGAATTCCGACAGGTTACCCGATTGTTGGTAATAATTTCAACCCGTCTGCTGATTACATAAGATGGTATAGAAATGAAGGTCGGCCTTTCGTTTGTCCACCGTCGATGCACGAGGATGTTAGGAGTATGCCATTTACCGGACAAACTTCAGCTCCAGTCCCTCCTACACAGGATATGGATGCTCCTAGACCTCGCCGACAACGTGGGCGAAGGCGTCAACCGACCTCATCGGAGTTCACAGCACCGAGGATGTCATTTGATCATCCTGAACCTGAACGGGATCATGGAGTACCATCCAGCCATCGTTATTCCGTAAGTCACCCCGGATATGACGTTGATGAGTGTTACCGACCATCACCGCCAAGAACGAGGTTAGATGACCAGCTCCCCGTCCTAAGTCCAAGTTCAGCATATTTAACATCCATGTATCAGTTTGGAACCCCTTCGTCAGCATTTGATGCTACATCATTTATGGGTGCATCTAGTAGTCAGGTTCCCGTTATGGGTGAACTAGGTGTTGGCTCATCCAGCAGTGAGTTTCAAATTTTTGATACGGATGAAACGACTGATGACATACAACCGGAACCAGTGGCGGTTATAGCAAGAGGTCGTGGTGGACCGCGAATACGTGCCACTGACGAGGTTGAACGACGGGTGCAACCACCACGCACTAGAAGAACTCGACACTGTTGCTCTACACCACGCAATAATTAGAATAATTGTAATGTGTTTTAAATTTCTAATATAAATTTATATGTTTTGCATTTCATGTAATTTGTTCGGAAATTAATTGTTATATTTTATTTTAATTTATATCTTAATGTTGTTATTTAATTTTAATATAATAATCCAAATTACATGATAAGTTGCTTTTCTTCTTTTCATTTTAATTTAATTTTCTTTTTAAATTATAATAAGAAAAAAAATTTAATCAGAAATTAAATTAAAATTTTTTTATCAAATATCCAGTTTTAAACTGTAACAATCTATATTATTATTAAAAACAATGATTAAATTAATGTCACGAGTTAATCGAATACCAACTCAAAAAAACTAATCAAATTAAAAAAATTATTTTACGATACCAACTTAAAAATAACTTCTTTATTTAAAAAAGTGACTCGATAAATTTCTTTTAAAAAAAATTTATTTACATTTTACATCATTAAATTATTTTTGATATAAATTAAATTTTCTTTTTTATAATATTACAAAATTATAAAAAATAAAATTTTTGATATAAAAATTTAATAAAAAATATAATCTTCTTTTTAAATTTTAATAAGAAATATATTTTTATTTTTTATAAAATTGTAATAATAAATTAAATTACATTTTTAATATATATTTTAAAAAAATAAATAACCAAACCTATAAAAAAAATATTTTAATTTATAATTTTTAAAAATAAATTTATCAAATTAAAATAAAATATTGTTTTAATATAATTTTTGTTTATTAATTAAAAAATATATATATATACATGAAAGGAAATCGCCACCCCCCATGGCGATTTCCCTTCATGGTTTTAGCAGATTTTGCTAAAATTACCAAGGGAAATCGCCATGGCGGGTGGCGATTTCCCTTGGTATTTTTTTGCAAATTTGAAAAAAACACCACGGGAAATCGCCATCCCTCATGGCGATTCCCCTTGGTGTTTTTTGCAAATTTGCAAAAAAACACGCTGGGAAATCGCCATGGGGGATGGCGATTTCTCAGCTGAAAAAAAAAATCCGTATTTTGGAAAATAATCAAAAAGTAACGATAATTTAATAAATTTTTTTTTTTTTTTGCTATATTGTAATAAAAAAGCCACACATTCTCTCTTGTTTGTGGATACAAATTTCACTTAATCCAAAAAAAAGGCCCACCTAAGCCCCGCATGCCATAAGACTCTAGAGCCCCTCGCCGCCAATCCCCAGTCCCTAGAGAATGTCCACCTCCTCCTACTGCTTCAATTAATTAATACAGCAGAATGGACAAGGGAATTGCATGTTTATATAAATTAAAAGTAACAATTTGATAATCATAGACATCATAAAAGTAGAATTTTGATTAGGAGAGGAGAGTACTAATACCGTAATTTCCTGAATACTTCTGAAAAGTTCTCATCTTTTTTTGGTTGTGTCCGTGAAGTGAATGGCCTTTACAGATTTCTATAAGAATCCATTCTGTTTCTCTCTGTTTCTCTCTCTCTCATTTGAATAGCACTTTCATAGTGCTTGTTTGGTTTGCTTCAACCGTTTCTCAGATTCCACGTTTCCATGTCACCTTACAAGAAGAAACTCACTTCCCGTCAAACCAAGTTTCCAAACTCCGAACTCCAAACCAAAGCCAAAACCAAAAACAAAACACCCTCTCTCCACCAAACTAAAAACTCAAACTCTGATTGAGATGTCATTACTCACTTCCCCTTCTCTCATGTATTCTCTTTCTTTCCTTCTCTTCCTTCTACTCCTTTCATTTCACACCCTACATGCAATCTTTATCACCAAATCTCCACCAAATGACCCTTTTCCAGATTCTCGCATTGGTACTTCTTCGAAATTTCCCATTTCATATAAAGAAACATTCAGAACCCATTCCAAAGCTAGGAAATTGGAGTCCACCAATGTTATTATCAGAGGAAACGCAACCATTCATAGCGTTAACCGTACTTTTGAGCTGGGTTTCTTTAGTACGAATGGGGAATCCAATTGGTATTTAGGAATCTGGTACTATTCTATCCCAACTCAAACGCGCGTTTGGGTTGCCAATCGTGAAAAACCCATAAAAGTTATCAGCCATTCTTCACTAGAAATCACTGGAACAGGGCAGTTAGCAGTAAAGGAGTCGCCAGATTCAGTCGTTTGGCAGAGCACAAACACGAAAAAAGCAAAAAAGTTCGAACTTTTAGAGAGTGGAAATCTGGTGCTGTATTCATCAGAAGGGTCAACAATATGGCAAAGCTTTGATCATCCAACGGATACGTGGCTGCCAGGGATGAACATCACCGCCCAACGATCTTTAACCTCTTGGAAGAACTTATTTGACCCATCTCCAGGACATTTCTCTTTAAGGCTAAAACCTCAAGAGTTCAACGAGTTTGAGCTAGTTTATTCAACCAATGTGTATTGGTCCACAGGTAACTGGACGGGGACAGCTTTCGCCAATGTGCCACAAATGACAATCCGTTATATTTACAAGTTCCATTTCTCTGACCCTTACTTGCCGACAGCGTCGTTTTGGTACACAGAAAGAGCGCTGGATAACGGATTGGAACCGCCTTTGACAAGGTTTCAGGTTGATGTTAACGGGCAGCTGAAGCAATTCACGTGGTCACCACAGACAGAGAATTGGAACATGTTTTGGTCAGAACCGGAGGATAAGTGCAAAGTTTACGGTTTGTGCGGTTCTTTTGGGTCTTGTGTAAGTACATCTTTAAAACCTTGTGTTTGTCTTAACGGCTTTAGGCCTGTGGATGATGAGGGTTGGAACTCTAGGGATTTTACTAGTGGTTGTAGACGAGAAAGTGATGATTTTTGTGAGGATAAAGATGGATTTGAGGACGTAGGTGATGTAGGGTTTGATGGAGGAACTACGGTGTCGTTCCAAGGTAGTAGGATTTCTTGTGAGAAGTCTTGTTTGAGTAAATGTTCTTGTATTGGGTTGTATCATAATGGGAGAATTAATCTGTGTAAGAATGTGTATGGGTCTTTCTTGAATTTGAGAAATTTGAGCTCTGATGGTATGAATGAGGATGTCTTTTATATTAGGGTGCCAAGAGAAGGAATTGCGAAGAAAAATGTGTCTAAAACTATTGTTTTGGTTGGTAGTATTGTTGGGTCTATTGCAGCTTTTGGGTTCATGGGGGTGATTTTGTTGGTTTTGAAAAAGAGAAGAGAAAACAAGAAGGGGGAGGATGAAGATGGTGTTTTTCCAGGGTTAAATCTCAAGGTATTCACTTACAAGGAGCTTAATAGTGTGACTCGAGGGTTTTCAGAGAAACTGGGGCATGGTGGATTTGGTGCGGTCTTTCGAGGCGAGTTATCAGATTCTACTCTTGTCGCTGTTAAACGCCTTGAAAGGCCAGGGAGTGGTGAGAAAGAGTTCCGGGCAGAGGTGTGCACAATTGGCAACATTCAACATGTGAATCTTGTGAGACTCAGAGGGTTTTGCTCTGAGAATTCTCATAGATTACTGGTTTATGATTACATGCCCAATGGTCCTCTGAGTGCATACTTACGTCGAGATAGTCCTAATTTGTGCTGGGATGTTAGGTTCCGGGTGGCAGTTGGCACTGCAAGAGGTATAGCATATTTACATGAGGAATGTAGGGACTGCATCATTCATTGCGATATCAAACCCGAAAACATTCTCTTGGATAGTGATTACATGGCGAAGGTATCAGATTTTGGATTAGCAAAGCTGGTTGGCAGGGATTTTAGCAGGGTATTAGCCACAATGAGGGGTACTTGGGGCTATGTTGCCCCAGAATGGATATCCGGTTTGGCAATTACACCCAAAGCCGATGTTTATAGTTATGGGATGACATTGTTGGAATTAATTGGTGGCCGCAGAAATGTGGAGGCACCACAATCTGCAGGAAATGCCAATGTTTTTGGCGAGGAAGGGAACGGGGCAAAGTGGTTTTTCCCTCCATGGGCGGCACGCCAAATAATTGATGGCAATGTGGCTGCAATTGTGGACAGTAGACTTGGTGTTGC
Source organism: Fremontodendron californicum (assembly GCA_030761205.1). Taxonomy (NCBI): domain Eukaryota; kingdom Viridiplantae; phylum Streptophyta; class Magnoliopsida; order Malvales; family Malvaceae; genus Fremontodendron; species Fremontodendron californicum. The sequence continues at coordinate 2,303,758 of JAULJL010000015.1, read as the reverse complement.
ATATAATGTTGAGGAGGCTGAGCGTCTTGCTTTGGTAGCAATCTGGTGCATACAAGATGAAGAAGAAATGAGGCCCACAATGGGTATGGTAGTAAAGATGTTAGAGGGAGTGGTGGAAGTGGCCATTCCTCCACCACCAAAACTGATACAGGCACTAGTTGCTGGAGAGTCTTATCATGGGGTCAGAATGGATTCTGGCATGTCTACAGCTGGTGGATGCTCAGACTTTAACGTTGGATTTTCAAGTGCTGGTTCACGGTCGTCTCTCGGTAACCTTTCTTCCCCGTTGGATGAGAATTTAGAGGTCTAATTGACGAGAATTGTCTCTGTTTCTGTATGCTAGAGATCATCATGCAGATGTAAATAGAGTCGATGCTTCTGAAAGTTTTGCTTTCATGGGATTTGAAAATGATTTGAAATTCTAGTCCATTCAATAGCCCAATCATATGTATGTATATAGAAAGAAAAGAAAAAAAAATACATTCAGGCCAGCTGCCAGTTGAATGATAATTGTAGTTCATAGTTCATGTCACATGAAATGATTGTTGTATATATGTATTGATAAACCATTAGCCATGCCAAGAACCAGAAAAAGGGTAACAGACAGCCCACAATTACCTTAGAGAGCCAACATTGTTAGATGAAGCACTAATTCCAACTTTGGTAAGTAGTTCAATCTTCTCAGTTTGTTTGTTTAAAACACACTTCAATTCTCATAAAAGGGTTGGCGGGCTGTTTGGGGGTCATAGGTTTATGATTACAGTTTTGACATTCCCAAAAGGTTTGACGCTTTCTATTAGGAAAAGAACAAAAAAGAAAAACTACTCCTTGCAGTTCTTTTATATGTCAAAAACTTCAGGCGTTCATGGTTGATCTTTGTAGAAACCTTGAAATTTGACGATGTTGACATGTAGTTTGGGTTGAGCTCAGCTTCTTACAGCACCAGTTTTTTGGTCTGAACCCAAAAAATAAAACTCTGGGCAGCCCACACGTTTAAGTCTTTCAACCATAAACTTTTAGATATGAAATATATTATCCATGGGAGATAAGTTGAGAGGGGACCATAAATGCTCATGCTCTAACAAATGGCTGAGAAGCAAAAATCCTCACCTCCGACGCTATGTGGGCAGACGTTTGGTGCAGGACAAATAGACTTACTTGGTGTATACATGCAGCGATCATGGATAATCCTATTCGGAGCCTGCTTTGCGTTGTTACTTCTCTATACTATTTGTACGCCACACCAATCCTAAAACTCCTTGGTCAAATAGACTTACTTGGTGTACACATGCAGCGATCATGGAGAATTCACCATGCAAGTTATACCTCAAAATGTTCTCATTAGCTGTCAATTTTCCTAGCAATCATTCAGTATCCTGGTAATTATAACTAGAAACAAATTTGCTATCATATTCTTTACAGGTAGTAAAGAGACGCAAAATGCCGTGGCTCTCATTTGGCTCATCTTCTTGGCATAACCATGGTGCTAAACAGTGTGCAGCCATTTGGTTCAAGTACTCACATAGTTTTTATACTATAGTGAAAAGAGTAATTTAATCCATGTACAATTAAAATAGGTGCAAATAAGTAAAATTAATAATGGTGTTAATGAAAAACGGTTAAAAATGCTGATGTAGATTCGTAAAATCTAACTGAATTAATGACTTGAAATAAAATATGACTTGAAATATATCTAAATCTGTTAGATTTTACGAGTCTACCTCAGCATTTTAACCGTTTTTCATTAAAATCGTTATCAATTTTATTTATTTGTACCTATTTCAATTTTACAGGGACTAAATTACTCACTTTTACAGTACATGAAATAATTTACTATTTTCACTACAGTACAGGAACTATGTGTGTACTTAAACTGCAGCCAGTTATATCAGGTCAGAAATTGACCCCAAAGAAAAGGAAAATTAAACAAATTGGAACATTTGAAAGTTTCCAAATATGGGATTTATGAAATAATGGTGCCATCATTGCAGGTGTTGCTGTGGGAGGAGGTTGGCAAGCCTTGGCAGCTTATAAAAACTTGTTATGTTTGATAGTGTGCCGATGTTCCTTCATTTGACACATTGATAAGTGAGTATACAAAGATTTATCCATGATCATGGAATTTTTCACATAAAATTTATACATCAACATGAAGAAAAAAAACCCACATTTCTTCCCTTTCTTGTTTTCCCCATTGTTATCTGATATTTATTGGGGACCCATAGTTGCAGGGAATTTGGGTTGGCATGATTTTTGGGTCATTTTTGCAGACATTAATCCTCTTGTATATTATCTACAAAACCAACTGGAACACAGAGGTGAGACATTCTTGCAAACATTAATGATATTTATGAGCTTGTAAAATCTAAAATAAGATGATCAAAATTTCCTTTTCTGTCATTACAGGTTGAACAGGCATATGAAAGAATGCTCCAATGCTTTCACACATAAATTACGAAAGAATAATAATAATAAGTAACGATTAAAATTGTATTAAAAAATAATGAAGGAAAACTGGATCTAATTTTAACTTCATGGTTTAAACATGTCATTCTTAATTCAAAAAAATGTTACAACATAAGTAATTCATTTTCTATTTTAGCTATAAAATAAAGTATTATTTATTTTAGTGCTTTATTAATTTTCTCCAGTACTTAAAGTTAATTTAAACAAAAAATCATCATTTATTAATCTATAATTATCAATCTTTGTACCAAAGTTCAACGGCCGAAAAAAGTCAAATTTAATAAAGAACCCGCCTACAAAAATTTGTGGGACCTACCGCCAGTCGCTTGAGTAAGATTTTGATATTATATTTCCACCCCTATTCTTTCTGTTTATATCTTTTAATGAATTGCATATTGGACCCCGCTTACATCTTTCTGTAATTATGTTTTGATCCCCATACTTAACTTTCAATAATTAAACTTTGAAATTTTGTAGTAGTAGTATTATTTATTTTTCTTGATAATTGTGTGATAAATATAAATATAATGTATTGAGTTTTGATTTCACGGATTTTATTCATAATATATTTTTATTATTTACTATTTACATTGTCAATTTATCATGGATAATTCGTATGTTTAAGAAAAACAAATCTACCAAATTATTGATTTTACCCTTTTTTTTTTATGATTGATGGAATATGTTTTGAGAAAAAAAAAGTATATATATTAATTACTTATAATAATTTTCCTTTTAATAGTCAAAAGGTGATTTCCATCGAGCTTTAACAGATTTTATGTAAATTAAAAGAAAACAAATAGGTAAGACATGGTACCTTTTTTGTCATTCAATTATTTGATTATACAAATTTATCTATGGGGTTCAAGATGGATTTAGGCTTAAAATTGTAATCCAACATAGATGTTAAAGCTTGACTAAAATATAGAAATCTAAAGTCTTCCTTTTTATTTATTTTTTCTTTTTACATACATACATGTATTCAAGATAAAATTTGATATTTTACATTGCTTGAGGTGAATTTTAATGAGTTCTCTTTTTTTTCTTCCATTTTAAAAAGCAGGAGGGATAGGTGATGTCAACATAGATTTTGAAGGATTCGTATTAGGAGGAGCTAGTTTCAAAACAACTCATGTAACTGGAGCTTGTACAACGGAAGCTATGACAGCAGTTCAAAGATTGGAGTTGGCATACCAGTTGAGGTTTAGGAAAATCATCTTGGAAGGGGATTCTTCTGAGATTATTACTAGCCCGATGTTACAAAACGATTTGTTGAAAATAGGCAACATACTAGATGAGGAAGAGGAATTCTGGCAAGGTTTGAGGTAGTTAAGCTTGTTAGGAATAGTGTGACAGCCTAATAACAAGCATTAACCAACAATATGCACTCGGGAAGAAGAGAAAAAGAGAACGCAATATTTTTAACGTGGTTCAGCCCTTCTTAGTATACGTCCACGATCTCATAAGGATAACATACTTCACTAAGGAAAAATTTTAACTTGTAGTTTTTGGTACACATTTGTAGCTTTTGCACTGATAAAGCTACAAACCATCCTCCTAATATTGTAACTTTTGCACGAATAAAGCTACAAACCCTCGTACAAGTATTGTAACTTTTGCACAGATAAAGTTACAAACCTTCCTACAAACAAACTTGACTCACCACTCAAAGAATCCTAATACAACTTTTACTTAAGTGTATAGACTCTCTCTCACAAGGGATGGTGTTCGTTTTTCCTCAAAGACCAAAGTTCCTATTTATAGGTAAGCACTCTTATTAGCTCAACAATACCACTCAATGTGGGATTAGGATTTCCTTTTGCTTAACCAATTAATTATTTGATGTAAGATGAGCACTCCTACTCAATATGAGACTTGATCTCCTATTCAACTCAATGTTGAACTTGGACTTAAACTCAATAAAGCGAAATCACACGATAAGGCAGGGGAATGAAGTTGCACACCTAGTGACTTGTCATTGCTTGTTAAGCTTTGAAAATTTGTATTGATCTTTGGATTATCCAAGGAGTTTGCATCAAGGCATTATGAACCATGTTTTAATATTTAAAGTTTGGAATGAAAGCTTCTTCTTTTTTAAAAAAAAAAAAATCTTCTTTGAACTTTTCATCTTGAGATTTCCATAAAAGTTTTAGATTGGGCTTTAAAATCTTTGTTCTAGCTCGTTAGAGATTTCGAGTATTTTATGTGTTATATACAAAAAGAACAACCAATAATATAATATATACTTGCTATATATAACAATATTAAGTTTTTAATTGGACTTTGAAATAGTGATTTGGAGATCTAATTGAATGACAAATGTCATTTAATTAAGGCATAATGATAAATTTGACCTTCGAAGTATGCAACTAAAATTATTTTGGCCCTTTTATTTTTTTTTTGAGTCAATTTGACCCTCAATCTATTATTTTTGTCGATATCATATAAATTTAACAAAAATTGATAACATACGAGTATGAGACTACAAATTCGTTAAATTTAGGCTAATTTTATAAGAAATAGATAAAAATAATTAACCAAAAATAAACAAAAAATTAATCGAAAATTGATAAAAGGTAACGTTTTCATTAAATTTAGGCTAAATTCACTGAAAATAATAGTATGAGGGCTAAAATGATCAAAAAAAAGTTAGGGATTGAAATAACTCAATTAATATAGTTCGAGGGTTAAATTTATCATTATGCCTTTAATTAAGTCCTTACAAATTATTTTTAGTTGATTCATGGAAAAATGAACGGGGTGTTGGCCCATTTGGTCCAGTCCAAATTTATTTTCTTCCTGATTCAATTGATTTGGATCAAGTAGATAATTAATAAATAATAATAAATAAAATTATAGAATAGAAATCTTAAAAATAAAATTCAATAAATATGCAAGACCTAAAAAGAATAAGAAAATAAAAAATTATTTATAAAAACCAAACTAATTCAATTGGAAAACCTTTTTAACAAAATACTATTTTTCTCAAATGACAAAAAATCAAATACAAGTATTTTGATAAATTAATTTGTATTATATTTTTTTAAAAAAATAGTTGCTACTTCATTAATATAGTAATTTGTTATTAAATAAACACTTTCTTCATGATTTTTATATTAAAAAAAGTTAAAATATATTAAAAAACATCCCTTATCATAATTAATTGTAAATACATCGTTCACAAGTTGTGATTCATTCATTTCTTAATAATCTAATATACTTTTTTTTTTAATAAAAAAATCCAATACTTTCCGATAATTATTTTAGTAATTTTATCATTATTATAATATTACTCAGTTCAATAATGCTTTTATAAAAAAATAACCCAAAGCGAAGCAACGGCACTATGTTTAGTAATATAGCAATAATTATATTAAAATATAATTTTTAAAATATTTAAAGTAAGACCTTGTTTGGGTGTCATTGGGCAGCCAATTAAGCATACTTTAAGGTTTTTTTCTTAAAAATAAAAAATTGACAAGATCCATAAAAATCACAAAAACAACTACAATATATTATCAAAATATCAATTAAAAAATAAACTAAAAAGACGAGATAAAAACATTTTTATTAAATAAAAACTAAAATAAAAGTGTTGGATACAAATATGCGTACTTAAGCAAATACAATAAATATCAATCAACAATAATTTTTGTGCTGATAAATAATAAAATATATAACTATATTAATTAATTATAATATAAAAGTTAAAATTTATTTAAGTTTTTTTTATATTTTATTTCAATAAATTAAATTTTATACTATTATTTTATAATTCAAAACAAATAAATAAATGAAAGCATAAAATAATATATTTATTTCAATAAATTAAATTTTACATTATTATTTTATTATTCAAAACAAAGAAATAAATGAAAGCATAAAATAATATATTTATTTAAATTAAATAATGCATTTGAAATACTTAATTATTTTAAACGTAGTATGCTTGTTTTGTAAATGATATAATGCATGAAAATTATATTCATGCTTAAGTTTAACCTTATTTTTTTTAAGTATAAGTTTTGAAGGATAGAGATTCAAAATTAACTTTTTGATAGAAACATACATATATTTATCATTAAATGAAATAATTAAGTACTAATTTTATCTTTTACCTTACTTTTTATTTTGTTAAGGTAGATTATTGAGAGGTTATCAAAAATTATATAAAAAATGATCAAAATTATATCAAAGATTATCAAAATTATATAAAAAATTACTAAATAAAAGGTTATAACCAAAAATTACATTAAAGGTTAACACAATCATATCAAAATTATCAAAAATTATATCAAAACTTACCCAAATTATTTAAAAAGTTACCAAAACTACATCAAAGGTACAGGTGCTCATGGGTCGGGCCGAGCTGAGGTATGGTATCAACACCATATATACTTATCCAAGCCTGGCCCGGACCGAAATATGAGCCTCAAATTCTATCCAAGCCCGCCCATATTAATAATTGGATAGTCCAAACCCGTTTAGACCTGCCCATATTTTTTTATATAAAAAAATTTAAACAAATATTCTTTTTATTATTTAATTTTTAGTAATTTTATCACTTTTTTCTTCTATTAAATTCTAAAATATGGATAACTTAGCATATTTTTAAATGTTTATACTATAAAATTATATATATTTTATATGATATATAAATTACATAATATATAAAATATAAAAATATTATATTATATTATATAAATGAAAAACGGGTCGGACCTTGATTATTGGAGTCAAGACTCGACTCATTTTCTAAATGGGCCTCTTTTTTTTGCTTAAATCCATATTTCGGACCTAATATTTTTGTTCAAGCCCATCAAAATATGGACAGGACTTCGAGTTTGGACTGGTAACCTGGCCCTTGAGCAAATCTAATCAAAGATTATCCAAATTGAATCAAAGGTTACCAAAACTACATAAAAAATTATCAAAATTATATTAAAGGTTATCAAAATTATATCAAAGGTTATTAAAATCATATTAAAGGCTATCAAAGGCTATTAAAATTTATCAAAATCATAATTAAGCTTACTAAATCATGTCGAAAGTTTATTATATATATTATTTAAAATACTATGCATTTATTGTTACTTATTATATATTTATGACAAAATCATTCATGTATAATCTCATATAATAATATATATTATTGTAATTTAACATAATTTTATGATCCAAATGTCCTACCTAAACTTGTCCAAGGGCCGGGCTACCCGCCCAAGCCCGAAGGTTGCCCATATTTAGAAGGGCTTGGACAAAAATATTAGGCTCGAAAAATAGGCTTGGACAAAAAAATGAGACCTGTTTAAAAAATCGGTCGGCCTTGACTCCAACATTCAAAGCCCGAGGACAGCCCGTTTTCCAATTATATAATATATATTTTTTTATATATATATATTATGTAACTTATATCATATAAAGATTAAATATATAATATTATAGTGTAAACATTAAAAAATATGTTAAGTTGTCCATGTTTAAAAACTTAATAAAAGAAAAAAAATATAAAATTACTAAAGATTAAATAAAAATAAAATATTTTAAGAAAAATAATAATAATATGGCCGGGCCTAAACGGGTTTGAACTATCCATTTACAAATATAGGCGGGCTTGGACAGAACTTGAGGCCTATATTTCGGGCCGGGCTTGGGCAAGCAAATATGATGTTGATACCATATATAAGCCCGACCCAACCCATGGACACCTCTAGTCTTACCATACTACCAAATTAATTTTAATTATCACATTTGGTTATATCTTCATGTTTCAGTTTTCGTCAAGTAAATACTAAATAGTATTTTAAAATTTTTCGTGATCTAATAGCTAGATAAATAAGCTATTGATTCTTAGTTAATAATTTTTTATATTATTTATTTCTTAACAATAAATTTGAAAGTGTTGTTTTAATAAAATTTGTTAATAAAAAAATAGATAAACATAAATTAGTCAATATTTAATTTAAATAAAGAATATAAATTGATGAAAGTTTACTTTAATAAGGATTTTAATGTTCGGAAAAAAAAAGTAGTAAATATTTTATTTATTTAATAACAAAAATTAGTTTTTAATGATAATGTATAATTAAAATTTGTAGTGTCAATACGATCCATATTGCTATAGTTAGTGTCCTCTAAAACTAAAACCATAACTTAAAATAGTTAGTGGATCAAGTGCCATAATCCAACTCACAAGCTTGGTCCATTTTTTATTATAAGCTTTTGTTTCATTTGTCCAAGAAAAGCAGCTACAGCCAAACTCTTCCTAACCATTTAGCTAAAAAGTCAAAAAGAAAACATGGAGGTTCTTAACCCCCAATCTGTACAAAGCTGTATATTTACATGATTTGCTTCTATGTGTTTTAGTTCTCCTATACTCCCATCTAATTACAATTTTAATGTGAACCAAAAGTTGCATAGCAGTTTCTTGTGACCGTGCATGAATCTTGTTGTTTCTCTCCCTCCATACATGGTAAATCATGGCCTCCAAGCAAGTCTCAAAATGATTGAGATTAAGAATTTGCCCTTAAGTTTCCTCGCTACCTAACAGAACTCATTGTCCCAAGAGGTAACTTCTCTGTGTAGTTTACATAGGGCAAGTACTTCCTTCCAAATGGCTTTTGAAAAATCACATTAAAAAAAGAGGTGATTTCTGGATTCCTATTTAGAGTGACAAAGAATATATGTATCATCAACCTCCAACCCTCAAGATAAGAGCCGGTCTTTTGTGGGAAGTCTATTAAAGATGGCCATCCAAGTAAGAAGAGAATGTCTTGGTCCATTTTGGGTGGGTAAAAGTATGTTTTCAAGTCCAAGCACGAATGTCATTGTAAGTTTAATTTTTTATTAAAATTTAACCAAAAATAGTATATACACACATATGATTGTTGATAAAACATTAAATTGATGGTATTGGACGTTTTGTTCAATATATTTTTAAATTGGCGTTTTAAATATTTTTATTGAAATATTAATAATATTCATTTAATTTATAAATAAAAATTATAATTCCATAAAAAAAAATCATAAATAATGGATTTATTGAATAAATGCAAACGAGTTAAAGTTTATATTGCAATTATTGTTCTTCATAGTTTTAATTGAATGTTATTATTAAAAATAATAAACTTTGTATTACTCTGATATACTTTAGACATGAAACAAACTTTATATGTTAATGAAATTCGATTAATATGCACTTAAATAGTTTTAGTTATTTGTACAATATGTAAATCTTATATATTCAATATATAATTATTATTCAAATATAGATAAAAAAGGTATTTGTTTGTAATTCATGTGACAATAAATATTACTTATTAATATAACAATAATTATTATTTTAACATTATTTGCTTTTGTTTCATATACGTTAAATGTGAGTACTTATTTTTTACTTATGTAAACAATAATTATACATTGAATATATATTATGTACAAATAATTAAAATTTACATATTTATAGAATCTTACATTAACACATATGTAACGTTTATATTATAAATTAGAATTTTTACTTATAATTTGAATAAATTTTATTAATTAAACAATTCATTTAATGAAAGTCTTTTAATGGAATTAAATTTTTATTTATAATTTAAATAAATTTTATTAATATTTATTACTATAAAATATTTAAAATAACAACTTAGAAACATAATGAACAAAAATGTTCGTTTTTGTAATTAGAAAAGTTCTTCAATATTCATACTTTTATATATATTAGTATTTTTTTCACGTGTGTTGCACATTAATACTCATTATTTTATCTATTCGTAATAAATAATTATACGTTTTATAAATACATAAAATTAATAAAGTGTATATTAACAGATATTTGTATTAACATGTAAAGTTGTTTCATGTGAAAATTATATCAAATTTATTGTTTTTAATGCTAATGTATAATTAAAATTCTTTAGATAAAACAATTCAATATAAATTTTAACTTTTTTATTTATTATTAAACAAATCCATTTAACTAGAGTATTTTAATTCAATTAAATTTCTTACTTGTAAATTGGATAAATCTTATTACTAATAAAAAAATATTTACAATGACAACTTAAAAATATGGTGAACATTTTTTTGTTCAAAATTTTCTTAATATTCATATTTTTATATATTATAGGTTGTAAATATAAATTACGAATAGAGATTATAGATTGTAGATATAGATAAAATATTGAGGATAAGGATATACCTATATATTTGATTAGATATCTAAAATAACAAGATTTTATATAACTTTTACTTCAAATTCATAAATAGTAGTTAAAAGATAACAACTTAATATCTATACTTATATGTAAAATCATTCCTTAAATTGATATCACAAGTAGACCTGTCCAAAAGCTAGATAGCCAGCCCAGCAGATTCGACCTGAGTAAGGTTTTATGTAATTCGGTTCGGCCCAATTCGAATTACTATTAATTAAATAAAAAACAATTATTTAAATTTAATTATATATATAAATATTAATATAAAAATATTTTTTTATATTTTAATAAATTATAAATAGTAAAATGAATTTTCGGGCCGACCCAGGCTTGGACAAGGAAAAAAAAATTTCAGACTGCGACCCGACCATTAACAAGTCTAATCACAAATTTATAACCATTTACTTTATTAATAAAAAAATAAATAATAAAAAACATAAAAATAGTGATATACCAACCATTCTCATTGTCTTATCCATTTCTTTATCCTCTTGTTTGACATAAACAAATAATTAAAAAAAAAAAAACACAATGTAAACTTTAACTCTGGTTTATTTACAAAATTAGTTTTTTTAATCTGTGCGATACACGAGATTTTTTTATAATTTTAAATTATTTTTAATTAATAATGTTTTTATATTTTTTTCTTAATATATTATAAAAATTAGTATGAATTACGAAAAGAAAACAATTTATTTCATTTCTATTTTCTCTTAATTATTTTTTTATCATTTTCCCAATTAATCATATTATTCTAGAAAAAAATACATAATTTCATGTTAAAATTTTAATAGTAAATAAATCAAGATAAATTTAAATAATATTTAGGTTAAATGGTAGCTTGACTACATATTTTGCATCCTGATAATTAAATTGATAACTTTATATGATCATGATAATTTTTTCATTAGATTATATATTTATTTATTTTGCTTTCAGTAGTGAATTATGTTATTCATCAATTCTTTTAATACAAAAAATTACTCTTGAATCACTATTACAGAGAATTAATAAAAATATATATGTTTGAACTAAAATCATAATAAAATTCTAATTAACAATCAACTAAAAGTCAATCTAAGATACGTAGAGATTGAAAATTGTATATAAAAATCCATTTTAATTACGACATGTTAAGTCTCGTACATGATTCAAGTTAATACTTAGATGATTAAATTAAATGATTAAAAAGTGTATTTTATAATTAAAATCCATTTAAATTATGACATGTTAAGTCATTATTTTCCTTGTGATTAAAAAGTTGTGCATAACCTAAGAATGAATGATACGTTACTTCACTTCTTTGAAATTATTTTCCTATAAAAAAGAAAATAATTGAAAAATTCTTATAGTAATTAGGTTGACTTTTTAGAAAGTTATTGAATTTAGTCGACGGAAGTTAACTTAATATATGTAATCCAAGTAGTTTGGCATACACCTATTTATAAGCAAGTAGTTTAGTTAAAAGGATTTAATCTTTAATGTATTTAATTTTCAAATTAGATTTGAATTAAAAAAGTATAATGATAAGATATTTAAAAAATTAAATTTGTCTTTCGAATTAAAAATATAAAGAAACAAATCTAATCAATCCTGATTCAAATTTTACTATGCATATATATTTTTAAAACTAAGGTTAAATTTTAAAAGGGAATATAAATTATGAAATTGTTATGTTTGAATTTAAAATTTATGCAAAATTTTCAATCTTGGATATATTTTGATTTTGAATTTAAATAATTTATTAAATTGAGTTGTGTAGTCATTAACATATTATAAACATTATCTTATGTGTCATTATTTAACATATTTTAAATAATTTATTCATGTAAGTATCCATATAAGGATCTTGTTAAAGTGGGGTTATCCCACAGTGATTAAGTCTTGGATTTTCTGTGGTCTTATATTCAAGTTGGGCCTCTCCACTTATCACCAATTGGTTTTAGGTTGGATGCTTAACATGATATCAGAGCTTTCAGTCTAGTTTCTTTTTGAAACCCTGCTTAGGGATTTGTGTTAGTTTCTGTTTGAAACCATGCTTAGGGATTTGTGTTAGTTTCTGTTTGAAACACTGCTTAAAGATCTATGTTTATTATCTTGTCTTAGCAAAACCCAACATCACCTATATCTACACACCCCAGCCAATCATCACCTGCCACATCAGCATTTTTTTTGTCAGATCACTTTTCTAGCTAATTTTGACGTCTGATTTCAATTTCGGCCTCCGTTTTTGCTGACTTTGCTTCTAATATGGAGAAATCTGATATTTCTAGACCAAATTCCTCACTTCAGAGATCAGACAATAAGTTCTGTAAGTTTTGCTATAAAACAGGTCATTTTCTTTCAAACTGTCCAACAATTGAATGCCGCTACTGTCATGAAATCGGCCATATTATTGCTAATTGTCCTAGGCCCACATCATGGCCTAGAGAGGGGAAACCTAAAGTTTAAGAAAAGTTTTCTACATCCGGAACTTCCTCATCCATTGCTGCTGCTGCTCCTGAGGGAAATACTAGTCTCACTATTAATGATGTTGAAACTCTTTTCAAACAGGTTATATCTTCCAATTCTTCTTCTAACACTGCACTTTCTGTCACCTCGAGTACTTCTTCTTGGTTCCTTGATTCTGCATGTTGTAATCATATGACCTTTGATTCCTCTATTTTCTCCACTAAAATGTCCACCACCTGTCTTCCTTCTATCCATACTGCAAATGATACAAAAATGCAAATCACCCATATTGGTCATGTTTCTGATACACACCTTAGTCTTCCTGATACCTATTGTGTTCCTACCTTAGCCTTAAATCTTTTTTCTGTAGGACAGTTATGTGATCTTGGTCTCATTGTTATCTTTTCTTCTTCTGGTTGTCAGGTACAGGATCCACAAACGGGGAAGATTCTTGGGACGGGGCGTAAAATAGGACGCTTATTTGAATTTGTCTCTCTTCATCTTCCTGTCAAACAAGTTTCAGCTACCACAACTGATTCTTCCTTATACAAGTGGCATATTCGTCTTGGTCATGCTTCAGCAAGTAAATTACGTCCTCTGATCTCTCGTAGGTTATTAGGATCTACTAAATTTGAGTCTTTTCATTGTTTGCACTGTCAACTTGCTAAACAGCCAGCTTTATCCTTTAATAATAGTCATTCTATTTCTGAGTCTCCCTTCGATCTTGTCCATTCTGACATTTGGGGTCATTCCCCTATTTCATCAGTAAGTGGATTTCAGTATTTTGTTATATTTATTGATGATTATTCTAGATTTACATGGATTTATTTTTTTAAACAGCGATCTGAGTTACCCCAAATATACATTAAATATGCCACTATGATTAAAACTCAGTTTTCTTCTACCATTAAAACCCTTCGAACTGATAATGCCATGGAATATAAAGAAATTTCTCTTTTTTAGTTCCTTGATCAACAGGGTACCTTAGTTCAACGGTCTTGTCCTCGTACCTCTCAACAGAATGGTAGAGCAGAACGTAAACATCGTCACATTCTTGATTCCGTTCGTGCTCTTCTTCTTTCTGCCAACTGTCCTGAAATTTTTTGGGGTGAGGCTGCCTTAACAGTTGTGCATACAATAAATCGTGCTCCAACTCAGATTCTTCATAATCTCTCTCCTTTTGAACGTCTGTTTGGTAAAATTCCTGATTATTCTGCTCTTAAACCTTCTGGGTCAGCCTGTTTTGTTCTACTTCAACCACATGAATACAATAAGTTGGAACCATGTGCTCGTCTTTGTTGTTTTCTTGGTTATGGGATTGAACACAAGGGTTATCGTTGTTGGGATCCTATTTCTAATAGATTACGAATCTCTAGACATGTCATTTTTTGGGAGGATACTATGTTCTTTTCTTTGTCAAAGTTTCATTCTTTCTTTTCCACTTTCTCACAGTTCTTTACTGATCCATCTGTTGAGTTATTTCCTAGTTCAGAGACACCTACATCTGATGAGCCAAATCAAGCTTCTGCTCTTACGCCTGTTCCTGTTGAATCTGATCCGATTGTTGATAATGTACCTGCTCCTCGTCGGTCTACCCGAGTAAGAGAAATTCCCCATCATCTTAATGACTATCATTGTTTTTCTGCTATTGTTAATCTGCATGAACCTCAATCTTATCGTGAGGCTAGTATTGACCCTCATTGGCAGCAAGCTATGGCTGAAGAACTTCAGGCTCTTGAGAAAACTCATACTTGGGATTTAGTTGATCTTCCTCATGGTAAGGCTACTATTGGTTGCATATGGGTCTACAAAATCAAAACCCGTTCTGATGGTTCTATTGAAAGGTACAAAGCTCGTCTTCTAGCCAAGGGGTATAAACAAGAATATGGGATCGATTATGAGAAAACATTTGCTCCAGTGGCATTAAATTACTTCTGTGCGTAGTTTATTAGCCATTGCTGCTGTTAAACGGTGGAAACTTCTTCAGATGGATGTTAAAAATGCTTTTCTCAATGGTGAACTACAAGAAGAAGTATATATGGTACCCTCACCTGGTTATCCTCATCCTCCTCACACTGTTTGCAAGTTTCAAAAGGCCTTATATAGTTTGAAACAGGCACCCAGAGCTTGGTTTGCAAAATTCAGTTCGACCATTTCCCAACTTGGTTTTACTTCTAGTCCTCATGATTCAGCATTATTCAATCGACAAACTAGTCATGGTATTGTTCTACTTTTGCTCTATGTGGATGATATGATTATCATTGGTGATGACCAGTCTTGCATTGCTGAATTAAAGGAGTTTCTTCATACGCAGTTTGAAATGAATAATCTTGGTTCTCTTAATTATTTCTTGGGACTTGAGGTATCTTCTAATTTTGATGGCTATCATCTCTCCCAAGCTAAATATGCTTCTGATTTGCTTCCTAGAGCTGGCATTACAGATACTAAAACTGTCTCTACTCCGTTGGAAGCTAATGTTAAAATTACTCCAATGGATAGTACATTGCTCACTGATCCTACATTTTATCGTCAACTCGTTGGAAGTTTGGTCTATCTCACAATGACTCGGCTTGATATAGCTTATATTGTTCATCTTGTTAGTCAATTTATGGCCGCTCCTCGATCCACTCATTTTTTAGCTATTCTTAGGATTCTTCGATATATCAAAGGTACATTATTTCATGGGCTTCACTTCTCTGCCCATACATCTTTGGTACTATCAGGGTATTCTGATGCTGATTGGGCCGGAGATCCTACGGATCGTCGTTCCACTACTGGTTATTGTTTCTTCATAGGAGATTTTCCCATCTCTTGGCGAAGCAAGAAACAAACTGTTATTGCTTGATCCAGTACTGAATCTGAATACTGTGCTCTTGCTGATGCTACTTCAAAGTTACTTTGGCTTCGCCGATTACTTGTTGATATGGGTATTTCTTTATCTTCTGGAACCAAATTTCGCTGTGATAACCGTAGTGCCATTCAGATTGCTCATAACGACATGTTTCATGAACGCACCAAACATATTGAGATTGATTGTCATTTTATACGTCATCATGTTACACAAGAAACTATTCATCTGACTTCTGTGTCTTCCTTAGATCAACCGGATGATATCTTCACAAATACACATTTTCCTACTCGTTTTCAAGATTTGGTTTCCAAACTCAAGTTGATATCTATAATACCACATTGAGTTTGAGGGGGGTGTTAATGTATTAATTGTATTAGTCAACTATAATTAGGTTATTGGAGTAATCTTAGGAATTATGATTCAGATTACGGTTCTGATATTATTTAGATTACGATTCTGATATTGTAATTATTACTGTAGTTATTTTTTTCCTTAGTTGGTGAGAACCCTCATGTATAAATAGGACACTCCTGTATAGATTTTTATACAATTCAATAATACAATAACTCTTTGTCTTGTAACATGGTATCAGAGCCCAGATTCTGTTCTGTTGTTTTTGCCTTATACCCCTTCTGAGTTTGTCACGTGGTAGGCTTTTCGGTATCCGCCTACACGTGATTGAAGCCTGTTAAAGTGGGGTTATCCCACATCAGTTAAGTCTTGGATTGCCTGTGGTCTTATATTCAAGTTGGGCCTCTCCATTTATCACCAATTGATTTTAGGTTGGATGCTTAACAGATCTCATCAAATGTAATAATTATTTATGAATTTAGGATGTTATAGTTTTGTTTGTGCGTTCCATTGCATGAAAAGAGTTAATCATATCATAAATCGATAGCTGCAAAGTATAAAACACAATAATAGGTAATCATATCATTAAAAGAAGAAAAATAAATATAGGGAAACAATATATATGCTACAACAAGAAAAAACTTTCAAAAATAACACATCTATAGGAAAGCATACCAAGTAGAAAAGGGCAAGTGATACGTTAAAAGCTCATTAGGTCTTAAAAACTGGAAAACTAAGCTAATTTTTTTTAATAAGTATTTAAGATCAAACAATAATTTTAAATTGCAACTTGAAATTTCATTAAACATATAAATAGTAGCAAAAATGAAAAAATGACGATGCAAAAAGTAACTATTACCTAATAAATGCACTCAGCTCTCACATAGAAAATGAATTTTTACATAGCACAATCAAGAAAATATGTTTTTTTTTTTTTCATAATATAATTTTTTTTAATTATCAAAATACCGTTGTTTTTAAATTATTTTCTAAAATTCGTTTTTTTTAACCAGTTGAGAAATTGGCATGGACCATGACGATTTTCCAACTGTAAATTTTATTTTTTTTTAAAAAAAACTAAGTTGAAAAATCGACATGGGTCATGGCGATTTTCCAACTAAAACTTTTTTTTTTCAATTTTTACACTGAAAAATCGCCACTGTGGGTGGCGATTTCTCAAGGTGAAATTCTTCATCTTTTGTTTATTGTTTATTTTTTAATTATTAAATAATAAATTTTAAATAATTTATAATTTAAAAAAAATTAATAATTTTTATATATAATTTTTATCCCATAGTGGTAAGTTCGGCCCGGTAAACCCGGATCGTATTTATATAATTTTTAAAATTATTATTATTTAAATTTACCGTTAGAAAACCCCTAGTGGCAATTTCTCAACTTTTTTTTAATTATTAAATAAAAATAAAAATTAAATAATTTATAATCTATAATATTAAAATTTTAATAATAAAATTTACAAAATATTAATTTGCAAAAAATTTAAAAATTATATTCATAATGTCAATCGGATTCTTTCAACTTGTATTCGTAATAAATGAATCTCAGGAACGAACCAAAGCATTGTGGATTATGCATGAATGAAGGTCATAACTAGACCTATCTATGGGCCAGGTAGCCCGTCCGACCCGGTAAGCTCGGATGTGTCCCGATGTACCAAATTGATAAAGACATTTTCGACGGCTATGACTAGAGTTGTCTAGGTCGGACCGAGGCCCGAAATTTTTTTTATTTCCCTTGTCCAAGCCCAAAAATAAAAATTAATCAAATGTAAAATTTTAATAAAAAATTGAAATAATAACAATTTACAAATTTTTTAAAAATTATATACATTTTTATATAAATATATATAAATATTGAAAATACATTTTTATTTTTATATATATTCTATAATTAAAGTTAACAAATATATTTTTTATTTAATAAATAGTAATTTGGGCTAGGCCGGACCGGCCCGAATTACAAAAACACTTGTCCCGAATTACAAATAATTTATATATATTATAATTAAATTTAAATAAAAAATAAAATTTATTTAATAAATAATAATTCGGGCTAGGCCGGTCGACCCGAATTACAAAAACACTAGTCCAAGCCCGGCCCAATACGATTCGGGTTTACCTAGCCAGACGAGCTACTCGACCAGTGGGTAGGTCTAGCTATGACCTTCATTCCTGCATAATCCACAACGCTTTGGTTGGCCTTTCTCCCGAAAGTCCATTTATTACGAATACAAGTTGAAAGAATCTGATTGACATTACGAATATAATTTTTAAAATTTTTGTAAATTGTTATTTTTTATTTTTTAAAATTATATAATTTTTAATTTAAATTTTATTATTTAATAATTAAAAAAATAAAACAAGTTGGGAAATCGCCACCGAGGTGGCAATTTCCCAACCTAAAATTGTCAAATTTTTTTATTATGATCAACGAAAATCGCTATGGGCCATGGCGATTTCCCAACAGGTTAAAAAAAAGCGGATTTTGAAAACAATAGTATTTTGATAATTAATTTTTTTTAGCTATATTAAGATAAAAAAATCGAAAACATGTCTTCCATGTGTCAAAAGAAAAAGACAAAAGAATATCAATTATTAGAAATCTATTTTCTAAAAATATTTTTAAAAAGTACAAAAATAGCATGCATAGTTGAAAACTAATTAAGGAACAGATCTTATAGATAAAAAAAAAAAAAAAAAACTGATATTCACATGGTAAATGATAAAACTCTTCAACTCAGAATATTCATATATAAGAGAATAACTGATAAAGATTATCATTTATGAAGGTAAAAATATCTTTTTTGAAAAAATTTTAAATTTAAAAAGAGATATTTGTACAAAGCAAATGAGAATCAAATAAGATTAACTGTGAGAAATGTGTTTTACATTTTCTATTATTATTCTGAGATTGAAGATAACAAATGGGATAATTTTCAAATTGATAAATATGTTTTAAATTAAAAAAACATAATAACTGATATATGCGTTTTTGAATTTAAAAAAGATAAAGGATTATAAGAAAATTTATGAAGGTAAAAATATCCTTTTCTTTTTAGATTTTTTTTAAATTTAAAAAGAGATATCTCTACCTATGAAATGATAATCAAATAATATTAACTTTTTAAATTTAAATTTTTATTACAATTTAATTTTAGATAAGATCAACTTTTTAATCCAAAATTTAACAAAATTAAAACTCATATAAACAATTAAATTTTAGAAATTATCATACGTGTCATGATTATAGGTTATACACGTAGGCAGCCACATAAGCAAAATTTATATAGTTTTTATGTATCTTGTTATATCATATATATGTGATGAATTCATTTTGTTAAGATTAATGAAAAATTAAAACTCTTTAGACAAATAATTCAATGTAAACTTTAACTATTTTTTATTTATTACTAAATAAATCCATTAACGAAAATCTTTTAATGAAATTAAATTTCTTACTTGTAATTTGGATAAACCTTGTTAGTAATGGCAATGTATAAATATAGTGAATTTTTGTGTTAGTTCAAATTTTTTTGCACATTCATGTTTTTATATATATTACAAATATAAATGATGTATATAGATTACGTTTTATTATTATAGATAAAATCACAAAAATAAAGATACATTTGGATATTTAATTAGATATCTAAAATAACAAGACTTTATATAAATTTTACTTATTTTACTTCAAATGCATAAATAATAGTTCAAAAATAAGAACCTAATATCTATATTAATATACAAATTATTAATTAAATTGATGTAACGAGTTTATAAACGTTTAATTTACTAATAAAAAAAATCATAAACATAATGAATGATATACCAACCATTTTCCTTGGATCCAGTCATTAAGTTTACCAAGAGGGAGAATGAGAGCAAAAGTAAATAAATCACAAATATTCAAAATAAGTGATATTTATAGAAAAAAAATATAATAAATGTATTTTTTTTAATTCAATAAAAGTAATTTATTAAATATAATTTTTTAAAATGATAATTGAAAAGTATTAATTGATGTCTATAGACATCCATTAATCAAATTAGAATTCCCTTACACTCATCATGTGAGTGAAAAGTAAGTAGTTTTTGTGGAAAAAAATTGGTATTTTTTGTGAAAAAGAAGATGAGTGGGTAGTTGTGTGAGAGAATGGTGAATTTTTTTTTAAAAAAAAAATTTAAAAACTTATTAAATTATTTTTTAATTTAATTTCATTTGTTTTAAATTTTTATAATTTGATTTTTTGGATATTTTCTCTGAGATGATGTCTTTTAACTCGTGACACCAACTCAGAGATTTCTTTTAAGAATAATATAGATTCAATATTTTTTAATTAAAATAACATTTTTTTCTTCATGTAAATCAAAACAAGGTAATCATTGGGAACAAACTTGGTTGTAAATCATTGATCTTTCCAAGAGGCAAGCTTATTTCAAATTTCAACAAATTAAATATATAAAAAATTTAATTCCCTAAAAGCCCTTTCTTTAATTCACAAGTTATCAAACTACCCTATGCTCCCCCTCAATCTCAACCATGGTTAATAATTAACCTAGGTTAACCAATCATGCCAACTAGTATAAATTAGAGGGTTGGGTCTTTTTATTTATTTGAAACCCTACAAAAACTTCTTCATTCTCTTTTATTATAAATAATATTTTTGTTTTTGAGACTTCCACTCTTACCAAAGAGTCCTTCAAAAAGGAGTGGGAGAGAGGGGAAGAGGGTGGGAGAAAAGGGGCTTAAAGAAAATCCCAAAAGAGAAGGGTAGAGAAGAAGTATTTAGGCAAAACAGAAGAGGCAAAGGGAAAAAAGCCCAAAGGCAAAGAGAGTCTCATCGAAACCCCACTCTATTTCACATCTTAAAGGAGACTACTGAGGTATGTTTTTCTTTTCTCTTATCTTTTTTTTTAGTCTAAAATTTGATAAAAACCCCAAAATTGTCTTAGAATCTTAGAAATTTTCAGCAAGGGTCTGTATCTGTTCAAAACTTGTAGTTTAGCCCCTCCAAAACTCAATTCCTTTCTCTCCCTCTCTATCTGCAATCAAGAGAGGGGGAGAGAGAGAGAGAGAGAAAGCGCGGGCCAAAAGGAAATTTTTGTTCATGGAAAGCCAAAACCAAAAAAACCTCTGAATCAAAACCCTAGATTAGTCCTTTCCCGCCAAAAATCCCTTTCTAACATACAAGACCCAGATGTTTAATCGGTTCTCTTGTTTTCTTATTTAACACTTAAGTATTTCTATTATGCTTTTTTAATTGTTTATCATTTTGGTCTGGTCCCAAATTTTTTTGTTTGTTTTGTCGAAGAATGAAATATTATACAGAGACCTATTTGTTTTTAGGGTTTGAATTCGAAATCCATGGCAGGGTGGTCAATGAGAGCTGATGGGTCTTCACTAGATTGCGAAAAAACCCCAGAAAAGCTTGACCCAGCTGGTTCTTTGATCGATCTCGAGCCCTTTCCGAAAGGGTCTTTTTTGAAATCTGAACCTGATAAGCTTAGGTTCTGGTTTAACAAGTTTCTTGGGTCGTTTTTAAAAGAGATCTGTGCCCAAGGTTGTTCGTGGCCTCTTCCTCCAATGCTTGGAGATGGGCAGCCTGTGGATTTGTTTAAGCTGTTCTTGGTTGTAAGAGAAAAAGGGGGATGCAATGTTGTTTCAGAAAATGGTTCATGGGATTCGGTTGCTAAAGAATCTGGGTTGGGTTTAAATGTAGCGTCATCGGTTAAGTTGGTTTATGTTAAGTACTTAGTTTCACTAGAGAGATGGTTGGAGAGAATTGTTCAAAGTGAGGACTCGAAGATTGAATTGAATTTCAGTGGTCATTTGATGGAGTTGAGAGCTGAGCTTAAAGAGTTTTTATTGGAATCAAAGAAGAAAGTTATGGAGTATTCTCATGTGGAAGAGAGTGTAGTGGCAGGGCCTGACAGAGGAGAGAAATGTGTAAAAGATGAAGAATCTATGCATATTGATTTATCAAAGAGGGTTTTGGATTACAAGGAAGTTGAGAAATTGCAGAATGATGATGATTTAAAGAGCGTGATGGTTGATTCAGATGGTGACAAAAAGTACATTTATGTTGATGAATATGAAGATACACCTTCAGAGGATTGTCTTGAATGTAAGAAATGCACGGATAATGATGATGAAGATAATGATGTTGTGATTATGGATTCAAATGACATTAAGGAAAAAATTTCATCTCATAAGAGGAAGCGGGATTCTACATGGGGAATGCTTAAGTGGGTTACTGAGATTGCAAAGAATCCATGTGATCCTGGGGTTGGTTCATTACCGGAGTGGTCAAAGTGGAAGTCTTATGGGAGTGAGGAACTATGGAAGCAGGTTTTATTGTTTCGAGAAGCTGCCTTTCGTAGAAAGGATGATCATTCAAGTTCTGACCAGTCCAATTGGCAGGTTTATACCCATTGCAACACTTGTCTACCTTTAGTCATTAATTCATGTGAGAGGTCAATGTACTTATTACCTGTGCCTATGCAGGTTTATGGTTAATATTGTTATATAAATCTTAAGGTGTGTCTGAATGGGGTATTTAGAGGAGAAATTTCATTTCAATCAAGGTTTTCAAAAGTCCAAAAATGAATTTACTTGTTTGGTTAAAACTAAAGAAAGAATTTCAATAGGTGATTTGAGCATCTCAAATTCACTATTGAAAGGGGGTTTTTCAAAATTCCTCCAAATCTCCTCACTTTACCCCACTATAAATTAGAAAACTCAAAAAACAAAAAATGATTTTATTTAACTAATATATATATATATATATTTTATATTGTAAATAATATCTATTCTCAAAAAACAAAATATCATTTTATTTAACTCTAATATTTTTTATTTTTATATTGTAAATAATATTTATATATTTTTACAAATCTAATGATACTCATATTGCATATATATATATATATATATTTTAATATCATTATTCTTCTTTTATAATTATTTTTTATCTCATGAAATTCCGATAGCCTAAATTTATTTCTAAGAAAAATTTATGCAAACAAAATAATTACAAATACTAGCATTTTGAAAAGATGCATTTTAAAATGACTTCATTTCAAATTTCTTCAAAATTTTAAAATTCCGTATCTGAATGCACTCTTAGCTTAATTTTTTATTATTCTTGAATTTCTTTGATTGCTGTGGTGGTAGTTTGCATGAAAATGCTCCATTATGCATGTTTTGTTTCCTTATGTATGACAAGATAGGCTGCATCACAGCCATCTTGGTGCTGGAAAATGAAAGTAGCAAAGTTAGCTATTGATGGAACCTTAAAGTACTATAACCATTCTTCACTCTGCTTGCCCTTAGATTTGGGTTTTTTATGTGAGTCATATTTCATCCTATTCATCTACTAATATGAAATACTGTTATTATTTAGTGATTTTTTATCACTCATAGCGGTTATTTCATTTAATTGGTTCAGTCACTATTAACTGCATTTGATTTACCATACTACCTTGTTTTATAAGCACCTTCTACTTGTAGTTGATTAAGATTCCTCCTGGTTGTTGCTTTTGCAATTCGCTCTTTGCTTGTGAAGTAAAAATTAAATACTAAATTACTAATATGTTTGAAATGCAATAGTAAATAAAAATTTGGGATAAATTAAAAAAATGATATATTGTAAATATCATAATGCATGATTTTTTATATATATTTAATTTTATGTTTGAATTGTGTCAAACTAAAAAATCATTTTTAATCAAATATGAATTTGTTTTTTACTACTTTGGATTTATGTTTTAGCAACTTTTGAAGAAGCAAAAAGCAACAATGAAATGAAGCCTAAAATTTTCAGTGATTTTTTTTGCATATATTTTTTATTTTTTTTTTATCATCATCCTTGATATTTGTAGGTGCCTTAATAAGGTTACCGTTATTATTGTTGTCATTATCATTATTGTTTTGGATATTCGTATGTTGACTTTGAAATTTTTGGCTTTGCAGTCATTCAAAAGCTATAATGTACTAACTATTTTTGTTTGGAATATGGTTCAAATGTACCACTCTACTTAGGATGATGGATCAAATTTACCACTCATGATTGCAATTTTACCATTGTACTTTCTAATTTGGTTAAAAAATGGTTAAAAGTTAGAATATTCTGTTATTTTCTCTAAAAGAATATTCTTTTACCATGAACTTTTGATTGTTTTTGAACCAAATTCAAATGTATAGTGGCAAAATTGCATCCGTTCAAGGATGAATGGTAACTTTGATCCATCACCTAAAGTAGAGTGGTAAATTTAGACCTTATCTCTTTTTGTTTTATTATGCATGTTTGGTTCCATCTCTCTCTTTCTCTCTTTCCTTTAATCAAAAAAGTTTGGGGGCGGTAAGGTTGATGGTCTCACCTGTTCTTAGAATTTATGCTGTTTGAAGTTATCTTTGTGAGAGCTTTCACATAACTTATCACGAGTATTTTGAGACATATTAGTAAATAAGGATTGCAGATGATCTGGCATGAGTTTGGCTAGAAAGGTTTTTAACAAGTTTAAGTTTGGCTATATTATTGTTTGACCTTGGCTTGTCTTGGTGGTTAACTTGGCAATTTCCTATTCTGCCTGACGTTAGCAATGAATAAATTGTGTCACTTTCTCACTGTATTTAGAATTCTAACATGTAGGAGTTTCGCTTTCGGTAACTGTGGTGTTGTAGTGATGATGACTTATTATGGGCTAGTATCAGTCGTCAGCCTACTCAGCAGAAGCTTGGCTTGTTTGTTGAATGAGTAATCTCAAGCCAAGGCCAAGCTGCACTTGTGGCTATCCCCTTAGTAGCCCCATTATTTAAGATACCGACTATGATAATGATACCATTAGCCAAAGTTGATCATTACTTTTGCATTTTGTCCTTTTGTTTCCGCTAGATGATTTTCTACTTCCTGCCTTTTGTATATTAATTTCTTTTTCTTAAAGACTGAAAATATTTCAGGGTCACCTAATGTGCTTAAGTGGTGATGTGTGGTTTACACAATAAAGCAAAAGTAGAAAAATGAGTGATGTGTTGAACAAATTAAATTTGATATGGGTTGTTGCTGTTGTTGTAATGTCTGAAAGGCAAGCGTTATGAAAATGTTCTGTTTTAGCACTATTCCAGTTACTATCCATTTAAGACTCGTAAAATCTTTTGTGTTGAGCTACTTTTAATATATCGGGGCTCAAAGAATTAAGATGATCTGAAACTATACCTATAATTTTGTGTGCTGGTTGTGTATTGTGCTATTATTTGTCTCCATAAACATTCATTTATTTTACGATATTCCTGTATGTGTTTTTTTTCCCTTTTTATTTATGTTATAATAATTTTATGATGTTCACACTATGTAGAAAAATCAGAAGATGCATCCATGCATGTATGACGATCACACTACATTTGGGTACAATCTCAGAGAGAGGTTGAGTAGCACGAAGAAGCTCCCTTTGGGGAAAATGGCGTCAAAGGGACGTGATTGGTCACAGTCCTCCTCCTCTGGGAATCATAGTGATTTGGACGTTTCTATGCTGGGGATTGACAAACAGTTGCGCGGAACTTGTGACTCTGCAACTCCAGGTCCAGTGTCCGAATATGGTGTTGACATTCAAGTTCCGATTGGGCCACTTTTTCAAGTTGAGGTACCAGACTGGACAGGGGTAGCTCTGGAAAGTGATGCAAAATGGTTGGGGACTCGTGTTTGGCCATTGAAAACAAGGGAAAATAGGTTTCTGATTGAAAGGGATCGGATTGGAAAGGGAAGACAAGATTCATGTGGCTGCCATATTCAAGATTCTCTACAATGTGTAAAATTTCATGTTGCTGAGAAAAGATCGAAAGTAAAGCTTGAGCTGGGTTCAGCTTTCAAGCAGTGGAAATTTGATAAGATGGGTGAAGAGGTTGCATTGGCTTGGAAGGAGGAAGAACAGAAGATGTTTTCATCTATAGTGAAGTCAAATCCCCCATCACTAGAAAAATGTTTCTGGGATGAGATCTACAAGTATTTTCGTAACAAAAGTAGGGAAGAACTTGTTTGCTATTATTACAATGTCTTTCTTTTGCAGCGTAGAGCATACCAGAATAGGATCACTCCAAGCAACATTAACAGCGATGACGAAGATGCAGAATCAGTTGGTAAAGGCATTGGGCATAAAGCAATTAAGTCCTACACCTCCATCTTAATTTCCCCAAAGAAGTCGCAAAAGAAGTCGAGATACTCTTCCTCAAGTCAGTATGGAACACTCTGACATAAGATAGCTGTTTTGAGGTTTCAATTAAAAGAGATATTCCTCTTGGTTAGTGGTAATTTTGAGGGAAGAAAGAACTGATCACACGTCTGGTCTCTCTAGCAGCTCGGGTGCTCTTGAAGTGTTTTTGGTTCATGCTTTTTCAGTTTTTGAGGTATATTCATGTCCATTTATCTTAACTTCTGGTAACATCAAAATACAGGTAAATTTGTCATCCTTTTCTTCATTGAGTTTTTGACGGCAAGGCTGCGCCTTTTAATATTGCAGCAGCTAGCTAGGCAGTAGGTTAAAAGGAAAAGATATTTCCAAAAAAAAAAAAAACAGTGATTGTACTTTATCATAAATTCATGGTACATCTTGCATTGTATGGTTTAGGATTTTGTTTGTGATACAAGAACTGGATTTTTTTTGCTAAGTTACTTTTGTCTTGTGACAAAATTAAAACCCTGTCTCAGGTGCAAGACAGTTTACCCCTCGTATTACTATTACTCTGGTCTTGTCTAGAAGTCTAGAACTGGAAAGGGATGGTAATGGAACGGATGGAGATTGTCTATCCTCGTCTTTTTTTTGCATGGATTTTTGGATTTTAAGAGATAAAATAATAATTTTAAAAGATGAAACAAGATGAAGTGTAACAAGTATTTATCAAAGTCGTTTCATTTATCTTTGCCCTCGTTATATATAGATATATATATATATATATATATATATATATATATATCAATTCAAAACGAATTGATGTGAAATTCGTTGGACGGATAAGGTTTTGCTTCTTTTATTATCTCGTGTTTTTATTGGTCAAAGTACTTGAGAGGTCTTTGTATTATATTATTGCAAATTAGTTTATTTATTATAAAATTAGGTAATTTAGTTTATATTTTTTTTAAAATTTAAGTAAAAAGGTAAAATCACTAACTGGTGCAACGTGAACTGTTTAAAAAACTGACGTGGCATTTAATTTGTGTTTAATTGATGATGTAGATGTCAAATGTTTATGTGGCACAAATAAAATAGATTATTTATGATGACGTGAATAAAATAAATAATATATTTTCAATATTTGATATGGCATTTTCAATAACTTGGATATTTATTTTGTCCATGTTATTTTGAAATAATATATTTTATTGATGTCATGTTAGCATTTGAAATTCACATCATCAATTAAATACAGGTTAAATATCAAATCAGTTTTTTTAACAGTTTATTTATGATTTTATTTTTTTCTTCAATTTTAAAAGAACAAAGATTAAATTACTTAGTTTTATAATAGAGAGATTAATTTGCATTAGATAATATAGTAGAGAAACCTCTCAAGTATTTTGACCGCTTTTATTCAAGGTCAAATGCAAGGTAGAGGGCAAATATTTTTCCATGTCAACAAATTGGAAGCCAATATTGAAAATTTTCCACTATAATTGCATAGAAAAAGATAATAGAATTGTTGTCAAAACAGGGTTTTACGACAGTGAACTGTGGTGAAGTGGAATTGCCTTGGGCTCTTCTTGATTTGTTACTCCCCCCGGCCAAGGTTTGAGAAACAAAATAATGTATGAAATCAATTTGGGTTGAAAAATAATTATGGACCGCCCATCATCAAATCAAAATTTATTAAAACAGATTTTGTTATCAACAAAGTCTAATCTCAAACATTAGCATCCATTTAAGTTAAGACTATTACTTTGGAAAAAAAATAGAAATTGTTATAAAGGATATTGTAAAGATAAAATTGTCTTTAATGAAAAAACTTATTTTTCCTTTCTCCTCTCATTAAGGAAATGTTATTTTTTATAATTTTTAATTGAAAATAAATTAAAAAATAAAATATTTAAATATTAATTTTTTTTAAATTTAAAAATATCATTTTAAGAAATATTATTTTTATTTTTTAAATTTTTTTAATTAAAAAAAGTAAGTAAAAAATAAAAATATTTATATTTTAAAATTAAAAAAAATTATTTTCAGAAAAAAATTATTTTTTAATTAAAAAGTAAATTAAAAAATAAAAGAAAAAGAGAGGAGAAATTTTTTTTTTATCAAAGGTAATTTTATCTTTACAATTTTCTTCTTAATAATTTTTCATATTTCATTTTTCTTTTTTAAATAATTCTTACTTATTATATTATTTAATAATTATTGTATTATTGATGGTGTGTTTTTCAAATTTACATAAACATTTACGGCATCTATGAGATCTAGAGTTTCTTTTATTTTCTGATACCCAAAACTAGAGTAATTCAATGTACCTGCCTGCTGGATTGAATGATTGAGTATGTCCTGTAAGAGTACTGCTTGAGTGATGCGTATCTATGGATCAAGCGGTAAGCGGCTTGTGATTTTCAAAGACGAACAAAGTTCGAATATTACTGGAGAGTCGTTACTTTGGAGAGAGCTTTTAACCTAAACGCTCCCGACTCGAAATTGCATAAGCAATTACATGTACCCAAAAAAAAAGTACCGCTTGACATTTGATTTTAGGAGTATCAATTAATACTTTAATAGATTTTAAATTTTTTTTATAAAATATATTTTATTATAGTAATATAAATATATGCAATTAATATACAAATAAAAAGATAAATTTTTAAAATTATAAATTTATCAATTTATCAATTCATAAACAAATGTATAAAGAAACATAATTCATCAAATAAATAATTTTATGCATAATACATTAAATAAATAATCTTACTTAAAATTGTGAACAATTTAAAAATATATATATATATATAAATATATCAATTGCTAAATAATATATTTTTCATCAAGACAAGAAAAATAAAATATTCTATTAAAATAATAAAGTTGAAAGTTTAATTTTCGAAGTTAGGGTATTTTTATAATTTTTTATAAAGTGATTCTAATATGCTTTTTATGTTAATAAAAAGTTGCATAGTAACAAAAGAAAAAGATTTAAAATAAAAGTATAAGTAAAAAATTCTATAAAAAAAATTATAATCAGCTGAAAAATTGTTTGGTACTTGATTGGAGATTTAGAGTCATATTGAAGAAATTAGAAAATCAATTTAGCTTTTGGTTAAATTTATATAATCATGATTTAACTTTTATGACAAATCTTTTAATTTTAAAAATTTGTGAGTTATGATTAGTTAATACAATAAATAGACAAATAATAATATGATTTTAACCATCTTAAATTATAATGCAAAAAATTAAATAAAAAATCACAAAAATTAATAAAATTAATAATTTTAATTTATTTAATATATATATATATATTAAATCAAATTTAAAATTTTTGGGGCGGGCAGTCCCCTCTGACTCCTTAAAGGAGCCGCCCCTGCTCTGCAACAAAGTTTTATCTTGATTTTATATCAGTAGGGAAAACATAAACTATGAAATCCATTAGGTATAGCTGGAAAAGGAAAAATTCTATTGTCCTGAACATTTAACCAAAAATCTTGCTTCATTCTCTTTTTTCTTCCTCCATGTTTTGCTATGAATGGATTCTATCTTTGTGATGCACTTCTATGCCCCAATTACCAGGAAGAGATTCAAATACTCCATTTAGGCATTTTTTACGAACTATCCATTGATGTATGACCTTTGATTATATTTGGGCAAAAATAATGTTGCTGTTGCTAACGCTGGTTCGTCACCTAGGATACTGTGAGAAATATGCCAAGCCAGAAGTCATAGGAGCCCAGAGGAAAAATCCAGTGATGAGGAGCTGAGCTGAGCTGAGTGAACTACATTTTGTGGATGATAGTTTCAATTTCCGATTCAACAAGCCGATCCGATTTTTTAAATCTATGATTGTATTAAGCCAGATCTCAGCTCAAGATAGACTTGTTTGTGGATGAGGAAAGATTTTTCTCATCCTTATTAGTTCCTGCTGTCATTGTAAATAAATGTACAATTGTCTTCATAAGGAAACTATTTCCAAGTCTGTGTCTTCTGTCATGTGCAAATTCATGCAGGCGTTGCATACAGGTATAGAAGGCCTGGGTTGATAGGTTCCTTCAATCAGGTCTGCCTAACCACGATTTAATTTCATGTCAATGTCGGTTACCTAGAAAAAAAAAGTGTTAGGCTCTTTGACTCAACAGATTACCATCTTGGGCACGTCGTGGATTCATTACAGGTTTGCTTAGTATCATGTTTCAGCTTCTCTGCCGCTCCATTGCTAGCTACCATTACCTAGCCTTTCTCTCAAATAGGTATTCGAAAAAAGGGTACATAAAGTCTCAGCAATCAAATAGATAATAATACCCGCAAGGTGCAGATATGAAAACTATTGCATTGAAACCAGGAAAAGACCGGTATACAATGAGGGCTCAAGGGGAACCTACACTAACATTAATGGTATGATCTAATTGCAATTGTACAGGCCATGAAGAGCCACAAAATACACTCCGTGCTTGCACTCAATGGCAACAATTTTTTTTTCATTAGCTGATACTCTACAAAGTCATAAAAGGCTTGGCCTCCTTTTACCTGCGTCTGTTCTTAACTTCTTCACAGGATTGGCCCAACCAACAGTCCCACCACAACCGTTCGACGGATGACCAGGCTGATTGGGCCAACCTTGCTGATGGGTGGTCTGTTGGGTCAGTCTTGCATCCTTAGAGACTGATCCTGCAGCCGGACTCCTGATGTTGCGACCTATACTCGGGGGTGAAACAGGGCCAACTGATCCAGTCCTAGGCTTTACCATACACTTTTCCCGGTCTTTCCTCTTCTTCTTGCAAATAACCAGCTCCCCTGGATGAGTTGGAAGAGAATCATCCTGTTGATATTGTTCCCTAGTAATGCCACTTCCTTTCCCAAGCCTCGATTCCTTTTGGGGCATGTGCACTCTAACCCTTGTGTCCTCACCAGCATGAGTGGATCCACGTTGCAATGACTTTTGAGTGAGGCCTGATTCAGATTCCACCTCGTTTATCGGCTTCTGCCTCTTGCCAACTGCTACCTGTCTAGCAGAGGGACCGGAGGTGGAGGTAGATACTGGGCTAGAGAAAGAGAGAGCATTTCTAGCTTCTCGGAAATCTGTATCTGGAAATGCGATCTTCAACAAGTCAAAAAACAGATCATGTACTTTCCTTGCTTCAGATCTGACCTGTGAATCCCAATTACATTTCCAGAGTAAGTATACAGATCGGCACATTAATGAGAGCATTACAGAAATAGATACGAGTCCAATTGGTAGGAAGGAGATTGGAACATTTGCTAGGTGATAAAAGTTTCTAGGCATTTAAACACAAGATACAAATACGTTAACTTCTTTGAAAAGCTTTCAAAGTAATTGCTTCCAGAAAGACTATCCACGGCAAAAATCAAAAGAGTGATGCAAAGGTGATTTTGTGTATGAACATGCAAAGATACTGAAGGCCAAGTTAAAATAGACATTATACCTCATGTGAAAACCCATAAAAATGCATTGCACTTTTTAACACTAACTGCACATCTGAAACAAGCTCCATAACTCCACTGTACTCTAATCTGTCAACACGCTGATCAATCTTCCGTAAATCCAAATGATTACTTCCACTTCCACTTCCAATCCTCTTCCACAAATCTGTTAAAAGTGGTACAATTTGTTGACCCTCCTTATCTATTCTCCTCTGAAGCTTGCTAATCACATTTTTGCACTGGAAATATGAGAATTTTCTAGTCAATTACTTGATTCACATATAGCATAAGATAGCATGTAATATATGAGCAATTAATAAGGTATTAAGGTCAAAGGTAAAAACTACTCATTTCTTAAAAGGGAAGAAATTTTGATATACAAGCTTCTAATTACTCAGCATATGCAAACCATGCAAAATATCAATGACTTCAAGACTAAATAACATGAAGACCAGTTCTAATAAACTCAACACAGATGGACATGGCAAAGCAAACAACCAGGTAGGACAAATGATAAAACATATTATAGAACACATAAAACTTCCTAAATCTCAAAAAGAAAATTCCCATCACATAAAATACACCCCACTTATCCAAATGTCTGTCATAGAAAATCTAAAACCAATTTGATAATAGAAAACACTTAGATGAAGTCTGTATGCTGCAGTATTAGATGCAATAGGAAGGATCCAAATGAAGAAAGCGAAGAAATTCAGGAGGATCATAGCTATGGTGACTGGTCAAATCCAGCTACAAGCAATTCAAAATACTAAAGCAAGGTTTCCAAATCAAACTTATCACTAATGACCAGGGAAAAAAATCCATGATGGTTAAAATATTTAGGTAGAAAACAGATTCACAATCCGGACACTAGCAGAATTACAATCACTTCAAGTATACCTTTCTTTGGATGACATCAGACATCTTCGCACCAAAATTCGACGACCCACTTGTATTAACCAGTTTACTGTCCCAACTCTCTCTGGAGGGTTCACCAGCATTTTCTGCAGGAGCAGACATGGAATTCACTCTACCAGACTTCGGTGATGCATGCAACTTTGATGTATTAGCTATTTTTCTTGAAGGTAAGTTCCTCCTACTTTTAGAAGATGAATCATTTGGATCATACTTGAAAGCATTGCGCTCACGAGTTGGTTTTGTTTCAGTATCAGTCCTTAGTTGTGATTGGTACTTTTGTTCCAGCTGGAAAGGCAACAAAGATGAATCTCCACGTTGGAGATGAGGCGCTTCGGTGACAGATTTCTCCTCTGCCCTTTCCACAGTATGACGAGGTCGAACCCGAATACTACGCTTTCGTTTTATCTTGGGTTGGACAACTTGTTCATCTTCACCTTCATCACGATCATGAATCCAACTTTCAGATTGCTGGTGGTCCATGTGAGAATCTCCAGATACTGCAATTTCACCTTCCTCTAGTTCATCGGGCTGCCAAAATTAACATAACATGAGAAAATAGCAGAAATCAACAAATGCCATAATAACACATCATTATAGGAAAAGAGACATACCAGCCTTCTTGCAACAGAACCAGGCCTAGCATCTAATGCGGAGAGAGATCCAAATTTCTGAGGAGAAACAGGAGACACCATCTGCATTGGTCTTCGACTGTCCAATGATGATCCTGAAGAACCACCTTCTTCAAGCATGTGATTGTTTGTAATGTGTTCTGAATTCTGGGCATACTCATACCCATCATCACCAAGTGGGCCATCTTCTTCTGACTGGTCCTTATTTATAGGTGGTGCCCCGACAGCACCACTAAATTCATCATCTTCAAATTCTCCAATTTCTCCCTCTTCCTCATTCCCAGAATAACCATTTCTCTCATCAGAACTTGCTTCAGAGTATTCCCCATTCTCATCATCTATTTCCTTATAATTAGGATGCTTTTTCCCCTTGGGTCGCCCCCTTTTTCTCTCAGTCTCCATTTCATTGGGTTCAGCACCAACACCAGCAGTAAATAAAATGTTCTTTGATAGCTTTTTTGATAAAGTAGCTACAGCAGCATTCACTTCTCTTGTACTGGTTCGAAGCCACATAGGTACCTGTTCATGACAAGTCATCTCCTTGGTCCAATCCAGTTCTTCATCCATTTGATCAAACAACTCAACTTCTTCCTCACTTCTTGCTATCATGCGATTTACCTGGTTCAATGAGGGAACATCGTGGACAGTTTCTTGATACCTCTCCTCATCATGCAATAATGTTTCTAAAGTCACACGTCTCTCTTCATGTGTTGTTCTCTGGTCAAAACGTCCAGCATTGATTACTTCATCAGCCATGTCAATTTTATACTGTTGAATGTTTTTCCTTATGAGGCTCTCAATAGATCCCATATATCTATCCTTACCTGCAAAATCATCCTCAAAATCAACTGTACCTCCACTCCTTAGTTCATCCTCCTTCTGCTGACTAGAGATTTTGTCAACAACTGCTTCCATGTAAATGACTTTGACTTCCCTTGTTTGTCCAATTCGGTGAGCTCTAGCAACTGCCTGTTCTTCATTTTTAGGATTTGGATCAGGATCATATATAACAACAGTGTCAGCAGATTGAAGATTTAGACCACGTCCAGCTGCACGAATACTTAGTAAGAATATGAAGCATTCAGAGTCAGGGCTATTGAAGTCAACAATAGCTGATTCACGATCTTCCAAGCTAGTTGTTCCATCAATACGTCTGTAGACAAGCCTCCTCCACTGCAAGTATTCCTCCAAGATATCCAGAAGCTTTGTCATGGTACTAAAGAGTAATACACGATGCCCGGTTCTCTGCAGCTTTATTAGGATCCTGTCTAGGATCCACAATTTCCCACAAGATCTTACAAGGAAATCTTTGGATAAGTCGTTGAAATACGGGTAATTAAGCAAAGGATGATTGCAAGTCTTCCGAAGCTCCATACACCGGTTATTTAAAGTTTTGTACACCTTAGCCTGGTATATTGGATTTTTTTGAACCCTGAGCTTCTCATCTTCAGGATCAACGCGAAGAGTCCCAGTTGATTTTATCCAATCATAGATGGCACTCTGAATAGCTGACATTCTGCATCTTAAAACTATTGAGACCTGCAATCGGTCAATGAAATAACATCATTAGAAACAGCAGTATGATAAGTGATTATTAAAGTAGGACTGCAATAACAGCATACCTTTGGAGGAAGTGAACCTTCCACATCTTCAACACGACGTCTAAGCATAAAAGGCTCTAGAATTTGATGAAGTCGGTGGATGATGATAACCTTCTTCTCCTTCTCAAGCCAATCATCCTCTGCATTATGCGTAGGGCCTTCCTTTTGAAATGGTTGAGAAAACCAATCGTGAAATGCCTTGCGATTATCAAACACTTCAGGAAGGAGAAGATTTAACAGTGACCAGAGTTCTTTCAAGTCATTCTGTGACATAAAAGAAACTCGTTGTTCAACTCATCAAATAAATAATAGACACACACACACACAATATATATATATATATATATATATATATATATATATATATAAAGAAAATGAGCCTCAGGGAAAGAAAAAGGTAAATAGGCTTATTACTTCAATGCATCAGATAAGCCAAACTGTAGGATATAAACTAAAGTGCAAAAAACAGGTTAACTAAATAAGCCAGTGTGAGATATAAACTAAAGAATGGCAATGGGTCCTGTTAATTTTTGCCAGCTAAAAGAAGGTTAGGAAAGACCATCAAAATTCCAACCATGACTCATTAACAACATTGTAAGACATAAGTAACCAAGCGGTAGCTCCTTTTTCATCCTTCACATATACATTTAGTGATGAACCAATTACAAAAGACATGATGCAAACTTAGTATTTGGAATTTATGATTTCTAAAGTTAAGAGACACTAGTTATAGAGTAAAGCCTACCCCTAAATGCACAGGTGTCTGTGTGTGTGTGTGTGCCTCTACATATGCAATAAGTAAGGTTGTCAGTGGTCATACCATTTCAAGTAGATGCCAGTCATGTCAGTAAAGCAAAAAAGTTGTTCAAATCTGTATGCATGTATATGTATGTATATGTAATTTTTTCAATTTCCAATCATATCAGAGAACTGCCTTAACAGACCTGTAATGGTGTTCCGGTAAGAAGTAAACGCCTTTGGCAGCGGTACCTATCAAGATCACGAGCTAAAACAGATTCCCTGTCTTTCATTCGCTGTGCTTCATCAATTATGATGTACTTCCAATCAATTTTAGAAAGTTTTGACCGATCGTACATGATGAATTCATAAGTTGTCACAAGGACATTAAATTTCATTGCCAAAACCTCCTATGAAACAAGTAAACCAAAAAAAAAGTTCAGCAAATTTTGACACTTGAAAAAACAACTAAACACAGAAACTTATGTTCTTACTTGAGTAAATAATTTTGAACGCTGATCTTTTGCTCCAACATAATAGATGCATGACACAGACGGCAGCCAATTATGGAGCTCACTCTGCAAAAAAGGACTCAGTTAGCTCTGTTCAAAGATATTGGAAAAATGTCATAGCTATCAATATAAAGCAAAAATAAAACTAACCTTCCAATTTACCAGAACAGCATTCGGAACAATTATAAGATGTGGACCATTGTTTCCTTTGAATTCCATCAAATAAGCAATCAATGCCATAACCTGCACAATAAGGTAAAATCTACAAAGTTAACAACAGCCCTACTGCATTATATGATTATCTACCAAAACAATAAATGCTCTGACTAATCCCAACACCTTGTCTAAATCCCAAATAACATATGAAACCGCAGTGGTTATTCGCAACTAGAATTTTTTAAAAATAAAATACCTGAACAGTCTTCCCAAGACCCATCTCATCAGCCAATATACCATTTAGTTTATTATTATACAAAGACAGCATCCACTGCAAACCAACCTACAAAATGAAATACACAGATGTCATGAAAATTTTAACTTGCTATAATAAATAATAGTAAATTAAAAGGGACAAAAACCAACAAAAAAAAAGGTAGGAAGGAAACCCAAGATTTTAAATATAGCAACCTACAAGCTGATAGTCTCGTAATGTTCCAACTCGTAGCATTGACGGTTGCCTTATGACCCTTTCATTCACAGCATGAGCAAGATTATAGTACCTGTCGATGACCACGAGAAATGACAAATAACTAAAATTACCTGAAATTTGGGGGCTTTTGAGAAAAAAATGTCCATAGAATAAACAAAAACATAATGCCAAATCTAAATTGACCATATGAGACGATAGTTATAGAACTAAAGAACATGAGAAAAGTGACTGCATAAGCCCCATCTAACTGTCACAAAATTTACACCCATCCCACTCGTGCTTTGTGACTGAAGCACCCTTCTGTATTATCAATAAGTCCTATAAAACAAACTATAATATAATTAAAAACATAACTTACTTGCTAACAGATGAACCATTCCTGGGTGCATTCATTTCCATAAACCGATTTCTTATCATTACTTCCTCTCCAGCACAAGCTGCTGCAACCCTAACTTCTTCTTCTGATAGACCCTTTTGTCAAGAAGTAGAAAACGAGAAAATAAGTAACATGGAATCTACCTAAACATACAGATGAGGAAAGGAAATGGAATATTTTTGTTTGGCTCGGAATTCAGTCCAGAAATTTTAAGGAACTGATAAGGAAAAAACCCTAAAAGACAACCAGAAGAGGGTAAAAGAGAGGGAGAGTTCAAGAAATCATGCCTGCAACCGTGCAGCAACAGCAGCAACATTTGCTGCCTCCTCCACTTCCTGCTGATTCTTGGCAGCTGTTATCTTACTTCCCAGTTTATGAAGATACTCTTCAGTCTGCGTCAAGAATGATGAAAGAACTTCATATCTCTCTGCAGCATCACCAGGGAGATTTGTCTGCAGCTCAATCAACATCTCTCTGTACCTTTCAACATCATTATTCTTCAAGGCCTCCATCCTTTTATTCCTGTCATCATCTTTCCTCTTTGAAAACTCCCGTAACATTCTTTCATGGTACTTGGCAACTCCCCTATTGCGAGCAGTTCGTGCATCACGGATGGCCCAGTGAGCCTCCAAGAGCTTCTTACGCCACTGAAAGATGGATTTCAATTGCTTCTCTCTCAGGGCCTTCTGAGTGGCTTGTACTTGTCTGGCCAGCTCAATACGCTGACGCTCACACAGGCGAACAAATTTTCTGTACGGTCTGTCAGGCATCGCCATTATCTCTTGTTGCTGCTGGTCAACTTCATCCCTCAAACGTGCCTGCAGATCTATAAGTCGAAGCTTTTTTTCTTCAATTTGCAGTCTCAAAACAAGATCCGGCCTAATCCTTTTCCTCTCCAAATTTACTGCTAGTAAGCCACCAATCTTCCTCAAATTTTCTGATCGTTTCTTGCTAAGGACTTCCATTCCCTCCTCAAAGAGGAGATCTTTGACATCATATGCCAAAGTTAGATTAGTATTGCTGTTAGGCATTGCTGAACCATACGAGTCGTGTTTCCTAGTGAAGAAGGGAAAATCAAACAGTGGTCCATGATACTTTCTGGCAGAGCCAGGATCTTTTGGCTGAGGGGCAGAGTTTGCTTGCACAGGTTTCTTAATTTGCCCTCCATCAGATGCAGTAACTTGTGGTGCAACAGCCTTTCCCCCCTCCACACTAAAATCACTTCTAACTGGAGTTTTTGGAAGACCACGTTCTACTTCTTGATCTGACTTGGAAGAAAAGACAGAACTTTGATGCTCTTCTTTTCCAGCAGGAAACGTAGATGAAAATTCCTTGGTAGTGGATGACACACCTTGCATATGTGCTGTTGATGCAGTTGCTTTAGCGTCTCCTGTATAAGCTTCCTCTTTAGTAATATTCTGTCCATTCGTAGATGGCCCAGCCTGTGAAATCTTCTCCTTAGACTCCAAATGCTTCGCTTGATCTTCTATAATCTTTCCACCATTTTTATCCTGGTTATTTCCACCTAGAGGAGGAAATGGTAGCTGCTGCAGCTCAAGTGGCGGGGGAACAATGGCTCGAAGAAGCTCTTGTGGAAGTGTACCATCTCCTTTCTGTTAATGACCACAAAAATCAGCATGGTTCATTCGATATTTATTTAGTGAACTCCATACAATTGGTAGAAAGCAAGGCAACATTTATAAATGGTCAGAGAGGCAAAGATAGGGTGGGGAGAGAGAGATTAGTATACCTTCAGGCGCCTAAATGCTAGTATTTGTGCTTTGAGAACATGAAGTTGTTGTTTAGTGAAACCAAAACGTTGCTGTGGCATCTTGGTAGCTGCTCCACCTTGTGATGGTGAGTTGTTAACTGATCCCCCATCATTATTAGGAGCAGCATGCTGTGGAGAAGATCGTTTTAACTGTTTAAGATACTGCATTTGCATTGTTTCTGTGCCACCTAATGATTTTTTTGCCGGCAAAGATGGATCAACACTCTGGCTAATATTTGCAGATGATTGTGAAGGATGCATAGGAGGCATCCCATTTCCATGCACAACTGGCTGTTTGGGAGGCACTTGGTTATCTCGGCTATGAATAGCTAACTGCTGCATTGCAATGTTGTTATTGTTAACCACCCCAGCGCTGGAAGTTGAGCCAAAAGGGCTAGGCAGAACTGCAGGCCTGGTTTTTGCAGAGCCAGATTGGCCAGATATATCACTAGATGAATTACCATGGGGAGAGCTCTCACTCGGAACTGATGGAGAAGCAACCTGCGGCTTGGACACAGGCACCGGTGATGACTGAGAACCCATATTGCTTTCATTTGTTTTTTGCTGGGCAGCCATCCTAGACTGCATGAGTGGAATGAGCTGTGCCATCAAGTTGGCATTTGCAGGTTGCGACAGATCAATATTACGCTCAAGTGCCCACGCCTGCAACTGTGCAGCCATAGCAAGTTGATTGTTTCCCATGTTTTGAACAGTTTTCTGAGCTTGTTGTGCCTGCATGGCCCTTAAAACATTTCCAGGCATTGATTGTCCACTAACTGTTGCCTGGGCGGGTGGCTTGGGCTCATTTCTTTGCTCAGAAGCTGACACTGGTCCTTGCTCCATCGGCTTTTCAACACGACCAAGCTGCTCAGATGTGTTCTTAGAGGATGATGCCTGAGCCTGATTAGCTGCCTGCATGGAAATAATTTCCTGCATTTTTATGTTTCCAATTCGCATGTCCTGATCCTTAACAGATGCAGAGCCCAACATTGCCATCTTAGCTTGCTGCTGTGCTAAAAGTGTCTTCTGTTGCTGAGCAGCCTGGTAAGCATACTGATAATAAGCTTGCTGAACAGGATTAAGCATTTGTTGCTCAACACCTCGACTCCTATGCTGGCTGTCCTGGGAAGAAGCATGTTGTTGAGCCAGATCAAAAAACTTCCTGGACTGTTGAGGCGGTTGCATGGAGCCTGGAGATGAAGGAAAATTGCTTCCCCCCATCATACCTTGAAGACCACTGGCTTGATATGCTAGGATGGCTTCATTTCCTTCAGGTTTTCTAAGTAGTTGTTGCTGTAATGACTGCAATAACAAATATAAATGCAAAAAGATAAAGCATGAACTTCTCAAACAAATGCATAATCTTTAACTAGTAACCAGATGCATCAATGACTCAACGACAGGAGCTGAACAAAAATCAGGGGCATCCTTGTATCATTGTATGTTGTTCAAAAGTGAGCTTCAAATCCTATGACAGGACACCAAAGTCGTAACGGTAAGAATATTATAGAGCTTGGAGCCCATCAGCCCACTAGGTGACTTCAGCATAAACAAGAGTGAACAGACAAACCACCCATCTTTAATTAGGGTACGACGTCCTTAAAAAAGTAAAGAAGAAAGAATAGTAGTCTCAGTAGGTTATCTGCTATGACTAGAACATCTATGAGTTAAGGCCATGTACTTCTATGCAAATCAAAAAGGAAATCTATGGAATGGCATAAAATTCAGGTGAGGGATTGCTAATTTACATGATAATGATAATCAAAGCAGTAAAAACAAGAAACAAAAGGAAAGAGAATACTCCAATATGACCAGTGAATAACACATGGAAATAACAAATTCGCTTGCACCTAAATATAGGGATATACAAAAGAAATTCTGCCCTAAAGTTCGAATTCAAAGGCTTTTATTCCTCTTTCTAAGACCTAAGAACTGAGTACAGTTGATTCCCTTGACACTTGGAGGCTTGGAGCTCAAGAGTTTAACGCTACTAAATAAAACTCTCCTCTAAACCCCCCAAAACAATTTAATTACTGAGAATTAACTAATCAATCTTATTTACTACCGTAATTACATCAGAAATTGCATTTATTATACCAAATTAAAATCCCCAAAACCCGCCAAATTCACCTATTCGTCACTGCCCATTTGCAAAAACATACTGAGCTCCCAAAATCACGGGTCAATTCAACCAAATTTCCATTACATAGACTGAAATTTCATAAACCCTTTACCTGTCTAGACGCTATTTGCTGCTGCTGCTGTTGCTGCTGCACCGAATCAAATCCGAAGTGAGGGGTCGAAACGGCCGATGACGAGGAAGAGGGCGAAGCTGCAGACGATGTGGATGCGGCCCGCCCCACCGGGCCCACCCCCGGGTTCCGGCTGGGCCCATCTCCGCCACCACCACCAGATTGCATAAAAACTAACCCCAAATTTTTTAACAAAAGTTCCCCGAAAAATCCAAATTATTACAACAAAAATCAAATAAAAAAAAAAAAAAAAAAACCCAGCACTCACAACTCGAATCCCTCCAAAAATCTTTATTTATTTTAATAAAACCCCTTTGTTTTTCCCTCCTCCGATCCCAACGTTCAAAAGAAAATTAACAATAAATAAATTACTAAAAACAAAAACAAATAGTTGAAATTTGTTTTTGTTTCTCTCTCTAGACTCCGAAAATTACGGTAGGAACGAAAGGTAGATCTTGATGAGTTAAGCGAGAAAGCGAATTTGACGGAAACGGGAAAAAAATTGGTGATTCGACTCTCTGCCCACTAACCACTCTAATCTCTCTCTCTCTCTCTGAGTTTTCACGCAATTTTGCGAATTCTTTTTTCCTCTCGGTTTTAAAAAATATTTGTAGTTTTTTTTTTTTTTTTAAATTCGAAGA
Organism: Fremontodendron californicum; assembly: GCA_030761205.1. NCBI lineage: Eukaryota > Viridiplantae > Streptophyta > Magnoliopsida > Malvales > Malvaceae > Fremontodendron > Fremontodendron californicum. The sequence goes on along the minus strand of JAULJL010000015.1, from coordinate 2,261,695 downwards.
AAGGTTAATTTTTTTTTTTTTTTTTTTTCTATCTTGGTTGTTACTTGTTTGTTAGTAGTACTGAGGAGACCTTATTTTTGCTTTTATTTATGCTCTGCTTTGCCTTTGGTGCTTAGTGCTTAGCTTTGAGGTGGGGTCCACTGTGCCTACGGTAAGAAATTTACGGAAAGGGTGAACATGTAAATTAGCCCCGCGTTTTAATGATTCTTACAGGAGAGACCCCCTAAAAGCATAAAATGAAATGGGAAGTGCCAAGAAAATATCTGACTGATTCTCAATAAATAATAATCCAAGAAAGAGTTTGACCAATAACCGCCTTACACGTATCCACTACATTAAGCATATGATTTTTTTTACTTTTTAGTTTGTACATAAATAGTTTTTAAAAAACATTTCAATATATTTTATGATAAATTTATGTTGTTAAAATTATTAATAATAAAATAAATTAAGATAATGTTCATTAAAAATAATTTTGATATGCCGAATCTGCCCAACATATATAAAAAGGAAAATAGATTAAAATTAGAAAGATATATCATGCCACGTGTCAATGATGGTTTTCTCACCAAAGACAATAAAAAGTTGTGTCAAAATTATTAAATTTGATAAACCAAAGAAAATTATTAAATTTGGAAAATTTCGGTTGGGTGAAGAGATTGAGATTTGTGAAAGATTAGTTAGGACAAAATAAAGAATCTTAATAACTGTTCACATTCTTTAATTAGGTGTAAGTATTTGCATTTTTTTAGAAGTGTATAAATAATTTCATAATATTCATACTAATATTTACTCTTTTTTAATACTGTAATTATCAAATATAAAAACATTTTAAAAATAATACTTTTAAGTTATTTTCACATACTTGAATCATAGATTCATAAACATCTATAATTATATTATATATAAAAATTTTAATTGATTTGATATCATGAATCAAATGATATCAGTTTAATCAAAAAAATTAAAATAAAAGTATATATACTATTCAATTTTTAAAAATAAAATCATATTTAAAAAATTATTCAATTCTAAAAATTGCAACATTTTTTGAACATAATTTTCTTTTTTATATTTTTTTTAATTTTCAAAAACTTACACATTGTGTCACTATATTCTAATTTTTTAAAATTGACTCCTAAAACTAAAAGTTAGACTACAAACTCAGCAGAGGTAATCAGTTTTTAGTTATTGCAAAAGTAGAATGACGTGGCTTCTTACTTGCTTGTTACTTGTTTGATAAATTGAACAAACATGGGTCGGGTGAGGTCGTAAGATTTTTTCAATTTGTTGCGGATCTGGATCGAGTTAAAAAACCCATATAAAATATTTAAAAATATTTAAAATTTTATTTGTTTATAATTAAATTTAAATAAAAATAATTTTTTATTTAATGAATATTGATTTGAACAAGGTCAAATTGCAAAAATTCTTATCCAAACCCAATCTAAATAATCTGTTGGATCGAACGGATAACTCGAATAAGTTTAAAATAAAGTAAAGAAAATTTAAATATTAAATTTTAGTTTTGAAAAACTTAAGTACTTAGCTTATAATATTAAAATTATTTGGTATATTATTGAAAATTAAATAATTAATAATTTTTTATTAATATTTTATAAAATAGTGATATAATTTTATAATTATTTTTAATTGATAAAACCTAAAAAAGAATATAAAATTAATGTATAATATTTTTTTCTTTAAATAAAATTAACTTAATATATATTAAACAAAAGTCATTGAAGCCACTTAATTGAAAAAAGGGTTAAAAGTGCTAACATGTTGATGTTGTTATTATACTTAAAAATTAAAGGTAAGAAAATAGGAGGGAAATAACATATCCGACTTGCCGGATTCGAACCAGCGACCTAAGAATGACAGATCTTTGAAAGAACTACAGTCCTCCGCTCGACAAAGTGAGCTAAAAGTCGGTTCTTAAGATGCGATCGTTTTGAAATTTACATGGACCAATCACAGACAATTCTAGGGCCGAATTTAAAATATGAAATTTCGCTCCTCGATGGATTGCGGTTTGCGGATTACCACTTAGCACTTAGCAATAGGGAACCTACTCTGCCTCCCCTGTTATACAAAAGAAATCAACAAATTCTTGATCATTTTGGAAGGAGTCAATGGATTGGACCACATTGATCTTTCTTTTATTTATGGGTTTTTTTTTTTGGTGCAGATAATCGAGTTTTGGTGTCTGTTTATTTCACTTGTTTTGCGTTTTTTTGTTTTTTTGTTTATTTACTAGTAGTGTTTAGAATAATATTGAGTTTTTAAATAATAGAGGGAGGAGTGTTGAAAGATTGGAAGGGAAAAAAAAAAAGGCTGTGATTTGAACATATGAATTCTACACAATCTTAACATCCATAAATTAAAAAATCTAGGATCAGTGATCGTTTTCCTAGGATAAGTCAAAGGATTGCTTCGCTTGAAATTTGAAACCCGTTTTGTTATCTTGTATCTAGCAGCTAAGGCGGAGTCATAACAGTAGATTATCTCAAAGAGACAAAGATAATTCCCCAACATGTTAGAGTTCTCAGTTTAGTGGATAGGAGATTAAATTTCATGGTCTCAATCAATGCTTTATTTATCTTCATTGATTAAGTTGGTACTTGCCCCTCTTTCTCTTTTCAGCCAACAGTCGTCAAGGCTCCAAAACTAGACTGATTTTTGGATGAAAATGAACTTGTTCACTTCTTGATTGTTTCTCAAAGCATGCTAACCATCATTGTTGCACGTCATCTTAGTTCGTTTCTTAGAGATTCAGCAATGATTTGTTAGTTATTGTTCATTAATATATGTTTTTTTCTTCCCAGAAGAACAAGAGAAAGAAAAATGGTTAATAAAGGGAAAGCTAAGAAGGCTAAGATTGTTGCTTGTTCTCAAGGTAAGAGAATGGAGAGGAGTAAACCAGTTCTCTATGATGACATCTTTTTCACTATTCTAAGTTGGCTTCCAGCTAAGTGCCTTCATGGCATTATGAGGTATGTTTGCAATACATGGGCACAAATAATCTGCAACCCCCATTTTGTTGAGACACACTTGCAGCGGTCAAAACTGATGGGCACAAATAACCTGACCTCTTTCTTCAGAAGAAAGAAAGTCCATTCGGTGCTCGCTTTCTCGAGTTTAAAGAAAATGGGGACTTTGAAATAATTAACTTGAACACCCCTTATCTAGGAGAAGTTCTATGTAGTTGTAAAGGTATGTCAGTATTTCATAAGCCATCGGGGAAGGTTCTTTATGTTGCAAACGCTATTATCATGGATGTTCTTGAAGTTCCTCTTTGCCTTGACCCTCGTAAGTATTACTGCTTCTATGATATGGCTCGTCTTCCTAACAAAGGAGGATTTAAATTAGTTTGTGGCGATTTTGAAGACGACAATGGATTGGTTTCTTGTTATGTTCTGACATTAGGCATTGATGATTCATGGAGAAAACTTGGTTCTGTTTATAGAAGTTCACTATCTAGGTTTGCCGACTCAATTTCCATGTTAGGTTATCCTATGATTTGGTATCTTTTGTTGAATAAAGATTTGGTATCTTTATTTCAGAAAAGAGGGGAGGGAGGGGTGTGGAATAAAGATTTGGTATCTTTAGTTGAATATCTGGTTCTTTGGGGCTTATGTTGGGTTATCCTATGACAGATCAGCAGTGAAGATTCAGTAAATATGGCAAGGGAATTGGCATTGAAAGAGGGGCTTATGGTAATAATACAAATGATGTTTCAATTCGCATTTGTCCGTGCTTCCTTTTATACATCATAATATCTTGTTCTTGTTCGCAATTTCAGTTGAGATAAACAGAGCTTGTTTGTATTTAGTTTACTACTGTCAGTAAATCTGCTAAATGACTTTTGGGCACCTTAGGGCTAAAAATCAATGTGCCTAGTTCTTTCACTGAGGCTTTTCTTTTTGGTTACTATTTAGTACTGTTTGTTGGCATCTAGCAATATGAACGTATTTTTAGAATCTTTATAAATCGATCTTAAGGAATGATAAACCGAAATTATTCTTTTCAACTCATATTGACTTTTGTGGAATGTAGGTTGGAATATCATCCGGGGCCAACACTGTTGCAGCACTCAAACTTGCAAGAATGCCTGAGAACAAAGGCAAATTGATTGTGGTAAGCACTTGTCCTCAATTTCCTATGAAGAGTATATATAATTACCAACATTTTCTGTTATAGTACTGTTCGTTTTACGACATACGTGTGATCTTTAGATAATGTAAGATGTGAGTAGTAAAAACATGTTTTGAATAGCAATTGTCCTATTGGTCTGGGCAAATTCTAAGTTTGAATATCAAAGGCTTGTAGTTTCGAGAGTATATCAAACTTTTTTTCCTTTATTGTATAATGCAAAATATCAATATTGATTCTCACCTAGTGTTCATTTTTTTATTTTTTTTTTTATTTTTATTTTTAAATCAGACTATTCATCCAAGTTTTGGGGAGCGATACTTGTCATCGGTCCTATTCCAAGAGCTAAGGAAAGAAGCTGAAAACATGCAACCAGTTGCAGTTGACTAAATGCTTTTTCAGGGGACATGTTCAATGCCTAATCCGTCTTCTGACACCAAATGTTTCATATTACAAGGAAGCTCTCTCTGGTAATACCAAATGTTTCAATTGAAACATTGGTATCCAATGTTATTATGAATAATTTACCTGAACTCTATTTGAAATGAAATCAGCAATAATTGGAATTTGCATGGAAGGACACTATTTTATCCATGAATAAATTCAAAATATTCATTAATTTAGAAGTTCGGAAGCAACAATGAATCAAAAGATTCAATCTAAACAAAATATATCTAAATAACATGAGGGCCTTCAGAAAACAAATCAAAAAGCAAACTAAAGACTTTTGACACAATGATTCTTCATAAATTAGAAACATCTCCAGGAGACGAGGCTGTTGGTATGAAGACACACTACATCTTTTGAAGTGTGGATGTGCCCTTCTAATGATGTTAATCTGTCGTGTCTTCATGTTGTAAGCAAAATATGGCTCACTTAATGTACCATCCTGGCCATGAACGTATGCCTTAAAGATCAGTTCTTGGTCTACACAAGCAATTAATCTGTAAACATCGCCCAAAATGTTCCTGCTTGGTGAGGGAACAACAATTTTGTGATAAATTTCCCAGCTTCTTAAATGAACATCCTTGGAAACATATATGTCAAACCCAGCACAAGAAAATTGTAGACAGGAAAAATAATTTCCTATCTTCACAAACCCTCTCGTCCAATGTGTTTTAGGAAAAGAAAACTTGGAAATAGATTCATTAGCTATATCAGTGATAACAACTTCACAAGGTATAATTGGATGGACCACAAATGGTGCCCAATAAATAAACTGCCCAATGGAAATTGAGTCGGCAAACCTAGATAGTGAATTTCTAAAAACAGAACCAAGTTTTCTCCATGAATCATCAATGCCTAATGTCAGTACATGCAAAGAAATCAATCCCTTTTCGTCTTCAAAATCGCCACAAACTAATTTAAATCCTCCTTTGTTAGGAAGACGTGCCATATTATAGAAGCAGTAACACTTACGAGGGTCAAGGCAAAGAGGAACTTCAAAAACATCCATGATAATAGGGTTTGCAACATAAAGAACCTTCTCCAATCGCTTATGAAATACTGACATACCTTCACAACTACATAGAACTTCTCCTAGATAAGGGGTGTTCAAGTTAGTTATTTCAAAGTCCCCCATTTTCTTTAAACTCGAGAAAGCGAGCTCCGAATGGACTTTGTTTCTTCTGAAGAAAGAGCCCAGGTTTTGACCGCTGCAAGTGTGTCTCAACAAAATGGGGGTTGCAAATTATCTGTGCCCATTTATTGCAAACATACCTCATAATGCCATGAAGGCACTTAGCTGGAAGCCAGCTAAGAATAGTGAAAATGATCTCATCATACAGAACTGGTTCACGCTTCTCGATTCTCTTACCTTGAGAACAAGCAACAATCTTATCCTTCTTAGCATTCCTTTTTCTGGCCATTTTTCTTTCTCTTGTTCTTTTTCCACTCTGCAAATACGGGAAACAGGGGATCAAAAGATGGGAAACAAAATTATGTAACTTGGGTGGACGGTGGGCACTAGCAGATAGGATAAATTGAGTTTAAAATCCTCATTGCCCTGCAAGATGGTGAACGAAAAGGATGGCATCTTGTAAATTAAACAATCGCAGTTGTACAGATCAATGACCATTATTGGATTTGGCGGTGAAATTAAACTGCAAATAAACGCAAGCAAAGACCTATTTCTTATCAAAACAAGCCCAAGAAATTTGATTTGGTCTGACCAAGTTAATAAGCAAACTGACCTTTCCTTCTTCAGAAAATACTAGCCAGAAGTATCGACATTTCAAAACAAAACCTGCATGAGAAAAAGCCAATCATCCTTCAGAAACAAAAATAAAATAAATCAACAATGAGAAAACTTAATAGTAATTGAATCCATATCAAGAACTTTTTTCTTTTTTTCACCTGGCCTGGCCTCCGCACTTGTTTCCTGGATGACGATGATATATCGATATTGGTAGTGTTAAGCTAAATTCTGAAATTTAGAAATGATTGAAAGTTCAATATTAAAGGTTGGTAAAGGGTATGCAAAATAAATTTTGAATTTTAAAATTTCAAAAAACCGTCGTCGTTTCGATCTAATTAGAAAAAGACCCAATTCACCCCTAAATCTACCGATTGAAAATAATCCTAATAAATCTAACGGTTTGGAAACACATTAAATATACCCTTTAAAATCGTCTTTTATTTTTCAAAACCCACACAATCAGAAAACCATTCATTTTTTTTTGCACAACTTAAACCAACCTTTCTTACCCAAAATCAGAAAACCACCCATTTCCTTTGCTAACCAGCTTTGCAAACTTAAACCTACCTTTCTTTTTTACCTTTTTCTACTGGTTTTAATGGCTGCTCTCCAACCACAACCACCTACTTCTACTTCCGGTTATGCTCAACCTCGTTTAACCGAATTAGCTCAAGTTTTAGCTGATCATCCCGAGTGTCAAGAAGCAATGCTACAGGCTATGAACATAACGTTACAATTAGTCCGACCAGTTCGGAATATAGTAATCGAAGATGGCTTTCTCTGTCTCCGAAGAGGACCTTTGTTACCGGTGAAAGAAAGAAATGTTGCCGGCAGAGGACATGGTCGTGAGGCCGCTGGAGGTCGAGCCCGAGAGGTAGAGCTCGAGGAGGCCGCGGCCGAGGTGGCAGTGGAGTTCCTCTTTCTGAAATTTTGAGAATTCCATTTCCTCCACCACCGCAAGAACCTATTCTTCAAGGTCTTCTTCCTATTGATGTTGAAGCATCTCTTCTACTTGCTGAAGGAGTTGTTGATAGAGAAGTAAGAGGGCTGATATTGAGATGGAAAGATCTCCTAGACATGAGATAATTGCTGAAATAGTTGCTGCCGAAGGAGCCACAATTGATTTTGAGATTTAAAGGGTCTGTTGGAGATTAAATTATTGAAATTGTAGCTGAAGGAGTTGCGGGATAAGGTGGAGATCTCGGGAGTGGATTGTTGTTTTCGGTTGAAGAAGGAAATATTGTTGGCAGAGTACAAGAAGGTGATCTTGGGGATGATGTGGTTGCCGGAGCAGATCAAAATAAATCTGCTCAGCGTCAAAATTTATATAAAGCAAGAGATTCTGCTCTGTACAAGTTAAACGAAGAGAAGAAAATTATGATACACAAAATAAATCAAATATGTGATTTATTTTTTATCATGATTGAACACAATGCATTTGGCAGTTCTCAAGCTTCAGACGGAAATATCAGCGTTGAAAAATTTGGAAAAAATGTTGAATCCGTATTGAAAGATATAAATATGAATTTGGATGATGTTGTTATCCCTTTTAAGATGGTTAAAACAGATAACCATCTTTATTTTTTGCGAGAGAATTATATGTAATTTTTTTTTTCATATTATAATTTTTATTGTAATAATTTAAAAAAATCTTTATGTTTTGGTTTTTAGGGATACATTTTCGACTTTTCAACTAGCTATGGATTGAATATAATACAATTGTAGCTGTTTTGGAAGGGTCCGAATGATCTGGCAGGTAAATATGGTAGTTTAATAGTTGTTTTTTTTTATAACTATTTTCTTGTTTTCTTGTTGTGATTGCAGGACTTTTTATGTTTTTATATTAATGAAGTTATATTGTTAAGTAAAAAATAGTTAAATATGTTTTTTTTTTTATACATATTTTAAATGTTAATGAATGAATATAAAATTAATTATTTTATTTGTAGTCTGATGTTTTATGAATTTGTTTTTTTTTTTTTTTCAACAATTATTAATTGTTTAAGTTTATTTAATATATATATTTTTTTGAATAGATATTTTGTTCAATATTTAAATGTCACGCTTAACTAAGGAGAACAATTATTAATTTTTTATAGGCTTTTCAATGCTCTAAAATTACTTTTGCCGCTCGCACATCATACCCTTTACCAACCTTCAATATTGAAATTTCAACCATTTCTAAATTTAAAATTTAGCTTAACACTACCGATATCGATATATCATCGTCATCCAGGAAACAAGTGCGGAGGCCAGGCCAGGTGAAAAAAAGAAAAAAGTTCTTCATATGGATTCAATTACTATTAAGTTTTCTCATTGTTGATTTATTTTATTTTTGTTTCTGAAGGATGGTTGGCTTTTTCTCCTGCAGGTTTTGTTTTGAAATGTCGATACTTCTGGCTAGTATTTTCTGAAGATTTTTTTAAATTATTACAATAAAAATTATAATATGAAAAAAAAAATTACCTATAATCCTCTCCCAAAAAATAAAGATGGTCATCTGTTTTAACCATCTTAAAAGGGATAACAGCTTCATACAAATTCATATTTATATCTTTCAATACGGATTCAACATTTTTTCCAAATTTTTCAACTTTCCGTCTGAAGCTTGAGAACAGCCAAATGCTTTGTGTTCAATCATGATAAAAAATAAATCACATATTTGATTTATTTTGTGTATCATAATTTTCTTCTCTTCGTTTAACTTGTCCAGAGCAGAATCTTTTGCTTTATATAAATTTTGACGCTAAGCAGATTTATTTTGATCTGCTCCGGCAACAACATCATCCCCAAGATCACCTCCTTGTACTCTGCCAACAATATTTCCTTCTTCAACCGGAAACAACAATCCACTCCCGAGATCACCACCTTGTCCCGCAACTCCTTCAGCTACAATCTCAATAATTTCATCTCCAACAGACCCTTCAATCTCAAAACCAATTGTGGCTCCTTCCGCAGCAACTACTTTAGCAATTATCTCATGTCCAGGAGATCTTTCCATCTCAATATCAGCCTCTCTTACTTCTCTATCAACAACTCTTTCAGCAAGTAGAAGGGATGCTTCAACATAAATAGGAAGAAGACCTTGAAGAATAGGTTGTTGCGGTGGTGGAGTAAACAAAATTCTCAAAATTTCAGAAAGAGGAACTCCACTGCCACCTCGGCCGCGGCCTCCTCGAGCTCTACCTCTCCGGGCTCAACCTCCAGCGGCCTCACGACCATGTCCTCTGCCGGCAACATTTCGTTCTTCCACCGGTAACAAAGGTCCTCTTCGGAGACAGAGAAAGCAATCTTCGATTACTATATTCCGAACTGGTCGGACTAATTGTAACGTTATGTTCATAGCCTGTAGCATTGCTTCTTGACACTCAGGATGATCAGCTAAAACTTGAGCTAATTCAGTTAAACGAGTTTGAGCATAACCGGAAGTAGAAATAGGTGGTTGTGGTTCGGGAGCAGCCATTAAAACCAATAGAAAAAGGTAAAAAAGAAAGGTAGGTTTAAGTTTGCAAAGTTGGTTAACAAAGGAAATTAGTGGTTTTCTGATTTTGGGTAATAAAGGTTGGTTTAAGTTGTGCAAAGAAAATGAATGGTTTTCTGATTGTGTGGGTTTTGAAAAATAAAAGACGATTTTAAAGGGTATATTTAAGGTGTTTCCAAACCGTTAGATTTAGTAGGATTATTTTCAGTCGGTAGATTTATGGTTAAATTAGGGGTGAATGGGTTTTTTCTAATTAGATCGAAACGACAACGGTTTTTTGAAATTTTAAAATTCAAAATTTCTTTTGCCGCTCGCACATCATACCCTTTACCAACTTTCAATATTGAACTTTCAACCATTTCTAAATTTCAGAATTTAGCTTAACACTACCAATATCGATATATAATCGTCATCCAAGAAACAAGTGCGGAGGCCAGGCCAAGTGAAAAAAAGAAAAAAGTTTTTCATATGGATTCAATTACTATTAAGTTTTCTCATTGTTGATTTATTTTATTTTTGTTTCTGAAGTATGATTGTCTTTTTCTCCTGCAGGTTTTGTTTTGAAATGTTGATACTTCTGGCTAGTATTTTCTGAAGATTTTCTTAAATTATTACAATAAAAATTATAATATGAAAAAAAAAATTACCTATAATCCTCTCCCAAAAAATAAAGATGGTTATTGGTTTTAACTATCTTAAAAGGGATAACAGCTTCATCCAAATTCATATTTATATCTTCCAATACGGATTTAACATTTTTTTCAAATTTTTCAACGCTGATAAATAGGTAAATAGGCTTATTACTTCAATGCATCAGATAAGCAAACTGTAGGATATAAACTAAAGTGCAAAAAATTGTAGGATATAAACTAAAGTGCAAAAAACAGGTTAACTAAATAAGCCATAGTGTGAGATATAAACTAAAGAATGGCAATGAGTCCTGTTAATTTTTGCCAGCTAAAAGAAGGTTAGGAAAGACCATCAAAATTCCAACCATGACTCATTAACAACATTGTAAGACATAAGTAACCAAGCGGTAGCTCCTTTTTCATCCTTCACATATACATTTAGTGATGAACCAATTACAAAAGACATGAATGCAAACTTAGTATTTGGAATTTATGATTTCTAAAGTTAAGAGACACTAGTTATAGAGTAAAGCCTACCCCTAAATGCACAGGTGTCTGTGTGTGTGTGTGCCTCTGCATATGCAATAAGTAATGTTGTCAAGGAACAATGGTGGTCATACCATTTCAAGTAGATGCCAGTCATGTCAGTAAAGCAAAAAAGTTGTTCAAATCTGTATGCATGTATATGTATGTATATGTAATTTTTTCAATTTCCAATCATATCAGAGAACTGCCTTAACAGACCTGTAATGGTGTTCCGGTAAGAAGTAAACGCCTTTGGCAGCGGTACGTATCAAGATCACGAGCTAAAACAGATTCCCTGTCTTTCATTCGCTGTGCTTCATCAATTATGATGTACTTCCAATCAATTTTAGAAAGTTTTGACCGATCGTACATGATGAATTCATAAGCTGTCACAAGGACATTAAATTTCATTGCCAAAACCTCCTATGAAACAAGTAAACCAAAAAAAAAGTTCAGCAAATTTTGACACTTGAAAAAACAACTAAACATAGAAACTTATGTTCTTACTTGAGAAAATAATTTTGAACGCTGATCTTTTGCTCCAACATAATAGATGCATGACACAGACGGCAGCCAATTATGGAGCTCACTCTGCAAAAAAGGACTCAGTTAGCTCTGTTCAAAGATATTGGAAAAATGTCATAGCTATCAATATAAAGCAAAAATAAAACTAACCTTCCAATTTACCAGAACAGCATTCAGAACAATTATAAGATGTGGACCATAGTTTCCTTTGAATTCCATCAAATAAGCAATCAATGCCATAACCTGCACAATAAGGTAAAATCTACAAAGTTAACAACAGCCCTACTGCATTATATGATTATCTACCAAAACAATAAATGCTCTGACTAATCCCAACACCTTGTCTAAATCCCAAATAACATATGAAACCGCAGTGGTTATTCGCAACTAGAATTTTTTAAAATAAAATACCTGAACAGTCTTCCCTAGACCCATCTCATCGGCCAATATACCATTTAGTTTATTATTATACAAAGACAGCATCCACTGCAAACCAACCTACAAAATGAAATACACAGATGTCATGAAAATTTTAACTTGCTATAATAAATAATAGTAAATTAAAAGGGACAAAAACCAACAAAAAAAGGTAGGAAGGAAACCCAAGATTTTAAATATAGCAACCTACAAGCTGATAGTCTCGTAATGTTCCAACTCGTAGCATTGACGGTTGCCTTATGACCCTTTCATTTACAGCATGAGCAAGATTAAAGTACCTGTCGATGACCACGAGAAATGACAAATAACTAAAATTACCTGAAATTTGGGGGCTTTTGAGAAAAAAATGTCCATAGAATAAACAAAAACATAATGCCAAATCTAAATTGACCATATGAGACGATAGTTATAGAACTAAAGAACATGAGAAAAGTGACCGCATAAGCCCCATCTAACTGTCACAAAATTTACACCCATCCCACTCGTGCTTTGTGACTGAAGCACCCTTCTGTATTATCAATAAGTCCTATAAAACAAACTATAATATAATTAAAAACATAACTTACTTGCTAACAGATGAACCATCCCTGGGTGCATTCATTTCCATAAACCGATTTCTTATCATTACTTCCTCTCCAGCACAAGCTGCTGCAACCCTAACTTCTTCTTCTGATAGACCCTTTTGTCAAGAAGTAGAAAACGAGAAAATAAGTAACATGGAATCTACCTAAACATACAGATGAGGAAAGGAAATGGAATATTTTTGTTTGGCTCGGAATTCAGTCCAGAAATTTTAAAGGAACTGATAAGGAAAAAACCCTAAAAGACAACCAGAAGAGGGTAAAAGAGAGGGAGAGTTCAAGAAATCATGCCTGCAACCGTGCAGCAACAGCAGCAACATTTGCTGCCTCCTCCACTTCCTGCTGATTCTTGGCAGCTGTTATCTTACTTCCCAGTTTATGAAGATACTTTTTAGTCTGCGTCAAGAATGATGAAAGAACTTCATATCTCTCTGCAGCATCACCAGGGAGATTTTCTGCAGCTCAATCAACATCTCTCTGTACCTTTCAACATCATTATTCTTCAAGGCCTCCATCCTTTTATTCCTGTCATCATCTTTCCTCTTTGAAAACTCCCGTAACATTCTTTCATGGTACTTGGCAACTCCCCTATTGCGAGCAGTTCGTGCATCACGGATGGCCCAGTGAGCCTCCAAGAGCTTCTTACGCCACTGAAAGATGGATTTCAATTGCTTCTCTCTCAGGGCCTTCTGAGTGGCTTGTACTTGTCTGGCCAGCTCAATACGCTGACGCTCACACAGGCGAACAAATTTTCTGTACGGTCTGTCAGGCATCGCCATTATCTCTTGTTGCTGCTGGTCAACTTCATCCCTCAAACGTGCCTGCAGATCTATAAGTCGAAGCTTTTTTTCTTCAATTTGCAGTCTCAAAACAAGATCCGGCCTAATCCTTTTCCTCTCCAAATTTACTGCTAGTAAGCCACCAATCTTCCTCAAATTTTCTGATCGTTTCTTGCTAAGGACTTCCATTCCCTCCTCAAAGAGGAGATCTTTGACATCATATGCCAAAGTTAGATTATTATTGCTGTTAGGCATTGCTGAACCATACGAGTCGTGTTTCCTAGTGAAGAAGGGAAAATCAAACAGTGGTCCATGATACTTTCTGGCAGAGCCAGGATCTTTTGGCTGAGGGGCAGAGTTTGCTTGCACAGGTTTCTTAATTTGCCCTCCATCAGATGCAGTAACTTGTGGTGCAACAGCCTTTCCCCCCTCCACACTAAAATCACTTCTAACTGGAGTTTTTGGAAGACCACGTTCTACTTCTTGATCTGACTTGGAAGAAAAGACAGAACTTTGATGCTCTTCTTTTCCAGCAGGAAACGTAGATGAAAATTCCTTGGTAGTGGATGACACACCTTGCATATTTGCTGTTGATGCAGTTGCTTTAGCATCTCCTGTATAAGCTTCCTCTTTAGTAATATTCTGTCCATTGGTAGATGGCCCAGCCTGTGAAATCTTCTCCTTAGACTCCAAATGCCTCGCTTGATCTTCTATAATCTTTCCACCATTTTTATCCTGGTTATTTCCACCTAGAGGAGGAAATGGTGGCTGCTGCAGCTCAAGTGGCGGGGGAACAATGGCTCGAAGAAGCTCTTGTGGAAGTGTACCATCTCTTTCTGTTAATGACCACAAAAATCAGCATGGTTCATTTGATATTTATTTAGTGAACTCCATACAATTGGTAGAAAGCAAGGCAACATTTATAAATGGTCAGAGAGGCAAAGATAGGGTGGGGAGAGAGAGATTAGTATACCTTCAGGCGCCTAAATGCTAGTATTTGTGCTTTGAGAACATGAAGTTGTTGTTTAGTGAAACCAAAACATTGCTGTGGCATCTTGGTAGCTGCTCCACCTTGTGATGGTGAGTTGTTAACTGATCCCCCATCATTATTAGGAGCAGCATGCTGTGGAGAAGATCGTTTTAACTGTTTAAGATACTGCATTTGCATTGTTTCTGTGCCACCTAATGATTTTTTGCCGGCAAAGATGGATCAACACTCTGGCTAATATTTGCAGATGATTGTGAAGGATGCATAGGAGGCATCCCATTTCCATGCACAACTGGCTGTTTGGGAGGCACTTGGTTATCTCGGCTATGAATAGCTAACTGCTGCATTGCAATGTTGTTATTGTTAACCACCCCAGCGCTGGAAGTTGAGCCAAAAGGGCTAGGCAGAACTGCAGGCCTGGTTTTTGCAGAGCCAGATTGGCCAGATATATCACTAGATGAATTACCATGGGGAGAACTCTCACTTGGAACTGATGGAGAAGCAACCTGCGGCTTGGACACAGGCACCGGTGATGACTGAGAACCCATATTGCTTTCATTTGTTTTTTGCTGGGCAGCCATCCTAGACTGCATGAGTGGAATGAGCTGTGCCATCAAGTTGGCATTTGCAGGTTGCGACAGATCAATATTACGCTCAAGTGCCCACGCCTGCAACTGTGCAGCCATAGCAAGTTGATTGTTTCCCATGTTTTGAACAGTTTTCTGAGCTTGTTGTGCCTGCATGGCCCTTAAAACATTTCCAGGCATTGATTATCCACTAACTGTTGCCTGGGCGGGTGGCTTTGGCTCATTTCTTTGCTCAGAAGCTGACACTGGTCCTTGCTCCATCTGCTTTTCAACACGACCAAGCTGCTCAGATGTGTTCTTAAAGGATGATGCCTGAGCCTGGTTAGCTGCCTGCATGGAAATAATTTCCTGCATTTTTAAGTTTCCAATTCGCATGTCCTGATCCTTAACAGATGCAGAGCCCAACATTGCCATCTTAGCTTGCTGCTGTGCTAAAAGTGTCTTCTGTTGCTGAGCAGCCTGGTAAGCATACTGATAATAAGCTTGCTGAACAGGATTAAGCATTTGTTGCTCAACACCTCGACTCCTATGTTGGCTGTCCTGGGAAGAAGCATGTTGTTGAGCCAGATCAAAAAACTTCCTGGACTGTTGAGGTGGTTGCATGGAGCCTGGAGATGAAGGAAAATTGCTTCCCCCCATCATACCTTGAAGACCACTGGCTTGATATGCTAGGATGGCTTCATTTCCTTCAGGTTTTCTAAGTAGTTGTTGCTGTAATGACTGCAATAACAAATATAAATGCAAAAAGATAAAGCATGAACTTCTCAAACAAATGCATAATCTTTAACTAGTAACCAGATGCATCAATGACTCAACGACAGGAGCTGAACAAAAATCAGGGGCATCCTTGTATCATTTTATG
The DNA here is from genome assembly GCA_030761205.1 of Fremontodendron californicum. NCBI lineage: Eukaryota > Viridiplantae > Streptophyta > Magnoliopsida > Malvales > Malvaceae > Fremontodendron > Fremontodendron californicum. The sequence continues at coordinate 2,245,948 of JAULJL010000015.1, read as the reverse complement.
TTGTTCAAAAGTGAGCTTCAAATCCTATGACAGGACACCAAAGTTGTAACGGTAAGAATATTATAGAGCTTGGAGCCCATCAGCCCACTAGGTGACTTCAGCATAAACAAGAGTGAACAGACAAACCACCCATCTTTAATTAGGGTACGACATCCTTAAAAAAGTAAAGAAGAAAGAATAGTAGTCTCAGTAGGTTATCTGCTATGACTAGAACATCTATGAGTTAAGGCCATGTACTTCTATGCAAATCAAAAAGGAAATCTATGGAATGGCATAAAATTCAGGTGAGGGATTGCTAATTTACATGATAATGATAATCAAAGCAGTAAAAACAAGAAACAAAAGGAAAGAGAATACTCCAATATGACCAGTGAATAACACATGGAAATAACAAATTCGCTTGCACCTAAATATAGGGATATACAAAAGAAATTCTGCCCTAAAGTTCGAATTCAAAGGCTTTTATTCCTCTTTCTAAGACCTAAGAACTGAGTACAGTTGATTCCCTTGACACTTGGAGGCTTGGAGCTCAAGAGTTTAACGCTACTAAATAAAACTCTCCTCTAAACCCCCCAAAACAATTTAATTACTGAGAATTAACTAATCAATCTTATTTACTACCGTAATTACATCAGAAATTGCATTTATTATACCAAATTAAAATCCCCAAAACCCGCCAAATTCACCTATTCGTCACTGCCCATTTGCAAAAACATACTGAGCTCCCAAAATCACGGGTCAATTCAACCAAATTTCCATTACATAGACTGAAATTTCATAAACCCTTTACCTGTCTAGACGCTATTTGCTGCTGCTGCTGTTGCTGCTGCACCGAATCAAATCCGAAGTGAGGGGTCGAAACGGCCGATGACGAGGAAGAGGGCGAAGCTGCAGACGATGTGGATGCGGCCCGCCCCACCGGGCCCACCCCCGGGTTCCGGCTGGGCCCATCTCCGCCACCACCACCAGATTGCATAAAAACTAACCCCAAATTTTTTAACAAAAGTTCCCCGAAAAATCCAAATTATTACAACAAAAATCAAATAAAAAAAAAAAAAAAAAAACCCAGCACTCACAACTCGAATCCCTCCAAAAATCTTTATTTATTTTAATAAAACCCCTTTGTTTTTCCCTCCTCCGATCCCAACGTTCAAAAGAAAATTAACAATAAATAAATTACTAAAAACAAAAACAAATAGTTGAAATTTGTTTTTGTTTCTCTCTCTAGACTCCGAAAATTACGGTAGGAACGAAAGGTAGATCTTGATGAGTTAAGCGAGAAAGCGAATTTGACGGAAACGGGAAAAAAATTGGTGATTCGACTCTCTGCCCACTAACCACTCTAATCTCTCTCTCTCTCTCTGAGTTTTCACGCAATTTTGCGAATTCTTTTTTCCTCTCGGTTTTAAAAAATATTTGTAGTTTTTTTTTTTTTTTTTAAATTCGAAGAAAGGTTAATTTTTTTTTTTTTTTTTTTTCTATCTTGGTTGTTACTTGTTTGTTAGTAGTACTGAGGAGACCTTATTTTTGCTTTTATTTATGCTCTGCTTTGCCTTTGGTGCTTAGTGCTTAGCTTTGAGGTGGGGTCCACTGTGCCTACGGTAAGAAATTTACGGAAAGGGTGAACATGTAAATTAGCCCCGCGTTTTAATGATTCTTACAGGAGAGACCCCCTAAAAGCATAAAATGAAATGGGAAGTGCCAAGAAAATATCTGACTGATTCTCAATAAATAATAATCCAAGAAAGAGTTTGACCAATAACCGCCTTACACGTATCCACTACATTAAGCATATGATTTTTTTTACTTTTTAGTTTGTACATAAATAGTTTTTAAAAAACATTTCAATATATTTTATGATAAATTTATGTTGTTAAAATTATTAATAATAAAATAAATTAAGATAATGTTCATTAAAAATAATTTTGATATGCCGAATCTGCCCAACATATATAAAAAGGAAAATAGATTAAAATTAGAAAGATATATCATGCCACGTGTCAATGATGGTTTTCTCACCAAAGACAATAAAAAGTTGTGTCAAAATTATTAAATTTGATAAACCAAAGAAAATTATTAAATTTGGAAAATTTCGGTTGGGTGAAGAGATTGAGATTTGTGAAAGATTAGTTAGGACAAAATAAAGAATCTTAATAACTGTTCACATTCTTTAATTAGGTGTAAGTATTTGCATTTTTTTAGAAGTGTATAAATAATTTCATAATATTCATACTAATATTTACTCTTTTTTAATACTGTAATTATCAAATATAAAAACATTTTAAAAATAATACTTTTAAGTTATTTTCACATACTTGAATCATAGATTCATAAACATCTATAATTATATTATATATAAAAATTTTAATTGATTTGATATCATGAATCAAATGATATCAGTTTAATCAAAAAAATTAAAATAAAAGTATATATACTATTCAATTTTTAAAAATAAAATCATATTTAAAAAATTATTCAATTCTAAAAATTGCAACATTTTTTGAACATAATTTTCTTTTTTTATATTTTTTTTAATTTTCAAAAACTTACACATTGTGTCACTATATTCTAATTTTTTAAAATTGACTCCTAAAACTAAAAGTTAGACTACAAACTCAGAGGCTAGTTTAGCATTGCTGTTGAAAAAAGGTTGGGTTGAAAAAAGCTCGAGTTGAAAAAAGTGTGTTTATAAAGTGTGGTGAAAAAGTGTGGTTTAAAAACTTTTAAGTGTTTAGCATTGCTGTGAAAAAATGTTGTAGAAAATTGAAATGTCAAAAAAAAAATATGTTTAAAATAATAAAAGTGTAGAGATGTGAGGATAATAAAGACATTTTATCCAAAAGCCAGCTTTTAAAGCCCAAAAGCTATATTTTTTGGCTTTTTGGTTTGGCTTTTCAAACCATGGTTTCAACAGCAGAAACCAAATTTTTTTATCTGTTTAGCATTGCGTTTGCGATGAAAAGCAGCTTTTGACCTCAAAAGCTGTATCAGAAGCAATGCTAAACGAGGCCGTAATCAGTTTTGTGTTATTGCAAAAGTAGAATGACGTGGTTTCTTACTTGCTTGTTACTTGTTTGATAAATTGAACAAACATGGGTCGGGTGAGGTCGTAAGATTTTTTCAATTTGTTGCGGATCTGGGTCGAGTTAAAAAACCCATATAAAATATTTAAAATTTTATTTGTTTATAATTAAATTTAAATAAAAATAATTTTTTATTTAATGAATATTGATTTGAACAAGGTCAAATTGCAAAAATTCTTATCCAAACCCAATCCAAATAATTTGTCGGACCGAACGGATAACTCGATCATTGAATAAGTTTAAAATTAAGTAAAGAAAATTTAAATATTAAATTTTAGTTTTGAAAAACTTAAGTACTTAGCTTATAATATTAAAATTATTTGGTATATTATTGAAAATTAAATATTTAATAATTTTTTATTAATATTTTATAAAATAGTGATATATTTTTATAATTATTTTTAATTGATAAAACCTAAAAAAGAATATAAAATTAATGTATAATATTTTTTTCTTTAAATAAAATTAACTTAATATATATTAAACAAAAGTCATCGAAGCCACTTAATTGAAAAAAGGGTTAAAAGTGCTAACATGTTGATGTTGTTATTATACTTAAAAATTAAAAGTAAGAAAATAGGGGGGAAATAACATATCCGACTTGCCGGATTCGAACCAGCGACCTAAGAATGACAGATCTTTGAAAGAACTACAGTCCTCCGCTCGACAAACTGAGCTAAAAGTCGGTTCTTAAGATGCGATCGTTTTGAAATTTACATGGACCAATCACAGACAATTCTAGGGCCGAATTTAAAATTTGAAATTTCGCTCCTCGATGAATTGCGGTTTGCGGATTACCACTTAGCACTTAGCAGTAGGGAACCTACTCTGCCTCCTCTGTTATACAAAAGAAATCAACAAATTTTGCTTTCAATAACCTCTCCCTTCCTCGTCAACCCAATCTTTGTTTTCAGGTAACAAGGTATAAAAAAAAATTTCTTGTCATTTTGGAAGGAGTCAATGGATTGGACTAGGGGTGTAAACGAGACACCTGTGCTCGCAAGCTATTCGAGTTCGACTCGAAAAAAACTCGAATTCGATTCGGTCATTATCGAGCCGAGCTCGAGCAGCTCGAGCTATCGAGCGAGCCGAGTTCGAGTATCTTAATACCCGATTCGAGCAGCTCGCGAGCCTAATCGAGCTTTTTTTATTTATAATATTTTTATTATTAATTTACTATTTTATCCTTAATATATATATACATACTTAAAAACCCTTAATTCGAGCTCGAGCTCGAGTATATAAACGAGCCTAATCGAGTCGAGCTCGAATAGTTCGATTTTATCTCGAGCCGAGCTCGAGCTTAAAAAATGATACTCGATCGAACTCGAACCGAGCTTCGAGCCTCGAGTTTCGAATCGAGCTCGAGCTCGAGCTTCTCAGTGTTCGAGCTCGGCTCGGCTCGATTACAATCTTAGATTGGACCACATTGATCTTTCTTTTATTTATGGGTTTTTTTTTTCGTGCAGATAATCGAGTTTTGGTGTCTGTTTATTTCACTTGTTTTGCGTTTTTTTTTTTTTTATTTTTTTATTTACTAGTAGTGTTTAGAATAATATTGAGTTTTTAAATAATAGAGGGAGGAGTGTTGAAAGATTGGAAGAAAAAAAAAAAAAAAAACTGTGATTTGAACATATGAATTCTACACAATCTTAACATCCATAAATTAAAAAATCTAGGATCAGTGATCGTTTTCCTAGGATAAGTCAAAGGATTGCTTCGCTTGAAATTTGAAACCCGTTTTGTTATCTTGTATCTAGTAGCTAAGGCGGAGTCATAATAGTAGATTATCTCAAAGAGACAAAGATAATTCCCCAACATGTTAGAGTTCTCAGTTTAGTGGATAGGAGATTAAATTTCATGGTCTCAATCAATGCTTTATTTATCTTCATTGATTAAGTTGGTACTTGCCCCTCTTTCTCTTTTCCTCCAACAGTCGTCAAGGCTCCAAAACTAGACTGATTTTTGGATGAAAATGAACTTGTTCACTTCTTGATTGTTTCTCAAAGCATGCTAACAATCATTGTTGCACGTCATCTTAGTTCGTTTCTTAGAGATTCAACAATGATTTGTTAGTTATTGTTCATTAATATATGTTTTTTTCTTCCCAGAAAGAACAAGAGAAAGAAAAAAGGTTAATAAAGGGAAAGCTAAGAAGGCTAAGATTGTTGCTTGTTCTCAAGGTAAGAGAATGGAGAGGAGTAAACCAGTTCTCTATGATGACCTCTTTTTCACTATTCTAAGTTGGCTTCCAGCTAAGTGCCTTCATGGCATTATGAGGTATGTTTGCAATACATGGGCACAAATAATCTGCAACCCCCATTTTGTTGAGACACACTTGCAGCGGTCAAAACCTGACCTCTTTCTTCAGAAGAAAGAAAGTCCATTCGGTGCTCACTTTCTCGAGTTTAAAGAAAATGGGGACTTTGAAATAATTAACTTGAACACCCCTTATCTAGGAGAAGTTCTATGTAGTTGTAAAGGTATGTCAGTATTTCATAAGCCATCGGGGAAGGTTCTTTATGTTGCAAACCCTATTATCATGGATGTTCTTGAAGTTCCTCTTTGCCTTGACCCTCGTAAGTATTACTACTTCTATGATATGGCTCGTCTTCCTAACAAAGGAGGATTTAAATTAGTTTGTGGCGATTTTGAAGACGACAATGGATTGGTTTCTTGTTATGTTCTGACATTAGGCATTGATGATTCATGGAGAAAACTTGGTTCCGTTTATAGAAGTTCACTATCTAGGTTTGCCGACTCAATTTCCATGTTAGGTTATCCTATGATTTGGCATCTTTTGTTGAATAAAGATTTGGTATCTTTATTTCAGAAAAGAGGGGAGGGAGGGGTGTGGAATAAAGATTTGGTATCTTTAGTTGAATATCTGGTTCTTTGGGGCTTATGTTGGGTTATCCTATGACAGATCAGCAGTGAAGATTCAGTAAATATGGCAAGGGAATTGGCATTGAAAGAGGGGCTTATGGTAATAATACAAATGATGTTTTAATTCGCATTTGTCCGTGCTTCCTTTTATACATCATAATATCTTGTTCTTGTTCGCAATTTCAGTTGAGATAAACAGAGCTTGTTTGTATTTAGTTTACTACTGTCAGTAAATCTGCTAAATGACAAATTGTAAAAATAGTAAAAACGAAATTGCTTGGACTCGTCTGATCCTAATTATTAATGAGTAGTGTAAAAACAAAGTCCAATTAAAAGAGTACTGTGACCATTGTTTTTTTTCTCACAATTTTTTCTCTTTAATATTAATATTAGTGTTGGTATGTTTTCATTATTTATTATCATTGTTATTATTATATTTTTTTTATTATAGATAATCTCTAAAAATTTGATAAAAAATATATTTGATTTTATCAAATATCATGGGTTATGATATGTTTGTTTTTTATCAACTTTTTTAAAATTTCAAGAACCTTGCACAAAGAAAACCCAAAGTAGAGTTTTCAAAAAAAATTGTAACTCTAAAAAAAAATTAATTGATTTCATCAAGTATCTTGGCGATTGAAATGTACATAATAATAAAATATATATGTATGTTTAATGGGAAGCGAATACAATAAATTTAAATCATATATACATTAATAAAACTTAAAAATAATTAAAAATATAAATTTTGTTATAAGTATTCTTTATTCAATTTTTTATCAAAAAATATTATAGACTTAAACCTTAAATCTTATTAAGAGGTTTTAAATGTTAACTTATTTTCTAATCAAATAACCATTGGATCGTCAAATGTACAAAATAGTTCAAATATAGGTACTTGTACTTAAAAACATACGCTCAATAAGTTTATAGTATATAATATACATTAGTAAAATTAAAATTAAAATCAAAACCAAAATCAAAATCAAAATTAAATTAAAAAATAAAAAAAAAATATGAGAATTTTAAAAATAAAATATTGATTTTTATGAAATTAAAAAAATCAAAAAATATGAAGAGAAAAAAAAAAGAGGAGGGACCCGGGTAGAGAAGAAGAGGCGCCAGCTGGTCACAGCCTGATCGACCCGAGGCTGATAGATGGCGGATCTGCCATGGGTCCACCCCCTCCCCTCCCATTCTCTCACCTTTTTCTTTTTTTTCTCTCTCCCGAATCTCCCTTCTCTTTTGGCCTGGCAACTATCGATCTTGTTGGTCCGAAACAGTTTGGCGATCGATCGTCCCTTCCGCTTCCATTTCCTCTTTCTTTCTTTCCCTTATTCTTTTCCTCTCCCTTCCTCTATTTTTTCTTTTTCAGTTTTTAATTTCTATTTCTATATTCTTTTTTTACAGGGTTTTTTTTTTTTTAAAGAAGTAGAAATTAAAAACTGAAAAAGAAAAAATAAAGGAAGGAAGAGGAAAAGAATAAGAGAAAGAAAGAAAAAGGAAATGGAAGCGGAAGGGACGATCGATCGCCAAACTGTTTCGGACCGACAAGATCGATAGTTGTCAGGCCAAAAGAGAAGGGAGAATCGGGAGAGAGAGAAAAAAAGAAAAAGGTGAGAGAAGGGGAGGGGGTGAACCCATGGCAGATCCGCCATCTATCAGCCTCGGGTCGATCAGGCTGTGACCAGCTGGCGCCCCCTCTTCTTCTCCCCCCGAGTCCCTCCTCTCTTTTTTTTCTCTTCATATTTTTTGAATTTTTTTAATTTCATAAAAATCAATATTTTATTTTTAAAATTCTCATATTTTTTTATTTTTTTTAAATAAATTTTGATTTTGATTTTGGTTTTGATTTTGATTTTAATTTTAATTTTACTAATATATATTATATACTATAAACTTATTGAGCGTATGTTTTTAAGTACAGGTACCTATATTTGAACTATTTTGTACATTTGACGATCCAATGGTTATTTGATTAGAAAATAAGCTAACATTTAAAACCTCTTAATAAGATTTAAGGTTTAAGTCTATAATATTTTTTGATAAAAAATTGAATAAAGAATACTTATAACAAAGTTTATATTTTTAATTATTTTTAAGTTTTATTAATGTATATATGATTTAAATTTATTGTATTTGCTTCCCATTAAACGTACATATATATTTTTTTATTATGTACATTTCAATCGCCAAGTTACTTGATGAAATCAATTAATATTTTTTTTGAGTTACAATTTTTTTTGATAACTCTACTTTGGGTTTTCTTTGTGCAAGGTTCTTGAAATTTTTAAAAAGTTGATAAAAAAACAATCATATCATAACCCATGATATTTGATAAAATCAAATATATTTTTTATCAAAATTTTAGAGATTATCTATAATAAAAAAAATATAATAATAACAATGATAATAAATAATGAAAACATACCAACACTAATATTAATATTAAAGAGAAAAAATTGTGAGGAAAAAAACAATGGTCACAGTACTCTTTTAATTGGACTTTGTTTTTACACTACTCATTAATAATTAGGATCAGACGAGTCAAAGCAATTTCGTTTTTACTATTTTTACAATTTGTCATTTTCTTTTTATTAAATATTCTTGATCATTATAACAATCAATAATTATTTTTACCGCACCACTTCATGCTGTAATCCCCTTTAATTTATCACCTTAATATATATATATATAGTTAACTTGTAAATTGCAACCCACATATTTCGTTGAGGACTTCAGGCACAGTACTTGCAATGGTTAAAACTTTATTTGTCTCTTCAGAACATTTTAGAGTATTGAAAAGCCTATAAAAAATTAATAATTGTTCTCCTTAGTTAAGCGTGACATTTAAATATTGAACAAAATATCTATTCAAAAAAATATATATTAAATAAACTTAAACAATTAATAATTGTTGAAAAAAAAAAACCAAACAAATTCATAAAACATCAGACAACAAATAAAATAATTAATTTTATATTCATTCATTAACATTTAAATAAGTAAAAAAAAACATATTTAACTATTTTTTACTTAACAATATAACTTCATCAATACAAAAACATAAACAGCCCTGCAATCACAACAAGAAAATAGTTGAAGAAAAAAAAAACAACTATTAAACTACCATTTTTACCTGCCAGATCATTCGGACCCTTCCAAAACAGCTACAATTGAATTATATTCATCTATGGCTAATTGAAAAGCCAGAAATGTATTCCTAAAAACCAAAACATAAAGATTTTTTTTAAGTTATTACAATAAAAATTATAATATGAAAAAAAAAAATTACCTATAATCCTCTCCCAAAAAATAAAGATGGTTATCTGTTTTAACCATCTTAAAAGAGATAACAGCTTCATCCAAATTCATATTTATATCTTCCAATACGGATTCAACATTTTTTCCAGATTTTTCAACGTTGATATTTCCGTCTGAAGCTTGAGAACTGACAAATGCATTGTGTTCAATCATGATAAAAAATAAATCACATATTTGATTTATTTTGTGTATCATAATTTTCTTCTCTTCGTTTAACTTGTCCAGAGCAGAATCTCTTGCTTTATATAAATTTTGACGATGAGCAGATTTATTTTGATCTGCTCCGGCAACCACATCATCCCCAAGATCACCTCCTTGTACTCTGCCAACAATGTTTCCTTCTTCAACCGAAACAACAATCCACTCCCGAGATCACCACTTTGTCTCGCAACTCCTTCAGCTACAATCTCAATAATTTCATCTCCAACAGACCCTTCAATCTCAAAAAATCAACTGTGGCAGCAACTACTTCAGCAATTATCTCATGTCCAGGAGATCTTTCCATCTCAATATCAGCCCCTCTTTCTTCTCCAGCAACAACTCCTTCAGCAAGTAGAAGAGATGCTTCAACATCAATAGGAAGAGGACCTTGAAGAATAGGTTCTTGCGGTGGTGGAGGAAACGGAATTCTCAAAATTTCAAAAAGAGGAACTCCACTGCCACCTCGGCCGCGGCCTCCTCGAGCTCTACCTCTCCGGGCTCGACCTCCAGCGGCCTCACGATCATGTCCTCTGCCGGCAACATTTCTTTCTTACACCGGTAACAAAGGTCCTCTACGGAGACAGAGAAAGCCATCTTCGATTACTATATTCCGAACTGGTCGGACTAATTGTAACGTTATGTTCATAGCCTGTAGCATTGCTTCTTGAAACTCGAGATGATCAGCTAAAACTTGAGCTAATTCGGTTAAACGAGGTTGAGCATAACCGGAAGTAGAAATAGGTGGTTGTGGTTAGTGAGCAGATATTAAAACCAGTAGAAAAAGGTAAAAAAGAAAGGTAGATTTAAGTTTGCAAAGCTGGTTAGCAAAGGAAATGAGTGGTTTTCTGATTTTGGGTAAGAAAGGTTGGTTTAAGTTGTGAAAGAAAATGAATGTTTTCTGATTGTGTGGGTTTTGAAAAATAAAAGACGATTTTAAAGGGTTTATTTAATGTGTTTTCAAACCATTAGATTTACTAGAATTATTTTCACTCGGTAGATTTAGGGCTAAATTAGGGGTGAATGGGTCTTTTCTCTAATTAGATCGAAACGACAACGATTTTTTGAAATTTTAAAATTCAAAATTTCTTTTGCCGCTCGCACATCATACCCTTTACCAACCTTCAATATTGAACTTTCAACCATTTCTAAATTTCAGAATTTAGCTTAACATTACCAATATCGATATATCATCGTCATTCAGGAAACAAGTGCGGAGGCCAGGTCAGGTGAAAAAAATAAAAAAATTCTTCATATGGATTCAATTACTATTAAGTTTTCTCATTGTTGATTTATTTTATTTTTGTTTCTGAAGGATTATTGGCTTTTTCTCCTGCAGGTTTTGTTTTGAAATGTCGATACTTTTGGCCAGTATTTTCTGAAGATTTTTTTTAATTATTACAATAAAAATTATAATATGAAAAAAAAATTACCTATAATCCTCTCCCAAAAAATAAAGATGGTTATCTGTTTTAACCATCTTAAAAAGGATAACAGCTTCATCCAAATTTATATTTATATCTTCCAATACGGATTCAACATTTTTTCCAAATTTTTCAACGCTGATATTTCCGTCTAAAGCTTGAGAACTGCCAAATGCATTGTGTTCAATCATGATAAAAAATAAATCACATATTAGATTTATTTTGTGTATCATAATTTTCTTCTCTTCGTTTAACTTGTCCAGAGCAGAATCTCTTGCTTTATATAAATTTTGACGCTAAGCAGATTAATTTTGATATGCTCCGGCTACCACATATCCCCAAGATCACCTCATTGTACTCTGCCAACAATATTTCCTTCTTCAACCAGAAACAACAATCCACTCCCGAGATCACTACCTTGTCACGCAACTCCTTCAGCTACAATCTCAATAATTTCATCTCCAACAGACCTTTCAATCTCAAAATCAACTGTGGCTCTTCGGCAGCAACTACTTCAGCAATTATTTCATGTCCAGGAGATCTTTCCATCTCAATATCAGCCCTCTTACTTCTCCACCAACAACTCCTTCAACAAGTAGAAGAGATGCTTCAACATCAATAGGAAGAGGAACTTGAAGAATAGGCTCTTGCGGTGGTGGAGGAAACGGAATTCTCAAAATTTCAGAAAGAGAAACTCCACTGCCACCTCGGCCGCGGCCTCCTCGAGCTCTACCTCTCCGGGCTCGACCTCCAGCGGCCTCACGACCATGTCCTCTGCCGGCAACATTTCTTTCTTCCACCGGTAACAAAGGTTCTCTTCGGAGATAGAGAAAGCTATCTTCGATTACTATATTTCGAACTAGTCGGACTAATTGTAACGTTATGTTCATAGCCTGTAGCATTGCTTCTTGACACTCGGGATGATCAGCTAAAACTTGAGCTAATTCGGTTAAACGAGGTTGAGTATAACCGGAAGTAGAAATAGGTGGTTGTGGTTGGGAGCAGCCATTAAAACCAGTAAAAAAAGGTAAAAAAGAAAGGTAGGTTTAAGTTTGCAAAGCTGGTTAGCAAATGAAATGAGTGGTTTTCTGATTTTGGGTAAGAAAGGTTGGTTTAGGTAGTGCAAAGAAAATGAATGTTTTCTGATTGTGTGGGTTTTGAAAAATAAAAGACGATTTTAAAGGGTTTATTTAATGTGTTTCCAAAATTTATTAGGATTATTTTCAGTCGGTAGATTTAGGGTTAAATTAGAGGTGAATTGGGTCTTTTTCTAATTGGATCGAAACGACGACGGTTTTTAGAAATTTTAAAATTCAAAATTTTTTTTGCTGCTCGCACATAATACCCTTTACCAACCTTCAATATTGAATTTTCAACCATTTCTAAATTTCAGAATTTAGCTTAACACTACCAATATCGATATATCATCGTCATCCAGGAAACAAGTGCGGAGGCCAGGCCAGGTGAAAAAAAGAAAAAAGTTCTTCATATGGATTCAATTACTATTAAGTTTTCTCATTGTTAATTTATTTTATTTTTGTTTCTGAAGGATGATTGGCTTTTTCTCCTGCAGGTTTTGTTTTGAAATGTCGATACTTCTAGCTAGTATTTTCTGAAGAAGGAAAGGTCAGTTTGCTTATTAACTTGGTCAGACCAAATCAAATTTCTTGGGCTTGTTTTGATAAGAAATAGGTCTTTGCTTGCGTTTATTTGCAGTTTAATTTCACCGCCAAATCCAATAATGGTCATTGATCTGTACAACTGCAATTGTTTAATTTACAAGATGCCATCCTTTTCGGTCACCATCTTGCAGGGCAATGAGGACTTTAAACTCAATTTATCCTATCTGCTAATGCCCACCGTCCACCCAAGTTACATAATTTTGTTTCCCATCTTTTGATCCCCTGTTTCCCGTATTTGCAGAGTGGAAAAAGAACAAGAGAAAGAAAAATGGCCAGAAAAAGGAATGCTAAGAAGGCTAAGGTTGTTGTTTCTTCCCAAGGTCAGAGATTCGAGAAGCGTGAACCAGTTCTGTATGATGAGATCATTTTCACTATTCTTAGCTGGCTTCCAGCTAAGTGCCTTCATGGCATTATGAGGTATGTTTGCAATACATGGGCACAGTTAATTTGCAATACATGGGCACAGTTAATTTGCAACCCCCATTTTGTTGAGACACACTTGCAGCGGTCAAAACCTGGGCTCTTTCTTCAGAAGAAACAAAGTCCATTCGGAGCTCGCTTTCTCGAGTTTAAAGAAAATAGGGACTTTGAAATAACTAACTTGAACAACCCCTTATCTAGGAGAAGTTCTATGTAGTTGTGAAGGTATGTCAGTATTTCATAAGCGATTGGAGAAGGTTCTTTATGTTGCAAACCCTATTATCATGGATGTTCTTGAAGTTCCTCTTTGCCTTGACCCTCGTAAGTGTTACTGCTTCTATAATATGGCACGTCTTCCTAACAAAGGAGGATTTAAATTAGTTTGTGGCGATTTTGAAGACAAAAAGGGATTGATTTCTTTGCATGTACTGACATTAGGCATTGATGATTCATGGAGAAAACTTGGTTCTGTTTTTAGAAGTTCACTATCTAGGTTTGCCGACTCAATTTCCATTGGGCAGTTTATTTATTGGGCACCATTTGTGGTCCATCCAATTATACCTTGTGAAGTTGTTATCACTGATATAGCTAATGAATCTATTTCCAAGTTTTCTTTTCCTAAAACACATTGGACGAGAGGGTTTGTGAAGATTGGAAATTATTTTTCCTGTCTACAATTTTCTTGTGCTGGGTTTGACATATATGTTTCCAAGGATGTTCATTTATGAAGCTGGGAAATTTATCACAAAATTGTTGTTCCCTCACCAAGCAGGAACATTTTGGGCGATGTTTACAGATTAATTGCTTGTGTAGACCAAGAACTGATCTTTAAGGCATACGTTAATGGCCAGGATGGTACATTAAGTGAGCCATATTTTGCTTACAACATGAAGACACGACAGATAACATCATTAGAAGGGCACATCCACACTTCAAAAGATGTAGTGTGTCTTCATACCAACAGCCTCGTCTCCTGGAGAAGTTTCTAATTTATGAAGAATCATTGTGTCAAAAGTCTCTAGTTTGCTTTTTGATTTGTATTTCTGAAGGCCCTCATGTTATTTAGATATATTTTGTTTAGATTGAATCTTTTGATTCATTGTTGCTTCCGAACTTCTAAATTAATGAATATTTTGAATTTATTCATGGATAAAATAGTGTCCTTCCATGCAAATTCCAATTATTGCTGATTTCATTTCAAATAGAGTTCAACAGGTAAATTATTCATAATAACATTGGATACCAATGTTTCAATTGAAACATTTGGTATTACCAGAGAGAGCTTCCTTGTAATATGAAACATTTGGTTTCAGGAGACGGATTAGGCATTGAACATGTCCCCTGAAAAAGCATTTAGTCAACTGCAACTGGTTGCATGTTTTCAGCTTCTTTCCTTAGCTCTTGGAATAGGACCGATGACAAGTATCGCTCCCCAAAACTTGGATGAATAGTCTGATTTAAAAATAAAAGAAAAAAGAAAAAAAATGAACACTAGGTGAGAATCAATATTGATATTTTGCATTATACAATAAAGAAAGAAAAGTTTGATATACTCTCGAAACTACAAGCCTTTGATATTCAAACTTAGAATTTGCCCAGACCAATAGGACAATTGCTATTCAAAACATGTTTTTACTACTCACATCTTACATTATCTAAAGATCACACGTATGTCGTAAAACGAACAGTACTCACATCTTACATTGCCTTTGTTCTCAGGCATTCTTGCAAGTCTGAGTGCTGCAATAGTGTTGGCCCCGTATGATATTCCAACCTACATTCCACAAAGCCAATATGAGTTGAAAAGGATAATTTTGGTTGATCATTCCTTAAGATCGATTTTATAAAGATTCTAAAAATATGTTCGTATTCGTAGATGCCAACAAACAGTACTAAATAGTAACCAAAAGGAAAAGACTTTAGTGAAAATTATACATTCTTTTTTCAATCTATACAGCTTTGTTTTTGTCATTTTACATTTCCCAATACTTTCATATAAATTTGTATGAATAAAGTCATAAACATTTGAATTTGGAGAAAATTATAAAAGCTAAACGACATGTACGTCATATTCCAATAATATGTCGTACTATAATAACATCCATAATCACATATATATATATATATATATATATATATATATATATATATATATATATATACATGCCACTTATCAAGTATATAATGATAATTAAAAAAAAAAAAAATTATTTGATATTTTAATTAGATTTGTTTATGAATTGAATTGGGCAAAACCCAATTGATTTTTATACAAACCCTGCCAAAAGACTGGCTCAAATTGACTTGTTGGGTCTTGAAAGCTTGAAACTTTTAAAATATATATTAAAATATATATTTTAATATATTTTAAAAATATTTTAAAATTAAAATAAAATAAAAAATTATTTTTATTAATTACATAATGTTTCAGGCTAGGACAGGTCCGAACTTGAAATTCATGTTTTGACTCGAGTTGGTCGAACTTTTAATTGAGTTAATTTATTTTAACACTGAAATAAATTAAATTGAAAGTTGAAAATAAATTCTGAAAACAAAAAGTTACACCATGTTATCTTGAAGGGCATTTTTGTTTTGTTAATGAATTTTTATTACATTTAATAATTAATAACAATTATAAATTAATAAATAAATCAGTACATCAATTAATACTTATATTAAAAAAAAAAAAAAAATTACCAGCAATGGAATTTGTTTATTTCATTATTCATTTAATGTAATTTTTTTTGTTCGGTTACAAAAATCGATTAAACCTAATTAATTTGTAAAATCGACTGAATCAAATCGCGAAATATCTCAAAATCGAATTAGCTGAACCGAACTTAATCGATTCGGTTTGGTTGATTTTTTTGGTTTCACGCTAAAAGTTTGGGTTAGAGGTATCCATGGGACGAGTCGGTTTCGAGTCGGACCTATATATGATATCAACACTATATATGCTTGCCCAAGCTCCGTCCGGCCAGAAATATGAGCCTCAAATTTTATTCAAGCCCGCTCATATTTGTAAATGGATAGTCCAAACCCGTTTAGGCCCGCCCATATTTTTTTTTCTATTTTTTTTTTAAAAACATGTTATTTTTTTATTTAATCTTTAATAATTTTTTATTTTATACTTTTATTATAAGTTCTTAAACATGAACAGTTTTTACATATTTTTAATATTTACAGTATAATATTGTACATATTTAATCTTTATATGACATAAATTACATAATATATATTTAAATAGAAATAATATATTATTTAATTAAAAAACGGGCTGGGTTCGAGCTTTGAATATTGGAGCCAAGGCCCGATCCATTTTTTAAGCGGGCCTCATTTTTTGTTCAAACTCATTTTTCGAGCTTAATATTTTTGTCCAAACTCTTTCAAATATCAAACGGGCCTTCCGGCTTGAACAGATAGCTCTATCCTTAAACATGTCTAGTTTGGATTATGAGTTGTTGAGTTGGGTTAATTTATTTTAGAATTAAATTTAGTTGAGTTTAGAGTCTGAACTTAAGTTTATTTAAATAAAAAATATTATTATTTTTTAATTAATTATTAAATTTTTGATTGATTCAGTTTAAAAATAAAAAAATTATAAATTGATCGAATAAATTAATTAATAAAATAATTGAATAAAATCAAAACTAAATAAACCAAAATCGATCGATCTGTTTGATTCATCGAAATTTTATTTACCCCTAATTCGCGTGAACTTTGAACTTTAAAAATTTGTGACTGATATTTGTCTGTCATTTCAAAAAGAAAAGTCCTTTATTGTGGCACAGTACTTGCAACCGTCAAAACCTCGCCTTTTTCTTCAGATAATTGAAATGAAAAGTAAGGCCCAGGCCAATACAGAAGCACTCTTTCTCGGGTGTATTGTTTAAAGAAATTAATAACTTGCGTAACAAGTTTTTAATATTGGACGACATCAAATCTTCATCCAAAAATAAAAGGCGATGCTCTGCAGAGATTGTCCCTCGTACAAGACGAAGACAGATATTTGGGGGGAAAAACCCCACCAATATGCACCGCGACTATATTTGCATCGATATGTATAGGGTTTATTTAAATGGATAATGTGATTGATTTTAGTGAAATTAAAAATAATAGTGATGGTAATATTAGTTATTGTAATATAAATTTTATAATTTTAGATATAATATATTAAAAAAATAAAATATTATATGAAAAAATAATATAAATATTATACGAATATATAAACAAATATGCGAATATAAAAAATAAAAAGGAAAAATGACACAGTGTGAATAAAATCATGCCATCCAAACACTAACTTCAACACGATTGGATTACAAAAAAATCCAATCCCATCGAAATGGACTCTTTAGTAAGATCCATACAAGGCTTTAAATAATTTACATTTTTTTGGATATTTATGGAGGAAGAGATTCAATATAACTAATAAATACGGTCCGCATTATTTTCTTTCTAATGGTAAATTGAATCATACAATGATACCATCCAATCTCTCATTCTTTAAAGAAAAATTATGATCTATACCTAACCGTACAAGTTAAAATGATATTTATAGAAATAAAATGTTTATTAATATCAAGTGGTATTAGTTAAGGAGATATTTAAAAGAAAAAAGAAAAAGAAGTGTAATTAATGAATTAATTTTTTAAAAATTGAATAAAAATAATATATTAAATATATATTTTTTAAAATAATAATTAAATAATTCTTAAATATTACATATAGGCACCAGTTAACCGATCCTTTTAATCGAAAAATATGTTGAAAATAGTTATTTCCCAAGAAAAATCCTAAGAGAACATTTTCAATGAAATTTTCGTCGAAAAAAATGTACGATGGAATTCCATCGGCAATGTCTTTACAAATGGACTTTTTTGTCTGGAAATTGTTGGTTGCGGTCAAACTTTTTTGCCAATAAATTTTTTGTCAAATAAAGCAATGTTGAAAAAACTAGACTGGACCGGCTGATTCAATTGAGAACCGGTAGCCTATTCGGTTCGACACATATCAAAGAATCAGATATACAATGAACCGGTAAAAAATCGATTCAACCGATAAAAAGCAATGTTAAACCAGCAAAAAATCAAGTTTTTGATATTTTTATTATTAAAATTATTTTTATAAATGATAAGATTTGAATTTTTAATCTCTTAATCATATAATAAAGATCATATCATTCAGACAAATACATATTTTTATTAACTAATTACTATATTTAATATATATTTAATATCAAAATTACATATTAAATTTTTGAGTAGTGATGCATGACCCGCCATTTGTTCCTTTTTTTTTTATCTCGTCAACGCAAGCAAGTAAATTTGCCTTATTTTAATTTTTATAAAATATGTAATTTTAGTACTGTTTTGACTCTTTAACACATCAGGCAGGACATAAAAAACGGATCATGAAGTTTGTTTTTTTTAATTTTTAATTGAATAATTTGATTAAATCGATCTCGAAAAATACATCACTTTGATTTTCGATTTAATTTTTTATTCATTGGAATAAACTGTTTTCAACGAAATTCTGTCTGTAATTTTTTTTCTTCAGAAAATTAACTTATTTATTTCTCAATTAATATTTATGGATAAAATTTCTGTCGATGATTACTGAAAATTTCATTTGATAAAAAATTGACAAGAAACTCAAAGATTCCCTCCAAACATTTACTGACATAAAATTTTTCATCTCAAAAAGTTCATCGGAAAATCATTTTTTCTTGAAAATGATAAATAAATCCAACGAAAAAATAAATCTTAAACTGACGAATTTTCATAGAAAATGTTCATCTTTTCCAATAAATTTATTTTCCAACGAAAAAAGTGTTTCCTGACAGTGATGTTGCAATACTCAAATTTTTTATTTTTTCCAAAATTCTTTCAAGTCTACACATGTTAGCTTAATATTTGGCCAAAAAAGGCATGCTACTTAATAAATTCATTTATTTTCTAAAATCAAGTAAAAGTAAAGAATGCGTACAATTTTAAATTTCACAACAAAAAAAAATAAAAGTCATGTTACACTCATAAATTATAATTAAAAGGCAAAAACACCTAAAATAAAGGAGGGAGCCAACAAAAATTTCTAAAGAGACCAAATGAAATTTCAAATGAATAAATAACGGAATATTTTCGGCTCAAAGGACGTAAAGTATATTTGATATCTTTCTAACTAAACAAAATCAATTTCTTCATATTCGAACTTTTTAATCTTTTTAGAATAAATTTTGAGATTTGAACTTTTAATTTTAGGGGTAAATGACAATGGTTCGTATTCAATGTGTAAAAATAGGCATCAATTGTTGATCTCTTTGACATATTGCTTATAATTTGCAAATATAATTAAAACTTAAATTAGCAAATACATTGATAACACAACATTCGATTATACTAAAAAAAATTGCATGAATGTAAATCAATAAAATGATTAAATATATGAATAAAAATATTTATAATAAATAATTGGTTATATGCTTTCAATTGTAACTATATATAAATTAAAATAATAAATATTAACACATTTGATGCAAAAGTTTATTTTTCTTTAAACTTTTCAAAAATAAAGAAAACACAGTATATAAAGCCCTCCAATATTTGTTTTTCGATGATTGAAAGTAGAAGTATCGTATTTTAGTATTGAACAATTAAAGTTTAGAAGACTGATTAAGTGAAGTGTTGATATACTCCATACGGAGAGTTAGAGAGTATAAAGAAGAAATTCAAAATGTCATAAATTTTGTTGTAATAAATAATTGTGTTAAGTTTTATTTATGGGCTATCCGAAAAAGTAAAAAATCCGAAATTGTTCCATAAAACAGCATTGAAAAGCCTATAAAAAATTAATAATTGTTCTCCTTAGTTAAGCGTCACATTTAAATATTGAACAAAATATATATTCAAAAAAATATATATTAAATAAACTTAAACAATTAATAATTGTTGAAAAAAAAAACCAAACAAATTCATAAAACATCAGACAACAAATAAAATAATTAATTTTATATTCATTCATTAACATTTAAAATAAGTTAAAAAAAAACATATTTAACTATTTTTTACTTAACAATATAACTTCATTAATACAAAAACATAAACAGCCCTGCAATCACAACAAGAAAACAAGAAAATAGTTTTAAAAAAAAAAAAACAACCATTAAACTACCATATTTACCTGCCAAATCATTCGGACCCTTCCAAAATAGCTACAATTGAATTATATTCATCCATGGCTAGTTGAAAAGCCGGAAATGTATTCCTAAAAACCAAAACATAAAGATTTTTTTAAGTTATTACAATAAAAATTATAATATGAAAAAAAAAAAATTACTTATAATCCTCTCCCAAAAAATAAAGATAGTTATCTGTTTTAACCATCTTAAAAGCGATAACAGCTTCATCTAAATTAATATTTATATCTTCCAATACGGATTCAACATTTTTTTCAAATTTTTTAACGTTGATATTTCCGTCTGAAGCTTGAGAACTGCCAAATGCATTGTGTTCAATCATGATAAAAAATAAATCACATATTTGATTTATTTTGTGTATCATAATTTTCTTCTCTTCGTTTGATACATGTGAAATGTGACTAGTTAGTTACTAGTTAGTTAAAGCTGTTAGTTTCTTTCTTAATGGATTGAAGGGAACTATACAGAAACCAGTAAAAATGTTTATGCCTAAGACATTGTCCCATGCATTTGCTCTATCACAATTGCAAGAATCAACTATAGAAACCTACCATAAAGAACTGTATCCTGCATTCAAGAAACCACCCTTATTACCTACACCCTCCTATCCACCACGAACAACACCCAGAACCCTACCTCTCCTGCCCACTCCAAATCAAACTCAACCACAAACCACTAGGAAACTCCCATACCATGACAGAAACACCAAGATTCATACAAGTACAGAGTTTGATGAAAAACGAGCCAAGGGTCTTTGTTTTTGGTGTGATGAAAAATATGAACCAGGGCATAAATGCAATAGGAGACAGTTATTTTTAATGGAGTTGAATGAGGATGATGGGGAAGATGCTGCGGGTTACCATGAAACAGAAGAGATGGAGGATGGGGATAATCCCCACATTTCAGTACATGCCATGAGTGGCATAGCAGCTAAGGGCTACAAGACAATGAGGGTTACTGGATGTATCAGAAAAAAGGCATTGCACATACTTATTGATTCTGGCAGCACACGCAACTTCTTGGATTTGGAAGTTGCCAAGAAACTGAGGTGTCAGATAGCAAGCTTTGGACCACTGCGAGTGGATGTGGCTAATGGAAACAGCTTGACATGTGCATCCATGTGCAAGGACTTTCGTGGACCTTACAAGGTACCACATTTGTCACTGATGTGTTTTTACTTCCACTTGGAAGTTGTGACATGGTCATAGGAATCCAATGGCTAGAGACATTAGGTGTGATTCAATGGGATTTCAAGAATTTGAAGATGAAATTCAAAACTAAAGGCAAGAGACATGTCCTTCGAGGAGGCCACCAACCAACTGAGTTGAAGACTATTTCTAGAAAGGAATGGGTAAGCTTTTGCCTCATTCTCTAAATTGCAATCTAATTCACTTGTGTCATCTGAGTTTAAATGAGGAAATAGCCTATACAATAAATGCCATCAATGTTGTGGGAAACAAAGAAGAGCAGTTGCCTGGGCAGGTTCAACAACTTTTGGACCGTTATGGAGGGATCTTTGAAGAACCACAATGCTTACCACCACACAGAGGTCATGATCACAGGATCACCCTCAAAGATGGCGTCTCAGCAATCAATGTCCGACCTTATAGGCATTCATCACTGCAAAAGAATGTCATAGAAAAAATGGTTCAAGAATTGTTGCAGAAGGGTTTTATCCAACACAGCAACAGTCCATTTTCTTCTCCAGTGATCTTGGTCAAGAAAAAAGATGGTACTTGGCGTATGTGCATCGACTATCGGGAGTTGAACAAGAACACTGTCAAAGACAAATACCCCATTCCAGTCATTGAAGAACTATTAGATGAGCTGCATAGCTCTACACTGTTCTCGAAGATCGATCTAAGATCAGGCTACCATCAGATTTGCATGCATCCACCTGATGTGAGCAAAACAGCATTCAAAACCCACGATGGCCACTATGAATTCCTAGTGGTGCCATTTGGGCTCACCAACGCCCCTTCCTCATTCCAAAGCTTGATGAATGATATTTTTAGACCATATTTGAGAAAGTTCACATTGGTCTTCTTTGACGATATACTGACCTATAGCAAGCATCTTAAGGATCACCTGCAACATTTGGAGTTGGTGTTTCAAAGGGTGCAAGAACACTCTTTATTTGCAAGGAAAAGTAAGTGCAACTTTGCATTGCCACAAGTGAAATATCTGGGTCACTTAATTTCAGCTAATGGTGTTTCCACTGACCCCAAGAAGATTGAAGCTGTTCAACAATGGCCAATACCCAAGAACATAACTCAACTCAGAGGGTTCCTGGGGTTGACAGGGTACTATAGAAGATTTATCAAGCAATATGGCCAGATTTGCAAACCATTGACAGAGTTGCTCAGGAAGGATCCATTTCAATGGAATGCATAGGCCACTGTGGCATTTCAAGCACTCAAGGATGCCATGATCTCGCCTCCTGTGTTGGCACTTCCTGATTTTTCTCAATCCTTTGTAATTGAAACAGACGCTTCTGGCAGTGGAATTGGGGCAGTATTGATGTAGAATAGTCACCCCATAGCATACATTAGTAAAACACTGTCTGCCCGACACCAGACCCTCTCGGTTTATGAGAAAGAGTTACTGGCCATAGTCTATGCAGTAACTAAATGGCATCATTACCTCAGTGGTAGGCATTTTAGCATCAAGATTGATCACCAGAGTCTTGGCTATTTGTTGCAGCAATGAATTACTAACCCAGGTCAGCATTCATGGTTAAATAAGCTCATGGGGTATGATTACGATATGAGTTACAAGAAAGGAAAGGAGAATGTAGCAGCTGACGCCTTATCCAGGATACATTCTAATGAGTTATTACTCATGACAATTTCCAGCATCTCAACAGAGTTATTCCCTCTCATTCAGGCTAGTTGGCATGCTGATGAACAGCTTAGACAGTTAATGCTACAGTTGCAACAGGGAACTTTAACCAAATCCTTGTATACATGGAAGGAAGGGCAACTTAGGCGAAAGGGAAGACTTGTAGTTGGCAATGATCTTCAACTACAGCACAGAATTATCGAGCTCTTCCATAGTAGCAGTACGGGAGGCCATTCAGGGATGTTGGCTACTGTTAAAAGACTAACTTTCTTGTTTTACTGGAAGGGCCTAGAGAAGCAAGTTAGGGTGTTTATACAACAATGTGATGTATGCCAGAGGTTTAAGTATGACGTCAGTGCATCACCAGGGTTGCTCCAACCCTTCCCCATTCCACCGGAAGCTTGGTCCCACGTGAGCATGGATTTCATCGAAAGGCTGCTTTCTTCATTCGGTAAATCAGTTATTTTGGTTGTTGTAGACAAATTAACTAAATATGCTCATTTCGTGGGTTTAGCTCATCCATATACAGCCTTGACTGTGGCACAAGCTTACATGGATAATGTGTTCAAGCTGCATGGCATGCCTAGTGCTATTATTAGTGACAGGGATTTAGTTTTTCTCAGTAATTTCTGGCAAGACCTTTTCAAATTGCAAGGGGTAAGCCTTCACATGTCTACGGCCTATCATCCTCAAACGGATGGTCAAACGGAGGTCGTTAATCGTTGCTTGGAAACTTATTTGAGGTGCGTTTCTGGTGACCAACCCAAGTCTTGGGGGAAGTGGCTCTCCTTAGCAGAATGGTGGTACAACTCTTGCCATCACTCTGCCATCAATACTACCCCATTCGAAGCTTTATATGGTTACCCTCCACCACTACACATCCCTTACTTCCCAGGAGATTCCCAGGTACATACGGTAGATGTGAGTTTACAGGCCCGAGAGGATATGTTGCATCTACTGAAATACCACCTCAGTCGAGCTCAAAGAAGAATGAAACAACAGGCTGACAAGCATAGGAGTGATCGACAATTTGTTATTGGTGATTGGGTATATCTGAAACTGCAACCCTATCGCTAGAATTCCCTTGCTGATAGACAGTTCCAGAAATTGGCTCTACGTTATTTTGGGCCATTTTAGATAACAGACAAGGTAGAAGCAGTAGCATACAGGTTGGCTTTACCTCCTCAGGCCAAGTTACATCCTGTGTTTGATGTATCACAATTGAAGAAAAGTGTGGGTCTTCAGACATCTGCCAACTCCAACCTACCTATCCCTGACAGTTCATGCATGATGGAACCCTTGAAGATTTTGGCAAGGAAGCTAGTCAAAAGAGACAATCAACCTGCGACTCAGGTTTTGGTGCATTGGACTAACTCTTTTGAAGAAGATGCAACGTGGGAGTATCTCTATGACTTGCAGCAAAGGTTTTCTCAATTTCAGCCTTGAGGACAAGGCTCGTCTTATGGGGAAGGGATTGATACATGTGAAATGTGACTAGTTAGTTACTAGTTAGTTAAAGCTGTTAGCAAGTTAGTTATGGCAGTTAATATGAGTTGTTAGCTGACTATTAAATCTGTTTGATTCATTCATTCATCTCTGGCTGTATATAAGGAATAGATTCATAGGAGCTGAGGCATGATAATAACAATCTTGATTCCTTATCTCACTCTCACTTTTTTCTCTCTGTTTTCTCAACTCTTGCACTTAGTTCTTGGCATTCTCGAGAGTTGTTCATTACCTCATCTCTCCTGACTTGTCTCCTTTTATCATAATAAAGTTTACCAGCATCATCGTTTAACTTGTCTAGAGCAGAATCTCTTGCTTTATATAAATTTTGACGCTAAGCAGATTTATTTTGATCTGCTCCGACAACCACATCATCCCCAAGATCACCACCTTGTACTCTGCCAACAATATTTCCTTCTTAAATCGGAAACAACAATCCACTCCCGAGATCACCACCTTGTCCCGCAACTCCTTCAGCTACAATCTCAATAATTTCATCTCCAACAGACTCTTCAATCTCAAAATCAACTGTGGCTCCTTCGGCAGTAACTAATTCAGCAATTATCTCATGTCCAGGAGATCTTTCCATCTCAATATCAGCCCCTCTTACTTCTCCAGCAACAACTCCTTCAGCAGGTAGAAGAGATGCTTCAACATCAATAGGAAGTGGACCTTAAAGAATAGGTTCTTACGGTGGTGGAGGAAATGAAATTCTCAAAATTTCAGAAAGAGGAACTCCACTGCCACCTCGACCGCGGCCTCCTCGAGCTCTACCTCTCCGGGCTCAACCTCCAGTGGCCTCACAACCATGTCCTCTGCCGGCAACATTTCTTTCTTCCACCGGTAACAAAGGTCATCTTCGGAGAGAGAGAAAGCCATCTTCGATTACTATATTCCGAATTGGTCGGACTAATTGTAACGTTATGTTCATAGCCTGTAGCATTGCTTCTTGACACTCGGGATGATCAGCTAAAACTTGAGCTAATTCGGTTAAACGAGGTTGAGCATAACTGAAAGTAGAAATAGGTGGTTGTGGTTTGGGAGCAGCCATTAAAACCAGTAGAAAAATATAAAAAAGAAAGGTAGGTTTAAGTTTGCAAAGCTAGTTAGCAAAGGAAATAAGTGGTTTTCTGATTTTGGGTAAGAAAGGTTGGTTTAAGTTGTGCAAAGAAAATGAATGGTTTTCTCATTGTGTGGGTTTTGAAAAATAAAAGACGATTTTAAAGGGTTTATTTAATGTGTTTCCAAACCGTTAGATTTACTAGGATTATTTTCAGTCGATAGATTTAGGGTTAAATTAGGGGTGAATGGATCTTTTTCTAATTAGATCGAAACGACGACGGCTTTTTGAAATTTTAAAATTCAAAATTTCTTTTGCTGCTCGCACATCATACCCTTTACCAACCTTCAATATTTAACTTTCAACCATTTCTAAATTTCAGAATTTAGCTTAACACTACTAATATCGATATATCATCGTCATCACGGAAACAAGTGCGGAGGCTAGGCCAGGTGAAAAAAAGAAAAAAGTTCTTCATATGGATTCAATTACTATTAAGTTTTCTGATTGTTGATTTATTTAATTTTTGTTTCTGAAGGATGATTGGCTTTTTCTCTTACAGGTTTTGTTTTGAAATGTCGATACTTCTGGCTAGTATTTTCTGAAGATTTTTTTAAATTATTACAATAAAAATTATAATATGAAGAAAATAATTACTTATAATCCTCTCCCAAAAAATAAAGATGGTTATCTGTTTTAACCATCTTAAAGGGATAACAGCTTCATCCAAATTCATATTTATATCTTCCAATACGGATTCAACATTTTTTCCAAAATTTTCAACGCTGATATTTCTGTCTGAAGCTTGAGAACTGGCAAATCATGATAAAAAATAAATCACATATTTGATTTATTTTGTGTATCATAATTTTCTTCTCTTCGTTTAACTTATCCAGAGAATAATCTCTTGCTTTATATAAATTTTGACGCTGAGCAGATTTATTTTGATATGCTTCGGCAACCACATCATCCCCAAGATCACCTCCTTGTACTCTGCCAACAACATTTCCTTCTTCAACCGGAAACAACAATCCACTTCTGAGATCACCACCTTGTCCCGCAACTCCTTCAGCTACAATCTCAATAATTTTATCTCCAACAGACCCTTCAATCTCAAAATCAACTGTGGCTCCTTCGGCAGCAACTATTTCAACAATTATCTCATGTCCAGGAGATCTTTCCACCTCAATATCAGTCCCTTTTACTTCTCCAGCAACAACTCATTCAGCAAGTAGAAGAGATGCTTCAACATCAATAAGAAGAGGACCTTGAAGAATAGGTTCTTGCGGTGGTAGAGGAAACGGAATTCTCAAAATTTTAGAAAGAGGAACTCCACTGCCACCTCGGCTGCGGCCTCCTCGAGCTCTACCTCTGCAGGCTCGACCTCCAGTGGCCTTACGACGATGTCCTCTGCCGGCAATATTTCTTTCTTCCACCGGTAACAAAGGTCCTTTTCGGAGACAGAGAAAGCCATCTTCGATTACTATATTCCGAACTGGTCGGACTAATTGTAACGTTATGTTCATAGCCTGTAGCATTGCTTCTTGACACTCGGGATGATCAGCTAAAACTTGAGCTAATTCGGTTAAACGAGGTTGAGTATAACCGGAAGTAAAAATAACTAAAACTTGAGCTAATTCGGTTAAACGAGAATCAGCTAAAACGTTATGTTCATACTGCTACTTCGACCGCTCCCTCTGGCACTACCTCAACCTTCTCGAGATCGACCTCGCAGGGCTCGACCTTCAGCAGACTCGCCTCAAAAAAAAAATAACGTGTACATTATTATTAACTATATTTTATTTATTTTACTATTTTTATTAACTACATATTATATTATTCACGTGCAACACACGTGCAAATAAAACTAGTTATAATAAAAAGTATAATATGATAAAAACAAAATCTCCTCTTATACTCTTGCATAAAATAAAGATTGTTATAAAGATTGTTATCTGTTTTAACTATCTTAAAAAGTATAACGGTTTCATCTAATGTCATCCTTATGTCTTACAATACAGTCTCAACATTTTTTCCTAACTTATATACACTAATATTTCTATTTTAAGCATAAGTATTGGCAAATACATTATATTCAATTATAATACAAAATAAATCATATACAATTTAATTTTTATATGTTATCTTATTTTGTTTAACTTATCTAAACCTCGATCTTTTCTTTTATAGTATTTTTTTTAATATGCTATTTTCTAGATACATTATTCAAACCAGCTCTAGAGATATTGCTATCAAAACCACCAATGTTCTCGTGCTTTAATTTTAGTCGATTTAAATTTTTGTCCAACAATATTAATAACATTATCTCTAACAATAGCATTATAACCAAACTATTTAACATTAACTACAACATTTTCATCTCCAATAAGCCTTTCAATATTACGTGAAATAAGACTTTGAATGAAATTTAGATGAGGTGGAAAAGAAATCGAAACTTCGAGAATCTCAAAAGATTATGCTTTAGAGCCTTTTTGGCCACGGTGTCCATCACTAGCAGTAGAAGTATTTTCCTGTCTCGTACTTCTGCGGCCTCCTCATCCGCATGATCGACATATTCGGGCTTGACCTCAATCAGCCTCGTCAGCTATGATCACGTCATTTTTTTCTGTCGGACATTTTCGATTATAATATTTTCATCAAGAGGCCCTACAAACATGTTTTCTTGGCACTATTCATGTTAAGCCAAAAGTTGAGCTATTATAGTAAATGATAGTAGGCATAGTTGGATGTGGATATAAGTGAAATTGGCACAATACTTGCAACAGTTAAAACTTCTCCTCTCTTAACAACAACATTGAAAAATCAATACAGAAAAAACATTTTTTTTGGGTTTAAAAAAATTAATAACTTGAGCCCTCGTTAATTGTGTCAAATTTTAATTAGTTATTATGTATTGGACAACATCAAATGTCAATCCAAAATTTTCTTATTAAATAAACTTATAAAATAATTAATTGTTGAAAAAAAAACAAATAACCAAACAAATTTATAAAAACAAATTAGACAACAAATAAGATAACCGACTTTATATTCATTCATTCATATTTAAAATAACAAAAAAAAATAATATTTGTTGAGTACTTTAGTCACAGTACTCGCAATAGTCAAAACCTTATCACTTTTTTCATAACATTTTAGAGTATTGAAAAGCCAATACAGAAGCAATTTTTTTTTAGCCTAGAAAAATTAATAATTGCTATTAGAAAACAAATATGAAAATCAATTATATGAAAAGTTAACTATGATAAGTTTAAGTAGTTGTCAAGTATTTAACAAAATGTCTATTCAAAATAAAATTTATTAAATAAACTTAAACAATTATTAATTATTGAAAAAAATAAATAAATAACCAAACAAATTTTATAAAAAAAAAAAATTAGAAAACAAATATGGAAATCAATTATATATCCATTAATTCATATTTAAAATAAGTAAAAAGAAAAACATATTTAATAATTTGTTTTTAATAATATAATTCCGTTAACACAAAAATATAAATCTACTTACTTGCAATCAGAACAAGAGAATAGTTAAAAATAAATAAATTAAGCAAGCTCAAATTTACCTGTCCGATCGTTTAAAATCTTCCAAAACAAATATTCATATATTGCGGATTGAAAACTCGAAAATATTTTCCTAAAAATTCAAACATAATTTTTTTTTAATTATTATAATAAAAATTACAATATGAAAAATAAAAAACAAAATGAAAATGAAATTACCTGTAATATTCCTTCAAAAAAATAAAAATGGTTATGGTATAATATCTATATCTAAAGTCATTTTTAGATCTTTCAAAACCATTTCAACATTGTTTTCCAGTTTCCATTTAAAGCATTAGCACTGCTGAAAGCATAGTGTTTAATTATCACACAAAACAAAAAACATATATGATTTATTTTATGTATCATATTTTTCTTCTCTTCGTTTAACCTTTTAAAAACAGAATCTCTTGCTTTATATAAATTTGGATGGTTAGGATCTTTACTAAAATGATTTTCATCTGTTCCATTTACCTCATCAGACCCAGCAAACATATCAGAATCATTTTCTTAAATAACCTCATTAGTCTCTGTAATCATATCAACACCAAAATCATCTCTTTGTACTCTGCCAACAATATTTTCTTCTTCAGTCGGAAACAATAGGACACTTCCAAGATCACCTACTTGTCTCGCAACTCTTTCAGCTACAATCTCAATAATTTCAACTCCAACAGATCTTTCAATCTCAATATTAGCTGTGGCTACTTGAGTAGCAATCGTGTCTCTTTTAATAGCAACTGTTTTAGATACTATCTCATCATCTCTATATTTATCTACAACAAACCGTTCGACATTTTCAAGCATTGATAGAGGAAACAAAACCCTTAAAATTTTAGTAGGCGAAACTTACTGACACCTTGACCTCCTCAAACTCGACCTCCAGCAGCCTCGCCTCAAAAAAAAAATAACGTGAACATTTTTATTAACTATATGTTATTAATTTTACTATTTTTATTAATTAAATATTATATTATTCACGTACAACACACGTGCAAATAAAACTAGTTATAATAAAAAATATAATATAATAAAAACAAAATCTTATTTTATGCTTTTGCAGAAAATAAAGATTATTATCTGTTTTAACTATTATAAAAATTATAACTGTTTCGTCCAAAATCATCTTTATGTCTTACAATACAGTCTCAATATTTTTCTCTAAATTCTGTACACTGATATTTCTATTTTAAACATAAGCATTAGCAATAAATTATATTCAATTATAATACAAAATAAATCACATATACAATTTAATTTTTATATTATATCTTCTTTTGTTTAACTCATCTAAAGCTTAGATCTTTTCTTTTATAGTATTTATTTTCTTTAGTACGTTTTTTTCTATATGCATTATTTATATCAGCTTTAGAGACATTGCTGTTAAGGCCACCAATATTCTCTTGTGATTCAATCTTAGTCGATTCAAATTCATGTCCAACAATATCAATAACATTATACCTAACAATAGCAATATAACTAACCTTCTCAACATTAACTACAACAGTTTAATCTCCAAGATGCTTTTCAATGTTACGTGAAATAGGACCTTCAATAAAATTTGAAAGAGGTGGACTAGAAATCGAAACTCTGAGAATCTCAAAAGATTGAACTTTAGGGCTTATTTGGCCGCGGCCTCTGTCACTAGCGATGTATTTTCCTGTCTCGTACTTCTGCGGCCTCTTCCTTTGCATGATCGACATTCTCGAGCTCAACCTCCTCGAGCTGGACCTCCATCAGCCTCGTCAGCCATGATCATGTTATTTTCCTTTGTCGAACATTTTCGATTATAATATTTCCATCAAAAGTCTTACAAACATGGCTTCTTAACACTATTTATGTTCAGCCAAAAGTTCAGTTATTATAGTAAATAATGGTGGGCATAGTCAACTGTGGATTTGTTAATCATAACTTTTTTTTTTTTTTAACTCATTTAGAGCATGATCTTTTAGTTGATAGAATCTATTTTCTCCGGTACGATTTTAAAGGGCTTTTTAATATGCTTTGAAATAGTTAGATTTATTAGGATTATTTCCAGTTATTTGAAATTTTAAAATTCAAAATTTCCTTTGACATTCGCTCATCATACCTTTTTACCCACCTTCAATATTTAATGTTCAACTGCCACTAGTCATGTAATTTGTTGGTAAAATGTTGAACTCTTAAATGTTTGGATTGGGGTAAAGAGAAAATAAGAAACAATTCTCTTGTTTGGATAAATAAATAAAAAATTAACAAAAAAAAGTGAGGGAAGTTGAGCACCCCTCACTTTCCCTCAAATGCTTAACTTTTTAATTACCCCAAATTGGCGAAAATGGAAGGAAAAGAAAAGTAAAAAAAAAAAAATTAAATATAAAAGGTCCATATTATCCATTTTACATTCATCAAATTACTTTTTTATTTTTAAATTTATATATTTCACGGAATTTACATTGTAAATTATAGCAAAAAATTTTATTCTTATTTTTTATATTACAGTCATATTTTTTAATATATTATTATTTTATTTTTTATAATTTGAAGTGTAATATTTATATTATTATTTTAATTAAAAAAAGGTATAATTGAAAATGTTTATTATAATGTACATTTTTCTTTCCTTTACACCTTTAACCAAACGATGGAGGCTAATATTACATTCCTTTCCCTAACACATTTTACTTATCCAAACAAGGGAAAGATAAATCTTTTCCTTTCTTTTAAAAACCCTTCATTTCCTTTACTAACATCAGTCCAAACGTAACGTTAGTTCCCATAATTATAAATCAATCTCTGACAACCTTAAATATAATATATATAAATCTAACATTAATATAAAGTTAACTACATAAAATAATGTGGTGTT
The DNA here is from genome assembly GCA_030761205.1 of Fremontodendron californicum. NCBI lineage: Eukaryota > Viridiplantae > Streptophyta > Magnoliopsida > Malvales > Malvaceae > Fremontodendron > Fremontodendron californicum. The sequence continues at coordinate 2,213,918 of JAULJL010000015.1, read as the reverse complement.
GACACGTGTCTTTTTATTTTATTTTAGGAATTCAAGAAATAAATAAAAGAGAGAAAAAAATTTAAAAATTGTGTGTTCATGTTCTTGTTAGTTTTTCTTGTGCTTAAAGTATTATAAATTTATATAAATTTGTACACGTTATAAATTTATATAATTTATTTTATGTATATTTTGACATGTTCGTATATTCATGTAGTGTTAATGTTATTTTTCGTGTTGTGTTTTAATTATTTTTCTTATGTTGTGTTTGTGTCTCAATTCATTTCATATTTTGCACAATTTGTCATTGTTATTCATTTTTTTTAATAAAAAAAATGTGTTTATATCGTGTTCATGTCGTATCTCAATTTATGACATATTTTGCATAATTTATCGTAAATATTCAATTTAGAAAAAAAATTTGTGTGTTCATTATGTATTCGTGTTATTTTTGTGTGTTCAAAGTATTATAAATTTATATAAAATTTTATACGTTAATAATTCGTTTTATAATTTTGACACGTTCTTGTATTCGTGTCGTGTTCATGTTATTTTTCTTGTCGTGTCATGTTTTAATTAAATTCTCATGTTGTGTTTGTGTCGTGTCTCAATTCATCTCATATTTTGTTCATGTTATTTTTTCGTGTATTTAAAGTATTATAAGTTTATATAAATTTTTACACGTTAATAATTCGTTTTATTTATATTTTGACACATCCGTGTATTCGTGTTGTATTCATGTTAATTGTCGTATTGTATTTTAATTATTTTTTTATGTTGTGTTTGTATCGTGTCTCAATTCATTTCATATTTTGCATAGTTTGTCATTGTGGTTAAATTTAGAGAAAAATTATGTGTTCGTGTCGTATCTCAATTCCTAACATATTTTGCATAATTTATCATAGTGATTCAATTTAAAGAAAAATCTGTGTGTTCATGTTATTTTTTAGTGTGTTCAAAGTATTATAAATTTTTACACGTTAATAATTCATTTTATATAGACTTTGACATGTTCGTATATTCGTGTCGTATTCAAATTATTTTTCGTATCGTGTAGTATTTTAATTATTTTTTCATGTTGTGTTTGTGTCATGTCTCAATTCATCCCATATTTGCATAATTTATCATAGTGATTCAATCTTAACTCTAAATTTATTTACTTAAGATATTAAAACATAAAAAATTATTTAAATAAATGATAATTATTTAATATGATTCAACGTAATTTTATTTGTAATTATTAATTTAAAATTTTATAACTATTAAAAAATATCGATCTGATAATATTGGACATGACACGATTACACAACACGAAAAAAAATAACTAAACCACGACACGATACGAATACATGAACATGTCAAAATTTATATAATACAAATTATTAACACGTCAAAATTTTATATAAATATCAAATACCTTAAATACTATTATGACATAAAAAATACATAAATACAATGCGAATTTTCAAATCTAAGTTTACTCTAGCTAAGCAGGGAAGAATTATGGTATATATATATATATATAGCAAAGTGAGGGTGGCCACGTCGGCTTTTTTTTTTTTTTTTTTTGGCATGGGCCCTATTTATTTATTTGGGTTGTTGAGGGTAGAGAGAGAAAAAAAAAGATGATAGGAAGAAAAAAGAAAAAAAGCGAGAAAAATTTGTGTGTTCATATTTTTTTTTTTTAAAGTATTATAAATTTATATAAATTTTTATACGTTAATAATTTGTTTTATGTATATTTTTAAACGTTTGTGTATCCGTATCGTATTTGTGTTATTTTTCGTGTTGTGTTTTAATTATTTTTTCTATGTTGTGTTCGTGTCTATTTTATTTATTTTTTTGTTTTTCAAAATATTATTAATTTGTGTGTTCGTGTTATTTTTTCGTGTTTAAAATATTATAAATTTATATAATTTTTTACACATTAATAATTTGTTTTATGTATATTTTAAATATTCGCGTATCCATATCGTGTTTGTGTTATTTTTCGTGTTGTATTTTAAGTATTTTTCCTATGTTGTGTTCGTGACGTGTTCGTGTCCGTTTTATTTTTTTTGTTTTTCAAAGTATTATAAATTTATATACATTTTTACACGTTAATAATTCGTTTTATGTATATTTTTACACGTTCGTATATTCGTGTCATGTTCACAATATTTTTCGTGTTGTGTTTTAATTATTTTTTCATCTTTCTATTCGTGTTCATGTTATTTTTCTTATTGTATTTTAATTATTTTTCTTATGTTATGTTCGTATCCTGTTTCAATTCATCTAATATTTTACATAGTTTGTCATTGTGATTCAATTTAGAGAAAAATTTTGTGTATTCCTACCGTGTTCGTTTTTTTTTTTTGTATTTTCAAAGTATTATAAATTTTTACATGTTAATAATTCATTTTATGTATATTTTTATATGTTCGTGTATTCTTATCGAGTTTATGTTATTTTTCGTGTTGTGTTTTAATTATTTTTCTTATGTTGTGTTCGTATCGTGTTTTAATTCATTTTATATTTTAAATAATTTGTCATTGTGATTTGATTTAGAAAAAAATTTGTTTCACTTAGATTTATCTTTTAAGCTGACTTTATAAATTATTTAAAATTTTAAATTGTTATGACAGTTCTTTTTGCTATTTTATAAAATATTAATTTATTTATTTTTGTTTAATTATTAATTTTTGTATTTAAGAATATTGTCATCGTATATTTAAAATTTAATTGTCGCGACATCACGCGGGTATATTCCAATATATATTTAACTTTCAACCATTTCTAAATTTCAGAATTTAGCTTGACATAACCAATATCGATCTATTAGTCATCCAAGAAACAAGTGCGGAGGCCAGGCCAAGTGAAAAGAGTAAAAAGTTTTTGATTTGAATTCAATTCTTATTAAGTTTATTCATTATTGTTTTTATTTTATTTTTGTTTCGGATGATTGGCTTTTTCTACTGCAGGTTTTGTTTTGAAATGTCGATATTCTGGCCGTCAGTTTGCTTATTAACATGGTCAGGCCAAATCAAATCAAATTCCTTAGGCTTGTTTTGATAAGAAATAGGTCTTTGCTTGAACGATATTGATCGTTTATTTGCAGTTTAATTTCACCGCCAATTCCAATAATGGTCTTTGATCTGTACAACTGCACTTGTTTGATTGATTTACAAGATGCCATCCTTTTCGTTCACCATCTTGCAGGGCAATGAGGACTTTAAACTCAATTTATCCTATTTGCAAGTGCCCACCGTCCACCCAAGTTACATAATTTTGTTTGGGTAAATGTGAAAAATATATCTTTTATAATATAATAATTATTAAATCATATAATGAGTAAAAATTATTTGAAAAAGAAAAATAAAAAATTATTAGAAAAAAAATTATAAAGATAAAATTATCTTTGATAAAAAAAGCTTTCTTCTCTCTTTTTCTCTTACTTTTTAATTTACTTTTTTAATTAAAAAAAAATCCAAAAAAAAATTTTAAAATTTTAAAACATAAATTTTTTATTTACTTTTTTTAATTAAAAATTAAATTCATAATACAAATAATATTTCTAAAATTAATTTTTTTATTTTTTAAATTTTTTAAAATATAAATATTTAAATTTTTTATTTTTAAAAATTATTTTTAATTAAAATTTTTAAAAAATAATATTTTTTAATGCAAGAAAAAAGGAAAAAAAAATTCATTAAGGATAATTTTATCTTTATAATATCTTTTCTAACAATTATTAACTCTTTATTTATTTATTTTTTTAAATAACTCTTAACTATTAAATCATTTAACAATTATTTAATTATTGAAAATATTTTTTTTTTATATTCACCCATTTTGTTTCCCAGCTTTCTGGTACGGATACTGTGATTTTGTTTCCCTTCTTTCAGGCGGTGTAAGGATGATTTGTTGGTTGTTTAATAATAATATATTATTTTCTTCCCCTGTTTCCCGTATTTGCAGAGTGGAAAAAGGACAAGAGAAAGAAAAATGGCCAGAAAAAGGAATGCTAAGAAGGCTAAGCTTGTTGCTTCTTCCCAAGGTAAGAGATTCGAGAGGAATAAACCAGTTCTCTATGATGAGATCATTTTCACTATTCTTAGCTTGTTGCTTCTTCCCAAGGTAAGTGCCTTCATGGCTTTAGAGGTATGTTTGCAATACATGGGCACAGTTAATTTGCAACCCCCATTTTGTTGAGACACACTTGCAACGGTCAAAACCTGGTCTCTTTCTTCAGAAGAAACAAAGTCCATTCGGAGCTCGCTTTCTCGAGTTTAAAGAAAATGGGGACTTTGAAATAACTAACTTGAACACCACTTATCCAGGAGAAGTTCTATGTAGTTGTGAAGGTATGTCAGTATTTCATAAGCCATCGGGGAAGGTTCTTTATGTTGCAAACCCTATTATCATGGATGTTCTTGAAGTTCCTCTTTGCTTTGACCCTCGTAAGTTTTACTGCTTCTATGATATGGCACGTCTTCCTAACAAAGGAGGATTTAAATTAGTTTGTCGATTTTGAGGACAAAAAGGGATTGATTTCGTGTTATGTACTGATATTAGGCATTAATGCTTCATGGAGAAAACTTGGTTCTGTTTTTAGAAGTTCACTATCTAGGTTTGCCGACTCAATTCCATTGGGCAGTTCATTTATTGGGCACCATTTTTTGTCTATCCATTTACACCTTGTGAAGTTGTTGTCACTGATATAGCTAATGAATCTATTTCCAAGTTTTCTTTTCCTAAAACACATTGGGCGAGGGGGTTTGTGAAGATAGGAAATTATTTTTCCTGTGTACAATTGTCTCGTGCTGGGTTTGACATACATGTTTCCAAGGATGTTCATGTAGAAAGCTGGGAAATTTATCACAAAATTGTTATTCCCTCACCAAGCAGGAACATTTTGTGCAAAGTTTACAGATTCATTGCTTGTGTAGACCAAGAATTGATCTTTAAGGCAAACGTTTAATTCACCAAGCAGGAACATTAAGTGAGCCATATTTTGCTTACAACATGAAGACATGACAGATAACATCCTTAGAAGGGCACATTCACACTTCAAAAGATGTAGTGTGTCTTCATACCAACAGCCTTGTCTCCTGTAGAAGTTTCTAATTTATGAAGAATCATAGTGTCAAAAGTCTCTAGTTTGCTTGTGGATTTGTATTTCTGAAGGCCCTCATGTTATTTAGATATATTTTGCACTAGTATTTGTTTAGATTGAATCTTTTGATACATTGTTGCTTCCTAACTTCTAAATTAATGAATATTTTGAATTTATTCATGGATAAAATAGTGTCCTTCCATGCAAATTCCAATTATTGCTGATTTCATTTCAAACAGAGTTCAACAGGTAAATTATTCATAATAACATTGGATGCCAATATTTCAATTGAAACATTTGGTATTACCAGAGAGAGCTTCCTAGTAACATGAAACATTTGGTTTCAGAAGAGAGCTTCCTAACTCGACGGATTAGGCATTGAACATGTTCCCTGAAAAAGCATTTAGTCAACTGCAACTGGTTGCATGTTTTCAGCTTCTTTCCTTAGTTCTTGGAACAGGACCGAAGATAAGTATCGCTCCCCAAAACTTGGATGAATAGTCTGATTTTTAAAAAAAAAACACTAGGTGAGAATCACTATTGATATGGCATTATACAATAAAGAAAGAAAAGTTTGATATAATCTCGAAACTACAAGCCATTGATAATCAAACTTAGAATTGCCCAGACCAATAGGACAATTGCTATTCAAAACATGTTTACACTGCTCACATCTTACATTATCTAAAGATCACACATATGTCGTAAAACGAACAATACTATAACAGAAAATGTTGGTAATTATATATACTCTTCATAGGAAATTGTGGACAAGTGCTTACCACAATCAATTTGCCTTTGTTCTCAGGCATTCTTGCAAGTTTGAGTGCTGCAACAGTGTTGGCCCCGGATGATATTCCAACCTACATTCCACAAAAGTCAATATGAGTTGAAAAGAATAATTTCGGTTTATCATTCCTTAAGATCGATTTATAAAGATTCTAAAAATACGTTCATATTCCTAGATGCCAACAATCAGTACTAAATAGTAACCAAAAAGAAAAGACTTTAGCAGATTGATTTTTAGGCACATTGATTTTTAGCCCTAAGGTTCCCAAAAGTCATTTAGCAGATTTACTGACAGTAGTAAACTAAATACAAACAAGCTCTGTTTATCTCAAGTGAAATTGATAACAAGAACAAGATATTATGATGTATAAAAGGAAGCACGGACAAATGCGAATTGAAACATCGTTTGGATTATTACCATAAGCCCCTCTTTCAATGCCAATTCCCTTGCCATATTTACTGAATCTTCACTGCTGATCTGTCATAGGATAACCCAACATAAGCCCCAAAGAACCAGATATTCAACTAAAGATACCAAATCCTTATTCCACACCCCTCCCTCCCCTCTTTTCTGAAATATATTCCTCACACTGAAAAGGCACATGGGATATCGTTTACCTCAAGAACTTTTTCCATTACATCCATGTCCAATATATCCGGCTTGAACCCAACTCCGTTGCCGGTAATATCATGAGGACCTGTTGCAATTGATAATATAAGAGAATGCAACTTCTATGACTAGGATTTATGTTAAATGAAGTCATTATCTTTACAGTATCCTGTTTTCCTGGTAATTCTTTTTGTTTTTAATCAGGTTACTGAGTTGATAAAAGATAAAAGAAGTAGAAAAACTGGTAACTCGTAACCGCTTGGCATTGCTCTTAACTTAGATAATTCTGAAGCTTTAAATATTTATATAGTTAATTATTACCTTCATCATTACAAACAGAAAATTGCCTGAAGGAAAAAACAGCATAGAAATAATATCAACACAAAGTTTACCTGGTTTGCCACCATTCAATACATTACTTTCAGAAGGCTCCACTCCATATATCTATCATTTAAAAAAAAAATCAAACATCAGCAATGAAATGAAACAATATAAAAGAAAACTATTGTTGTTAAAAGGAGTAAACTTGAAAAGAAATAGTAATTAATTACCTTTACATTAGGATTTTGTGATTTGAGGTACTGTCCGACACCAGAAACGGTACCACCACTCCCTATTCCCATTACAAAGATGTCAACTTTGCCAAGAGTATCCTCCCATATCTCACGGCCTGTAGTTTCAAAATGCACCTATTTTCCAGTTTGAAATAACTCGAATAAGTCATTTATCTACATTTGGAAAGCATGCAAGAGTTTGAGGACAGAGTTGATGAAGATTTCATTGTCAGTTCAAAAAACTATACAAAAATTTATATCTTCGGTGGTCAGGGGCGAAGCCAGAAATATAGACGAGGGGCCGGAATTAGACCCACTCATGGGTCGGGCCAGGCCACGGGCCGGATTTTTTTCAACTTTATCCATGTCCCGCCCATGAGCACGTATAACCGGAATATACATATAAAGATTTAAAGTAAAAATAAAAATCGTGCATAAAATAAACATGTCCAAGGACAGGATTATTCATCGGCTTGAATCGGGCCGGACCTTGGACAAATAAATTCTTTTGCTATGTGAGCCTCACTCGACGTGGTCCATGGACAACTCTTATGAGCATAGAATGAAAAATATTAAACAAAATAATTAATGTAAATGTATCTATTTAATTGATTGAAAATGTAAATAGAGAGAATTAAGCTAATAATAGTGAATGAGGTTTAAACTAAAATATTACCAAATTTATTATATTAAACAAATTCTACAAATAGGGATAAAATTGAAATGCCAAACAAAATCTAGAGGGACCAAATATAATTTTATTTTATTTCAAAAAATTTAAGGGAAGGCCAAATTAAAGAACCAAGCAAAATTGAAGGAGCCAAACATAATTTTACCATTATTTCAAAAGTCTAAAAAAATTTAAGGGGGGCCAAAGCCCTTGCCTGCCCCCTCCCTTCGCCCTTGTCTGTGGTAATAAATTATTAGCAAAATTCATTAATTGTTTAAGGGTTTGTATTTGATGCACTGTTAGTATATAGGTCTATACACTGACAGTAAATCCTACACTGACAGTGAATCCTACACTGACACCTCATTAAAAAAAACAACCCCTAACCCGACAGGTGGCATCGTAGCATGTATTGCCAATATATAGATTTATACACTGACAGTGCATCAAATATAAATCCATTGTTTAAACCATCATGGTTTTACAAAAGCTAACCGAAGTATGATTCTTAAAATTTTAATAAAGCATAATTAAACGACGATATAAGAGTGTACCTGAGTGTTGGCAGGATTTGAAAATTGTTGCAACATGAAAGCATTTGGCGTGGACTCCAAAAGTTCATAAGCCTTCCTTATTGTTCCTCCCATCCCTTTGGTGGGATCAGTGACAATTAAATCAGCTCCAAATGCTCTCATGGTCACTCTTCTCTCCAAGCTTGTGTAAGAAGGCATAGTTAGAACCATCTTATAACCTTTCATGGCTGCCATAAATGCCATACTTATCCCCATGTTACCGGATGTCGGCTCTATCAGAGTTGTCTAACATAAAGTTGAAAATGTGTTACACCAAAGTTTGAATCATATAGAATTGCACAGTTTGCATCAACAATTTAACAAAGCCATTTATAGCAAACCTTTCCGGGAGAAATTAAGTTTTTCTTTTCTGCATCGTTGATCATGGCCAATGCTGGTCTGTTGACATATAAGTATCCAATTAGTTTCCATTTGGCCTATATCACATGTTCTACATCTCGAAAACTTCAAACTAATACTAAATTGTAAAAGTTATGATGAATGCCATGAAGGGCTCGAAAGTCGAAAGTAACTAATACCTGTCTTTGATGCTAGCCGTGGGTTGCATCATCTCCTGCTTCACAGCAATATATGCTCCACAGCCTTCACTTACTTTATTAAGAAAAACAAGGGGTGTTCTTCCAATTAACTGAAATATGAAGAATTAATTATTGGAGAAAGGATGAACTTCATTTAAACAAGAACTTTAAAATTTAAAGACTGGTTAGAGACATTGTTCTTGCAGAATCTTAAGATAATCATCACTGAACATCTTATCATTTATTTTTTCAGTTTTTCCTTCTTCTTTGCAAAGACTAATTAGCAGATTATACAGAGTTTTGATTGTTAATCATAGCTTAGCCATCCTTAAACTTCCTTTTACATTTTTGAAGGCAATAAGGCAGAATTTTATTAGCAGAACTACTAATTTACAACTTCAACTAGAGTTTATAATTAATGGCATATACAATTCTTTCTCAAAACCATAAAAGAAAAGAAAAAATACCAACTAAATAAGAAATGGATTTTGCCAAAGCTTTTATATTAAATGCAGTAATTGATAATTAAATTGATAATTTCGTATAAATTGTAATTTAACTAATATAGTAACTTTGAGTGTCCTAAAAACATTTGTTATCAAAACCCGTGAGAAATAAAGTAAATACATATTTAGAAATGCAGAGCAAAAGCAACAAATACAGTGGAGTATTTTCAGCTGAAAGGCAATTCAGTGAAGTAAACAAAATGCAGACGTTCTACACGTGGCACTACCTGAACGATCTGTTTAAAGATAAAAGAAAAATAAACTTTCCATTTTAAAAATAGAATAACTTTTCCACGGAACATATAGGAGTTTTTTCTCAAACCCAAATACTTTTTAATCTTAATTCCTTAACTAGAATAGTTTTAAACTTTATTCACTTTCACACAATTAATTAATTAAATTCAACGTCAGCTTTTTTATTCCACATCGGCTTCTTCTTTGAGTTTTTTCCTTTATTAGGTAATTTAAAACTTTTATTTCCGAAATAGGGTATTTTTAAACTTATTTCTAAAATTAAGGTAGCTTAAGCCACCTGGATGCCTTGTCATTTTTCCTAAAAGGACTTCTTCTTCCTTTACTCCTTTCTCCCTCTTTCCCTACAAGGTTGCACCCTTCCTTCCCTGAAAAAGAAATTGAACTTGAACTTTCTCAGTGAACCAGAGAAAGCATTTTTATTCAAAGCAATCCACCCAAGCCAAGGAAAGTTAACTAGTCTCTAGGACTGAATCTCTAAAAATTCCTCTTTTATATGATAATCAAATTTCTTCGCCTGCTGTAGAACAGAACTTTGATCTAGACATATGATAATCCAATAAATAAAAAAAATCTAATATTATTTAATTTTATTAGTTGAGGTCATCGTTAACGTATCCGAAGATTCTATATAATAATTTTTTCTTGTAACCAATCTTGAAAAGTTTACCAAAACAGAGATGGGTTTTGCCACCAAAAAACTATTCCAGTTTCAAGCTCATTCATAGTTGCTTTTTTCAACTTCCCATACTATTCAGATTTAAAATGTTTACGTTTGATATCTTCTTCTCCTCGAATTCCAAAGAACCTCCAATTTTTTATTTTTTTTCAAAATGTTTGAAGTTTGAGATCCAAAAACCCTTTTTTATAGTCATATTTATATTCTCTTTCTTCTACTTTTCAAAAGAACAAGGGTCTGTCTCTTAATATTTTTCTTAATAAACCCAGAAAGACAGTCATTCTTAATGAAAGAATCAAGAATTCAAGATCCAATTATTGATTTTCTTAAATGAAAATGAAAATGAAATTAAAATCCACTTATGTTCAGTGCAAAACCAAAAATTAAAAAAGGGCAAATGTAAAAAAGAAAAGATATAAAGTGAAATTCAAGTACTACGTGGCAAGTTACCACCACGTAAACGATGACATGGTTGAAAATACAATAAAGATTAAAAGTATCACATTTAGGAAATAAAGATTTTAATTAACCCGATTCAAGAAAAAACTCGAACAGATAGGCTGAGAAGCAGTGTAAGAAATTGATAAGAACAAAACAAAAGGGAAAACTGAAAAGAGAAGAAGATTGCATAAAAAAGAAATTAAAAGCAATTATATTGGGATTATGTTAATCTTTCATGAAAAACAACATTGAAAAGGCCAAAAAGAAAACCAATAGTATAATACCAAAAGAAAAGAAAAAGAAAGAATTAATTAATTGAAGCTTAATTAAATTACAAATAAAAATTCATGAGAAGTAGAGAGATTACCTGGGAAACTTCCCTCTTGATTTTAGTACCAGGAAGATCCTTGGGAAGATCTCTGAGTCTTTGAGAAAAAGAAGGAGAATCAATGATGGGTTCGGTGGAGACCAGCCTCCTTGTCATCATCAGCTCGTTGCATGTTAAAGATCTTTTCTTGAGGAAGCTCCTAATTAGAGCAGCCATTAATGGAGGTTTTTAAAAAGACTTTGCTACACTTTCTCAACAGAGAACACACAGAACTCAACTCTGAAGCAGCAGAGGTGGGTGGCAATTGCCAAAGCCTTTGTTAAATGGTGAATGGTCTAAAGTAGAGACAGAGACCCATTTTTATAGATACTTTCAGACATAAGGTTGAAACATGCAACAGTTACTCTGCTTAAGTTACAGTAATACCGACTACTAAATATACGCTGACTCTGCATTAAATACAAATCTTATATTAATACATTTATATTTGATGTATTGTTAGTGTATAAATCTAATAGTGAATCTTATAATTACACCTCATTAAAAAAATAATCATTAATTTCTAACCCTAACACTAATCCCAACCTATAACCCCTAACCCACAGATGATATCGTAAAATACACTATAATGTATAGACCTATACACTGACAATGTATCAAATATAAATCCTATGCTAATGAGTTTGTATTTGATGTACTGTCAATATATAAGTCTATACACTGACAATGAATACTACAATTACATCTCATTAAAAAACTAATCACTAACCCCTAATCCTAATCCTAACCTTGACCCTAACCCTTAACCCAACCAATAGCATCGTACGATACATTATCAGTGTATATACCTATACACTGACAATGCATCAAATATAAATACTATGCTAATGAATTTGTGTTTGATGCACTATCAGTATATAGATCTATACACTGACAGTGAATCCTACAATTACATCTCATTAAAAAACTAACCACTAACTCCTAATCCTAATCCTAACTCTAACCTTAACCCTAACCCAACAAATGACATCATCGAACACACTGTCAATGTATAAATCTATACACTCATCAAATATAAATCTTATGCTAAGTTTGTAAAAGTTTTCCTTTTTACTTGAATTGTGTGCAATTTTAATTATAATACTTTTCATAAAAATAATCAATCGTGATTAGTTTATGACTCTGAAGGCATTATTAATTTATAGTTCTATAGTTTTATTCTTTGAAAATAGGTTTTGATAAATAATTTTGGCACACCAATGTCTAGGTTCATCGATTCTAAATACCAAACACATGAAATTTTTTTAACTGTTAGCATTGTTTGAAAAAATTTGAGTTATAAAAAGTTGGTCCTGAAAAAAAAAATATATGTTTAAAAAATATGATTTAAAATTTTTGTGTTGTGAGAAATTGAAATGTCAAAAAAAAATATATGTTTAAAATAATAAAAGTGTAAAGATTTAAGAATAATAAAATTATTTTAACCAAAAATCAGTTTTTAAAGCTCAAAAATTATATTTTTTAGCTTTTTATTTGAATTGCCAAATCATAATTTTAATCGTAAAAAATCAAATTTTTTATCTATTTAACATTACTGTTACGATGAAATGTAATTTTTTATTTTAAAATTTGTGCCAACAACAATAATAAACAAAGCCGAACTATTTAGCTCATACTTGATTTGCGAGAGGACCAAATTAAAGACAACTTCCTTTTTCTTTGAACAACTTTTATATATACTACTGTAACCTTTTTAATCATATTTTTCAAATTAGGTTTATCCAAAAAAATTTTATCTGAATTTTTTTATTTTTTAAAAATATTTATATTCAATATATATTTAGATATAATTATGAGATATAATTTTTAATATATAATAATTTTTTAAAATTAAATATATTAATATCAAACATATATTTATATTTGATGTTCGTCAAAATTCGAATAAAGTGCTTTTTTTAAGTATATGACAAAATCATGGGCTGGCACAAAAGGAAAATTATGGTGAAATTGTGCGTGCACTTGTGGAATCACATGTGAATTTGTATGATCCAATGATACCAAAAGAGCCAAAAGGCAATCAGAAAACGATATTCAGAGATTATGCATATTCCAATAAATGGATGTATCATATGTATGGATCATGTCCTTGGTAAGATATGGATGTAAAGGAGTGCGTGGGACTGGTGGCTATTGGCTATTGGCTATTGGCTATTGGCTCTGGGCCTTTGGCTGATGATGCGGTGAGACTTGGCTCTTGGCGGCAGTCAATAATCAAAATTCAAAACTCTTGAAACTTGGAAGAAATTATATATATTCAAAGGGAACTGTGATTTTGTGTAGGAAACCTGATGAAATTATGGGACCTACCAACCCCCGACCCTCAACGAGCAAACAACCCACAAACACTTATAGTTAGACCAAATTTAGAAACTTGGCCGGTTCATACTTTTGATACCCTTCTAAAATATATAATATATATACCCCATCCCCATATTTAGTTATTTACCATTATGAAGCCTGATAAAATTTGACAAATCTTGTTACGTACCCTATGATAAAACTCGAAATTAGAGTTCCTATCAAATCATCACGAAAAACGCGATATACATATTTAATGAATATATTTCGGATCTTGAGCATCGGTTCAATTGATCATGTCCCCATGTATAATGAAAGTAATTAAGGACTATTACAAAAGATTATAATATATTATAAACATGTATACTCGGGAGGAAGAAAAATATGTATAAAAAAATTAGTAGATAGTTTTTTTATTTTTTGAGTAGTTTTTTTTTTTTATAATATAAAAGTACACAAGTGATTTTAATATTATTGTTTAAATAAATTTTTTAAGTAATTTTTTTAATAAAATTGATATATGATTAACTCGTGCTATTAATTCAATCAAAAACTTTAATATTAATACAGATACGGCTATATATATAAATGTCGTTGTAGCATCTTTTAATGGTTCACATTTTTTTTTTTTATATTGTTGGGATGAAAATTTCTTTGTCAAGTAGTATACGTTTTTATATATGAAAAGTCTTGGTGTGAAAGATACATATCCTATTATTATATATTGTTGTGGTGTAGATCAAGTATTCATCAGTTTATTTGATGCCTTCAACCCGAGGTCGAGGACGATGAAGAAGACCAGGCCAACTTGTTTAGTCGCTTTATGAGATAGAGCCTGTCAAAGGCTGAAGATATGGCTGGAAAAATGAAAAAGAAAAACCATTGGTTTACTGATTAGTTACCTTATTTACTTAATTATGCTATAATTTTTTGTTTGGTTAATGATTTATTTAATTCAATTAAATGTGATTAATAAAGACGGTTGCTCATAGAAGAATTGAAATATATAGGTTCATTTTTTATTTGCATTTATTTATTGTGTAAAAATTTGTCGGTATTAGGTAAAAAAAAAAAACTGTGGGCTGCGTCATGAAATGTTGGATAGATGAAAGTTGTAATCTTGAAAATAAGCCTCATGTTGACAGCTAAAATATAAAAATGAAGGAAAAAAATGAAGGCTATGGACTAAGGCCACCTTTATTACCTAATACAATAAAACAAGATGATGGGATGAGATTATATCGAGATAGTATTAATATTGAATTTATATTAATTTTTATGTTATAATTGTGTTTGAAGTATTATATACTTTAATAAATAGTGATAAGTTAAAAATTAATGTTATATAAATTTTGATATGGTGATATATTTGTATCTTATATAAATATATAAAATCCAAAACCTTTAACAAAAAAAACAATTGTCCTATGTGGACTATCTAATTTTTTGACATATGAATTATCTTATATTTTGACATGTATACTCATTTTAATGCATAATAATTAATTTAAATTTAATATTTAATTAAACTAATATCAGTTATCACTTTAATTGTCTTTAGTTAATCATAATTTTAGGGCTCCATATTATTATTTGAATTCCATATATATTAGTTTGGATTTAATTTTTTCCATCTATTATAAATTCAAAACCATAAATGATCTAATTTTTTGACATATGGATTATTTTATATTTTTGACATGTGTACTCGTTTTAATGTATAATAATTAATTTAAATTCAAATATTAATTAAACCTATATCAACTATTACCTTAATTGTCTTTTGTTAATCATAATTTTAGGGCTCCATATTATTATTTGAATTCCATATATATTACTTTGAATTTAATTTTTTTTCAACTATTATAAATTCAAATCCATATATTTCATTTTTTTTTGTGGATAATCTTTAATTACTTTAGATTCAATTGCCTTCTATATTAATCTTATATAAATATATATTATTCAAAGTTTTTGACAAAAAAGGCAATTATTTTATGTTGATGATCCAACTTTTTGACAAATGGACTATCTTATATTTTTGACATGTATATTCATTTTAATGCATAATAATTAATTTAAATTCAAACATTTAATTAAACCAATATCAATATTACCTTAATTGTCTTTTGTTAATCATAATTTTAGGCTCCATATTATTATTTGATTCCATAAATATTACTTTGAATTTTTTTTTTCAACTATTATAAATTCAAAACCTTATATGTCATTTTTTTTGGTAATCTTTAATTACTTTAGATTCAATTTCCTTTTATATTAATCTTATATAAATATATAAAACTTAAAGCCTTTGGGAAAAAAAAAGCAATTATCCTATGTGGATGATCTAACTTTTTGACATATGGACTATTTTATATTTTTGACATGTGTACTCATTTTAATGCATAATAATTAATTTAAATTCAAACATTTAATTAAACCAATATCAATTATCACCTTAATTATCTTTTGTTAATTATAATTTTTGGGGTCAATATTATTATTTGAATTCCATATATATTACTTTGAATTTAATTTTTTCCAAGTATTATAAATTTAAAACCATATATGTCATTTTTGTTTTTGGTAATCTTTAATTACTTTAGGTTCAATTTTCTTCTATACTAATCTTATATAAATCTTATATAAATATATAAAAAAGCCAAAGTCTCTAGCAAAAAGAAGCAATTGTCCTATGTGGACGATCTAACTTTTAGACATATGGACTATCTTATATTTTTTACATGTGTACTCATTTTAATGCATAATAATTAATTTAAATTCAAACATCTAATTAAAGCAATGTAGAGCTCAATATTATTATTTGAATTCCATATATATTACTATGAATTTAATTTTTTTTCAACTATTATAAATTCAAAACCATATATGTCATTTTTGTTTTTGATAATCTTAATTACTTTAGGTTCAATTTGCCAATCTAACCAAAGCACTCGGAAATTGCCATACAAATTATTGAAAAAAAATGAATTAGATATGATGGACGAAACTTGAAATTTACCTTGATAAAAAGCTAATGCATTTGGAGAGTAGCCTCCCAATTCTCAAGTTGTCTAGCATATCAAGATATCTTATTTATAACAAACAAATTTTTTTGGGTAAAATATGAATTATAAGAGTCTTTGCATAAGTTTTAAAAGGAATTAAAAATTTAAAGGTTAATTGTAGATTAAATTAGGCATAATTTATGCAATATAATTATAACGGATTCTTTTATAAAGTAATTTTCAACATGTTTATGTTTTGTTTTGGAACGTTCATATCTATAATTAAAGATATTCTATTGAGAGTAAATTGTTATAGCAAATTAACAGTTTTATATAATCATAAATATTGATTATAAGATATACAAAAATATTCATGATTAATGAACTTTCTATTTAAATTTTGAATTTTTAAGTTAATTGTCAAATTAATGGTAACTAATTTATAGAAGGCGTGAATATTGATATTTAAAAATATAAAAATAATTAATTTAGCCAAATTAAATTATTTAAGTTAAAAATGTATACAAATCAAATCCAATTATTAGAGGACACATGGTGTTTACATAAGACTGTCCATGTGTTAAAAAAATTAATCTGTCCACATAGGACAATTGATCCGGATTGATATAGTTTAATCATATGATTCTATAATTTAATATAAAAAAAAAAAATCAATTAACTTTACCTCTAAGATCAATTTGCCTTTTGTACCAAAAAAATATCAATATTTCATTTCTCCACAAATCTATATAAAATTTGTTTAACATTACACAGTTATCCAACTTTTATAAAAAGTTTAGTCAACAATATAAAATTTACAAGTGATCATTTTAAATGATATAATATCTCCTACTCGTTTGCTTGAAAAAATAACTCAAAATCCCAAAAAAAAATGAAAATAAAATATGGATATAATCACATCAATAATATTAGTTTGCTATTATGTAGTTTAAAAAACAAAATTAAAAATAATGAAGTAAAAAAATTTCATTAATACACTCAAATAAAAAAGGATTTACTTTTTAATTTGAATGTCTTTAATATCTAATTTACTTTAAAAAAATTAGTTCACTTCTATTTTAATCATTGATAAAATTAATATTAATTTTTAATTTATATATATAATTCGAGATTAAAACTAGTTATTTTTTTATATTATATTATATTATATCATATTATAATTATTTTTTGTGTTATAAAGGAATCTAGTAGTGAAAATCCCAACAAGTTTTCTTTTTTCCTGTTTTGGATTTGTTTGTAAGCTGATTTATATGGTAAATAGTAGTTAGATTTCTGCCGAATGGACGGTTTTCCCTTTTCCTGTTTTGGATTTGTTTCTAAGCTGATTAATATGGTAATTAGTAGTTAGATTTCTGCCCAATGGACGGTTTATATGGTTTCCATTTTACCTTCTTTTAATTTGGGGGGACCAGACCATGACGTGATGCTGAAGGGTAGGACTTAGAGACAGTTGAGTTGAGTAAAAGTAACCCCTCATTCCAAAACTGAGACACGGCCTACAATAGCTGACCCAATGCTTTTTACGTGGCTTTAGTTGAGACTGCCCATTATCTGGACCTCTTGGACGGTTTTTTGGGCCTGAATGTATTCTTCTTTATGAGCCCATAAAAGAAAGATCAGGAATTAACAAATAGCTTTGTTTATAAAAAGGGATTTACAATATTACTTGTTGATACCATGAATTTATTAAAATCCCATATCTAAAGGATAGGTAGATTATTCTTAACTAAAATTATCCCGGATCATATCACCTATAATTATTGCAGTGCAATTAATCAATAAATTTATATTTGATGCATTGTTAATGTAAAGATTTATACACTGATATTGCATCCTACAATGTCACCTGTCGGATTAGAGGCTAGTGGTTAGAGATTAGGAGTGAGGATTAGGGTTAGGGTTAGTGGTTAGGTTTAGTGGTTAGTTTTTTAATGAGGTGTCAGTGTAGGACTCATTGTTAGTGTATAGACTTATTCACTGACAGTGCATCAAATATAAACTCTTAATCAATTGTAATCTTGGATTATATAGGATCCACCGAAATATTATGTGGAATCCATGCTTTTAAGTGGTGGATTCCTACATAATGTTGTGTTGTGATGGGATAATTGTAAGATTATAGTAAAAAGAATTCTATGTGAAATGATTTCAAATTATTCACACTCATTAAAGGTAGTGAAATAAATAAAAATTTAATTATTAAACAAATTTTAAAAAACAATATAAAATATATATATAAGAAACTAAACGTATAAATGACCACAGCAGTAAATAAAAAAAAAGAACTTAATTTTAACTACCATGAAATCTTTATATAACCTATAGAAAATTCACGCATATTGCTGATTTGGGATGCGAAGACAATCAACTGCCACACAGCAACACATGCATTTTTTTTTTATTTTTTTTTAGAGTGATGAGATCCCTTTCCTTATAGGTTCATTGAACGATACTGGATATATGTTTTTAAAATAAAGAAAGAAAAAGAAAAGAAGTGGATAAGTGAATTTTAAAATTTGAAATCACGCTTTACTTTTAAGAAAAAAATTTATCAATATAACTTTATTAATATATATATATTTATATCATTTTATTTATTAATTTTTAATTGAATTAATGTCACGAGTTAAAAAAATTAATTAATATAAAAGTATAGATAACAAAGACTAAAAAAAGGTTAAAGGAGTATCAAAAGAAAAGGAGTAAAAGGAAGAAATTGGAGCAGATGTGAGGAGTAAAGACTACAGAGTGAAGAAAAGAAAAGGGATAGAGAGCAATGTTGGCTTTTGGAAAGCACTAGGCTACAAAGTCCAAAGGATATATAGCATATGAATGAATGAATGAAGTGGTATCAGATATACAGTAAAAGCCCATTTTAATGAAATATAATAATTTAATGCTTTTTTAACAAATTATTTCAACTAAACTGAAGATTTACCCACACAAACATTGCTTTGAAAAATCCCATAGAAACTCCTCTTCATTTAAAATAGAGAAATGTGAACCAATATCATAATATTTAAGAAAAAAAATAATAAATGACTTTTTATAAAAATGATATATTAAATATAAAAATAAATTAAGTAAATTTTAATCAATATTTATAAAAATCAACTAATCAGATCCTTTTACGATGATAACATCGTTTAAGAAAGAGAAACTACTAATTAGCTCACACAAAGATTCACACTTCACAGTAACAGACTTCAGCTCTTTTGGCAAATAGTTGGTCTGTAAACTATATATATATATATATATATATATATATATATATATATATATATATATATATATATTTTAAAATAATCTAGTTTACTCTAATGTAATATTAAATTAATTTTAAACACTTTCGTAATTTTTTATATGATTTATATTTTAACAAATCAACAGTTGAATTTAACAATATAATTGTACTCGTCGTGCACATAAAATTTTGAATCGATCCGATATCTCTATCTATCGATCGAGAATATTATTTTTTTCAATATATATTTAACGGTTAAATTTTTTTTACATTGAATAAATAGTTAGACATTTTTAATTTACTCGAAACTTGATGTGCATGATCTACATGAATAAAACATGAAATACGACGATAAAATTGAACAAATATAAATCGCATCAAAAATTACGAAAGTATGTAAAACTAATTTAGTTTTATACTAATTAAAATGAATCCTCCACGTGTGTATATATATATATAAAGCCGCTTCAACCTTTTCAGTCTCTCACAGTCACAGCAAAATGAAGAATTATCCCTCTATTATCCCCCTCCTCCTTATTATCTTGCCACTGGTTTTCTCCCCAATTGGAGTCGAGGGAGGCAAGCGAAAGATTCACATTACCGACGATCTCGACGACGTCATTGACGACGAAGAAGATGAAGCCTGGAAAGAATGGGGTAAGAAGAAATTCTCTCAAGAATTCGATCCCCCACCTTCTGATTTCGACAAGATGGAGCTTTCCCAGATTCAGGAGGAAGTCATGAAGCGCCACATGGGCCCTGCTTTCGGCTTCGTTAAGCTCCGCTTGGAGATTCCACGCGATCAGGTATCGTATTTTTTGTTCATTCTTAAACGATAAGTTTCCATTTCATGATTGGGAATTGTTGGTTTCAGGACAATGTAGCTTAAATTGCTATAAAATGGACCAAACTTTTGAGAACGGGAGCGCTTGGGGTGAAATTCATGGGAATTGATTTGAGCACAATCATGTTCAACGTGGATAATGGCCAGAAAATATTAGAGGTGAACTACCTTCTTTATCTACCAATTCCCTTCCTTTTATCAGTCATGGAAACTTCACAGGGAAATTGCTTTCTAATTACAGTTGAAGGAGTTCATACTGAGGCAGGACGAGGCCTACGAAATCAAGATAGGGGATCAAGTTTTTAGAAGACCAGGGGATCCGCCGCTAGACGAGGTCGCTGAGCAACTTCGCCAATCCAAGAAAAACGAAGAGGTTGATGAGCATGTAAAAAAAGAGCTGTGATTAGCTGGAATTCTCCTGACTTTGTCACATTAAAGATTAATTTAATTAATTGCATACATTGCCTTTTGTAATATTAAAGTCTGTCTGGTTAACCTACAAACCTTTGCTAGTTATTGGATAATGGAAATTGAGAATCGACAGCTTCTCCTCTGTTTTTATCTTAATCAAATTTGATGTCATTCAAAAGTATATTGGACAAAAAACAATATGGTGAAGCAAATGACTATTTGAGCTTCTTACTAGAATAAGAGAGCTGGAGTAGCTGAATTCCGGGAATGCTATGTTAAAGTGATCACCGATTACTCTCCTCCAGAATTCTAGATTTTTCTTCAAAATACTCATCTCTAGATTTTTCTTTTCTTAGAGTTATTTTGCCTTATCTCTCTTTCTTTAGATTTTTCTTTCTCTAAAATTGTCTACATTACTCTTTAGATTTCTCTCCAGATTCAGCTTTTAGTCTTCCCTCTCTAGAATACTCCAACCGACAATGATAAGTCGGTTTAGTAAGGTTATAAATAGAATTTGTGTGTGTTGTGTATGTGTGGTTGTGGTGAGGAAGAAAACAAAGAGTGAATAGTAAAGTGAGAAAGAGTTTGTGTGAGGTTGTCTCCATTGTTAGTTGGTGTTCACACCACTTGTATTTGGTCTTTTCTCATATTAATAAAAGAGTTGTTTTTCGGAAGTTACTGTAGCATCCCGAGATAAAGTTACTGTAGCAAATCGGTACTGTAGCACAAAACTACAATTGGTACCGAGAGTCAGAAATCAACAAACTGGTATCAGAGCTAGACAGTCAGGGACCGGAGTACGCATATCGGAGAAAGACAATCTGGGACTGTGAAGATTATTGGTCTGGGACCAAGACGATCGAGGATCGTAGTTCGTGGAGACGTGGAAATTCTGCCGGTACACGGTCAGGGACTGTGAAATTAAGTGAACGAGAATCAAATTTGAGGTAAGTGCAGGGCACTCTCAAGACACTATGGCAGATATTTCTAATTCCGCTAGCAACATTGAGAAGCTCAATGAAAACAATTACAATACGTGGAGCATCCGGATGCAATATTACATGCTCGGGCAAGATTTATGGGATATTGTTAACGGTGAAGCTTCAACACCACCAACTGATGCCGGAGAACTAAGAAAATGGAAGATCAAAGCCGGTAAGGCCATGTACGTGTTATCAGTCACTGTTGAGGATGGTTTATTACAACGCATCAAGGATGCAAAGACACCGAAGGAAGCCTGGGACACACTCACAATGCTGTTCGCGAGAAAAAATGATGCTAGGCTCCAACAATTGGAGAATGAACTCCTGTCAATCTCGCAGCAAAATATGTCGGTAAGCGAATATTTCTCTAAAGTTAAAACTCTTTGTGATGAAATTTCAAAATTAGATCCAGAAAATGCCATTACCGAAACGAGGATGAGAAGAATTATCATCCATGGCTTGCGACCTGAATACAACGGGATTGTTACTGCAACCCGTGGTTGGAGCAAAGAACCAACTTTAACTGAGTTGGAAAATATCCTAGCCAATCAAGAGACTTTAGATAAACAAATGTCTAAAGTCTCGATAAAAGATGACGAGAAAGCATTCTTTAGTAATAAAAGAGGCTTTAATAAAAGAAGCAAAGTTGCTACAAAGCCAGGCGTGGAAGAAAATAAATTTCGAAGGCAAGAAACATGGTCAAAGCAAGGGGGAAGGAGCTTTCGGCAAGAGGGAGCCCAGCATGTTTGAGAAAGAGACAAAAATGAAAATAGGTATCGTCGTCAAAACAATCAGTGTTACAACTGTGGAAAATCTGGTCACTTTGCTCGAGACTGTCAGTTTAAGCAAGTCCAAGGCAACGCGGCAACCTCGTCACGAGAAGAGAATAATAGCGAAGAAGAGTGAGATTTTCAAGCATCTATTGCTATTGAAGAATGCGAAGAACTTGCAGCTGCTTGCATCATCGAGTCAGAAGAAGAATGTTCACTCGCATCGGTGAGTAAATTAATCGACTATAATAATGATTGGATAGTTGATTCTGGATGCTCAAATCACATGACTGGAGATAAGGAGAAGTTGACTAATACCTCAACATATAAAGGAGAACGAGTTGTGGTAACTGCAAATAATTCAGGGTTACCTATTACTCACATCGGCCAAACAACTATTGTGCCGCGATTTAGCCCACACCAAATCGAGCTGCAAAACGTATTCCATGTGCCAGGTATGAAGAAAAATCTGCTATCGGTTTCACAACTCACTGCCTCAAGAAATTATGTCGTGTTTGGTCCAAATGATGTGAAAGTATATCCAAACTTAAAGCCAACAAGTACACCAATAATGGAAGGGAAGCGTCTGGAGTCAGTTTACGTTATGTCCGCTCAGACTGCATATGTGGACAAGACAAGAAAGAATGAAACAGCTGACTTGTGGCATGCGAGGCTTGGGCACGTGAGTTACCTCAAGTTAAAGGTAATGATGAAAAAGTCTATGCTCAAAGGTCTTCCTCAATTAGACATTCAAGATGACACAGTATGTGCCGGGTGCCAATATGGGAAAGCTCACCAGTTGCCATACGAGGAGTCAAAGTTTAGAGCTAAGGAGCCTCTCCAGCTAATTCACTCAGACGTGTTTGGGAAGATAAAGCAACCTTCTGTCAGTGGCTGCCAATACATGATAACTTTCATTGATGATTTTTCAAGGTACGTCTGGATTGATTTTATGAAAGAAAAATCAGAGGCACTTACTAAATTTATAGAGTTCAAAGAAAAGATGGAAAAAGAAGTAGGCCGAAAGATACAATGCCTACGCACAGATAACGGGGGAGAATACACATCCAAGGAGTTTTCAGAATTCTTACAGGAATGCAAGATACGCCGACAATTGACATGTCCGAACACTCCACAACAAAATGGAGTTGCCGAGAGAAAGAATCGGCATTTGGCTGAGATATGTCGAAGCATGTTACATGCGAAGAATGTGCCACCTCGTTTTTGGGCAGAATGCATGAAGACTGCAGCTCACGTGACTAATAGGCTTCCACAAGCAAGGCTTGGTTTTATCTCACCCTTTGAGAAACTATGGAACATCAAACCCACGGTGAGTCACTTTCGAGTATTTGGTTGCGTATGTTATGTATTTGTACCAGATCATCTACGCAGCAAATTCGACAAAAAGGCAATTCGTTGCATATTTGTGGGATATGACGACCAAAGAAAAGGGTGGAGATGTTGTGATCCAACAAGTGGCAGATGCTATGTATCCAGAAATGTTGTGTTCGATGAAGCTTCGTCATGGTGGTCACCACAAGCAGTTCTGTTGCCATACTCAAAAGAAATTGAAGAAAAACTTCAAGAAAATATGGAAGAACAAATTGAGCTTGAAAAGACTCAACCAAGTGACGAGTATTCAGAAAAGGCCATTGATGAGGAAAAGTCATTTCGAGAAAATGAGTCCGATGAAAGAGATTTTCAGCCACTTCTGCGCAGGTCATCACGACAACGCAAACCAAATCTTAAGTATGCTAATGCTGCTCTAATTGAAGAAATAGAGCCAACAACTTATGAAGAGGCATCTGAGAAATTGGAATGGAGAAAAGCCATGGAAGAAGAAGTTCAAGCCCTGAAACAAAACGAGACATGGGAGTTGGTGCCAAAACCGAAGAAGATTGAACCCATCTCATGTAAATGGGTTTATAAAATAAAAACTCGACCCGATGGATCGATAGAAAGGTATAAGGCTCGATTGGTGGCTCGCGGATTCTCTCAAAAGTATGGGGTGGACTATGATGAGACCTTTAGTCCGGTTGCAAAGATTACAACAGTACGAGTATTACTTGCCCTTGCAGCAAGCAAATCTTGGAAGTTATGGCAAATGGATGTGAAAAATGCCTTCTTGCACGGAGAGCTAGATCGAGAGATTTATATGGAGCAGCCCGAAGGATTCACAAGTAAAGTTCATCCGAATTATGTGTGTAAGTTGAAAAAGGCACTCTACGAATTAAAACAAGCACCGAGAGCATGGTACGGTAAAATTGCCGAATTCCTAATACAAAGTGGTTACTCAGTTGCATCAGCAGATTCGAACTTGTTCGTGAAAGAAAAAGGAGGTAAGTTGGCAATAGTCTTGGTTTACGTGGATGATCTAATCATCACCGGAGACAACGAAGAAGAAATCAAACAAACTAGAAGCAATCTCTCAGTACGTTTTCAAATGAAAGAGCTTGGAGAGCTGAATCACTTTCTTGGGCTAGAAGTAATCCGTACCAAAGAAGGAATATTCTTATGTCAACACAAGTATGCAAAAGATCTTATACACAAATTCAGGATGACTGAGTGCAAGTCGATATCTACGCCTATGGAAGCCAATGCAAGACTCTGTAGTGAAGAAGGCAAAGAATTGGAAGACTCAACAAGTTATAGGCAACTAGTGGGTAGTCTAATCTACCTTACATTAACAAGACCCGACATTGCATTCGCTGTTGGAGTAGCTAGTCGATTCATGGAGAAACCGAGGAAACCTCACTTAGATGCGGTTCGACGAATCTTGAGGTACGTAAAAGGAACTATTGATTTTGGACTTCTATACAAAAAGGGAGTTCCGTGCCAAGTTATAGGATATTGTGATGCCGATTATGGTGGAGATCATGATACAAGACGATCAACAACTGGCTACATGTTTAGTCTTGGATCCGGCATAATCTCTTGGTGTAGCAAAAGACAACCTACAGTATCATTGTCAACCACAGAAGCAGAATATAGAGCAGCAGCTATGGCAGCACAAGAAAGCACGTGGTTGATACAGCTGTTAAAGGACCTGCACCAACCGATTGACTCTCCAGTACAACTCTATTGCGATAATCAGTCAGCAATAAGCTTAGCTGAAAATCCAGTCTTTCATGCCAGAACCAAGCACGTAGAAATACATTATCACTTTGTACGTGAAAAAGTACTTCAACGAGATGTTGAACTGAAATACATCAAGACTGAAGAACAAGTAGCTGACTTGTTTACCAAGGGACTTAGCGGTGCAAAATTCGATGAGTTCAGAAGACAACTTGGCATGACTACCAAAGCGAGCATCAAGAAAGAGTAGTCGTTGAGGGGGAGTGTTAAAGTGATCACCGACTACTCTCCTCCAGAATTCTAGATTTTTCTTCAAAATACTCATCTCTAGATTTTTCTTTTCTTAGAGTTATTTTGCCTTATCTCTCTTTCTCTAGATTTTTCTTTCTCTAGAATTGTCTACATTACTCTTTAGATTTCTCTCCAGATTCAGCTTTTAGTCTTCCCTCTCTAGAATACTCAAACCGACAATGATAAGTCGGTTTAGTAAGGTTATAAATAGAATTTGTGTGTGTTGTGTATGTGTGGTTGTGGTGAGGAAGAAAACAAAGAGTGAATAGTAAAGTGAGAAAGAGTTTGTGTGAGGTTGTCTCCATTGTTAGTTGGTGTTCACACCACTTGTATTTGGTCTTTTCTCATATTAATAAAAGAGTTGTTTTTCGGAAGTTACTGTAGCATCCCGAGATAAAGTTACTGTAGCAAATCGGTACTGTAGCACAAAACTACAATTGGTACCGAGAGTCAGAAATCAACATGCTAGCTGCTTCTTCTCTCTCTTTTTGAGTGTTATATCCCCAGTCCCCTGTTCAAATAATCAATCTTAGCAACCAACCAAGATGTACAATACTGTGGAAAAGAAACAACTGAAACACCCTTGAAAAATAAGCCAAACCTTTCCCTCCTCCCACCCCAAATGTCATCAACTAAAAACTCAGAACTTGAATGATAATGAATGATACCTAGATACAAGTTCCATCCGTCTAATTCTGGCTCTTTGATGACATTCTTCAGGGTTGCAAGCCGATCTTCCACAAAGCTAGTAAAATGAGAGTTGAACTAGTTTCAGTATTTTGAAACCAAATAGGTAGGAAAAATGCAGAGGTAAATCACGGAAACTGATTACTCAGTAATGGAAAAATTTATATCATTATAATCAGGAAATACTGGTGACTAATGGAAAGCAATGAACATACTGTAGTTTCTTCCCCTGGTGTTCTGGTGTCAGTTGTAGTTGCTTCAGTACTTTAACCATGGGCCTGATAAAATATTCAAAGACCCTTGTCATTGCAAGCAAAGTAGGAGCATAATTTTGAAAGAGCAAAGAGTGGTGTAGCTCTCCTCAATACTAATCATATAATACTAACCCAGTTCCCAATCCATATATCCTTTCAGGGGGGATAATTAGTTAATTACTCCTGCCAGCTCTCGTAATAAAGCATCAACAAATGGCTCTGAAATGAGGCAGAAAGAAAAAGAACAGTCAAGATGATGAACAACCAAAACATTTATTAACAGGTGAAAGAAGATTTGACCTGCAGAATAAATAATGAAAGGAGCAACAAGAAAAATTAGTGGTGAAACATCAAAATTTGCACTATCTATTAGTTGGAGCTGGAACTGAGAGAGCTGGGAAAAAACTTGCGACTGATCTCAACTTTTTGATGCTTTCACACATTCACTAGTTCCTTTTTCCTTTTTTTTTTTTCTTATTTTCTTTTCATTTTAAATTCCAGAGATTGGGTCAAACTACACATATATCCACAACCTTTGCCTCTTCTTATTGATAGCAAATTTTTCCTCTTTTTCTCATGTGTGTTTGTGAGAGAAAGACAGAGAGAAGGGAGTGGAGGAATCAGAGTTAAAGAAACTCACTGCACCTGTTTTGTGGTGACTATATATATATAGTTGATCTAGCAAATTTGAGGGCATCAGGAACACCTGGATAAAACCTGCAGGATAAGCATCTTCTATTAATAACCGAGAGTCTACGCAATGTTTGATGCAAAAAATGCCAGAACAGAGTTCGGAGTCTTAAAGATGTAACATAACTAGTTTAACATCTACTAGTTAGGCTATCTTTTGCTTTACATTTGAGTCATCACTTTATGAAATTGGTCTGTTAACAGTTTTGATACCTGCTCACATCAATTACTTTAGGTTCATTGGTCATGCCTATAATAGAAACATTACAGCTCTGGTCTAACTTAACAAGCTCGATTAAAATACCTATTTGCACCAATCCAAGTTGCCAAGTCCTTATCCATCCATTCATCCCTAACCTTTCCGAAAAGATCAATCAAAGTATCCCTGTTTTCATCCCATTCTTCCATAATTAGTGGCTTTAGTTTTGACCAGTTTTCTAAAATTCCTTCAACAGTTAGTCCCTCTGCAACCTTGCAAATTGAACCACGGACTTTAGGTCCAGACTAATATTATAGAAAGAAATCTAAGTAAGAATAAAGTAAACAAACAATGGTGGATCTTAGATACTCCATATCCAAAAGATAGCTTCAAGGCAGAGTTTGCATATATATATACACCCACTGAAGATTTTCAAATAAAAGGTCTTCTAGTCTCCAGCAACAACCTCACAAGCAGCAGATTCTCATACCCAGTTTCGACCACATTTTTCACCTGCCAGATTATAAGTCATTAGCATCAGCATGGCTTTCTTTCACGATTCTACTTTTTTAGCTTAAACATAAACCATCACCCCCAAAAATAAAAGGCAGTTCTTTTTAGGTTACATGCCTCTGTAGTTTATCTTCTCAGTTTAGAGGTGGTTTCTCTTAAACCTTTAAGATGAAGTGCAAAAGGATAGCTTCTCTTAAACTTGATAACTTAAGACTTTTTCCTTCTTCCGAGATCTTTATGCTACCGTTCAAATATGCACCATACAATGTGAAATAAAGGCTACATAGTTTCTGTTTGGAATTGCATATACAAGACTTCATATAAGGACAATGTGACGCATTATGTTGGAAATAAACCTTCCATAAAATTCCAAAGAAATTGAATGACTTGATAAGAAAGTGACCAGCACCTTCCAATCCGATAAGCACTAAGCAACAAACAATCAACCAGGCCATGATAGCAACCATTCAAAGGAGGTGAATCATTAAGATTGGCTATGAGAGTAGGCAACAACTGTAAGACTTCCATGATAGAGTTAAATATTTGGGTTTCCATATCCCTATCAAAATTCCCAAGCGGCCTCAACAACATGAAACAAATTTGAGGAAAACCTTAGAAATTAGAATAAACAAGATTCAATGCAGTCTTTAATACTGAAGAGTGTTGAATTTTTATTTTATGGGTATTGACAGGTTAATTTAGAGTTTCAATTTCCATTTCTTCGATAATCAATAGCAGCCAAAGTAGAAACCAAATTACTTTTAATTAAAATTGGCAAGCTTTGTTAGATATAACCAATTAAAGAAGAAACCAATAGCTTACAATGTGCATCTGATCAACAATCCAATCTTCCATGATCGAATCCACACCGTCAAATAAACCCGGCCATCTCACTTTGGCAGCCTGTAAATACGCATGAAAAGGAAAATTTTCAACCAAAAAAAAAATAGTGAGGAATTAGATAAAATTAATCGGTAATTTGTTTTTGAAAACCCTAATCTATTAAATATATAAACTGAAAAGACTCGAATGAGTTGATGTTTTAATGCGTTTCGTACAGTTCGGGAAATATATCCATTAAAACAAACAGAGAAGAGAGCACAACTGAGCTTACCTTGACGGCAGAGAGTAAGCTCTCTCCACAGCTATCGCAAAGAACTCCATCGAAATCCAAAGCGTATAAATCTGCCATTGTTTCTCGCGCTTTCTTCTTGCGGGGATTCTGCATATAATCTACAGCAAATTCCTTTTTACCGCCCGCCACTCATCTCCTGTTTATACATAACGACACAATGCAGGCGTTGCTTTCCTTCCAACTATAATGCGCCACGTGTCCAATGGTAGGTGTTGGACTGTTGGTTCTGTTTCTCATTTTCGTCTATTTTTTGCTATTTACAAACTAAGAATTATTATATTAGTGTATAGTAGTACTAAACTAATGACAGAATGGAATGAGAGATTATTAATTTCTATTATATAATTTAACATCTAATTAAACTAAAAAATAATTTACCAATGTCTCACTCACCTATGCTTTCGGTCCATGGAAACAAATGTGTGATCAAAACAAAAATAAAACGTCACGACAAATATAACGCTAATCATGTGGTAAAGTCGTTTTGATTAAAATATATGATAAATGTTCAATTGGTCATTCTAATCTTTTACTAGATTTGTTCAAATGTTTTTTTTTTTTTTTTTTGGATAAGTATTTGTTCAAATGTTTGGGTCATTTGTCAAAATTCAAAAATCCATTTGATATTTGAAAATTTTTTGAAAAAAATATAAATTCGAAAATGGACTTTGGCAAAAATGATATTCATTTTAAAAATGAGTCGAGCTCTGATAATAGCATTTTTATCCAAACTCGACCCGATCTAATCTATTTTACTATTAATAATATAAATTTTCAAAGAATCAATCATTTTTAAAAAATAATCGATCATTTTATGTAAAAATTTATGCAGATTTGTACAAATCTAATTAATATTTTGCATATATAAATTGAGTTTTAACATAAAATTTTACCTATATTTCACAAGACAAATCAAGCTTGAACAGCTATAAAATTCTTAATATCCTCCTTGAACTAGATTGGATCCAACATATGAACTATATTTCACCAATTACTTATACTATTGTACATTATGTTTTTGGTAATTGCGGATCTTGCTTTTAACTTTGAGGGGTCGACCTAATATTTTACGATAATATTTTTTTATTTTTTCTCAAATTATATCAAATTTATTAACAATAAAAAAAATAAATGCAAACAAAAACTTACAATTATAAGTATATATGTTAACATGTACGTAAATATATGTATAATAAAATATTATATTAAGCAATTGATCTTACGATTTTTATTTATAAATCACTAGTAACATTCTTTATAGAAATAAAATCATTATAATTTTTACATTAATAGCATATCATGTTATCGTATTTAATGATTTTAAGTATTAAAGTAAAAAATATATACATAAAAAGTTATGTTTTTTTTAATTAAAAAATATATTTTAGAATAACTGAGTAGAAACTTTGATACGATAAGTTGAAACTTTTTAATTTTTCACATGATATTTTTAAATTATAAAAAAGGTACTTTAACTAATGATGTTAATTATTTTGGTAGTAACATTAAAAAAAAAAAAAAAAAAAACATGTTAGATATAGTGGGGAAAAAAGGTTTGGTTGGAAAAAAGGAAGGATTTTGCTAACAAGTGCCCTAAGGGCACTCTTTAAGGTTACTATATATAGCAATATCTTCATTCAATGTATTGAAAATAATGAATAAAGTTGTCAGCTTTTGTATTTAATACAATATTTTTACTATAAATAACATATTAACTAACCTTAACGAGTGCCCTAAGGGCACTCGTTAGCAAAACCCAAAAAGGAAAAAAGAAAAGGATCCAAAAACTTGAATATAAAACTGCTTAAGGGTTGAACAATCTGTCCGATCCGATCTGAATTAAGTCGGATTTAAATAAAAATTTTGGTAATTTGATTCAGTTAAAATTATTGTTCATTGGATAAAATTATTTTTTATTTAAATTTAATATAAAAATATTTTTTTAATAGAAAAATAGATTTTCGAATCAGGCTGATCCCGAACCGAAATGAATTTGAATAAGAAAAAAAAAATTAACCTGCGATTTGTCAATTTGATTTTAGTTATTATAATACTCATGTATCTTAACTCTACATGCTCGTGAAAAAAAAAATAAAAAAAAAAACTAATACTGCTAGGATTAATAGTTACTGTATTTTGAGTTGGATAATTAGGTAAAGGAAAGTCACATGATACATTTAGTGGAGTTTAAAAGTTCTATAAGTAGATTTGACAATGTGATACATATTTTTGTAAAATATAATATAAAAAAAATATAAAAAAATATTTATTAATTTCATTTATAAAATTTAAAAAGTTTACCGTGTTTGAAAAAAAGGACTCAGAAATTAAAGTAATTAAAAGAATATTTTTTTCCAATAAATAACCTTGACATTTAGAAATCAAAATCAACATTTAATTTCAGCTTAATTAGGACAAGCATTAACCAATTTGGTTTGGCTCAAACAATGGAAAAATAAAGTAGTAATAAATAAGAATAATAAAATATGACCTTTTTTTTTTTTTTTGGACGCTAAAAAAAGTTTTGATTATTAGCCAAAATCACATTAAACATTTTTTACGCAAAAAACAGTCTTAAGATACGATCTGATCTCATAGCTTGGGGTAGGGGCTGGGTATGCACACGCAACGCACGATATCCCACTTCACACGCAAACTTAAGCACCTTTAATTACAATTTCCTTTCAGTACGAGTAACGATAAGATATTCTAAGCATTTAACTATGGCGACGCTATTTTACCTACCACAGCCGGTAATCCTATCCTTTCCAATTCTATAACAGTTACCTGTTCCTCCGGTTTCATCATCCTTTACAACCCCGAGCTCTCGAGATATATAAAAGCTCCCCCAGATTTCTATGTGCACTTCTCTAGACAGTTAACGCAACCTAATCGTAAACTTCATCGTTTCTATCTCCGACTGATCTCGTACTCTTACCTTTAGATCTCTTCCGGTAAGTATTCGCCCTTAAGTTATCGTCTTCTTTTTTTCTTTTATCCTTTTAAATTTGACAAAATCAGAACCGTTGATTATCGATCATCTTTTGATTGTCTGTTGATGATGATTAGTCTTCTCTTGTTTTCTTGACCGGTGATGCTTGATCGTTTCTTGTAATCGTCGTATGGCCATGCTACGGTTGATACGGTTTTCTGATCTATTTTTTCTTAAAATTAACTAAAATTTTCATGTATATGTAGTTGGACTTATCTGCATGATTCGTTATGTAAAGGTTATTTTCGTTGATTTTATTTAGACGGATTTGAATAGTTGGTGGAACTTATTTAATGGTTTTTTTTTTCAGTCCGATGGAAAAAGATTTCCTGGAACTGTTAATGTATATATATGTAATAAGTATATAACATGATATTGGGGTTTGGTTGAACCGATTGACCTGCTTGTGCTGGAAAAGTTTCTCGGATGTGATTATATTTTTTTAATTTTTGGCCTGCGTTTTTGTTATGATGCTTTCAGTAAATTTTTGGTGTTAGGAAATATAAACTGGAAAATACTTGGTATTCTCTTTGATTGAGGAAAATAGGTCACTTAAAATGTTATTCTCATATTATTTCTTAGTCAAAGTTGGGTGTGTTCATGTTAATAAACATGGAATTGCTGTGAGAATTGTAATTTTGTTAATTTGTGGTTTTGTAGTTTATTTTCTTTGGTTGTTATTTCTTAGTGCACTACTTTTACTATTTTTTTCCTCTAAGCTCCCCTCCCCTTCCCCAACAAGGAAAAAAAAGTTAATGGAATCCTTTATGTTGTTTTGTCTGTTTGTTAAAGTAATTAATATGATGCATGTGAACTCTAGGAAGAATTAAGAAGTCCTGAGGATGGCGGATAATATGGAAGGAGAGGAAAATACCCCACGTGGGACCGAATGGGAAGTCGTGTCCCTTACTGCATCTGCATATGCTGCTGCTCCTGGTCCAGAAGAAGTTGAAACGAAGGATGACAGCAAAGGTGATTCATACGAAGTGGAGGAAGAAGAAACTTCTCGTCCTTTGTTCATGTCCGGTCACTTTGTCTTTACCCCCGGTGAGCATGAAAATTTGTCATTGGAACCTAATAATAGTAGTGAACATGTAGGCAAGGATGTGGTCTCTGAATCAGGTGTTGTAGAAGAAGGTGGTAGATCTAGGACAAAGGAAGAAGAAGATTGGCCTTTGAAAGGGTTGAATGTACATGATGAGATTCCAGGCATGCAATTTTTTGATAAAAAACATGGTACAGAGCTTGAAGAAGGAACAACACTGCAAGGGCTGGATTTGATTGACAAGGACCAGAGTTTGTATAGTGCTGCTACATTTAGTTCTTTCCATAGTGAGGAAGCACTTGGTGGATCAACCACCTTTGGTGAGGATACCACTGTTTCTGAACTTATTGAAGCTTCTGAGCAAGGCTTAGGTTTTTCTTCAGACATCCCTCAGTCCCCAAAGCCTTTACAAGATAATAAATATGATGGCTCTGACCTCCCTTGTGAAGCTTGGTGGAAGAGAAGAGCAGTTTCGGTGTATGCCCATGCAAAAGAGGCAAATGCATTTTGGTCCGTTTTCATTGCAGCAGCTGTGATGGGCCTTGTGATTCTTGGGCAGCGTTGGCAACAAGAGAGGTGGCAGGCATTACAACTTAAATGGCAGCTCAGCATCAACAATGAGGTATACTGATTGCTAATTGATCCCTTCAGAGTTAACAATGATGCTTATTTTTTTACTTTTCTTTGCATCCTATAAAGCATTTACTTTGTGAAGAAAGAGGTTTTGAAAAGGCAGGTTCTATATTTTTGTCTGGTGTTTTCATATTGTCATGTACAACTCTGACTATTATGTGTGTGTTTATAAACATGGATATGTATGGAGACTTCTGAATTGATAGGAATTGGTTTAGTAAAAATGATTGTATAACCTTTTGCGAAAGGAAAACCTATTGCTTGGTTAGACTGAGTAGGGAGAAATTAAAGAAAAATTAAGAAAGAAAACAAGATCATCTTATTTGTATCTGTTGATTGCAATGTCCTGTATGTAAATATTAATTGGTTATCGAAATTTATGGAACTTGCCAACTGTTTATTCAATAATATCGAAGTGTATGGAAGTTGGAATGTATGTTTGTTGTAGGCGGCTGTTTTTAGAATTAAACTGTTCCAGTACTGTGGATATTGAGTGTGCTGCCTTCTTAATTTTGATTTCCCTTGCTTCCTTCTCTCTTCTTCTCTTTGGATATTGACATTGCTTTTTTACCTATTGAGTTTTGACAGAAGACTGGTAGGGTGCTGGGTTCCATATCTCGCCTTAAAGACGTGATCGTTGGTGGCCACCGCCGAGGTTCTTTTGTCAGGGGCACCTTCCCTAGTGACAGTTAAAACTTGTGATGATGACGAAAAAGCATAGTGAGAGAATGAGATGGAGATTGATTTGGGTGTTAATATGTTAGTTTGCTGTTTGATTAACTTATTTGTGTCTTATCTCTTATGAAAAGCTACATAGCTGCATTTTAAAAGAGTATGTAATCTGTGTTTATATTGTTACCATCGTTTGCGATTAAAGGGATGGCAGTTCTTGCTTCCCACTTTTAGTTACCCTTTGAAATTATTATCTGCAAATCTCAGGTTGCAAAATTGGTATCGCACACACCCCTATTTGAGGGGCCCCTTTGGCCAGGCCATTGGCCCAGAGATGTCCACGCCCCGGATTTGTGTTGGGCTCATGTATGGTATCAATATTATATATGTTTGTTCAAGTTCGGTCCGACCTCAAATATGAGTTTTAAATTTTGTTCAAATTCGCTCATATTTATAAATGAAAAGTCCAAATCCGTTTAAGTCTGTCCATATTTTTTTTTTCTAATTTTTTTTTTAAATACATATTATTTTTTATTTAATTTTTAGTAATTTTATATTTTTTTATTAAGTTTTTAAACATGGACAATTTTAACATATTTTTTAATGTTTACACTATAATATTATATATATTTAATCTTTATATGACATAAATTACATAATATATATATATAAATAAAAATATATAATATTATTTAATTAGAAAACGAGTCAGGTCGGGTCAAACTTAGGTCTTCAATGTTAGAGTTAAGGTCAGACTCATTTTTTAAACGGATTTTTTTTTTTAAATTTATTTTTCGGGTTTAATATTTTTGTTCAAATCTTTTTCGGATGAGTAATAAGTAGGCCGGCTTTAGATAGGTCTACATTGGCCACTATGATGTGATGCATCATTCATCAAGTATAAAAGCCGAGAATAAAACTGGACGTTTATAGAATTTCATTTTCTGATAATGTCTTCTAATAAACAAATTAAAATAATAGAAATTTGAGGATTCTATTTTTCATCCAAGATTCATATCCGATAGACTTGGCAATGTTGTTTGTGTTTTTTTAGTTATGTAATTGTGTTTAAGTATTATATATTTATATGGATTTTGATGTGTTTATGTATTTGTATCGTATTTTTTTATTATTTTTTGTATTATATTTTAATTAAAAATACATTTAATTTTTTCGTGTTAGGTTTAAAATGATTAAGTCTAATAATCGAAAATGTTTTTACTTGAGATAGTAGAGAGAGAGAAAGAAAGGATGAAAAAGAGGAAACCTTATTGGGCCTTGTAAGCTGGAACATGGGGCGAGTTTTAAATTTCGATTGGGTTGGGTTAGTGGAAAAAGAAGGCTAGCCCATTGTGTTAAACTCAAGCCCAACCAATACAATTACATCACTAGCTGGCTGCACTTGTCCGCACCTAATAATAGCATCTTCTCCTTAGCCCTTAGTCCCTACTAGCAGGCAGTGGCGGGAAAACTTATTTCTCACATTTTTTTTTTCCTCTTTTTTCTTTTCCTACCACCAAATCCCCAAAACCCACTCATTTTAGGGTTCCGAATCCCCCCCCCCCTCTGATTAATTTGAGTTTGGACGCCTCTCTTCCATTTGGCACTCATTCATTCTGTTAATCAGGTAATTCCCTTTTCTGTTTTTAACTTTTCCATTTCTTTTTCCTGCTTTCTGAATCTCTCCCTTTGTTTGGTTGCCGACAAAACGTAGAAAAATCAAAAATGAATTAGGAGCGAAAAAATAAGAAATAGTTTGCTCCATTTGTTTGGCTGAAAATTTAATTTTGTCACAATTTACACTTATTTATCAGTCCAGAATAAACCGTTTATTTTCAATACCTTTGATTTCCCTTGTAGTATTGAACTGCTATTTCTCTGCTTATTTTATGTACTAAGTACTCTTTTCAGTTCTGATTTCTTAAAATGAAAATTTCTTTTAATGTATCAGTGAAATTGAGTCTTTCAATGCAAATTAATGGCGAAGGAGGAAAGCCCACAAGTTACAAGAAGAACAACTAGATCTTACTCTGCTTCCAGCAATGCTATTGAATCAACAAGACCCACTGAATCCTACAAGCCAACACTCAATGACCTTGGATTCAGACAGCAACCCCTTAGCTTCGAGGATCTTTTGTCTTGTTTCCCCGGTAGACGTACTCAAATTCTAGAGCTTTTACGCCTTTTGGGTCCCTTGAATTCCCCAATGTTTCCGATTTTGGTCTATGGTGGTCCTTCTACAGGGAAAACCAGTGTTACTCTCCAGGTATTCAGGCATCTAAATCGCCCTTTCATCTATTCCAGTTGCGTTACGTGTTACAGTCCTAGGATCTTGTTTGAGTCCATACTGAACCAGTTGTTGTTTCATAAGAAGAACTCACGACATAGTTATTCTAGCGTAAAACGTTGTGAGAGGCCATCTGATTTTGTTAATTATCTTCGTGAAGCCTTGGAGAGTGTGATTGCTAATCTCAAGGGGAATTCAGGGAAATTGAGTTCTCAGGTGAGTGGACGGCCTAATGGAACAATGGTTTACTTGGTTTTTGATAATTTGGAGCGTGTTCGAGATTGGGATAAAAGTTCTACTATATTACCCTTTTTATTTAACCTTTGTGATATTTTAAAGATGCCTGAGGTTGGTTTGATCTTTATTAGCAACACCTCACCTGATACATATTACTTGAATATTGGTTATGTGGAGCCCATCCCTATTTGTTTTCCTGACTACACAGAAGATGATCTTTGTCGTATTTTTATGGCAAATCAAGTCAACCGCAAGCTGTATACCTCCTTTCTTGAGTAAGTACAAAGACCAGAAGCTGATGAACTCTTCTTTTGTGTGCTTCAACTAATGAATCTCTTTCTTCTTTTATGTCACACAGTGTTGTGCTAAGACCTTTCTGTAGAGTTACCAGACGAGTAGATGAATTGTCTGCAGCCTTTTCTTCATTATTTAAAAAGTATTCTGAACCCTTAAGTGATAAGGAAGTTGCACCCAATGAAGACATGAAGAGAAGGTTGTTTAGTCATATTCGGCCACATATTACTTCCGCTTTGAATGAAACATTCCAGGTTCAGTCTCAGCCACTTCTCAAAGCTGAAACCAACCAGGAGACAAAGAAAAAAAACAGTTCAAGAATGTCAGGAATTCGTGAAGACTTTGATAAGATAGATTTTCATATGTCTACTTCTGCAAAGTATCTTCTTATTTCAGCTTTCCTTGCTTCAAGAAACCCAGCTACTCTTGATGCATCATTATTTGATTCAACTGGGGTTTCTGATAGCCGCAAAAGAAAGAGGAAGTAAGCACAATAATAACCAAATTTTCTGTTTTTCTTGTAGGAATACACTTCTAGGCCATGAAGCTAGAAATGGCTCTATGGAAACAATTAGTATGATATAGGAATGTAGCTGTCTATTAGAGCTCCCATATTCTTCTTGAATGATTTTCTTAACTCTTCTTTGGGGCATGATTTTCTGTTTTATAATATTGTTCAATGGAAAGTACTTGAATTATGCTTGAAGTAAAAACTTTAATTACAGACTAAGAGCCTGCTATAATCTTATTCTGGAATATATGGTATACTATCATGTGATTTAGTCATGTTTGCACAGCTAATGGAATGAAATGGCATTACGTTATATGAGCTGCTTCTAATTGTCTATAGAATTTTCCTTTTGTTGATGCTGGTCTGGCTCTTAATTATTAGTGAATATAAATTATCTTTTATAACCTGATGATTCAAAATTGTTTTCTGCTGCAAATTTCTTGCTTAGGTACTCCATGCTGTCTAACAACTAATAATCTCGTATAACTTTTGTATGCATCTTGTTTTACTTATAAATGTAAAGTAAATCTTGACCAAATACTTTTTCTGTAGGGCCTCTGAAAAATCAATGGATCAAAAGGAAATGGCAGAGCAGGAATTGCTTATGAAAGGGCCTGGAACTTTTCCATTGGAGAGGTTATTAGCCATATTTCAGTGTATAACATCTTTAGCAGAAGATTCGCTTGATGAAGAAGGAAGCGATGAGCTAACAATTGAAGGAGGGAGCAGTGGACTCATGTCTGATGTTCTATTGCAACTGTCCAGTCTATGCAATGCTAATTTTATCATTAAAGGAGGAAGCTGTCCATTGGAGGGGTCAACTCGATATCGTACTGCAGTAAGTGAAGATTTAGCTTTGAAGGTAATCTCTTCAACATCTGT
Source organism: Fremontodendron californicum (assembly GCA_030761205.1). Taxonomy (NCBI): domain Eukaryota; kingdom Viridiplantae; phylum Streptophyta; class Magnoliopsida; order Malvales; family Malvaceae; genus Fremontodendron; species Fremontodendron californicum. Next base: position 2,174,865 of record JAULJL010000015.1, on the reverse strand, counting down.
CTTGTAATTTTACAAGAACTTTTTATCTAGGTTGTTATGATGTTTATTTCCTTTACATATGTGGTTATGCTGCTGTCTGTGTATATATAAACCTTATTCTATTCCAACCGTATACAGGTGGCAAGGGGCCTTAAGTTCCCTTTATCAAAATACTTATACAGGAGATGATCTTGATGCAAAGAGATGCTTTATCATCATTTAATTTCTTCTGTGTTGACTGATTACAGAAGGGGCATCTGGAAATTTGAAGGTGATAATTCTTGTTTAACGTGTTTTTTCGTTGTGAAGCATGGTATGTGAATGTTAAGTTTGTTAATCTAACGTCATAGACACTGAATGAATGAATTGGCAAATCATAGTCCATCGGCCATCATCGCAGTCTGAGCTTGTAAAGGCGCTTGTAGTTGCAGAGGAATACTGTTTTGCATCTGAGGGAAAGCTCAGTTTCTTAACAGTCAATAACTGTAGCTTGCTATTAGTTTTCTACATTACCTTTATGACATTTATTCATTTAAGATGCAGATATTCTCTTATAATCTCCTGAATTCTTGTTTTTAACATTGCTTGCCTTGTGGTTATGGTTCTCATAACATTCCGAACCAAATGGAAGAAGACATTATGGAGTTAAGAGGTGTTAATGGGTCGGTGGGATCGTGGCTTGGATTTTTTCACATCCTTTACTCAAGATCGACTTAGGTCTGCCGTAGATTTGAATCATTATTTAATTTTTTTATATTAATATTAATATATTTTTATAATTAAATTTAAATAAAAATATTTTTTATTAATAAATAGTAATTCGGGTCGGGTCGATCTAAATTGAAAAAAGCTTACTTAGGTCCAGTCTAGTAAGGATCCGGACTGTCGGGTCAGGTGAGTAGCCGGACTTGTCTGAACGACGCCCTTGAACGGGTATTTGTGGTTCCTTTGTTTTTGTTTGTTTCTCCATTTGTTCTGATGAACATTTTGTAATCTGAAAAAGTGGTTCTCAAGCGAATACAAACAACTAGCAGCTAATATGAAAAAGCGTAAGCACCAAAATCTCTAAAATCTTACAACCAGAAACGGATTTCCTATCTGATTGTGAACAGAATAATCATTCTCACATGGAAATGAGCTGCCGACACCCATTTTGGCTATCTATCAATTATCTATAGGTTCGATCCAATTGGGCATTTATAATCAACTTTCCATGCATGTGCTAATGTTGTACAGAACTCAACAGATAGAAAGGATTCAAAGAAAGAATAAAAAAAAAATAACACCCAAACACAAAAAAGTAACTGATTGTGGAGAAGAATTAAAACCAAACACAAATAAAATAAAGGAGCATTTCACTAATAATAATTATATTACAATTAATCAATCAAAATCCAAAATTATATAAGATTCATTAAAATATTTTGTGAAGTCCACACTCCACATTTATAAATTTTAAAATTTTACATAATTTTTTTTTTTTATGTAATTGAGTAATTACAATATTATAATAAAAATTACAACTGAAATGCTTCAAAAATAAAAACCCAAATAAAAGAAGTAAATTAATCTCACGAAAGTGTTGTAATTTTTTGTCAAAAAAGTTTCTCAGACGACAAAAATTTAGAATCAGGAAATTGGCCAATATTGCCTATAGGTATAATAATAGGTCAAGATAACTAACTACCCCCAACTTTATATGGCCGTCCACCTAAATTTAGCCAACCCCTTTATTGTCCCTTCAATTTAATTTACCAATGGAAGCATAGTTTTGTGTTCTTATATATTCATGAGATGTTAAATATTTATGGATGACAGCAAGTGAGCAACCCCGCCTGTTTCTGATTTTTCTTTTATTCTTTTATCTTAACAGCTCAAATGATCTGACCGAAACTTTAAAAAAAAAAAAAAAAAAGTCTACTCAAACCTGTTTTGGTTTTCTAACATTTTAAAGAATAATATTTTTTTTATTTGGATATTCAATAAATATATATATATATATATATATATATATATATATTCAAATAATGAATGAGCCATTTTTCTGATTTGCTCCCAATTCTTAAATTATGCCCACAGAAAGTGAATGAACCATTCATGCATAATATTCAATATTAATTACTTCACAGTTGACTTGACCCCATGGTGTTCATCAATATTTGATCAACTTGCAGAATAGGTAAAAAGAAGAAAAATAAAATAAAATAAATATGTATGTTTAGTTTATGAGTTTTGCTAACGAGTGTCGTACTCGTTAAAGTTAAATAATATACTATTAATAAAAAGAACATTGTATTAAATATAATTTTTGATAATTTTATTCATTATTTTTAATACATTAAAAAAAATATATTACTATAAGTAGTAACCTTAAAGAATATCCTTAAATCATTTGTTCACAAAATCCTTAGTTTATTACTATCTACTAGTTTTTGCCTGCCTAGATGGTTGAAAATGAAAGCTAAAATTGAGTGTATAATGTAATGCACGCACCACCTAGATTAGACCTACACTCGATCGATCCCCTCTTCCATTCATACACGTTATCTCCCTTTCTTTTTTTTTTTTTTTGCTTCAGTTTTGCAACATGAGTCAACCGATTGGTCAACGGTTCTGCAAAAGATATACATAATACTCCCATCCCCATGGTTTATTTATTTAGCTTTCTTTTCTTTCTTCTCTGAATTTTACATAGCAAATTAAAACTATGGTTAGTTTATTTTCTTCCTAGCTTATAAGCTATACACCATTCTTAAGGGTACATGTCTTTGATATGAATATCGGTAATTATTATCTCTAGAAAGTGGTGGTATTGTAAATGCAAATTTTAGTTAAGTTATTCTCATTCTATGATTTTGTTCTTTTCATTTTTGTTATTTGAAATTTTTATTTTTTTAAAAAAAATCTTCTAATATGGGTATAAACATATGATTCTGTATATATATATAAAAAAAAAAAAATTAATTTAAACATACTCGTGACACATATATACTCGTATGATCCAAATTTAGATAACAAAGCTTTTCATTTTCCTTAATAAATCGAAAATATTTAGTAGATCTCAAAATAAAGATGGCAGCTCATCATCTGGAAGAAATATTATTTCAAAATTACAAGTTAATAATCTTTGCTAGAAGGCAAGACCAAGATTATATATATACCACCTTTTTATACTATATATTTTAATTACGTATTAGTACTTAATACACCAACCACAAGACGTAATTATAGTGATAAGTACACCAATATTTTGTAGGATTTCATCTTGAAATTATTTATACATATATATATATATATATATATAATGATCGATATATATGTATATCAAGGTTAATTGGTGGGAAATGAACTGCTGCTAGAGTATATATCAAAGCTCCTCTTCGGTCATAATTTTTTAAACTAAAAAAAGAAAATTCAAAACATACTTTAAAAAAAAAAAAAGCAAACATAACAATTAGAAATCAAAGTTTATATATATATATATATATATATATATAATGCTGCTGATTGCTGAAGCAGCTGAAAGCCACCTGTGCTCTCAGATGTATGTGCCAATATATGCCTTTGACTTTTTCTCATGTAACAGGATATACTATCAGCTAAGCTCAGAGTCAAATGGCAATGGGTTGGGCACACCTTTTTTTAACATAGAAAAAGCATTTAAAGAGACATGGTCAAACTTGTATGATCGATCGAGTCTCAAGAATTTCTTTGTATTTCTTTTTACTGAATCTTGCTGGAATTGGATAAAGATCATATACATATATGTGCTAGACATATATCAGAAGAAAGAAAAAGAAGAAGAGAAGAACGAAGAAGAAGAATGTTAAAAATAAGGCATGCAGCTGCGCCTGCCAAGGAGCTAGCGTTATAAATTGTTGGTGGTGGGTTGCTCACCCAACCCTAACCAAAGCCCACATGACTGAACCCATTTTCAATTTAAGACTCCCACTTCCCTCCCTTCCCTACACTTTATCACTATAAAAAAAAAAAAACATTGATAGTATACTTATATATGAATCACAAACACCAAACAACAGCAATAACCCATAGCAATTAACCCTAAAAGGGACCAAAAAGAAAAACAGACTGTGTTTATCTTTGTGTGACCCGTTTGATCTTTTTATAGCTTCATTGTTTTCTTCTTTGTGTTTTTTTTTTTTTTTATTTATTTATTTATAAATATAGTCTTCTTCTCTCTCTTTCATAGTTTCTCAACCAAACTCATTTAATTCTCTTCATTCAATGCTTGAATTAAAGACCCTCTTTCCTTCCCTGCAAAATTAGGTGAAAGATCGTAGAGGAAAGATACAAAAGAGAGAAAAAAAAGGTAGAGTTAATCTTGAGGCTGTGCTACAGTATGTTTTCTTCTTTTTTTTTTTTTAACCTTTAAGAAGTTTCAACGACCTCTCGGCGCATTTATGGTGGTGCATCTGATAGTTAGACACTAAAGAGAAAGAAATTAAAAAGAAAGGGAAAAAATAAGAGAAGAGATGGTGCAATTCAAGGGAACAGTCTGTCCTTAATAATTGCTTTTCATTATAATTTCACCTATAAATCCTCTTTCTATACTCCATTTTGTACTATCACTCTTCTCTTTTCTTCTCTTTCTGCTTCATCTCCTTCAGTCCTTCTCTTTTTCAGATCTTCCTTAACCCTCCATTTTTATTTCCTGATGAAGCAACTTTCATGTACGTAAAACAGAAAAACAAAGCAAAACCCTCATTTTTTTTTTTTATGTAAAAATATCTCTTTCAGGGTTTCAAGTTTCCACATTTCTTTTTGAATCATACCCATTTTTTAGGTAAGTATTCTTTTCAACTTTCCTGAGAAAAAGAAATTTTTTTGTTGTAGTTAGAGAGAGCTATGGATATATCGACTGCTTTGCTCCTTTTGGCGGCTATCACAGCTTACCTACTGTGGTTCACGTTCATCTCACGGTCGTTACGTGGTCCACGTGTCTGGCCTCTATTGGGCAGTCTTCCTGGCTTAATCGAGAACTGTGATCGCATGCATGACTGGATCTCCGACAACCTCCGAGCTTGTGGCGGGACGTACCAGACCTGCATTTGTGCCATCCCCTTCTTGGCCCGAAAACAAGGTCTCGTGACGGTCACGTGCGATCCCAGGAATTTGGAGCACATCCTCAAGACTCGTTTCAACAATTATCCCAAAGGTCCCACGTGGCAAGCCGTGTTCCATGATCTGCTCGGTCAAGGCATCTTCAACTCCGATGGTGACACGTGGCTATTCCAAAGGAGGACTGCCGCGCTGGAATTCACCACCAGGACTCTTCGCCAAGCCATGGCTCGATGGGTTAGTAGAGCCATCAGGCTCCGATTCTGCCCCATTCTTGAGAAAGCTCAAACCCAAGGCGAGCCGGTTGATCTACAAGACGTATTGCTTCGGCTCACCTTTGATAACATTTGTGGGTTAGCTTTTGGAAAGGATCCACAAACATGCGCCCAAGGGTTACCCGAAAACGGCTTTGCTTCAGCTTTTGACCGAGCCACAGAAGCCTCTCTTCAAAGGTTTATTTTGCCAGAGGTTTTATGGAAGCTAAAGAGATGGCTTCGGCTTGGGTTAGAAGTGAGTCTGAGCCGAAGCCTAGTCCACATGGACGAGTATTTATCCAACGTCATCAATGCACGTAAGAAAGAATTGCTGAATCAGCAAAAAGATGGGAACCCACATGACGATTTGCTCTCAAGATTCATGAAGAAAAAAGAATCCTACACGGACGAGTTTCTCCAACATGTGGCACTCAATTTCATCCTAGCTGGACGTGACACGTCAGCCGTTGCTCTCAGCTGGTTCTTCTGGCTCGTCACCCAACACCCAACAGTTGAAGATAAAATCGTACGTGAAATCTGCACCGTCCTAATCGAGACACGTGGCGTTGACACGTCAACGTGGCTGGACGAGCCCTTGGGGTTCGAAGAAATTGACCGATTGATATATTTGAAGGCAGCATTATCAGAATCCCTAAGGCTATACCCTTCAGTGCCGGAGGATTCAAAGCATGTGGTGGCTGATGACGTGTTGCCGGACGGAACATTTGTTCCGGCAGGGTCGTCGGTGACGTATTCGATATATTCAGTAGGGAGAATGAGGTCAACTTGGGGTGACGACTGCCTTGAGTTTCGTCCTATGAGATGGTTATCAGCTGATGGGAAGGAATTTATCATGCATGACTCTTATAAATTCGTGGCATTCAATGCAGGGCCAAGAATATGTTTGGGGAAGGGATTGGCTTATCTTCAAATGAAGTCGGTGGCAGCGGCGGCGCTGCTGAGGCATAAGCTGACGTTGGTGCCCGGCCATAAGGTGGAGCAGAAGATGTCACTGACTTTATTTATGAAATATGGGCTTCAGGTTAATGTGCATGGGAGAGATTTGGGAGCAATTGTTGAAAAGGTTATCAGTGAAGAGAAATTGCATGTTAATTTGTGAATTTGAGTGTGAGGATAGGTGGTTGGGGAGGGGTTCTTTGGGTGTTGGTGGAAACGGGTGAGGAATATTTAAGGCATGGATGTGGTGAAATTGATCACATGGGAGGCGCGTGAGGAGGAAGGCAAAGTTTTTTTTTTGGTTTTCTCAAGGGGCTATTGAATTTGAGGTTATATTGTTCACGGACATTAAGCAATGAGAAATGAGAACGAGAGTGGAAGGACGAAGTTAACTTTCATAGAAGAGGTTCAGTTCATAAGCATGGCATATCTTTTATAAGCTTCATCATTCACATGAGAGATAGAGAGGTATTTATTTTACAGTTTAATATATATATATATATATATATATATATACTCTTGCTTTTCTTGTAGGAAACCCTTTGAATTTATTTTATAAAATTCTTTTATATTTCTTGTTTGTTTATAATATATATATATGCCTTTAGTCATTAATTTTTTTTATTTTTTTTCTGAATTGGGGTGACAGTATTAACTTTTTATAGGCCATAACAGGCCCACATCTTCACTTGAAACCTGGCCCAAAAACTTCCCTACGAAAAGTAAAGTGTAAATGAAAGCATACAATACTATAAATGTAAGCACCCAACTTATAATTATCGCATCAATGATCCCTTGAGGCCTGAGGGGTTGCTAAGAATGGCTTCTGCCTCTCCTACAATCGAGGTATGCACCCGGATTTAGCACCGGCAATAGATAAGGATCACCGGGCAAAACAATATGGTTTTATCTGAAAGTTCAAAGCACAGCCAGAAGCATGAATATTACAAAGTTGAAGTTAGTGAAAATACCTGCCTGCTTTTAGGAAGTTTGATATGAATTATGATCTGTGAGCGAGTGAGCATTTTATGGGCAAACAAGATGTTTCATGGGTCGGTATAAAATATTACCCATAAAGTCATACACCAGAAACACATAAATGAAATGAAAAAAGGAACTTTGGCCTGAATAAACATTTTTCCAGCCAACTCAAATGTTTGTTTCAAAGTGCACGAGGGCCTTATAAGTTGGTAAAAAGCTTTTAATCATGCCACTTAGCTACTTTCTTTCACTCACCTCCATAAAATGCTTGCCTCCTTCTATTACTTTTGAAAGTTATTTTTGTTTACTTATGTAGGCTTCCATTCTTCCTCGTATAGCATTTTCCTAGTCGAGAATCTTCTCTCCGGTTGAAAATAAGTTCCAGACTACTGTGCCTATGATGTACAATGCAACTGACACCTTAAACACATCATCCCAGGAGCCTGCAGAGGTTAAATTTGTAGATGTGAATAAAATAAACTTGATATGAGAAATTTAAGAATAAAATCAACCTCAAGGTAAGCTGAGCGTAGATTTAGCCGTACCTCGTTGGAGTATGTAGCCAGTAGCAGCCGTACCAAAAACACCAGCCAGCACTCCGGCAGTGTTTGACAGTCCTAATAGAACTCCCTGGGATTGACATAATAAACAACCTACTTTCAGAAAAAGAAAAATGCCGTTCTTGACAAGAAACATTGTTGATTAAGGGAATTATTTAAAGAAAACTACATAGAGAATTTCTCTTCCAGAAAAAAGCCTCAATAATTATACTTATCTTGAGGATGATCATAATTTCAATAATCAATCTGTTGTTATTAGTTCTAGCACTTAACAGACACATCAAACTGATTTTACCACGTATCGCTGCAAGCGTTTGGAGAGATTGCTTCCATCTCACATTTTTACAAAAATACTAATATATCACAAGTACAGTAGGAGCAGAAAAGTACTGGGATATCATAATCACAAGTGACATCTCCTTTAGTTATACATTACTCTATACTGTATTAAGAAACTCACAGCATAGCGTGGCCCAATGTCTTGGTGATTGGAATAAAGACCTGACTGAGAGAATGCATCAGATCCCTGTCAAGAAAAAAGCATTTATGGATCAATATCTCTGCCAGATTTGACAGATTAGTTAATTGGCATCTGATCTTATAACCTCAATAGAAACCAAACACCTAAGACAGGAGGAGTTTTTTTTTTTTTTTTGGGGTCTGTCTAAGACAGGACACAGGAGTTTATGTGCACACTGGTTTTTATATAAACTAAAGGGAAGTTTATGTGGATAACAAGCTCATAATTGGGGGGAATAAAAAATGAATATGACATTGCAGCAATTCAAAGCTAAGGTGAAACTGAAATCAAACAAGATGATATTGATACCTGACTACATGCCATGCAGAGCACTGCCAAAGCAGGTGTCCTGACATGGCTTAGCTGTGTAAGGAAGAAGGCCGGCCCCAGAAAACCTATCGATTGCATGATCTGCAAAATTAATAGGTTACAGACATGATTACATAAAAGGAGTATGAATCAAGTAGCCTTACTATCATTTGACCAACGTTTTTACTTAACTACTAAATTTCTCTTCATCTCATCTTGGAAGAAGGTCAGGTCTAAATGCCATGTAAAACTTCCATTGTATATATATAAACGCAGACTCCTGGGTGTACTTTTGTTTTCACTCAATAAATCAAGTTAACCTTTGAAAATTATAAAAATTCCTAATATGGTACGAGTTGTTTGTGATACCATGAGGGCATGATGCTTACAGATTAGACAAATTGGGGATTGAATTTAAATAAGAATCAGAAGGGTTATAACCAAAGTAATCCATCAAATACCACAAGTAGGTACTTTCAAGCATTTAATAACCCTTTGAAATAAATCAAATTTTAAGAATCAAAGAAGAACTAATCCTTGCCTTACGAACTGCTGTTATGGAAAGACCTTTGCTCACGAGAGTGTCTGCGATCCATCCTCCTATATTTGCAAAGGCAGCCATAGTCAACCATGGTAATACACAGAGGAGTCCAGATTCAGTGAGGTTGAACTTCAAAACCTGTGAGAACCACCATGACATTGGCTATCAAAAATGAGTGAGACGGAAAAATCGAGATTAAAATATAATTTTCTGGCTGCTAGATTAGATTTGTAAAATGTTAAAGGTAAGATAGCTAAGCAACATTAGTGAGAAATTCAGCAATTAATGATCAGTAAATATAATCCCCAGCACTTCTGGAATGCATTTCTGGCAGGTTAAGTGTATGCCATGGAAAGGCATGGGCTGCAACAGCAATACAGTCTGCACAGGAGCGGGGAGCCATATACACTGCATGGCTCATTTCCAGCAAGGCAATAAGTGCTAAGCAAAGCTGCCAATTCTCTTCACCTTAATACAAGTCAGAGCCAACATCTGATATTCAGATAAAAGAAGATTGCAAATGCAATTGAAAATGTGAAGCAAATGAAAAGCATGTCCTGAAGTCGATGTCAACTGTAAAGTTGATATTGTTCATTGAACCATGTTTCAAATACCTGATTGTAGTATGTAGGCATCCATGTCAAGAGAATAAAAGTTCCCCAATTATGGCAGAAGTGAGAGATTATGAGAGCCCAAACAGGGGCTTTTGATAATATTAATCGCCATGGAATGACCTTAACAGGTTCTTTTGATATGCTGCCTCCCATGATTAGTTTCTTTTCTTCTTTACTAAGCTCTGGGTCTTCCTTTGGAGAGCTATATGCCTGACAAGCAACCATTAAAGAGGCAGAAAGAATTTTCAAAGTGAGTACCAAGGAGTGAAATCCATATGCAAGTACATTAATTCGTGCACTCCTTTTACACATAGAATATCCAAAACTACTTGTTTAGAGTGTCTGATCCATTGTGAAAAAAGTAAGCTTGGCAGTCAAACTTTTTAGTAATAATGGGAGAAGCAACGGCTGGCTTTCTAACATGTCTCGTAGGACCATGGTATGAACCGGTTCAGTTTGTTTTGCCCTCATATCAAGCAACATACACAGCCTAATCACTTGAAAATGGTGAGTTCCAGGGGAGAGATTTTTATGTTGACTCTTTTAATATATTTTGAATAAAAGCTAAAAGAATCAGCGACTCACTTTTCTCAGCCATAATGCAAACCAGATGCTTCCAAGGGAGCCAAATGAGTAGAATACAGAAGGCCACCCAAACTTGTGGATTAAGATAGGAGAGAAAGCCAGCCCAATAACAGAACCAAGATACATGCCGCTGTATACAAATGCAAGTGATCTACTTCTCTCTGACACTGGAATCCACTTAGAAAGTAGGTTGTTCATTGCTGGCATAGCCACACCCTGTAAAGAAAATAGATCGAACAGATGAGAATCCCTTGCTCTTTCTGGGAAGGTGGGGAATTGTTAGGTGAATAAGGAAGCATTGACAGAGACCAGATCAAATATGAATTAATGTTATTATCACAAATTGAAAATATATGGAGTTATAATAGTATAAAACTCTAATTCATTAAACTTGATGAATTATTTTTCTTTTCCTGTCATTCTTTCATCTACTTCCAACTCATAAGTTAGTTAACATTAATAAAAAAAATTCTACCTTCTTTGCCAGTTTGAACAGAAAAAAAAAAAAAGAAAAAAGAAGGCTGCTTCAGTAAGCATGTGTATTTTGGAGGTAGTTTGGTAGTTAACCACAGGGCAGTACAGGATAAATATTAAAAACCAACAAGCAAAGCAGAGCCAACCTCGCCAATTCCCATAAAAGCACGCACAATAAGCAAAAATGGAAGTCCACTTCTCGCAGCAATAGGTGTCAAAATTGTAGCTATTGACCACCAGACAACACCAAAACCCAGGACTAGCTTTCCACCAACTTTATCTGCCCATATGCCTCCAAGGATCTGTATGTTAAAAGAAAAGATCAGATTAAAAAGATTAGAAGAATTTCTGGCATCAACAAACACTGAATTGAAAACCATATAAATGTTAAAGTATGCAGCAACCTTATTAGATTCAAATATGCATCAATACTAGAAGCTTGACACATTATATGCTGATGTAATGGGCATTCTCAATAGAAACTAAATAATTCTGCATATTTTTACGTGTTTGAACCACACCTGAGTGAGCAGGTAGCCCCAGAAAAAAGAGGACTGAATCAAACCAACTGTTGCACTGTTCCAGTTAAACTCTTTTGACATGGGGAGTATAGCAATGCTCATGTTGACCTGCAAAAGGATATATAACACATAGCTCAGTCAGCATGCATGTAGAGAAGTATTGCAGTGCTATTGTTCATGAGGAGAATTACTCACACGGTCCATGTTGCATAACAGAAATGATGCAAAACAGAGCAGTACAATAACCCAGCGCTTTGGAAAATTATGCCACCAAGGCACTGCTTCCTGCATATCTCCTTCAACTAGAACAGCTTCATTGGTTCCATCTGGAGACGGCAAAGAGTCCACCTTTGCTTCTGTTATCTCATCCTCCTCAGATTTATAGTAAGCACAAGTCCTGTTTTTTCCTATTCTATCCTTGTCACCTGACTCAAGCCAACCTCCAGGCGAGGGACTTGAGAAAGAATAGCATGTAAAACTTCCTCTACTTCTTCGTTGAGGATAAACTCTGTGAGATTTCTCACTATGGCGCAGTGGCATTGAAGAAATAAGTTGTCTGCCATTAGGAGAAATTGATATAGGTTTCAAAGTGCTTTCATCTAAATGAACAGTAGTCTGAAGAAACGGGCCATATGAGTATCTAGATACAAAACCATTTGCTGTTTGACACCATAACTTTCGATAAAACATGTTCCCATGCACAACCTCAACAGCTGATCTCTCTCCCCTGTGAAGCAAGCTGGCTTGCGCCCCACGACATACATTACCTGCCATTACCATAGTTATACTACAACTCAGCCTCAGAACTAAGAAATAACGGAGATATTCCTGATGTAAGGGATGCTTTATTTGTGTGCTAATTTAGCATATAATTGCCATAATATGGAAAATGAACCTAATAAGGAATATCCAAATAGGAGAAATAAAGTAATTAAAATCCAAACTATAGCCGTTACGATAGACAAGGCGGATTCCCCAAAGCTTATGACCAGTAAAGAACTTTTACTCACAGTCCACAACAACCTTATATCCAACAAAACTATAAACCAATCCAAACCCCAATTTAAGTATATTCCAGTTTTGCAAAACAATCCTAGAATAGTTTACAGAAAAAAATAAAAATGAAAAGGTCGAAAAACTGATATTATCGCTTCCTCATCAATCAATTATTCAAACGGTTTATCAAGTAAATCACTAAATTCAACAGTAAAACAAAATATTCAAAGCAATCTAATAGCAACATCATTTATCAACTCCACACTTGAACTTTGGAATACAAAATTAAAAAAAGAATATTGCATGCAATCAAATTTCAATGATTCCACGGTATCCAAGCTACTCTTATCCACTTCAAAGTGAAATTTAAATCCAAAGAACCTGCACTTAAATAGATAGATATATAAAGGATAACTTTTAAGGAAAAAATTTTAAGCAGGAGACAATAAATTAGGGAAAGAGAACATGCAAGTAATGGATCCACAAGAAAAATGAAAATTTAAAAAATGCAGCTAGACATTAAGCTCAAACAACTATTGAAATCATCTCCAAACAGGATTGCTATTCAAAAAAGGAAGTGAAACAATACCTGAACCGATAAAAGGACCGGAATTCCGGTTGGAAATCAGACCGCCTATAGCCATTGCTAAAGCACAAGTTTTACAGTGAGAGTTTGACGCTAAAGAACTAATTATACGTTCAGTTCAAAAGGAAAGCTCAAAAATCTAGGAAAACGACACCGTGTTTAGCCCTTTGTTCCAACGTCCTCTGACGCTGGAACGGATAAACAGCAGTTTCCTTTTTTTTTTTCTTCGGTTGAAATTTTGTTGTGGAGGTTTTATTATTATTATTATTATTTTCAAAGCGGGAAAAATCTCATATACCGAAGCAAATGAGGGTTGAGAGTATAACACGTGGCATATCATCCACTGAGAGATGAAAGGTCCTCATGAGGAAGCGACAGTATTATGGAAATACCCCTCCGTGCAATTCGAAATTACGGCGAGATTTGTGTGGTAGAGACGGTAAATAAGTGGTTTTAAAATGAATGTTTTTGGGAATTGGGATGAGGATATCTCAACCGTGCTTAAAGAGAAGGGCCTCCCCATCGCTGAAAAATTTGCGTTCCGACAAAAGGCACGCCGGAAAAGGACCTGAAAGGTAATTAAAGTGATGGCAATTTTTTAGTAATTATTTTTTTATTTTAAAAATCATGCGTGGAATATTCGTATCATGACAAGTGGAAAATATTCTACCAAAAAAAAAACACGACTGGAAAATGAGATTTCCATCGACAAATACGATTTTCAATTAAAATGCTTCGGTAAGTAATAAAGTTATTTTAATTTTGACCTTATATTTTTACTGTTATATCTACTATAATTATTTTTTAATCTTAAGGAGGAGGGGAGTATTTTTGAAATATCGAGAGTAATTTGATTTTTAAGAGCCCTAAGAATAAAGGGGGTATTTTAGAAATGTTGAGGGTGGTTTGATCTTAACAACTTAAGTTTTTTTTGTTGTTGTTATTATTGTTATTATTTTTTGTAATTTATTATTTTTAAAAAATTAAAAAATATATATTATTTATTTTTAATTTTATGTATTAAAAAAATTATAAATATTTTTTATTGATTTTTAAGAAAAAAGATTGTTTAAAAGTAATTAGAAAAAATAATTTATCACTTTATATTTTTAAAATTAAACAAAAAATTTATATAACTTATTAATTGTTTTTTTTTATTTTAAATGATATATTTAAAGGGATTGGTTCGTATATTGATTCGTGGATCGATATAGAATTTTTACTCGACCTCCTCGAGAAAAAAGTTTTAAAAAAATTTAAATAATGTATTTAAAGAGGTCAGTCTGCACGTTGACTCACGGGTCGATTTAATATTCGTATCCGATCCGCTTAGAGAAAAAGTTAAAAAAAATTATTTTAAATGATTAATTTAAAGTGGTTGATCCGCACTTTGACTCGCGGGTCGATTTAAGATCCGTACCCGACTCACTCGGGAAAAAAGTTAAAAAAAGAAAAAGAAAAATGAACTTGCTGCTAACTTATATGAGAAAATCGATTCTACGAGAGAATAAAATACAAACCATAATTTTATTTTCTTATTTTTCATTTATTATTTTTTACCTCGTATAAATAAAAATATACAGTATACAATAAGATCTAATTTTTTTTCAAAAATACATATAAATAACATTTGAAAAATAACTTGTATTATGTAATTTATAAAAAAAAAAAAACAATTATCATAAATTTATTTTTTATAATTAAAAAAATATAGTTATATTTATATTATTACAATTCAAAAATAAATTATTTAAATAAATAATGATAATTTAATAAAATATAAAAGAAAATAAAATTAATTCTTTATTATTAATTAATTAAAAATACCCGGACGAGAGCGATATCTTTTTTCTAGTTTATACATAATTAGATAGATTTTATTAACAAACATATTAAAAATATATATAATTGTATTCTAAATAATAAATATCTATACTATAATTAAAAGTTGTCCTCATTTAATGTGAGAGCTCAATTTCAATTTTAGAGGGTTTTGTATTGGGACAACTAAGCATGATCATTAGTTGTATTGGAGAGGTTAATTAAGGTATTGCAAAGCTTTTTCTTTTTTTTTTTTATGAAGAAGGAAAGAAAAAAATAAAAAAGAAAAGAAAAGAAATAGGAGAGAAAGGAAAAGAAAGGGAAGAGAAGAGAAGAATAAAAAAAAAAAGAAGGAAAATTTATGTGTTTGTGTCGTGTTTATGTTCGTGTTATTTTTTGATATCATTATTGTATTCGAGATTCGAGATATTATAAATTTATATAATTTTGTACACATTGATAATTGTTTTATGTATATTTTAATGCTTTTGTGTATTCGTGTAGTATTCATGTTATTTTTTGTGTCATGTTTTAATTATTTTTTCTATGTTTTGTTCGTGTTGTGTTTCAATTTATTTCATATTTTGCATAGTTTGTCATAGTGATTCAATTTAAACTTTAAGTTCATTGATTTAAGAATTGGATCATTGCATTTGATATATTTATTAATATAAATATCATGTTCAAAACGTAGTGAGGGCATATTCTAGTAGTTATTAATAATTAAATATTTAAGTTTTTACAAAATAAATATAAATTTTAAACTTAATTCAATCCAAAAAAATTAATGTAATAATTGTGTTACAGCTCACAAAAAAAAAATGGAATAGAATTAAGTTTTTATGTTCTTTTATTTTTTCATATTCTTTATCCAGCACAATTTAGAATCTAGAAACTAGTTATCATTAATCAAAATTTCAACAGTTTTGTAGCTATGATAATTAATAAAGAAGTGTGCCCATCTGATTTCATTATTTGTTCGATTTGATGAATTTTGATTCGAGTCTAATTTTAAATATAATATTTTAAGTTTAGATTCAATTCAACTCGAATTATTATTTAATTAAAAATTTATTTTTATTTAAATTTTATTATAAAAATTATAAATTTAATATAAATAATTTTTAAAAAATATTTTAAATAATAAAACGAATTAAATCAAACCTAGAGGTGATCATGGGCCGGGCCGGGCCGCGGCCCGGTTTTTTTTCCTCTGTCCAGGCCCGGCCCTGGGTAGCCCAAGCCTGCCCGTTTAGGCCCGAAACACTGTTCATTGGAATAAAAAAATATATTTTTATTTTTTTTATAATTATAATTATAATTAAAATTAAATAAAATAATATTATTATAATAAAAATCACTGTTCCGGACCGGCTCGGAATATAAAATATCCTGCCCAGGCCCGACCAGTGAGCAAGTCTAATCAAACCACAATCAAATAAATTTTTTACTATCTGAACTAAACTCATAAATAAATCCAGGCCCAACAAACAAATACACTTATTTACTTCAAATCCTTTATCCTTCTACTCCCATCCCATCTTGGAATATTTTTTTATTTTAGTTTAGGACCGTTTTGTATGGAATTATTAGTGATAGAAATACTAGTAGTTTGATAAAGTATTATTTTGGGGAAAAATTCATGTGCAAATTTTACTTCTTCGAAACAACTGCCTGCAAATAAAATTTTAGTCATACTAATACTATATAATATAATTTCATTATGAAGATGGTAAATAACTTATCAGCATTAGCAAAGTTTACATGAAAAACAATGTCCAAAAGTCTAAACAATTATACATTTAACAAATACGACATAAACTTGTTTTTTTTTTAATAATATCTCAACCCAAATTAGTTCCCTCAACATTGACTTTAGAAAAATACCAAACTAATTAAGCCCCTAATGTCGTTCTCTAAATTCAAACGTTTTAAGAAATTCCCTTACCATAACAACAAAATGCGACAAACCCCAAATTATTTCTTGCCATTGTACATTGATTCAACCTTACCATCATTTCCTCCAAGCAACAGATATTTATCCTTCCTAGTCAATCCAGTGCACTCAAACCCCAGCACATCACCCAAAACCTTCTGCACGTGATTCGCCACCTCGATCGCCGATTTCCCTCCGGCCTTCACCGTCATCTTTTCCGGCAATCGATCAAGGAACGTGACCTCGTATGTTGGCCTAGGATTCATGAAGAAAAAATAAGGGTCCCAAAATTTGACCCCTCTCACGGTCGTCCCATAAAACATGTTCTGCTTGCAATTGACCGCCACCGGAACGATCCTATCACTCATTTCTGCGAACAAAGCACTGAATCGCAACAAGAACTGCTCACGACACGTGGTCCCCTCCGGACACACCACTAGATCGCCTTTTTGTAATAGTTCTGAAATTCGGGCAGCATCAGCCGCACGATCACGAGTTAAAGCAATGGCTGGGATAGGGGATAGGAACCTCGAGAGACGGCTTACGCTGTATGTGACACACGAAACTTTGCGTCCGAGTGCGATGGCGATCACGATTGGATCAAGAGCTGAACGGTGATTGCAGACGTAGAGGTTGCCTGGGGTCCCAGGAGATGGTGGGGGAGGTCGCTTCCCACGGATCACGAGGTGGATACCCAGCATTTCGTATGTGTAGCGTACGATACGCTCGGGTAAAGGTAAATTAAAGTAGACGCGAATGATGGACAGGATGAAGCCAAATGGCAGCCAAATGTAGGTGATCAAGGCGTTGAGTGGGTCCGGACGTTGGACAAAGCGACCATCGTGGAAGATTATGCGGCTCTTTAGGCGATCAAGTGGTACTGGTGTTGCTGATTTGCTAGGGTGCACCATGTACCCATCCTGTTTACATACATTAATCAATAATTTATCACAATTCATTTCCAATTTTCCATCAAAATTCATAAATTTAGTTAGTTTATAAAGAACAAAAATAGGACTACTAGGAATCCACCTTAGATTACTGGTAGAATCGCATTGAAATATTTTACAATTTTTTTTGCCAATATTTTAAGTAGATATTTCAAATTTATTACGTATTGTCAATTACTTGCTTTTATGTTGATTCTTAAAGACTTTTATTAGATTGATAAATAACAAAATTTAAATGAAACTGGATAGGATCATTAAATGATACTTTGATAATAATCAATTCGTCTTCGCCACCAAAAAAAGTACACAAATTTATGGGGTGGACAAGCAGCTAAATTTGTTGGCGGGCCGTTGAGCGATGTTAAGATTGTGGGTCCAATCGAACTCAAAACAATGAATAAAAAATAGGATCGAAGATTAAATCGATAAAAAATTTGAATTATTAATTGAATCAATAGTTCAATTAAAAAATAAATTAAATATTAAATATATAATTTTGATATCAAATAAATATTAAATATAATAATCTATCTATAATCTATAATATATATATATAAAAGTACGAATATGAATTTTTTTTGAACCAACGAAAATAATAATTATTGTTTATTATATTAATAAATTGCCATAATAAAATTATTATTATTATTAATGAGATTTATCTAATTTATAAGTAAGAATTTTAATTTCATTAAAATATTTTCGTTAAATAGATTAATTTGATAATAAATAAAAAAATATTAAAAAAGTATATGAAATTATTTTATTTTAAAATTTTTAGTTTTTAACTAACCTTAAAAAAATTAATCAATTTATTTGATATAAATAAAAAATAAATAAAATTTAAATTGAATTTTTTATCTTCGTAATTAATTTTTTATTAATATTAAAAATAGAAACTTTATAATAATTTAATATAATTTGCACATGAAACAAACTTTATATGTTAATGCAAATTTTAATTAATATACATTTTATTTATTTTAAAATATAAAATTATACATTTAAAAATAAATAAATCAACGAGTATTCACATGCAAACACATGTGATAACAAATACTAGTTATTTAATAAAAAAAGTGTATTTGATTTAATGATATGATTTTTAATATACGATTAAGAGGTTACATGTTCAAATCTTATCACTTAAAAAAACATTTAATAAGAAATCACTTACAAAAAACATTTAATAAAAAATAATAAAAATTAACATAAAATTGATTTTTATCGATTCACTAAATTCTCAATTTTTTTATATATACCGGATCGAATAAACCACTAATTTTTTTATTGAACCGATCCCATTAACTGTTCCGATATTGTTTTTTCAACATTGACTCAATACATTAACCTACCTCAACTGTTAACTTCAAACTGTTTAGATTATTTATTTTAGTAGAAATAAGGTCAAAGTCTATAGAATAATTGGAGAAAAGGATTTTGTAAATTGTGAACCTCAATTTTGCAACAAATAATAAAAAAAATCTTTTGAAAAATGTGAATGAACTATTTAGGTTGAAGTAAGCTTCAGGTTCAAACTGTTTAGATTATTTAATATTTTTAAGATTTATATTTAATACTCTGTTAGTATATAGCTTTATATATTGATAGTGAAACACATGATGTCACATGTTAAAAATTATAGATATATTTATTTATTTGTAAGGATATTTAAAATTTTATATTTGTTTATTAATTATGTGTTATCGTATGGTTCAAGACAGCGTATAGATCTATACACTGATAATACATCAAATACAAATATTTTTTTTATAACCAAAATAAACAAGATCTACTTTCTTTAGGCTAATTAGAGTGATTCAAGGGTGACAAATTAATGAAAGCAACAAGCAATTCAAGATTATCAAGTTTACACCAAACATGAATTTAATGATATAAATAAATATTTTAGCAAGATTACCACGTTAACTCTTCCCAGTTATTTGGCTTAATTTCTTAATGAAAAAAGGTTCCTTAATTCTTCTCAAGATTGAGGAAGTGAAAAAAAAGAAAGAAAAAAACATATGAATCAAAGCTTGATATATATGAACTAAGCATCCATCAACATGAAAGTCATGAAATTAAGAAGTAATACCAGTAGTAGTAAGTAAGAAGACAAACCTTGCAAATTGACATGAAATCATGATCAGATTCACGGTCTCCGATTCCAAGATCAGGCGATTCCTCACCAAACTCCTTCAAAATGGCCAATCTCTTCAACTTCCCTACTAAAACCCCGGGCTTCTTCACAAACCCCGTGGCCTTCTTCGTTTTGGGGTTCACTTCAATCTCTGTGCCTAAAACCTTATCTCCGCCGAGAAAATCCTTCACAAACGGCTCCACCATGAAAGTCGGATTCGCCGTCACCACCACTTTCCTCTTGCATCTGTCAAATACCTCGAAACTTTCCTTCCTCACATTCGCAGCATAAAATCTATCCAAAATAATAACCAAAAAAAAAAAACTCAGTAACTTAAGCAGAAAGTACTTCGAAAAGATTAGCAAGAATGAAGTTTTGACCATCTTTAAAAAGGTGAAGGTTCGAATCTCTTTTGCTTGTGATACCTGGGAAGAACAGCGCGGGAGACGAGCTCGATGTCGCGGATCTTGAGTCCAGCGAAGGAGATAAAAATGAGGATTTGGATACCAATAGCTTCGGAAATGAAGAGATAAGATATAATGACCAGAGGCAGAGAAAGAAGAAGGATAAGACCTCGAAGGAGGCTTCCCGCTTCGACGGCGATAAGCATGAAGTACGGAAAAGAGCTTCGTGAGATTAAAAGCGTGCCGTCGAGATCGGCAGCGATCGATTCGTACGTCGAACCGCCGCATTCCGTTATCGAAGGAAAGCTTCGCCCCGCTTTCGATGGAGCCATTTTTTTTTCCTTTTAGTTGTTCTGTTTTGCTCTGCTGTTTTAAAGTGGTGTATGTAAGGGGAAGGGGGCGTTGAGGGAGGAGGAGAGAGAGGGAACGTTGTGGTTTTAAATGTGGCGGTTGAAGTGTAAATTACGAGAATGGGCCTCAGATTATAGCGTGTCAGAGACGCAGAGTTTTACTGAGATGACTAATGTGCCCTTTCTTGATATTATTTTAACAAAATCTTCATTAATTTGAATTGTTGGGTTATTGTTGCTCACTGCTCAACTGTTTTTTCTGTGCAGACAAATTAATATATTTGCTGTCCGATATGTTGAAGACCCAAATTTTCGTATTATATGATTAAATTGAAAAAGAGTCAACTCTTAAATTAGTGAATATAATGGAAAAAAAATTAGAACGCTTTGGAATGCTTATATATGTTTTATTTGACAGGAGAAAAATCGAAAATTTTATGGAGGATCGGAGAGATATGAATAAATTTTGTACTGATTGATTACTAGTATAGTAAGGGATAGATTAACAGATCTAGTTACTCTGTAAATTACAATGAAAATAAATATCTATGTGATTCTTGAGGTCTAGAAAATACTACAGATACAGAGGGAATTGTTTTATTCATGCTTGATAGCATTATTTCACTTGTAACAAATTTTGCTTTTTGAATATATAAAATTCTTTAATTATCCAAAATATATATAATGAAAAAAATTAATTTTTTTGATCAGATATATGATGTGAAATTTAGTACATGCAACTGTAATATCTATCATTCTAAAACAATATTGAAATTTTTTTATTTCTTTCATGGTAAGTGAAGTTTAAAATTTTTATCAATAAAATTAAAAGATTGTCACATATTTAATTATGATTTATTTTAAAATTTTAAAATTTAATATTATTTATAGAGTTAAAAAAATATATTAACGGCTGTGTTAAATTAAAAATTAACTAAAAATCATACATTTCGAATAATTTTGATTGGTATTTTTTATTAATATAGTAGTAATTATTGAATGAATATTCCAATAACTTGATTTAAGGTTAGTTAATATACTATTTATGATAATAATACTGTATTAAATGAAATAGTTAATGAGTTTATTCATTATTTTTAATATGTTGAATAAAAATAGTATTGTATATGGTAATATTTTAAAGAGTACAAGTTAATGGTGCAAAATAACTTTTAGAACCAAATATAAAATTTTAACTCAGACCATAAATGGATAAAGGGTAACTTTGGCTAGTAAATTTTATTTTTGTTCCAGGGAACCATTTGTTCCAGGCTGTGTGTGTTGGTTGATCTGGTAAACTATGCTTCAAATTAACTAAGCCGAAAGGTGGGTCGCTACCACCGCAAGATATATAATTAGATATTTTTAGATCAAAGATTGGTGGCCCGACAGAACAAGAATTTCACCTATATTTCCCCATTAGAATATAAGCTCGATTTTTATTTGTTGCAACCAAATAACGATTTTTTTTTTTTCTGTCAAAGTTTAAGGTTGATTCTGTATTATCTCACTTTGAAGGATTTAATTTGTATATTACAATTTCATTAAATTTTATTTTGTACTTTTATCAAATCTGGATTTTAATTTAATTGTTAATTACATGAATTTTCAACTGTATAATCTGAAAAAGGTATCATTGTATAGTTATGATTTTGTAACGTGATTCGATTTAATTGATTAAAAACTTACCGTTAGTTATTGGATATGTATAGTTACGATTTTATCACATGATTCGATTTAACAATTAAAAACCGTGAATTATTGGATTGAATCCTACATTTGATAAAAGCACAAGACAAATTCAATAAAATTATAGTGTAGAGACTAAATCATTCAATCCAGGATAGTATAGGACCAATCTTAAACTTTTATTTATTTAATTTTTTTACTTTGGCGTATTTGACAAAACGAATTGACTTCGAGCTTTAGGGTAAGGAAATTCCCATGGTGGAAAGGACTTGAAGTTGAAGGACATGTTCAATGTCTTCACCAACGAAGAAAAACAAAAAATAAAGTATTTAAAGCCACATGGTGAAATTTAATACGTGAAAAGGACCTAATATAAAGTGACATGTGGGCGAGTGATCAAATTTATTGCCCCTTGTCTTTTATAATTACATGAATGAATTATTTTATGAAATTTGCCAAAGTATGTTTTTAGAGTACTTTTTTTTATATTAATTAAAATATTATTTATAATATTATTTTATATTAAATATAATATTGAATAGTTAATTTTTATAAATTTTAATATATTAAAAAATAATTTAATTAATATAATAATTTTAAAAAATATTCAAAGAAAATTAATGGCAATGTAAGAAAAAGGTGTACACTAATACTATTTACCATGTTGTAATGTTCTTTTTCAAAATTATATATGATATTCTTAGTACATGAAATAGGAATATTGTTAACATGTAGTCATGTAGGGTAAATCTTATAAACAAATTTAATTTAATTTTAATTGAAGTTGGGTTTGGCTAAGGTTTGGTTGGAGTAGTTGGAGATTTTGAAGAGTTTTCAATGGGTTTTCTTTTCTGCTTTTATATGTGGCCTTAAAATATTCGTACTCCAAGTAATCACAAGAAATTTGATTACGTGTGGATAAATAAGGGATTCTAGAAGACTTTGGAAAACCTCCTTGCTTCTTTCTATGGCAAAGAAAAAGAAATTTGATTACGTGTGGCTAAATATGTTTGTATTTTCATATGTTAGACATTTAAAAAAAAAATTGTGGAATTCTTAAAAATTAAATTTCCATTACTAAATTTAAAATTTTAATATTTTACCAACAAACTACACGATTATAAATATTTAAAATTCAATACTCATAATCATATGTCATTTTAGTACTCAAATCAAATATAAAAAATCTTTGGTCGATCATTGTCAATGTTAATTAAAGGTGTTCAAGGACAAGTCGACGAGATCCTGATTAATTTTTATTTGTTCAGACTCAACCCTAATCAAGCCAAATTCGAAAATTTATTTTATTATTTAAATTATATTCGAATATTATTTTATATTAATATTTATATATTTTTATAATTAAATTAAATAATAATTCGAATCGAGTTAATCTGAATTATTAAAAACATATTTCAAATTCAATTTAATTTGAATCGAGCCTGTCAGGTTAGACGATTAACTCGATCCGTAAATAAATCTAATGTCAACACAAGTGGATCCAATTTCTAGTAGGAGCTGCATTTTCGGTTTAAGAATTAATTGGAGTTAGACGAAAATAGACTAATTTGTGAACTAGAAAACCCTTCTATAGTTCACATCGCTTATTAAATTGACCCAAAATTTGAAACCAACAACAACATATAGAATTCCATGGCATTAAAATTTTTGGGATGTTGTCGAAAATCAGAGTGGTGGGGAGGGGAGGAGAAAATAGATAAGAGTCTTTGACTTAATTTGAAAAGCATTGGGATAATGTCATGAATAACCTCTGAAGTTTATCAAATTTATCAATGTGATACCTGTATTTTAAAAATGTTTAATGTGGTACCTATATTATCAAACCGTATATCAATGTGGTACTTTGACTTAACACCGTTAAATATAGATGATGATGTGGCATTGACCAATCAGGTAATGACAAGTGGTAGCACTGGATTTTTTAGAAATTAATATCTGAATTTTTGTGAAAAAAATAAATAAAATATTTAAAAAATAAATAAAAATATTTTAAAAATTAATATCTAATTTTTTTAAAAACTTAAACAATTATATTAAAATAATAATAAAATTTAAAATTATATTTTTTAAAATTAAATTCTATTTTTCAATTCAAAATTTTAAAAAATAACAAAATTAAAATATTTAAGTAAAATTATTTTTAAAATATAAAATATTTAAAATTAAATATTAAATCATTTATAATATCTAAATTTTTTTAAAAAAATATTTTTTTTAAAGAAACGTTATTTTTGAAAATTACAAAAATTAAATTATGAAATTATTTTAATTCTTTTAAAAAAATATTTATTAAAAATTTACAAAAAATAAATATGAAATTTATTTATTTTTAATTTATTTAATTTATTTAAAATTTTAAAATTTTAAAAATTTTAAAATTTTTTATTGATTTTTAAGTTAATACACGTTGCATCATTATCTGATGCCACGTGTCATCATTATATTTTTAAAATAATATTATTTTTAAAATTAAAATTAAAATAATAATTTTTTAGTTAGTACACGTGGCATCGTTATATGATGTCACATGTCAAGTTTTCAGTGAATACAAAAGCCACGTCATCAATTTTTAACGATGTTACTGACAGTACTACAATAACATACGGAGGATAAATTTTAAATACCAAAATAGATATTTTTATAATACAGATACTACATCAACAAATTTGATAAACTTTTAGGGGTTATTTATAACATTATACCAAAAGCATTTATTGATGGAAATTATGAGCCACCATATGCAGAGTTACGAGGGTGGAAATTGGTAGGTAGATGCAACGACCAACAACCTCACCAATAAAGTGATTCGACCTCTCATCCGCGT
Source organism: Fremontodendron californicum (assembly GCA_030761205.1). Lineage (NCBI taxonomy): Eukaryota > Viridiplantae > Streptophyta > Magnoliopsida > Malvales > Malvaceae > Fremontodendron > Fremontodendron californicum. The sequence continues at coordinate 2,149,774 of JAULJL010000015.1, read as the reverse complement.
TGGCTTGCCCTGTCTTTGCAATTAGCAAATAATGAGGTTGATTGAACCTCGAGTTTAATTCAACTGATTCATAAAATTATTTAAAAAAAATGATATTTTAAATTTTAATATTTGTAAACACTTTTCCTATCCAAAAGTATCTCCTTTGTATATATATAAAAAATAATAAGGTTGATTTTACAGTTGAAAGTAAGAGATAAAAAGAAAGGTTAAGGTTATTATATATAATAAAATGTCAATAACATTTAAATAATTATAATTATATTTTAACAAGTGATGTATTATGCTCTTGCAGGGGTAAATTTTTAGTACCAGAATAAGGTCAAATACATCCCTTTTAAACACAAAAGTACTACTTGCCCCCCCCCCCCCAAAAAAAAAACACAAAGTACTAGATAAAGATCAAAACCCTGATTTCAAGCTCTGTTCTTGAATGGGATGGCTCGAATGACTATTTGGTGGTAAAGTGCAGCAAGTGCAGCAAGTGCAGCCCCAATGAAGGGCCCAACCCAGAAGATCCACTGACAAAGGATGTAATGCAAGCTATTATGTCAAGCATGAATCAAAAGAAAAAAAAATTATATGTCAATAATATGGTTATAATAGTTTTTTTTTTAACTTACATGGTCATCCCAAGCATGGTCCCTATTATAGATGATGGCTGCTCCAAGGCTCCTGGCAGGATTAATGCCTGTTCCTGTGATGGGGATGGTTGCCAAGTGAACCAAGAACACTGCAAAGCCGATAGGCAATGGGGCCAATATCTGCGATGTCATTCAGAAAAAATGAAAAAGATCAAAAGATGTCAACAACCAAGTTAGAATATAGGAGATACAGATAGTTTTATGGACCTAAAATAATTTGCTTTCTGCTAGCCATAGCGGACAACAAGAAAGATTCATAGCATTCTTTAGAGTCCATTTGAATCCCGGTTTCATTTGAGATATCGTTTTATGATTGGATCTTTGACCAAGATCCAAATGGACCCTTAGTTCACTACTGACAAATGAACTTGTCTTAACTAATGGTCCTAGTGTTGATTCTCTCTAGGAAACAGAACTACATCCAACAACACCTATATTGCTCCGACTCTTCATTTTTCTTGAAGTATCCATGTCCACCACCCTAGTCCTACCAATATTGTTCAGAAAACGTTTTTCATAATTCTTTGCAAGCAGTTAGTGCATTAATCAGGGAGAGTTCATTGGAAACCTGTTGTTAAGATTTGACACATTTGCATATATCAAATATGAATGAGTTAAAGAGATTGCAATTTTTATGAAAAATCACACAAAAAATGCTTTAAAACTAGCCAAAAATGATAGAGTTTCAATCAATGTATATGCATTACCTTCTTCCCAAAGTAAACTAATTTGATATTTAAAAACCTTAGCTTAAAAGCAAAGGAAAAGTACAAACATGCTTATGAAGAAGAAATTACTTACAGGGACATGAGAGTCTCTGGCATTTCTCTTGGCATCAGTTGCTGAGAAAACAGTGTAAACGAGAACAAATGTTCCAACAATCTCAGCTCCAAGGCCGTCCCCTTTCGTGTAGCCATGGTTCACAACATTGGCTCCACCACCCAAAACCTCATATCTTGATTGCTGGAATCCTTTCACAACCCCAGCACCACATATTGCACCAAGGCATTGCATTACAATGTAAAAGATGGCTCTGGTCAGAGAAAGCTTCCTTGCCAAGAAGAGACCAAATGTCACAGCTGGGTTTATGTGTCCACCTATTCAGAGCATGCATGAACATGGAAAAAGTTAATAAAAATTACCTGAAAATTCCAAGAAATGTTGCATGGAAGTCATTAACAGTACAATGCCTCTGTTTAGCACTAGACAAAGGTGAGAAAATAGACTTCTGAAACTTTAATATTTTCCATTGTTTTGGGACCTAAGCGAAACCTAACCTCCATTTTATGTCCCAACTGAACTTACAAAAGAGACCAACTTTTTTCTTCCCTCAGTTTCTCTCTCAACGGTAAAAAGGGATTGTTTTTGAAATCACAGAGACTCAAACAGAACAAAACCAGAGAAGTGAAGCAAGAACCCAAAATTTTCCTGGCCTTTCTCCTCATTTCTTTCAGCACCCAACAAGGTTTAAGGCATTTGCCAATAAAAATTATGCAAATTTATATCAAAATGATCAAACCCAACAAACAAGTTTCAAACCTTTTTTTCCTTCCAAAAATCAAATACTCAATCCATCCCATTGTATTTGTCCATGTTTGACTTTTGGGTCAAACAACTTCAATATTCATTATTATTTTTAGTCAAATATTCATAGAACTATAAAATTTTAAAAATAAGATTTGCAAATTTGGATTTCCACAATTTTCAAAAAAAAAAAATATATATATATATATAATATAATATTTCAAAAAATAATGATCAAATTTGAGTGCCTTAAAAAATAAAACATGTACAAGCAAAATGAGAGAGTAATATCTTAAGAAACAAGTCACATGCAAAAAAATTTGTTGGTAAGTAAGAACTTGTTCCTTGAAAAAAAAAAAAAATCAGCTATGCTAAAACAAGCGAAGACAAAGAGATAAGTGATCTAACTAAACTAACCTGAGATACCAGCAGTGCAGTAAACAAGGGCAAAGATCATCCCACCGAAAGCCCAAGCAATGCCTTGGATACCAACACTCGAACACTTGGAAGGTGCCTTATTAACACCCATGACGGTCAAGACTGTGATGTAAAGGAACAAGAAAGTTGCTACAAACTCAGCAATCCCAGCTCTCCAAAAAGACCATGAGTAGAGCTCACCATGTTCAAACAGTGGAGCTGGTGGTGGCTCCTTGTAGTCCTTGTCTGTCTGTGCTGATGTCCCTATGGGTTGCCTCTCTGAGAACTTGTTTGCTCCCAGCTTAACGTCCTCTTCTTTGCCTTCCATTTCTTTTTTTTTCTCTGAAAAAGGTGGTGAGAGCAAAGTTTATTAAAGTTTAAAAAAGGGGCTTTTTTTATTTATTTTTTATCTTTCTACCAACTTTTATGAAAATGAAAATTTTAAATGCAAATATGCAATGGTTAAAAGTTTTGAAGTGCATTTAGATATAGTAAAATACATGGAGTACTTAAAAAGCATCATTAAGTAAATTTTTAGAATAATTGTGACAAAGGAAACTAGTACTCCTAATAATTAATTTTCCGGGAAAATGGAGTTTTTCTGTGGATTGATGAAGAAATGTTTCTGGAAAGTGCCAAAATTTAAGCTGAAAAGGATCTGTCATGGTGTCAGGATGTTGGGCTCTTCTTATCTTCTTTTTCCCATAATTAGCAAATTAAAAAAGAAATTCCTCTTAATGAACGACGTCATAGTATGGAGGCAACGTGAGAAATAAGTGAGGAATTGCTTGCATTGATTGCTTTACTTGCTTGCATGTGCATGTGGATGAGAAATTTTGGCCGTTCAGGGAGACCGTTGAGAGCGTGACAGACTCTCACGGCTTCAAAAGAATCAAAGCTGTGGACTTTAGTTTGTCTGTCATGCAATTTCGCAATGGCTAAGCACTCTGATTCGGAAGGACAAAATTGAACTATATAATATATACAACATTCAAGATTAATATTAATGAGAGATTACTCATAAGAAAGGAAAAAAAAAAAACAAAAAACAAAAGGACTTTACGTTACGTATTTACCTTGCTAATAACTTTGCCTGATTAAGGTAACTTTAAACTTGGGTGTGGAATTATTGCAGGGCCTTTTCACGAGAATGATAACAATGGCAGGTGGTAGGGACATGTGACCTAATACCTAATCAATCCATTTCCTTTATGGGGCTGGCTGGGGCATCATCACTTCTTGGACCCTTTCTTGTAACCAAACTTCAAATTTCCCCTCAAAATCGCCTTCCAATCATGCTCACGCATCTCCCTCCACTTGGCCGTCCAACCATCCTCTGATGGATAAAATAGAATAGTAATAGAGTTTCATTTTTTCTCACTTGCCTTGTAAGCAAAAACCGACCAGGCCAGCCTGCCAGGCACCAGTCATGGATGAATATGCATGTAATTTCATCCAGATATAAATTTCGTTTTCAAGTGTTGTAAACGAAAGTTTATGATATATAGTATACACATAAAAAAAAAATTAGTAAAAAATTTGAGGCCATTTTCTAATCAAAAGTAAAATGATTCGAAAACCTTGTAGTTTCAAGATGAAATTTGATTGCTTGTCCATATGAAACCAAATATATGTTTACACAGAGTGGAATGTGGACTCAACTTCTCCATTTTGAATGGGCTCCAAATAACAAAAAACTTGTCTTGGCCCGAATCAAGTAGACCAATCACATTTGTGTGGTCCGAGGCTCTCCTCAAAGGCGAATGCAGATCCAAAAAGCCCACAAACCAACAAAAAAAAAAAAGGAAGAAGAAAGAAGATATTATGTTAAAAAAAAATGGTTTACTATACAATTTTCCATGCAAGATATTTCCATTCACTTCAGTACAGACAGGTTCATTGCTCGATTTCTATTAGAGGGTGCCTTTATTTTATATATATTTTTGGCATGGAGACGAACTAGGTTCCCACATCATCAAATTTGGTTAGCTAATTTGCATCTTTACCATACTTGAGGGTGACAGTGACAGGCAGCAGGCTCATCCTTAACTAGCCTGGTCGAGGTCTAGGTACGTTGCACTACCTTAACTAGTCATGATTTCAAGGCCATTATGTTTTCAATATATATATATATATATATATATATATATATATATATGCACGTGTGTTTGTGCCTATACTACATTACATTCCATGGTGATTGAAAATTGAAACCCCACCTTACTTTGATTTTTTTATTTATTTGATTTAATTGTACTTTATTTTGTATTATCATTCATCTCCTTATAAAAAATATACAAAATTTGCCAATTCAGTTTACCCTTACAGAAAATTCCATGACCACCCGTATTTTAGAACCAAAAAAAAAAAAAGGAAAAAGGAGAGCTTAGTACGGTGCGATTAGCATTTAGCAGCAGTAGCATCAGTCGTGCGTGGATTTGCAGTGTTTCGGCAAAATTGCAGCGGCATGATTGGATCATTCAATCGCACGCGCACCATAGGCAAGGGACTCCAGTGGACAATTCTCGCTATAGATCTCTTTTCATTTTGTCCGATTTTAGTATTTTACCTTCCTTTAGATTTTGTTTTTAATAAAAGGGAGAATCTGAAAGATGCAAGAAAGAACTGAAAAGCATAAAAAATGGCAGACGTGAGTTGTTGGCGGAAGATGTAAGGAAAAAATCAAACTAAAAAAAGATGGCAATGTGTTAATTGTATTTAAATGTATTGTGTTTATTAAATATATATAGTATTCATATTGTATTTTTGTATCATGTTTAAAAATAAAGTTTCATATCGTTAAATATGTATTGTTTTCAAAAAATAATTTTTTAAGACCGACTGAATAAGAATAAAGTCTTGTTTAGCATTGCTTTTGGAACAGTTTTTGAAATAAAAAGTTATTTTTCACCGCAAACGCAATGTTAAACAAGTAAACAAAAAAATTAATTTTTGCTGTTGAAATCATGGTTTGAAAAGCCAATCTAAAAAGCTAAAAAATATAGTTTTTGAGCTTTAAAAGCTAACTTTTGGATATAATGATTTTATTATCCTCGCATCTCTATATTTTTATTATTTTAAACATATTTTTTTTTTGACATTTCAATTCCTCACAATAATTTTTCACAGCAATGACAAACACTTAAAAATTTTTAAACCACACTTTTTAAATACATTTTTTTCAACCCAAGCTTTTTCCAACAGTCATGCTAAACTAGTACGAAACTTTCTTTGAATTGTGGTATTTTTTAAAAAGAAAACCCTGTACTTTTTATTTAAAGAAATTTTTATTTGTTGATTTGTATTAAAATAAAATTTTATTTCAAATAAAAAATTAATTTATATTAAAGATTTATTTATATATAAATTAAATGTTAAAATTTATCTAGATATTAATAGGTGAGTTGATGATACAAGAGGAAAATGCTGTAAAAACAACAGAAAAAATAGTTCAGATATCAGTGAGGGAGGTTTATTTGGGTTGTATTAAAGATTTATTTTGATGATATAATAAAAATATAAAAGTTTATCTAAATAATAAAGTTTATGGTTTTTTTGTTTAACCAAATATTAAACAAAATAGTCAAGTTGTTAGATTGAGATTTTTAAAAGGTAAAAGTTTGCTATCATAAGGATCATAACTTTAATAAGCTTTTATGCATTCATAATAATTATAAAATTAATATGAATGATGCACTAAAAAATTTTATAGCCGTGCTTTCAATTTTTATTTTTATTTTTATAGCTGGTAAAAATTGTACCTTTGGCTAGTAAAAAGATTTGAAGTGGTAGAAGTGATTAATTTTAAGATTAACTTTGTTAATTAATCTTTCCAAGTTTGTTATTTGGAATGTTAATTAATTGGATAAAAAATGAATTAGTATTTTCTTTCAGAGACAGACAAGACAACTGCATATTTGATATTTCCAGGGCGGAGATGAAAAAAAACAAAAAACAAAAAAACAAAAAGGAAAGAAAGAACCTAACCCTAACCAACTCTAATAGGGTTCACGTGTGTGTGCGTGTGGTGACGTTTTATCGGACCCTCGCTCGTCCAAAGACAGCGACGCGGCTCGCACCTTGGACACAGAAAATCTCCACCTCCCCCCTCCCCCCATTTTTTAATTTCCTTTCAGCGTTTTACATTATTTATCTTTCCAAAGATTTAACTAAAATTTAAAAACACTGGAAAATATCAAAGTATATAAACATTATACATAAAAAATAAAAAATAAAACACACTCTATCTTCCTCTCCCTCTCTCTCATTTATCCATTCTGAGTTCGCCGACAACCGCCATATCTCAGCAGTTCGAAAGCTCTGCAATCTCCGCTGCCTTTTACACAGGTACAATTGAAATAACGCCGGTTTGTTTATGAATTGCAAATATAAATGAAATACTATATATTTAACATTAAAAAGAAAGAGAAAATCGGTTTTGTACTTATCTGTAAAGATTCACTTTCATGAATCATGTTTTTTTTTTTTTTTTTTTTTTCTTTATAAAATCGATTCGCGACGGAAATGTGTTTCATTTTCTTATTTTGATTAAAATTTTCGTTCAACTCACCCGTATCCTATAACTTAGCTGCTCGACTTTGTGCGCTAGGTAGGTTTAATTTTTTGTATTGATTTTGCAAATAAATTCTGTTGATTTGATGCTCTATGTGTGTTTATTTGTTAAAAGGTGTTTGGTTGCTGAGAAAATGAATGGAAGTAATAAGACAAGAAAAAGTATAGGAAAATGAAATAAATCTAATATTGAATTATAAGGTCTTTTTTTGTTGTGTCGGTAACTGATACCTGCAAGAAACTAGGTTAGCGATTAAGTTTGCACGCCATCGAAGTTTTTTTTTTTTTTAAAAGAACAGTAAGAACGGAAGAGAAATGGCTCTGTTATCTTTTTATTTCCCAGAAGCTTGGCAGATGAAAATTTTGGCTGCCATGTGGTATTTCGGTATTCTATGAACTGTTGAGTGACCTAACTTTTCTTCACGGTAACAATTTAAGCTACCATAAGTTGAATATCTTCTCACTTTAGAAATCAAATACATGAATTTTATGTTTCTAAAATGGTAATAGAGGTGGAATGGTTGTAATATCGGAAATAATATTTGGAAGTGATTGGATTCGTGAATTTTTGGATGTAGGGTCAAATAAGGACTAATGAGGGAATGGTGGTAATTCAGGAAAAGGTAGTTTTGTAGGGAATACATTTACGGAATTTGGATGTAATGCCAACAGGTGTTTAAGATTTATTATCCTTGCTAGGGATGGCAAAATCCGATCCGATCGATGGATTTCGAACCGATCCGAATGGAGAGTTTTTTTTTTTTATTTTTTAACAATGGAGGCGGAGCGGGGCGGTGCGGTTTTTTTTTGTTTGAAAGGCGGGGATGGAGCAGTTGTGGTAATTGCCTACTCCGCACCGTCCTGCCCCGAATACTGAAATTACAATTTTACCTTTAAATATTTAGCTTTTAAAAGAATAATAAAATAATATAATTAAACTTATTATTTTTCTTTTTCTTTTTCTTTTTCAAAACCTAAACCTAATACTTTATTTTTTTCTCTTCCTAGATTAGAAACATGTTTATATTGAATTTATATTTAAATTTTTTTACAATGCTTTATTATTTGAAAAAAATAAAAATAATTAATAAATATCGAATCGGGCGGAGCGGGCGGGGCGGTTATGGATGTAACCGACATCCATGGAGGTGGTAGTGGTATTGAAATTTCAACATCCACGGCAGAGCGGGGCGGGGGGCGGGGCAGAGTAGTGCTATGGCTGGGCGGGGCGGGGGCGGATACTGCAAAATCCGCCCCCGCCCCGCTCCATTGCCATCTCTAATCCTTGCTGCAACAAAGACAAGTGGAATGCAGGGTGGGTATCTGTATGCTTAATGGTTGAATGTCATGAGGTCTTGGATAGGCAAGTATTGCCTTGTAGAAATGGGGAGAGAAAATGGGGTGGAGCAAGCATTTTAGTATAAGCTTTAGAAGAACATTTATTGACTTAGTTGGGGTTTTGTATATCTAATGGATAGTTAGACTCATTTGCTGAAGAAAACCGGTTGTTACAATTTTAGGCTTTTTGTTTTGGTGGAGTTGGTATGTGGAAGTTACTTTGGAAATTACATATTTTTGTTGGAATGTTTGGTTCTTTAATGCAAATTCAGTAGAAGGAAAGTGTTTTTTCTGGTGAGAGAAAGTTTCAGATAATCCTGGTAAATGATTTAAATATTCGACTACTTTGCTATTTTCCCCTGGCTGCTGGCTTAGACTCTGATGTTAGCGGTTGCAGCGGTAGGAATCGTGATAATGTAGAGATCCTAGTTTTGTGTTGACACTTGACAGTCTCCAATATATTATCCAGTCTGAACAGTTTTAGCAGTGTGTCAACACTAAGACATGCATAGAATTAATTAAAAAATATTATTGACAGAGTCAGTTTATTTAGGTTCTGGGGACACCATTCATGATATTTAGTCTAGGAGCTTAGTGTATCTTCTCTTGCAACATGTTATGTAATTAACTACTTAACTGCAGAAACTTATCTATAATTTGATACAATTGTTTATTTATGCAGTTATTCTACTTAAGCTGAAATATCTGTCCGTAACTCTGCTGCATATCTTTCGTATTGTTTCGGTTGAGCAGCTTCACGTTCCAACTTTAAGTACCTCTTGAGATCTACTTCCGAAATCAATGTTCGTACAAGTGGGAAAATTTCCATTGATAATAGTACCATGGGGAACTTATTACAGGTTTGAGAGTCTCTGTCACTTAAGAAGCGAAGCTGTTGTTTGATCTACTGTATTCAAGCTTTTGAGCGCCAGAGAAGCAGGATATACAACTTATACTACAACAAGCTTTAAGAAAGACCTTTCCCGGTGTTTCAAATTTACTTTAAAATGTCAGAAGTTGATATGGCAGTCATTAAACCTGAGGTAAGTTGTTCTGAGTCTATTTAAATTTATAGAGTATCGTTTTTCCTTTGATCATAATGAATGGAGGTGAAGTATGTCTACTTTTCCGTTGACTTCTTTTACGTTGTAGGTTAATCATTGTTATATAGTTCAAAAGAGAGCAGTTTCTTTCATAATCTTCCGGTACATAACCTAGGTAATTAGCGAAATATTTAGCTCTGGTGTGACATGGACCTAATTATTGTGCTGTGAACATATTTGTTTGTTTGTATTTTTAGCAATTATATGCATAGCTTCCTTGATTTTCTTGACCTATGTAGTGGGAGTTAGGCTAGATGGGTGCCCCATTGGAATAATGTCCTGAGAGGATGGTGAATGACAACTATGTTTCTATCTGGTGAAATTGGGCTTTACATAGTTTGAGTGTTTGAAGGATGGGTATATAGGTAACTAACTCAGACTGGGTAAGAAGGTAGGATGGGGTTAACTGTTTAGCTGTTAAAAGGCATAGAATTTCTTGTAAAAGGTGGTAATGCTGACAATTATACTTTAGTGGTCTTGGTTTGTTTTTGAGTATATCTTTAAGTTTTGATTCTGAAGCATTGCCGGATTTATTCTCAGATGATGAAGTCTTATATTTGGCTTCAAACTGCTGATGGCTCAATCCAACAAGTGGAACAGGAGGTTGCAATGTTTTGTCCCATGATATGTCATGAAGTGATACAAAAGGGCATGGGATCCTCCAAGAGTTATGCTATATCTCTTCCTCAGCGAGTCAATCCTGCCATGTTAAGCCTAATTCTTGATTATTGCCGGTTTCATCAAGTGCCTGGTCGCTCTAACAAGGTAGGTTCAACATATTTCTCAATTAGCATTTACCTCTTATATTTGATGTTATCCTCTTGCTTTCTTTAGTAGATGTGTAATCTTTCTGGAGTGGCATAAATGGAGCCAATTTTTTTCCCTTCTTTAGGTATAGAATGACTTTCTTTGTATATTTCATTTCTTTTGCCACTTCCTTTTTTGGGAAAAGAAAAGGAATACGTGTTTCTAGGATATTCAGTTCGTATAGCAAACTGACTCTGAGCTTCCTCTCTCCTTCCTTTGCGTGTTTGTTTTTTCTGCTTGAAGGAGCGCAAGTCTTTTGACGAAAAGTTTATCCGAATGGACACAAAGAGGCTCTGTGAGTTGACATCTGCTGCTGACAGCCTTCAGTTAAAGCCTCTAGTTGATCTTACTAGTCGTGCCCTTGCACGAATTATTGAGGGAAAAACCCCTGAGGAGATACGCGAGATATTTCATTTGCCTGATGATCTTACTGAGGTGTTTGGTGCTAGTTGAAACTTCTTTATTTGTCACGTCCCTTCTCTGAACCACTTTTCTTATTTTTAATACTTATTTTTTTGGTTTAGGAAGAAAAGTTGGAGCCTCTGAAAAACACAACTGATGACCCACGCATTCGACTGTTGAATAGATTGTATGCAAAAAAGAGGAAGGAACTAAAAGATAGGGAGAAACTAAAGGTGACTGTCTCTTGCTTGTTTTTTGCTGCTTTCTCTGATTATTTCCTGCCCTCTTCAATTTTACTCCTTAGTAGTGCGTTTTTATGGTGACATGAACTTGCTTTGTCAAGTAATTTTATAAGGCGTCATTCCAACTCCCTGCTTAAAATGCATGTAAATAAGTGAAGACTTTTGTGTCTCAGAACGTTGAGGTTGAAGAAGAGCGTGTTGATGATCGTTCAGTTGATGACCTCTTATCATTTATTAATGGAGGCAATGGAGGTATGCTTAAGTTTTGTTCTGATGTAGTTTGTCTGCATATATTTAATTTTCTATCCCAAAGATTGTAGTTCTGTAAAACCTTCTCTGTTTAATGAGTATTTTGGTTGGTTGACCTGCTTACATTGGCAGAAGAGTCTTGATCGATGGTTTTACTGATTAGATAGCTCTTCTCCTAGAAAGAATAGTAAAATTCAGTTTAGTTCTGGTTGCATCTCATGTGTCAATCTCAATCTCAATGCCCAAATGTCCTTTATTTCCTTGCAGTCATTTGGGAGTGTGAGGGACTGAAGAGTGAATGATAGAGCCGAAATTGGACAAGAAAAGCAAATTGTTTTGTGTTCCTTTATCAGAAACCAGTTTGATGATTTATAAATTGTGAAGACACGGAAAGAACATGACCTTTCTTTGAAGATGCTACATGATGACCTGTTTTTCAGGATTGTGGAGAACGTTTTTAGAGTATAGGATAATAAAATGATTAATGTGCTTTTATGTTTCCTTCAATCATCATGTCTAGGAACTTTATCTAGGAATAATTTTCCAACAAAGTAAAAATGAAAATTGTCGAGATTTTACACTCAATTATGGATATCAAGTAACAGATAAATGTTTAGAATGCTAATTATACTTGTTTGTTTGGCATTTGGCATCTGTACTGGCACATAAGTTTCTTTTAAAATTGTTCTGCTTTCATGGATACCATAAGCTTTGCCTCAGTGTTCTTTTTCTAATTCCTTCTGAAGGCCTCATAGGAGGTAAGGGAATTCTGTTTTGCAGATTCTAGAGGGATTAAAACTTCAAAGAGTAAAAAGAAGAACCGAAGAAGAAAAGATCAGCAGAAGAGCACATCTACCAATGAAGCCACTAAAAACCATAAGAAGGTGTGAACCTCTCCATTATTACTTCTTTTTTCTTTCTTTGAATACTGCCAAGTTACTGAAGTTCCCCTCCTGTTCCAGGAGTCAAATGGTCTTAACTCTGTATGCCGTAGTGCCGAAGTTGGTCAGAAAATTCAGGCCAGTGTTGATGCTACCTCAAACTTACATGATGTTGAAGATGACATTTTTGCCAATAAGAATGGATTTGATGATGGTGATATTGATGATGAGATTGATCCGGCATTGAAAGAAAAAATAGACAGGTAAAGATGGATTTTTGCCTCGTAAATCTTCCTCTTTGCTCCCTTCCTCTTCTCCTCTGGAGCATTGAAGGAAAAAATGGTCACATAACCCTGGATTTTTTGCCTTAAGGCTTAATGTTTACATCTTCTTCAATGCCCAGGTAGTAGTGGTAGAGAAATAAATCCAAGATTTTGAGGTTTTTGGACTTGTGTTTTTATATACTTTGATATATATAGTCAAGTGGATGTTTTATTTTGCATATTTGGGAGGAAAAATAGGGGGTACGGATGCGTTGGGGTCCATTTCTCCTTTTTCTGTCTCTCTTTCTCCTCCATTTTCAATTGATCTATTACAGGTGTCCCACAGGATGAGCTGCCAAATAATCATTGTAATAACTAGACTTTATAAACATTATGACCTCACCTTCTTCTTTTCTTAATGATTCATGTGTAAGTCCATTTATATTTCTAGAGGGAAGTGCTGCTGCATCCTTATAGTTATAGAAACAGACTGATGTTCTATTTATTCTGTATATCTGGACTATGTTGGAAATTTTAAAGAATCTGAAATCATTGTTCTTGATAATTTGAAATCTATGTACTTTTCCATATTATTTTTAGAGATTGTTCATATTAATTGAGGATAAGTAGTATGCAGACTGTAGCCAACGAAGTGATGATGTTAATATCTTATACTTGTTTTTATGTTTTACACTATGTTGGAGGAAATTTGTATCTATAGTCCTAATGATCTTTCTTTTTATCTTTTGTTTAGGGAGGTAGAAGATTTTGCCCGTAGATTGAATTCAGATTGGCCAGAAAGAATGCAAGAAATTCTATCTTTGGGTAAAGAAAGGAAACCAGTGCATTTTTCACTTAATGGCAATGGTTCGGTAAGGAGATATGCAAGTATGTTGCTTTCCTTTTCCTATTATATAAGTTTGTCTCGTGTTGCTCGTGAAAAGTTTTATTCAGATTATCTGTGATTTTTATTTGCTTTTACCATGTCAATTCTTGTGAAATTAACTATTTGAACTTGTAAAAAAAAAATAAGCCTACATGTTTGCATTCTCATTGTTCCCCTGATGCCCAACTTCAGTTAATGATTGTCTTGGTTGTGATGGTTGGTTTAGAAGTTAAAACCAAACTTTGATTTTTTTGTTTTGTTTCCAACTATTATTCTCGTTTGATCGAATAAGTAAATAGCTAACACTAAAGTATTTTTGTGTGTTGAGGGTCAGATTCTGAGCAGAGATGATTTCACAATGAGGGTACTTCCTCAGATTGGCTCACAGCCTGGACAATTTTGATCAGATGCTTTTCAGGTGATCGAAAGATGGCACCTAGAAGGGTTGGGATCCTCGACATTGTGGATCCCTTGTAAGTTTTTAACTTCTTATTTTTTTTAATTTATTTTCTTTGTTGTGCATAGTCAAGATGCAATTTTGATTGTGAGGGCAACCCCTCTGTATTTTCATAATAGAAAGAAATAAGAAGGGAGAACTGTGTTTTGGTGAGCCAGTTCTGGTCAATTACTCTCTCTTGCAAACCTACTAGGGAAAAAGAAAAAAAGCAAAAACCCAAAGAAAGTAGTTCGTCTTATGTGTGTTCATTAGTTAAACTTTCACAAGTCTGATATCTGCCGCCTAAATCATGTTTTAGGCAATTATGGCCTTAAGTTAGAATGCACATATTCACATATTCATGCTGTTTTCAGTTGGTCTGTATGAAAGCCGAAGGGCTTTTCAACTACCCATATGAAGGCCTTCTGTTCTGTTCAACCACCATCTAATCACGAATTATCAATGAAGAAACCACTATTTTCTTAGGAATTGTTTATAGGCTATGAATTTTGGTTGGATGTTGTTGGCCTGTAAATGTAAATCCATGTTACTTACAACTTCGAAGTCAAAATATCCGGTATAAGATTGGAATTTGTGGGACTATATATATATATATTTTTTTTTTTTCTCGTCACATTTTAAAGCCACCCCTTAAAAAAAATTATTACCCTATTTGTCATAAAAATTGGTGCTCGATAAAGTAGAAAGCTACAGCCTTGTGAATATAGATTCCCTATAGCCTGTCGGCATTGCATATGTGGGTAAATTATAAAAGGACTTTGGCCCATATTTCTATGGTCTTGAAGATCAATGATGCTCCTCCACTCATCTCAATAAGCAAAAATTAGAACACTAAAATTGTGTACATCCATATTGCAAGCTGGCATCTTTGGTTGTGAAAAATTCGATTGTCTAACCAAACAGTGCAAGCATTGCTTGCTAGGACCCAAGTTTGTTCTGGTGGATTGGACCCAACATCTTGTGGAAATCGTAACCAAGCAAAGACTGGCTGAGTTTGGACATTGCCAGCGTTGGGTTTTTTTTTTGGGTCATTGGGCCACGATGAGTTGAAATGTCCTTTCAGAATTCTAATATATATTTTTTCTCTTGTATTTTTCTTTTTATTTGAGATAAAAAGATTCCAACTTTTCTAAAAGAGCAAAAGTTTATTATGTATTAATTATTGAAGAATGCATTTTTTTGTTGGTACTAAGTTAATTATAAATGATTTTGGCGGCGGTGCACTATAATTATTGAGTTTTATATTTGGAAATTGAGATAAAGTTTTGTATTTTCATTTAATGTTCGTTTAATTAGTATTTATAAGTATCAATTAAAAATTATTTAATTATTATTTTATAAATTTTTTATATTTAATATATTATTTTTATTAAAATAAAAAATTAATTATATATATATATATATTTTTATATATATCATCTTACAAAGTTGACACCATATTTTCAAAGATTTTTTTGACAAGAAAAAAGCTTAGCCGAATTTTTCTCATATGAAGGGGTCCACACTTGTGCCATTTCCCACACGTGTGATTCCACCATTAAAGATAGTGCATGTGTGAATAGCCTGCCATGACTGGTATCCATGTGAGGGCCCCTCCTTTGCAGCTTCAGTGCCGTCTGTCTAAAGAAACTCTGCTACTCCCATGAGCTCAGGTCCATCCTCTAATGACACGTGTTTCGTTTTTAATGGTTGGAAATGGATTCAACCAATAATTAGCTGAAATGTACCAAGAAATCAGTGAGGTTGGTATCACCTGATCCAGTTCGAATTAATTATTTATTGTGGAGTCTTATCTGTACGGTCTATACGGAAAATTTTAACCAATTTAGTCAGTAGCCGGTAACCTTTGAACTTGGATCACATATTGTCTCTGTCTGTCCCACGCGCTTTTTCTTTTTCAACTACTCCCACCGCTAAAGGGTGATTGGTGAGCTAACAAGGAAGATGAATCATTCCCATTGTTTGTGGTCCCCTTTTCCTCTTTCTTTTGACTAAAACAAAATTGAAAATAAAATTCCTTCCCCCACAAATAAAGTCATTTGACTATTTGAATTTTCTACATAAACTTAGTTAATCAAAATCTTGGTTTGACTTCAAGATTTAATTTAAAGAAATTACACTAAATTATGATTTATATTTAATATGATAACACATATAGTCATATATAGACATGTTCATGGGCCGTGACCCGAAAATTTTATTTTTTTTCTTATCCAAGCCTATTCGGATCTAGTCCAGGCCGATCCGTATAAGCCCATTTCACTATTCAAAAATATTAAAAATTATTTTTATATTAATATTTTTATATTTTTTGTAATTAAATTTTAAAAAAATTATTTTTTATTTAATAAATAGTAATTCGGGTCGGGCTGGCCTGAATTACAAAATACCTTATCCAAACCCGATCCAATATGAGCCGGACCGAGCGGACTATCCGGCCCGTGGACAGGTCTAGTAATATAGTATGAATTTTTCTATTTTTTTCAAACCATTTTTATGTTTTTTGTAAAGCAATCAATGATATATGTGTAATTTTTTTAAAATATTAATTAAAATAATATTTTTAAAAAATTTAATTAATGAATTATTTTTATTTTAAATTTAATAAAAATAATGCATTAATACAAAAAAATTAAATTAATAATTAAATAATTTTTAATTAGTATATGTGAGCATCGATTAACTTAATCCAATCTTTTTATTTTTTCAATACCTTAATAATATTGTTTTAATTAAAATAATTGATTTATTTATTATTATTAAATAAATTATAATGTTTATTAATTTGGAATTGTTAGACAATGATTGAAGCTTACTTTAATTAATAATTGGATTGGATTTATGATTAAATAATAACCAAATTTAGAATTTAGACCAAGACTTGGCTTGGATGATAACTACTTTATTAGTAAAAAAAAATTTCTTCCCCTAGAACCCAGACCAAGTCTACTCCAAAATTGTAATAGCGTGAAGTGCACACGCCGACCTAGAGCGTCAACCACATAGGAAAGAGTAAAAAGCAAATTCAGTCACAACTGTTATCACACGGCGTTTCTTTCATGTTCCAACCTTAAAACGACAACAACCCAAAATAAAAAAATAAAAAAAAAAAGCCCAAAAAAGAAAAATAAAAAAAAGTGATATTTTTCCTCTTCTTTTTCCCCCTGCTTCCATCTTCTTCACATTTCTTCTTCACTTTTTTTTTTTTTTTTTTTTTCTCTTTGAAGAAAGAAAGAAAGAATAAAAACCCTAGAACCCTTTTTTTTTAAGGTAATTCTTTCCAAATATGGAAATAAATAGGGGTGTATTTATAGTAGTTTTAATAGTAGTTTTGAGTGCTGGGTTGGGGTCAGCTGGGGACATAGTTCATCAAGACGACGTTGCTCCAACGAGACCTGGTTGTGCTAATAATTTTGTTCTGGTATTCCTAAAAAAGCCCTAAACTTTACTTTCTTTCTTTTTTCTCTGTTTTTTTTTTCCCCTTGCTGTCTGTTTGGTTGCTGAGAAAAGGGATGAATGATGAAAGAATCTTGCTTTTTGGTCTTGTACTTGATGTTTGATTAACATGTTTCTTTATATCGATAATTAGTTTAATTGTTTCCTTTTTGGGATTTATTTACTAAAATTATGACTTTGTCTTTTAGTTATTCCTGTTTGATTGCTGAGAAAATGGTGGCAAAATTTTATTGTTTTAGACTTATTTTTGTGGTTTTGGTCCTGATGGAAAAGGTAACATGGTTTTTCGTGAGTTCCTTTCTTTTTGGTTTGGATCAAGGGAAAATGAAGTGGTCAAATTTGCTATGAGCTAAATTAATGTTGTATAGGCTTTTTTTTTTTTTTTTTCTTTCTGATTTGGTTATTAAGGCTGGGAGAGGAAATGCATTAACTTTATTGAATTGTTTGTTTTTATGCATTGGAAGGAAAAAACTTGGTTAAACTAAGCTAAGTAGTTATTTTGTGCCTAGCTGAGTAGGACTCTTTTCCCATAATATTGGTATGGTGAAACACTTTTAGGCATTTCCTAGCAGCCAGAGGAAACCTTAATCTTTCCTCAAAATTTAAAGTAGATCAAAAGTATATTTTACTGGGATGATGACTTTCTATGCCTTTAATCTCCGAAATATTTGCAACTTGAACTCAGGTTACAAAAAGTTAATAGTTGAAAATACTCTGGCATCTTTTCTTTTCTTTCTTTTGTTTCTAACTTTTGGACTCAATAATAGATTTCTTTCTTCTTTGCTGCCCTTTGAAAATTGAGTTAGAAATGGTGCTTGTATATCATAATCTTTTTTTCTTGGTTTCATCATATTCTTTGTTATATCATTTTCAAAATTATGAATATGGTCTTTGCATATTAGATTTTATCCAATTTGTTTTATAGGTAAAAGTCCCAACATGGATTAATGGTTTAGAAGACAATGAGTATGTTGGTGTTGGTGCTCGTTTTGGACCTACTTTGGAGTCGAAGGAAAAACATGCAAACCATACCAGGCTTGCACTTGCAGATCCTCCTGATTGTTGCAGCAAACCTAGGAATCAGGTTTTCAAATTTGATCATTTTACATTGCATTCATCCAATTTAACTCCTAGATATATTCTTTCTGACATGTGCATGTGCTTTCATCTGATCAGTTGCCCTTAAACTTGTTTCTTTACTCATTCATAATCTTGAATATCTTGTCTGTTGGTAGCTTACAGGGGAGGTCATTCTTGTGCATCGGGGTAACTGTAGTTTCACAGTGAAGGCAAATGTTGCTGAAGAAGCCGGTGCTTCTGCCATCCTCATAATAAACAACCAAACAGGTATCTTGTGTCCTTTGTGAACCAAAAGAAAAGAAGATTTTCTGTGCACAATAAATGATAAGATTGTTGCTTCAAGTTGGAAATTTGAAGAAATTTTGTGGGCTTACATTTTGGCTTATGATATTTTTTCATTTTTCAACTGTAGCCACATTATCATGAGAAATGTTAATTACTATAACTGTGATCGGAAAATTACTCATAAGATAACTTTTTCTTCTCCTTATGATATGTCTCTAAATGTCGTTGCATTTTATCCATCCAAATTCTCTAGATAGCTTTTGTAATATCATCATTTTCAGTCCTTGGAGCGTATTTGAGCTATAATTGTGGTAGCATCAGATTCTTAATCAATTTACCTTTAGAAAGATGGGAAATGTAAAGATGATAGAATTTCTTGTAATGGCTAATTACAGTTATGAGCAATTGTCAACAGTCCAAAACTTGTTTTTACTTTCTAAATATTGAATTAGTTAATCTTATTCTACAGAACTCTTCAAGATGGTTTGTGAATCCAACGCTGATGTAGATATAAAAATACCAGCTCTCATGCTCCCTCAGGATGCTGGTTCACGTTTGGAAAAATATATAAATAACAACACCATGGGTATGACTTTCTTTCTTCCAGATTTCTTTTATATCGTCACGGTTGATCCTGCCTCTTTGTGTTCTGGAAAATTACTCTCTTTTGATCTTTTTCTTTGCTTGGTAATACCTCATATGGCATTATGTCAGAATGGATTTTAAATTGTCTGCACTTTTATCTTTATGTAGTTTCTGTTGCGCTTTACTCTCCAAAGCGTCCGGCAGTTGATATTGCCGAAGTGTTTTTGTGGCTAATGGCTGTTGGTACCATTTTGTGTGCTTCTTATTGGTCTGCATGGACTGCTAGAGAAGTTGCTATTGAGCAAGACAAGCTACTAAAGGTCACTTTATATCCTTTTAAGAGCAAATTTTATGCATTCTTTGTTAAATTCTGTTCTAGTATATATATAGCGACAGTTTTTTCAATTCAATCATTCACCACAATCATATGCTGATTGACGTTGTTTGCACAGGATGCATCAGAAGAATTTCTACAAGTGGGAGGTGCAGGTTCTAGTGGTTTTGTTGACATAAATACAATGTCAGCAATTCTCTTTGTTGTGATTGCCTCATGTTTCTTGGTCATGCTTTACAAGCTTATGTCATTCTGGTTTGTTGAGGTTCTGGTGGTTATGTTTTGCATCGGTGGAGTAGAGGTGCGCCTGTCTTCATATATTTGTATGCTTAGTTCAGTGTGGCTTATTTCCTCCATCTTGTTATTGGTAGTTCACAAGTTACTACTGAGCAACTTCATATTATCTCCTACAGTTCTCAATATTTTTATGGGCAGTTTTAAGATTTTACTAATGATGCTAGTTTTCTTTCCTTGTATTTATGTGCTCCTCTTCTTCCTGTTTTTGATTTGTGCTTCTTTGGAAAATCTTGCCAAAAGTTCTAACTGAAGCTTATTGCACTGAAGGGTCATCTTTTGACTCTATTTTAGTTATCTGAATGTCCCTAATATGACTGATGGTTATGATTTATGAAGCCATTTGATGGAAGCCGCAATGTTGTTGCACATGCACATCTTTTGCATGCCGAGCACCATCATCTATGTCTCAGTACTTTTCTGGACAATTATTATATACATGCACATCTTCAGAGAAGAAAACAGTTTTTTCAACATATCAAAGACCTTGAATCTGTCCACTGGAAAGGATATCAGTTTCTGCCTTATTGAGCATCAGCATTTGTCTCTGTGTCATCATTACTTTGGTGGACACTCATGTCTATTCCTTTATGTTTTTACAGAGGCTAAGATTTTAGACTACATGTCAAAGATCTTGGGTGTGTGAGATGCAAGGCTCACGATGCTTCCAGCTTAAAATAACATATCCAAAAGATATGTTACCTACTAAAAGAGTTTCATGTTACTCAATGTAATTTGTTAATGTGGAAGAAAATAATCATGTGATCTAACTTAGTGCTAGAAATGATACAAAAAAAATTTGCAACTTTGGTGAGAACCCATGACTGCCTGTGCAATGTTATTTTGAATCTCAATCTGAAAACATCTGTTGAATAAATATGTCTGGATGTAAAAATTACTTAATGAGATGCCACATTTGAATTCCATGTTACCTTTTTCTGACATTCACTTGTGATAAGGCCTGATAGAAAGCACAGAGGGTTGGGGGTGGGGTAGGGGAAGACTCTTTTGAGATGAAGGCTGATCCTTGATATCCCTTTTTGCTTCCAGGGCCTGCAAACGTGCTTGGTGGCTTTGTTATCATGGTATGCATATTCCTTCCTCATTGCTTTTCTATGTTTACATGTGCATCTTCTTGATTGTTCTGCTTCCACGTGACTGTAATTGAACATCATTAAGACCAAAGCCTCTCTCAGTCAGCAACTAAATCTCTATTTTCTAAAAGCAGCACTGTTCCTAGAATACATGCGTTTTTTTCCAAGTTTTTTATGAACAAGTTATAAATCATATGACACTGACAGCTAAATATATAGTTTCAGATGGTGTCAACGCTTTGCAGAATCATTTATTAAACTACCCTTCTTTGGAGCTGTTTCGCATCTGACACTGGCTGTTTGCCCCTTCTGCATAGCATTTGCTGTTGTTTGGGCAGTGTATCGCCGTATCTCCTTTGCCTGGATAGGTCAAGATATTCTTGTAAGACAACGTTTCTAGTATCTTATGTTCATATTTTATTATTACCTTTCTTAGTTACTGAATTTCTTCAGGTTATTGTATTGCATCTGATGTGTCCATTTGCTTGTAGTGACATCTCTTCTCATTGAAAATTAATATGCTTGGAAATTAGTTTGATTTACACTCTTATCACGGTGAACTGATGATATATGAACCTCCTCTTTTGCCCTCTCAATCAGGGTATTGCACTTATAATCACAGTCCTTCAGATTGTTCGTGTACCAAATCTCAAGGTGAGTATCTTGATTTATTTGGCTTTTTGTGCCTACTGCTTAGAGACGCATACATGTTTTGCTATTATATGGGTCTTATCTTCTCCATGTTTCTGTGCACACAGGATAATATATGCATGTAGCTAGTATACATATGAGAATGATTGAAGTGTTGAAATTTTTTTTGATGCTCTTTAGTGGTGAATTTTATTGAATCAGGTTGGAACAGTTCTTCTGGGTTGTGCTTTCTTGTATGATATCTTCTGGGTGTTTGTTTCCAAATGGTGGTTTCATGAGAGCGTGATGATAGTGGTAAGTGATTGTAAACATTATTTCTTGACCATAGAATTCTGATAATGGCTGATATTCTTTCTGTAGACCAGTTGTACCATTGAGGGAATGACGTTATTTTATTATTTTTCTTCTGTATAGGTAGCTCGTGGTGATAAAAGTGGAGAGGATGGCATACCAATGCTACTAAAAATTCCCCGGATGTTTGATCCTTGGGGTGGCTACAGTGTTATTGGATTTGGAGACATAATCTTACCTGGACTGCTTGTGGCATTTTCACTAAGGTTTGAACATTGGAGCCATATGCAACTTTGGCATGGCTACCAGCTGCCCTCAGGATCTAGAAATTAATTTGGTCTTTGTTATCTTTGCTGATTCTTTATGCTTTTGTATAGTTTAAGACCTTATAACCATAAGACCAAAACATTGCTGATCGTAATTTGTTAATTGACCATATTTACAAGATTTACATCAATAAGTCCATAAATTATGTCATTGTGGCTTATGAATGTGCTATTGGTCGAACTCAATTTGCAGCATAGTTTAAACTGGAAATAGTTGGTTCTGTTTGTTTTCAGTATGCTATCATCATTCAAATGTTACAGTACTTGGATTTGTTCCAAACAAAGAGATTGGTTTCTTATGTTTGGTCTGTTCATTGACTGACCATGTCGATTATTTTTGCAGATATGATTGGCTGACGAGAAAGACTCTTCGAGCAGGGTACTTTGTATGGGCAATGACTGCTTATGGTGTAGGTATGAGAAATTCTTATTCTGCACTCTGCAGAGCCCCAACCTGTTGATATGTGGGGGGGTATGAGGGAACCTAGACAAGCTGGAATTTTACTTTGTTCTAACTCAGCGTAACCTCAAATTAATGAGGCTCAAGCTCTTTACTGCTAAGGGGGAAATAAAAAATTTGTTTGAGCCTGACTTGCTGAGATCATATACTCTAAATTTAATAATCCCCTAACCCAAAAGGGGAAGAAAATGATATTGCCCGGATTTGCCAGGCCCCTAAATTAATGTGATAGGAATGTATATTTTTTTCCAGTTTCGTTTTCCTGGTCTCCTGTCTTGCAACATAAAGACCATTGGCTCATTAATTGTATATTCCTTTAAAATACTTGGACAGGTCTTCTAGTCACGTATGTGGCCTTGAACATGATGGATGGACACGGCCAACCTGCTTTGCTTTACATCGTTCCTTTCACACTTGGTAAGTTGCAATGAGATTAAGAGTAGTTCAGTTGCAGTAACATACATTGCCATGCTCATAAACCCTAGATCAAATGTTATCTTCCACTTTATTTCTCTTACAATGCATCTCTTGTTTGGGGTGCAGGGACCTTTATTACATTGGGGAAGAAGAGAGGTGATCTCAAAACTCTCTGGACAAGAGGAGAACCAGAAAGGCCTTGTCCGCATGTCCGACTTCAGCCCTTACATCGAAAAGAATAATGGTAATAAACCCTGAAAAATCAGTACCTCAAATGTATGCCAGTTTTTGGCTTTGAGTACAGAACCAGTTGATACGCTTTTACCCTTTTAGGTTGTAGAGAAGCATGTAATATTTGCAAGTATAGTTATTGCAACACCTTTAGAAATTGACCAGTAACAGACTACTTTTAAGCCAGTTCAACTAATTTCGTAGAAGCTTTACCTTTTATTCTGTAAAACCATGATCAGATAGATGATCACAAAGTAATTGATGAGTTTGGAATTTGCCTAAAACCTGCGTAAGTGATCTTTTGTATGAGTCTGTATGTTTCATCCAAGTAATTTTGTGTTGTCTTTTGAGCTGCATGCGTCACATGGCCATTACTTTCTCTTTGCAAAGTCGGCTTATTGGAGTGTACAGTACTCACGGTTATATACCCAAAAACGTATCTTTTTCGAAGTGAGATTAATGCATCATGCTTTACTTCTTTATAGTGTTTGGCTTGTGAAGGAAAAAAAAAGATAAGAAAAATCCAAGAATGAAAAAACAAGATATTTATACAAGATGGGCAACTATAGGAAGGAGAGTAGTAAAACATGTTCCAGGAAACAAAATACAATTTTCAACGATTTTGCTGCCACTGCTGAATAGCAGAACGAAGAGGAAAGTTGGGGATAAGATTGTGATGTGGAAGCCTGAGGTTTGTCATAGGGGAGGTGTCATGGTCAGCCAGCCATCCTTGCAATGCTGTTGCCTCGTAAGTATAACCATCGGCTGCCACATGCGGCTCAGTCATAACTCCCTGCAACCCAATTATCAAGTGAATTGGAAAGTGTGTTTTATGGGATGGAAATACAATCCAAATTTGATTCTAGGCAATAAACTCCAAACTTAAACGATAGAATTAAGAGAATTTAATTCTGGTGGATAAAGATAAACCACCTAAAGGGATATTAAAACAATGAAAGAATAATGGACCTAACCTGTAAAATGGGACAAATGAAATAAGATGGAGGCTCACGATTATCTTCATCAGACTCTGGAAGGTATGATAATGAGGCTCCACAAGAAGGTCTCATCGTTTCAAGCACCTTCAAAATCTCTGAAGCTAGATCAGGTCGACGGCTTCGGTTAATGTCACAACATCTTATAGCCAAGTGAGTCAACTGTGCAACTTGGTGTGGCCAATTTCCAGCTGAAGTATCTAAGAAGGAATTCAGATTTCCTCCATTAAATAGTGCATTTTGAGCAGCCTCAGCTATACCCTGAGTTGATCTCCCACTCAGTAACTGTAATAGTATAATACCAAACGGGTATAAATCTAAACTGTGAGATAATCTTCCTGTATTACGAAAATCAGGATCAAGGTAAGAATGTCCGCTCCTTGAGTTTTCTAGAAGAGAGTGTGCACGGCAGGCTCCGAAGTCGCTAAGTTTGCAGCCAAAGTTAGCATCAAGGAGAATATTCCCAGGTTTTAAGTTTCCATGTACTAGGCTCTGAGGTTTACTTGAATGTAAAAACATGAGAGTAGAGCCTAGCTCAGTAGCTATATGTATCCGAGTTTGAGATGACAGCGGAGGGGTGTCATCTCTGCAATTCAAACGATCTTCAAGGCTTCCATTAGGAAGATATTCATAGATTAGAGCCCAAATTTCAGGGCAGGCTCCAATGAGAGTTACTAGGTTTGGATGCCTCGATTTACTCAAATCATCAACCTGAAATACAGGAGAACATACTTTATTTCACTCTATTGTATTTATGCAACTTCTTTGAATCTAAACTTTGTACTCTCAACAACTTTCATGTTGCTTCAGATATTAGTAACTGTAATCTAATTGAATACTAGCCTTCAAACTACAAGAACCACATAACTTTAGAAGAATTATCTGGTAGAAACTCAATATATAGGCAACGAGTTTCCTTACCTCCTGTTGGAATTCAGAGGGGTTTTGTAAGCTGTTTTGGCCGAGGACCTTTATTGCCACTTGAGTGTGACGAAGGACACATTTATAGTATACGCTCCCCCGAGTTCCTTCTGCAATCTTAAAGGATGGGTGAAAGTCCTCAGTGGCTTCCTGAATCTCTGATACAGAGAACTCTGTAAAGGGTTGCTGCAAATGTGGGGTTGAGGTCTCTTCTGATTGTTTTCTTAAAAGCTCTTCAGTTATCTTACGAGTATTTTCAAGCTCAACCTGCAACTCATCTTTTTCTTTCTGGCAAATTTGTAACTGATCCAAAGTTGCATCATGAATCTCTGATGCAGACAACTGATCAGGGTAGAATTGCTGCATATGTGTGCTTGATGAGGTCTCTTCTTCTGCTTGTTTTCTCAAAAGCTCTTCAGTCTCTTTACGAGTATTTTCAAGCTCTACTTGCAACTCATCTCGTTCTTTCTGTAAAAATTTTAACTGCTCCTCAGCTGATAACAACTTATCTTCCAATTGTTTCATCCTGTAATTTGAGTTGGTGACTTGGCTCTCCAGTATAGACTTTTGTTCCCTGGCAATTAAATGCTCTTCATCTCTCTGCCTCTTCATCTTTTCAAGGTCCTCTTTCTGTTTTGCAAGTGCTACCTCAGTTTCTCTCTTGCATTCATTATACAGCCTTTCAAATGCTTTTGCCTATAAATTAAAGGCAGGGATTAGCAACTATCAAATACTTGTCTTAAAAAAGAAATTTGTGGCGGCTGATTAATTCCAGTCAGTTGCATTTGCATATGTTTTGCGAAACTGTCACTAAAATTCACATGAAAACACCTAATCAATGGTGACTCATTCTGTTCTCAGTGCAAAAAAAACAAAAGCATCTTCTAAAAGAGGAGAAACAAAGGCTGAATTGCAAAAGACTTTACTTGGCGCATAGCCCGGACGGCATTCATTTCAGCTTTCACACGCCTGTTGGACTCTTCAAATACTTTTCGATTTGATGATTCAACTTCCTGCAACGCCTGTTCAAGTTGATCATAGAGTTGATCACTGCTACTTCCTTCCTGACAAAAGCCATTAACCATCAGGGACATTAGCAATCATCGGTTTAAATCTGAAAATGCTTCATTTCTCAGGTTCCAGTTCAAAATTAAGATAAAAGGGATGTCAAAATGGCTGTGGTGATGATCAGCATATGACAAAAGGAATTTGAAGAGCGGACATTCTCAAGATGTAGCTTTTATGGCAGATGAATAGAAATTGTACTATTGTGTTCCAGTACATTGGGCATTGATAATTAATCACGAACCTCTCCAGATTGAAGCAATACATATGGCTCAAGCCCACATTCACTCTCCTCTCTTTCCTCGAACTCATTCGAGTCTAAAATTCCAGCAGCATCACTAGAGCTTGTCAAACAACTGGAACCTGATGGACTTGGTGCATTTGATGATTGCCCAGTTTCAAACCTGCACTAAAGACCTTAAAGTCAATAAAGTGAAGCGATTGGATTGTGCAATCTCATTAATGACAAATTACTGAGAGTCTGAGAGAGAACTTTTCACCCATTAGCTTGATATATGCATCTCAAAAGTTCCAACAGATAAGACACATAAATTAGAATCAGGATTTTGGCAATCATTGAGCATACCTTGTGTGAACAGGGTGCTCCCTGCAAATGAACCAAATTTGACAGGAAAGTGGTGCATTTTCGTTCACATATTGTGCTTTCCGAGACATGAGCCGCATTCCCCTGCAATGTTAAGGTCAAGTTTAGCAGCAGATGAGTGCAGAAAATAAATAAGATCATGAATGTTCATAGAACTTTTTTTTTGGGTACATATACTGAGAACTATTTAATAACAAGTTAATTGTACTCTGAAAAGTGCTCATCAGCTGCTGCTCCCATGACTAGCTTCTTGATATTGTGCCGATGAATCAGTTCCACAATCCCCTTTGCAATATCATCACTATGAATATAGAGTTTTTCTGCACTGACCTACACAAAGAAAATGAATGCCAACTTACCTGCTTTGATATAAAAGCAGGTGGACCATGTTAATAAGAACTACTGCTAAAGGAAAAATTCTTGAAAACTGTTGTTTGTGGGCATACAGGGGCAGTTTTTTTAAACTTTCTCCATCGAAAACAACTCTCTGAAGAATAAAATTGGATTTAATTTAATGTCAGTTCCCCAAAGTTGGAAAACTAATGTGATTTCCACCATTAAACCCTTAGAGATGTGTCAAAACATGTCTAGGGTTCTTTCAACGAATTCAAGAACAGAAATTCAAAGTTCACAATCACCCATGTTTTCAGTAAATAATTGCAAACTGTTTCCATACCTCCATTAAAAAACTATAAATCCATGAAAATAGAAACGACTTTCCATTAAGCAAACATGACTCTTCTGCAACTGTACAAAAAGAAGATTGAAGAAGAAATAGTACCCCTGCTTGACTACAAA
Source organism: Fremontodendron californicum (assembly GCA_030761205.1). NCBI lineage: Eukaryota > Viridiplantae > Streptophyta > Magnoliopsida > Malvales > Malvaceae > Fremontodendron > Fremontodendron californicum. The sequence goes on along the minus strand of JAULJL010000015.1, from coordinate 2,122,102 downwards.
AAGGAAGGTACTCATCCATGATCCGATGCATCATGTCCTTTCCGACTTCCTCTAGACCCCTTAGTTCTTGTTGATCAAACATGATTTCAGCTAAATTCCCACCAACTCCATAAGGGGAGGAAGGAATCAGAAAAACACAAAAGCAGATTACATATATATAGCCAACGAATCTCTAAGAAACCATTAGAAATCAACAGAAAAGAAAGTCCAATTTCTTTACTTGAGCAGCCCAATACGTTACTATTAGAGTGAGTTGACTTACTGGAGGAGATCATTTTGGAAGGCTGATGAACATGAAGAATGCAAACTTTTAGAGGACTAAGATTATGTAATGTCCATAACAAAGTGAGCTCACTTTCTTCAACTTCTCCTACTGCAACATATATGGTATCATCATCACTGGCCATGTTGTTAATAACAGGAGTTGTTTAATGATCTCTCGCCTCAGACCCACTTTAATAACTCCCTGAATCCACCTGTTTTGGAGTTGCAGGCACCAGGACTCAGTAAGCCAGAGCCAAGGCAATTCATTTCTTTCTCTTCAGTCTATCTAATGTAAACCAAGAAAGTGAAACCTTCAAGGTAAGGCCTGTTGATGCAGGAGACTCGTCCAGGATTATATCATCCGGAATCTTTTTTTTTAAGTATTTATATTTAATATTTATGTTTTATATATATTTGAATATAAATACATAAATGTAATCCTTTCAAAAAAAATTAAAAAATGAACATATTTATATTATAGGTACTCATATATCACACTCGTCTCACATCCGATTAACATAGATAGTGACGGAAGAATTAATCACTAAGACCAATATTACTGTATTAGCATGCTTTTTAGTATTAATAATTAATAATATCCAAAGGAAAATAATCCAATTTCCAAAATCTTTTTTGGCTGCTTTTGGACCCAGAAGCATTAATTTTCCATCTTTTTGGGTTTCATTGGTCACTGCTGGGTTCATTACACCAACACCTTTCTTCTTTTTCTCGTCCCATTGGATATTAGTAAGCATTATTCTTTGTTTCTTTTACCTTCTTCTGCCTTAATGTGTACGTCTCTTCTAAATTGAAATTACTTTTATATAAAAGACTAAGTTACGAGAAAAATCTTTTTTCATCTAACTTTTTTTTTGGGGGGTTTCTTTTCACTTTATCTTTGTGAACTGTGAAGACTGAACAGGAGATTAAGCCTTAAGCTAAAAAAAATACAAGTAGATAAACATTTGACTGTGTTGCGGTTGAGGAAGGCACGAGTAAGGATGAAGATATAGTAACAAAAGATTTTAGGACAAATTGTTTGACTTAGGCCCCGGTAATTTTACAAATCCTACACTACTAATAGTGTTATTCAGATTTAAAGATAAGTGTCAAAATATAATATGAGTTCAATACAAATAAATTCATTTTTTTTAAAAAAAATTCATATATTTAAAAGATAGTACTTATATTCATAATTAAATTAATTTTACAAAAATACAAGTAAATATTTCTCATATATATAATATTTATATGTTAATATGCACACATCCTACTTAAACAAGCAACGACATGAAACTGAAAGTTCCAACTTCCAAGGATACGAAAAAAAAAAACATACTACATGGGGAATAGTAGGAAACTAGTGAAATATGTTCCTGGAACACGGAACAGCGCCAGAAAAACATTACATGATCTTAGCTCAGGGTCTAGGGTTGCCTGTCATGCGCTAATTAATTACTAAGGAGGAAAACAAAACAAAATACAATGTTATTGTTAATGCTGCTGCTGCAGCCACTCCAAGATTGCTGAACGAAGCGCACGATTAGGGATGAGATTGCGATGAGCAAGCTCAGTGTTCATCACGGGAGAGGTATTGTGGCCACTATCCAGCCATGTCCGCAACTCCCGTAATTCATAAGTGTATCCATCGGCTGCCAGATGTGGATTTGTCATGATTTCCTGCAAACCAATCGTTACTTTAGGTTTTATATATATTGGATGCAAATGTAACCCAAACTGGTTCTTGCATCGGAGTCAAGAGTTAGAGCTACATACATAAATAAATCACAACACCCTGGCTAGTCTGTCAGACTTAAAAGATATATAGAAGTAATTCTCACTATTATCACAATATTCTATTGGTATTTGCTTTCAGTTTTCTCAGTCAGTCTCTCTCTACTATGCATAAAAACTGTTGGTTTTTTCACTCAAATTCTTATTATTTGTCATAACAAAAATTAAAACCCAAAAATATATATTAGGTTGATAGGACTTGGAATACCCAATATACATCAAGAATCTTAGCATTTGAGAGTAGGGGATATGTGAAGGCTTTGAATTGCAACAGTTAACTGATGCTGGGCCTGGTATTAACATGAAAATGTGATTGTGGAAACAGTGAGAGAATTATAACTTTAGTCCTGGTAAGTGATAAACAAGGATGGAGGCTAACCTTTGAAATGGGACAAAGGAAATAATGTGGAGGCTGAAGATGCTCTTCAGACCCTGCATGGAATGTTGACAAGGGTCCAATAGAATTTCTCATCTGTTCAAGCACCCTGTAAACCTCTGAAGCAAGGTCTGGTCGACGGCTTCGGTTAGTATCACAGCATCTCAAAGCCCAGTGAGTCAACTGCGCAGCTTGCAAATATGACCAACCTCCAGCTGAAGGATCCAAGAAATCATTAAGATAATCTCCATTTAGTGCATTTTGCACGTCCTCTGTTATACGCAAGGGTGATCTCCCAGTAATTAACTGTAGTAATATAATACCAAATGAGTATATGTCAGAACTAGGAGTCAATGTTCTTGTTGTACGAAACTGAGGATCCAGGTAAGGAAATTTGCTGCTTGTATTAGTCATATTGCTTGAATTTTCGAGAGAAGAGAGAACATGGCAGACTCCAAAGTCGCTAAGCTTGCAGCCAAAGTTGGTATCAAGGAGTATATTCCCTGGTTTTAGGTTGCCATGCACTAACCTTTGAGGCTTACTGGAATGTAGGAAGATGAGGGCAGAACATATCTCAGTAGCTATATGTATTCGAGTTTGCCATGACAATGGGGGAGTATTATTGTTGCGGCTCAAACGATCTTCGAGGCTTCCATTAGGAAGATATTCATAGATCAGAGCCCATATTTCAGGGCAGACTCCAATTAATGTGACCAGGTTTGGATGCCTCAGCTTACTCAAAATATAAACCTGAAATACATATTTAATTTCTTTGAATCAAAAAAGTAATATTGCTTAAATATGTCAATCTGAAAAGAATATGTATATACATCCAGTAACTTAAAAGTTTCAGTCTTCATAGGATTGAAAATTAGGTTTACAATATTTGTACTCATAAGAACTTTCTCGCCAAGGCATAAAATCCTGACTACTCGAAATTAAGCCACATTGAAAAAGTCATGTTAGCCTCCAAATTTTCGAAATCAAGGCCACTAAATTATCACATATCTTTAATAAATTCTTGGCTTAAAACGATAATTCAGGTGATACTAGCTTACCTCCTGTTGAAATTCCTGGGGGCCCTGTAAACTATTTTGGTGGAGCACCTTTATAGCCACTTCAGTGTGACGAAGGATACATTTATAAATGCTCCCATATGCTCCTTTTGCAATCTTAAAGGAAGGGTCAAAGTCCTCAGTTGCGTCATGAATTTCAGTGACAGAGAACTCTGAGAAGAATTGCTGCATATGCACACTAGAAGTCTCTTCTTCCTGTTTTGTTGAATGCTCCTCAGTTTGCTGGCAAGTATTTTCAAGCTTTGTCTGCAACTCATCTCGTTCTGTCTGGCAAATTTGTAACAGGTCCATAGCTGATGACACCTTAGCTTCCAATACTTTAATGGAATCTGAGTTGGTACCTCGACTCTCAAATGATAACTTTAGAGTTCTGGCAATTTTGCGTGCTTGATCTCTCTGCTGCTTGATCTGTTCAAGTTCCTCGTTAAGTGCTGCTTCAGTTTCCCTCCAGCGTCTTAACTCTCCAGCGTATGAGCTTTTCATTTCATTTGCCTATAAGTTAATGACGGCTGTGATTATAAAGTTCTGAAATTCATTCTCAAACTTTGGCAATGGGATTAAAGAAAGCAGGTTTAACGCCAATCAGTTGGATTAAGAAAGACAGCATGAAAACACCGCATATTTGGGGTGGAAACCAGATATTTGGAACTTTGAGCCAAACTTGATACAGTAGATCAGTCAAACTAAATGGAATAAATGGAATAAGCAGTTACATTAAATGTTTACTTCATTTTATCCATTGTTCCCTACAAATATTAGTGCAGTCTAAGTAGAATAATCATTAGGTTCTTTTTATTGAAGACAAAGCAAATATTTGGACAATGTCAAAGGAAGCAAGAAGTTGAACTCCCAATCTTGAACTCCAAAAAACCTGACTTAAATAAGTAGATAACATGTTTCCCTTATGGGATCAGTAACATAAGAGCTAGATATAACCTTTACTATCTGCAACAATAATGTAACTATAAGTTTGAGGTAACTCCTTTTCTTAGTCCAAAAACAAATATATCTACACAAAAAGAGAGGAAAGGAGAGCAAAATAAAAAGAAAGGGACATTACTTGGCGTATTACAGCATTGAGAGCATTCTTTTCAGCTTTCGCACGCCTTTCCAACTCTTCAAATGCTTCTTGATTTGATTTTTCAGCATCCAATAGGGCTTGTTCAAGTTTATCAAAGGGTTGATCATTACTACTTCCTTGACCTTCCTGTGAAAATTCATAAACCATCGAAGACGTTAGCAAAAGGTTTAGATTTGTAAAGACTGGATTTCACTGATTTCATTGAGAAACTTAGAGAAATTGAACTTCTAATTGATCACATGCTTGATGTATATATATTTGGTCCATTAATGTAAGTTTTAAAATTTCCCTGTATAATCAGGCATTGATAAATAATCAAGATCTTCGCCAAAGTGGAGTAGTACATGGAACTCAAGCCAGTCTGGACGCTCCCCTGATGTCTCAGACACAGACAGATCTGAAAAGCTAGCCACTATGCTAGAGCATGTCAAATAACTAGAACTTGAAGAAGGGCTACTCAGGTTTGATTGTCCAGTTTCAACAAGTGACCTACAGTAAGAAGTTCTTAAATAAGTATGCGGAAACTTAGGAACAGATAAATAAGACTCTTAGCGAGCACACCTTCTATGGACGAGTTGCCCCCCACAAATAAACCAAATTTGACAGGAAGGTGGCGCATGTAGCTCCAAATATTGGGCTTTTTCAGACTTGAGATCAGCCATTCCCCTGCAATGTTAAGGCAGGCAGGTGAGCAACGTTAGCAAAAAGTAAATATTAATTTAGTTGGCCATCGACAGAGTTTAGTTAAGCAAAATCCAGCAACAGCTCTAGTTTAACAAACCTAAGAGTAATAGTTCTATGCATCTAGGTTGGTCCGACTCTTCATTTTTATTGAAGTATCCGGATAAATCCGACGCATATCCTGACATGGGTATGGAGGTATAACTCTCCAAGGACCTTCTAAATACATGAAAAAAATTGAACATACCCGTATCTGACACTCAACACTCACATCCGAGTAACATTGCTATGTGAATAGGGAATCAAACTTGTAATTGTTTTTTCAAGAAGAAACAGTAAACTTTTGCTTTCCTCAAATAAGAAGACAGGAAATTAAAAGAAAAAAAGTTTATCTCTACATCAACTGCTGAGATTTTTTTCAGCAGCTTCCAACAGGTCAACATTTACTTTACTCTCTGCCCTGAAGAAAGCATGCCATTGCTTGATCTCATGGATTCAGGGCATATTAAGTCATTAGCATAGTTGTACAACAACAATAGCTTTCGGAAATAAGCATAAAAAAGTAGGAATAATTATTATCATGGATGTCAAATTAAATTGAGAAGGTTTAACAAGTTATTTGTACTCTGAAAAGTGCTTGTCAGCTGCAGCTCCCATGACAAGTTTCTTGATATTGCGATCACGAATTAGCTCAAGAATCCCCTTTGCAGCATCGTCCATCTCGATAATTAGTTTTTCGGCTGGGACCTACATGAAAGACATAATGAAGGCCAACATTAGTAAGGTTAAGAGCATGATTTGTAAAGGAAAAAAAAAAAGTGTCTACAAGGAGAGCAAGTTAGTTTTCTGCATTTAAAAAAAAAAAAATCCTTGAAGAAGAAATAGTACCCTTTTTTGACCACAAATGAGAAGGTAATCGTTCATGATCCTATCCAAAATCTTCTTCCCAACTTCCTGTAGTTGAAGCCTCTTTGCTGTCAAACTCATACGATCTAAATTTCAAGGAAGAAACAAGAAATCAAAAGTTGACATATTTGAAAGAACCTGATACAGCTAACTAATTGTGATTATTACCACTGAACTTACTCAAGGTGATCAAATTGGCAGGCTGATGAACATGAAGAATGCAAACTTTTGCTAGGCAAAGATTCTGTAATGCCCATAACAAAGTGTGCTTGCTTTCTTCAACAGCTTTTCCTACTGCAACATATATGGTTTCAGCACCATCAGTCATCTGATCCATTATTTTGTTCAATGATCTCTCTACTTGTTGCCCACTAAACTGATCACTTGTTTTCGAGTTAGAAAGCAGAGCCAAAGGCAAGTTTATATTTGCTAATGGGAAGAGACTTTCCGGGCAAGTTACAAGTCAATTCAAGGTAAACAACACTGTGTATGTTGGAAAAGAAAAGATTCTTTGCCTTAGGACTTAAGTGCTGTTGATCTAAGGGCTGTGAGACATCGGACTTTAATTAAAATCTATAATCGCAGGAAAATGGGTAGATTTATTTTGTCTGCTTTTGGAGTGGATCCCAATAACATTTTTTTTTTCTTTGTGGGTTTCATTTTCAATGTTTTCTGCTGGGTTCCACACGCTAATTCCTATTCCTTCCCTCGTACTCCTAGTCCTTTGGGTCCACTAAATCTTGCATCACTTATTTTGTTTTTGTGTCACCTTCGTCGAGAGTGCATCTTTCGTTTCAATGGATAGTCACCCATAATAATGTGGTTGAAAAAAATATATGTCAAAAAGAAAGTGAGAAGAAATTGAAGGCCAATTTTTTAAATTGTATGAGGGTAAATTTTAAAAAATAAAATTAATTAAAAATATTTGTATTTAAAAAAATATTAAGTGACATTGATTAAGTTCATATTTATAAAAAAAATTAATTGATATTTTTTTAATTCAATAAAAATAATATATTAAATAAAAAAATTAAAATGATAATTAAATAATTGTTAATACTTGTTAAATGGATCTTTTTATTTTATATGTTCATTAAAATTTAATTAGAGTTTTTTTATTAATTTTTTAACTGAGTTAATGTCATTTGATTCGTAATACAAAACTTAATCAAAAACATTATTAATAGTATAGATATTAAATAATATTTAAATCTTTCATTTTATATATTTATTAAAATTTAATTCAGATTGTTTTATTAATCCTTCAACTGAGTTGGTATAACTTAATTTATGACATAAAATTTAATTAAAAAAATATTATTAATAGTATAGATGCATTAAACCCTAGTTAGGTATTGAAACTAGAGGTGATCATGGACCGGGCCGGGTCGTGGCCCGTTTTTTTTTTCCTCTGTCCAGGCCCGGCCCTGGGTAGCCCAAGCCCGCCCGTTTAGACCCGAATCACTGTTCATTGGAATAAAAAATAATTTTTTATATTTTTTATAATTAAAATTAAATAAAATAATATTATTATATTAAAAATTACTGTTCCGGGCCGGGCCGGCCCGAAACATACAAACTCCTGCCCAGGCTCGGCCCAATACGGGCCAGGCCTGCCGGGCCGGGTGGGCTGCCCGGCCCGTGAGCAGGTCTAATTGAAACATTTAAATATCACTAAAATACTAACAAGTTGCAGTTTTATTTGGTTATACTAGACTAGTAGCATTATATCGTTAAGATGCTTGTTCCGAGTAGTAATAGTAACTTTTAAGTCTTTATTTCTGGAGTGAATTTTTTGCTTAGAAAATATTAGGAGTCAAAGTTGTCTTAGAGCTTCTTTTACGACTTGGCAGTCTCCTGAGTAAAATTAAAACAAAAATATCGACATGACACGGTTCAAATAAGAATCTGGCAATACTAAACAATATATGATTATACGATAAGAAAAAAAAATTAAAAATATTATACGAATACAAACACGACATGAAAAAATAACACGAACACGACACGAATACACAAATGTTTTAAAATCAATTTAATACAAATTATTAACATATCAAAATTTATATAAATATGAAATATCTTAAACAAAATAATGACACGATAAAATATATAAATATAACACAAATATATAAATTGTCAGATTTAGTTCAGACTTAAGATAGTACAATAATTGTTTTACTTTACGTAGAAAAAGCATAAAGTGTAACTACTGTTTGGGTCTGGGATATCCAAATCCCTCTAGCCTCTGGGAGATAGAGATTCTGGACTGGATTCTAGCGGATGGCAAAGGTTAAACGGCAAACCCAGTCCCGCACTTCGTTTCGTTTTCCTACTTTCCTTTCTGTTTTGTGTGTTTGATTACGACTTCCGAGTCCGAGCCTTCGCTTTTGGACTTGGGTTGAGTCTCCTTGGACATATTAACTCGGATTGTTGGATCCAGAATTCAGTAAATTTCAGATTACAGTTTAGACATGATGTTTGCGGGCCACAAGTAGAACTGGAACAGCCCAGCTCTTAGCCTGCTTTCAAATAAAACATCTCACTAAAACACGTGATGTTGCAGCTTGCATCAATTTTCGAGAGCCTTAAGATTATATATAACACATCTAATCTAAACAAGAAACTAATGAGAGGAAGTAGTACACTATTACTATTTGATTCAATGCAGTGGCCAAAAGAAAACAAGGGTAATACTAATACACGTTCAAAAAGGCAAAAACCAATTTCAACTCTATGCGGTGCATGTGCTTACCATCTCGCAAACATTCCCCTAGCCATAAAGGCACAACATTGAAATATTGCATGCTTGCATTTCACTAATCTGTGGAATACCAACATTCTTTTCTATACAAATACAATGGATGACACTATAGTGTGACTGCAAGGTCTGAGATCCCAAAGGGCTCAAACAAGTGCCTAAAATGAAGGAATATAAATATATGTATCGACAAATCGCCTGTTTTTCTATCTTTTGGCTACTTAAGAGTTAAGAGACAGAGATGAACAACAAAGAGTATATTGAATCAAAAAGATAAAGTGATAATACTGTATTTTAATGTTGTTGCAGCCACTCCTGAATCGCAGAGCGAAGAGCAAGGTTAGGGACAAGATCGCAATGTGCCAGCTTAATGTTTGTCATGGGTGAGGTATCATGATGACCACTATCAAGCCAACCTCTCAGAGCCTCTGCTTCATAAGTGAAACCATCCGCTGCTACATGAGGATCTCGCATTACTTCCTGAAATATTTAAGCAAATAGAGGACTGAAATGTAATTGATGAGCAATGTTAATTCTTTATATGAATCAAAATTTTGCAGCTAGTCTGTAGCCCTTATAACCCACAGTTACAACACCTTGGTAGAAAAAACAAAGTTAACAGGAAAAATTATTGCTTTTGAAAGAATTATCATAAGATTTTATATTGGATATCTTTTCTTTCTCCCTTTCGAAGGCTGGAGTTTGAAGAGGGGTGTTCATGAAGCAAATTAACAGTAGAGAGAAAGTAACACTGCAAGTATTCGTTATATTAGGAATGAAGAGTTGGCCACATTTGTGAATTATTTCCTAAGGGGTGGTTTTTTTTTTTTCCTTTTTTTACCCATTTCAATGGGGGACGAGGGAGGGAGAACTTAGTCTTTGCAGATGTGCCACTCCAAGAAGTATATGAAAGATAGGTGTAGGAACAGATTAACTTACCTGGAAAATGGGGCAGAGAAAATAGGAAGGAGGTTCGCAATGCTCTTCAGAATCCAGCTGGAATGTGGATGAGCCTCCACATGAAGCCCTCATTGGCTCAAGCACCCTCCAAACATCTGTTGAAAGGTCTGGCCGACTCTTTCTGTTCATCTCACAGCACCTCAAAGCTAGGCTAGCCAATTGCTCTGCTTGGACAAATGGCCAATCTCCAGCCAAAGGATCCAAGATGTTTTTCAAATTTCCGTTATCTAATGCATACTGCACTTTCTTTGTTATACCCAAGGCTTGTTTTCCTGTCAACAACTGTAACAATATGACTCCAAATGAGTAAACATCGGCCTTTGGAGTAAGTTCTCCTGTTGCAATGAACTCTGGATCCATGTATGTAAAAGTTCCCTTGGGGTCAGTTCTAAAGCAGACAGTTGTATTGTTGCTTAGCAGACGACAGATTCCAAAGTCACTCAGTTTAGTAACAAAATTGGCATCAAGAAGAATGTTTGCAGGTTTCAAATCGCCATGCACTATGCCATGAGGCTTACTAGAGTGAAGGAAGATGAGAACAGAACATAACTCAGTAGCTATACGAATTCGTTTTTGCCATGATAAAGGGGGGGAATTATCCCTGCAGCTAAGTCGGTCTTCAAGACTTCCATTGGGAAGATATTCATAAATAAGAGTACAAGCTTCAGGACAGGCTCCAATGAGAGTGACCAGATTAGGATGCCTCATCTTACTCAAAACATCAACCTACACACAGCCAACAGATGCCATTCAATGCTTACCTAAACTTGCAATCAAATACAGTTTCACTCTTCTAAATGTGCAGTTCTATGCCACTTGCAAAACATAAAATATCCTTTCATTACCCAAATGCCAAATTGATGACACTATCAAAGCATAAAATTATGGAAGTGTGGGTTCTTTGTTCTTACAGTCAGGGAACCCAAATGTTTTTCCTTGTGCATATAGCAGCCTTCCTTTTTTACATTTCAATTCTTACTAAAAACAAAATGGAAAAAAAAAATTTATTTTACATGTATAACATGATACTGCTGTTAACAAATATGTAAATTTAAGCTTATTCATGAGAGTTCAAATTTGCTAGAGAATCACTCAGACACAAAATACAGTTCCAGGAGAATGGACAATCAACTTTGAGATATGTATAAATAAGGCATGCTGCAAACACAGCCAAATAACAGAATTTTTAATTGTCTTTTGATTTCTGCTAGATATACCACATGCTCTGGGAACGTACAACACGGATAACACTAATAACAGAATCCAAACAATAAATAAATGAGGGGACCATACCTCCTGTTGAAATTCTGATGGCCCTTGCAAGCTATGAGAATTCAACATCTTGATGGCCGCAGCGGCATGGTGCAGCAGACCCTTATAAACGCTCCCATAACCCCCTTCCCCAATCTTCAGGGTGGGATCAAAGTTGCGAGTTGCTTCCTGAATCTCTGAGAAAGAGAACTCAGTGAAAAACTGAGGCGCACCTGAGGTCTCAGCTCGACTTTTTCGCAATTCTTCAGCCTCTTTGAGTGCATTGTCTCGCTCCATCTGCAACTCATCTCTTTCATTCTTGTAATTTAGCAAAAGTTCAACGGCTGAGATTATCTTCTCTTCGAGCTCCTTAACCACCTTTTCAGATTCCACAATTTGTTTCTCCAGTGATGATTTCTGATTCAAGGCATCTTGAAGTTCTAACATGACCTCATCTCTCTGGTTCTTCATCTTGTCAAGTTCCTCCTTTTCTTTTGGTAATGCTTCCTCAATTTCTTTCCTTTGTTTTAACTCCTGTATATACAGGATTTCCGATGCTTTGACCTGCAAATTAGCATCCATGATTGGTTCTTTAAAAAAAGAAGACAGTACGTTAAAATTACATCTTAGAGTAAAAAAAGCTACCACCAATTAACTTAAATCGTTCTAAGGCCCATCCTACAGATTTGAGGGTATCATTCATTTCAGATCTAAATTTCTCCAGTAAGGACAAATTGAATTATTTAAGAGAATATTGCATGCATTCTGCAATTAAAAGGTCAATCAACTTCCTATTCACTGTCATATGAGGGGACAGTTGAGCACACTATGCAAAATACATGAAAGATTCACTTTTTCCAGAGTAAAATCAAGTATTAATTTCTGACAATCTACAACACTAGAAAAGAATTCTTGTGTGGGGGTGTGTTTGATTCAACTGAATCAAAGCTGGAAATTTACCCTACGTATAGCCTCAAGAGCATCTTTCTCAGCTTTTGCACGCCTGACTGCCTCTTCAAATGCTTCTCTTCTTGAGTTTGCTGCCTCTGCCATTTCTTGTTGAAGTTGATCATAAAGAGTATTATCTATAGTTCCTTCCTACAAGAAGCAATCAATCATTTGAACTTGTGGAATAGTCTAGATATAAAAGAATTGGCACTGCACCACGTTGGTTGGTCAGTTTAAAGGAAAAAAGTGAAGCTTAACATTCTCAGATAATAAATGAAAGTTCTGCACATACCAGAACACTAGGAGGAGATGACAGATGAAAATCCTCTTTAGCCTGAGGCATTGAACTAGATTCTATTCCATTTTCATTCACCTCAGTCCCCATATATGGGACCAAAGCTGCATCAGCCATTCCGCTGGAAGAGCATGATGATAAAACTGAACTCTGAGGACTTCTTCTGGATAAACCATCCCATTCATCAGAACTCCCTTCTGCATCAGATCTGCTCTGCGGATTTGATAGCCCTCCATTACCATCAGGGGAAGTAAAATCCAATACACTTCCTATGCGTCCATAAACATTTTCAGATCTCACTCTACGCAGTGAATCTGGTGTGGAAATAGAGGGTTTTACTTGACTAGTTTGTCGCAGTATAACAGATTGTGATCTGAAGTGATTTTCCCCAGATTCAAGGATTGGACTTGCTGGCAGTGATGATGATGATGCAACCTCTGTATCAGTTACATCTACACTTCTTTTCCTGTTTCAATATTTTATATGCAACAAGTAAATCAAAACCATAATATCAATATACAAGTGTAGTTTCTCTCTTATTAGTCAACAAAGGAACATCTGGTTCAGAAGGTCTACTAGACTGGCTCGATCCCAGACAAGAAATCCTTTATTCCTAGATGGCGATAATCAGCCCTTTTTGGCGCTTGGGCATAGCATAGATGGTTGGTGAGATTGAGATGATATAAAGGATTTTATAGAAAGAATTAAAAAAGTAAAGTAATCAAGCAGAAAAGCATTCGAACTTTTGAGGTGCATGAATACATTTCTTTCTCGATGTGGATCACAGCCTAGTTTCTTAGCCAAGGGGCAAAGGGAAGGCACGAAGGGCGGAAGAATCAGTATGAGGCTATGGTCTGGGCTCTGGGAAGGTACTTCAATCACCCAGTATACAGGCATTCTGAAAAGCTTACAACCTGCTTTACTTTATAAGTTTGACACACATCACAATCAAGCATACCTTGTGTATATAAGAAGCCCCTTGCAGAGAAACCATATTGTGAGACAAGAAGCAGGTGCATGTTCACGTACAGAGATGGCTTTCTTGGACTTTAGGTCCATTACTTTCCTGCAATATAAAAGGAATAAGATAAGCAACATCATAACAGTGATTCTCTAAGAGGAAACACATTCTAGTTTCTTAGAAGATCCACGGGATGGATGATTACTTATGCGGTTTATACTTTGAATAATGTTTGTCCTCTGCTCCTCCCATTACAAGCATCCGGACTCCTTTCTCAGATATCATTTTCAAAATCCCCTTCTCGATAGAGTCCATTTCAATGTAAAGCTTCTCTGCTTGCACCTACAGTAAAATAACAGAATCTAAAACACATCAAAACATTTGCAAATGAATCGATTTGGTATTTAGAAACAAAATTCAGGACTCAATAATGATGAACTAAAAGAGGTAGTGATAGTAGCTTGTCAACTTGAGCCAAATCATTCCTGATCTTGATGCACAATCATAGCAAATAGCCATCATAAACTCATAACCAGTGTTGATGAAAATTGCTTTTTTTTGTTTTTCAGAATTACAAACTCTTTAAATACAAATTGAAATTCAACAACAACAACACAAACTAAGATGTAATCATGGAAAAAGAAATTAATACCCCCTTTTGGAGACAAAGGAGAAGGTATTTATCCAGGATCTTATGCATTTCTTGTCTTTCAATTTTCCAGTATGCATCGACTTCCTGTTCTTTGAGTTTACTAACTGGAAATTTTGCACCCACTGCAAAACAAAACAAATAAAACAATTTCTCAATTAGAAAATGCAAAATTAAGCAAGAGAAAAGAAGGCAAAGAATACAATTTACCATATTTTCCAAAAAATAAAAACAAAAAATATAGTTTCAAAATTATTCATTTCATCCATCCAATTATTTTTATCAAACAATCACATAAATCAAGGTCTCCAAAATCCAAATATTAACCGAATTTAGGCAACTTTATCCTTAATTTCGAGTTTTCGACCCCCTTCCCCTCCCCCCTTTTCTTCTAAATATTAATCTAAATAGTAATAAAAAAAAGTCAATTGCAATAAAACTTACTGTCAGTAAGTGGAATCATCTTAGCCGGCTGGTGAACATGAATAATGCAAATTCTTTTTCCCCCGGAATGTTGTAAAGCCCAGAATAAAATGGATTTGCATTTTTCCACATCGTTGCCAACTGCCACATAGATTTTCTCTTCAATTATACGCGCCACCTGTTCCTCCACGATTTCTCTTCGACCCGCCATGATTCCTGGAGCTCTAACGTCGTGAAACCTCATTGAATTCAACCCTTGCGTTATTGTAGGCACGGGACTCACCACAGTCATGCTCCAATTAATAAAATAACCACACACAAAAAAAAAAAGTACATATTTCTCAACTAAACTCACCAAAAATCTATACAACAATAATTTCTCCTCACATCTTTGACTTATGAGCTAAAAACAATGGGGTTTTGGAAAGATGATAAGAAGTTCGCGTTTTTTTTTTTTCTTCTTTTTTGAAGAAACGGTGAACGATGAGGTTCTTGTTTAGTATAAGGGTAGGCATAAAAGGGAGTCGTTGTCTGTAGTTCTGATGGCAAAAAATAAAATAAAAACAAGAAAATGACTGCAAAACGAATGAGAAATTAGATTAGATAAACACTATGGCGATTGGCCGGCTCCATTTTCCTTAATAAAAGTATACAATGTTTCCCCTGTTTTGGAGACCAGTTTCTCTCTCTCTTTTCCGTCTGGCGAAACTCTGTTTCTGATTTGCTGAAGAAGCTTCCACCAAATTACCGTTGGGCTCCACTTTTTTTTTTCGTTTGTAGCCGTCGTTGGGCTCCACTTAATAAAAGCATGTTCCGGCTAGCTATAAAGCTGCCAAATGGACCTTATTTCATCTACTAGAAAAATATCACTCAAGTATTTTCTATGAGCTACATGGACTTAATTGCCGCATTAATATATGAATATATTTGGGATTTATAGATAGCTCTTTGATTGATCATAAGGACAGTTTAATTGGTGGTATTTATTTCATGCTTTTCTGTTGCTTGTTAAATTATGTGACACTGCAAAATAATTGGTATGGGACCATAGTGACATGTGGTCACGGGGGTAACAACATTTTAGTTGGAGAGGCCTTCCATTTTGTGTGTGCGTACCGTAACTGTAGATGATTGATTTTAGTTTTGACACTTATTTTTTTTAATACATTTTAATCATCAAGTATGATTTTCACAATTAATGAATAAGTCATAAACATGTGAATGATAATAATAAATATATTAAAAAATAATTGACAAAAAAATAGACTGAATTTTAACCTTTGAAAAAATATAAATTGAAGTTCTGATCCAATATGGTTATACTCATAACTTATAATCTTACAAGCACTTGCTTTTTTTTTTTAATATTAGAAAATCAATTTTTGAAATAACCATATATGTAACTAGATTCTTATGTTTTTTTTTTTACATTGATTTTTAAAATTAATTTGGATAGATGTTGAGATTGAATATTGTAAAAGTAAAATTAATTTGAATAATGAGATATATTTTTACACAACGATATTTTTGAGGTAATAATGAAAATGAAATGACCATTAAATTTGTAAGTAAAAGAACAAAATAAAAATGAGAGACTTAAAATTATAAAAAAAAAAAATTAAATAAAAATATTGAAAATAAGTAAATATAAAATAAAAATCCCACCGCAAGAACTAATGGAACATTAGACCCCTACCTCTTTAGTTTCCAAAGAGAGTAAGTAGTGTAGTTGAAAGACTTGAAAGCATCTAAAGATGCTATACAAATGCATTTGCGATACATTTAGTCTCGATTAATTTCTTGAATTTCACACACTAAATGTGAAATGAAAACCAAATAAAATCTTAGTCAATTGGACTAGGCAAGTTACATGATCAATTAATTCCTTACTATATATATTTCGTAACTATTCTTAATTTCTCATAGACTACTAAATTGTAAGTAAAAATATAAAGAAATAAAATAACACAGACATCATTTAAATATAATTTATGTAAATTTTTTATTTTAATGATAATTATATTAAAATATTTTTTATTTAAATTTAATTATAAAAATATAAAAATATATATTTTTAATATTTTAATATTTTTATAAATAATAAAATGAGCTTCTGTATTGAATGATCCAGTCGACTTGAATAAGGAAAAAAAATTATTGTTAGAAAAGGCCAGCCATCAAAGGGGCTATATAGCCACAAAACCCACAAGACAACAACACGTGCATCGATTTTTATTAACTTCATTAAAAAACTAAAATAATAAATTTTCTTACCATTTTATTTATATAAACTTTTATATTTTTATTATATTTAAATAAATTATTAACTTTTAATTTGCATTTAAATAAAATTTATTAACCTTTAATTTATATCTAAATAAATTCTTAATTTTTAATTTATATATAAATAAATCTTTAATATTTAATTTGTATCCAATAGGCTCTTAACATAAATACTTTTTTTTTATATTTAAAATAATGACTTATTTAGTTATAAATAAAAAAATAAATATTTAGTTGGACACAAAAAAAATATAATGGCTCACTTAATAAAAGTGAAATAATTCAAAAACTTTTTTTATTATTTAGCCAAAAAAGAATAATAACAGGGTTTTATAAATTATAACTAAATGCCAATTAATTTACAAAAAAAATAAAATAAAAAATTCAATGTCTAAATGATTTTATTAAGTGCGCTTCACTGTTAATTTTTCAATATACAATCTAAAATCAAAAGTTACATATTGTACTAAAAAAATTAAATAATAAATTTCCATTTGATAACATTTTTAAAAAATTCAGTACCATATACTAACTAAATAATTATAATGAAATTTATATTTGTGAAAATTTCATAATTAATGTAAACGTATATTTCTACCCGTTAGCAAATATATCTTTCTAACCGTGTTATAAAATTTAAGTCATTTAATATTTGATAGTCCAAAAATCACTACCAATTAAACACGATTTTATCAGAATTCAATTATAATATAAAAAGTAAAGTCCAATCTATTTTTGGATTCTATGAGCATAAGGTCCACCGGTTGGATGCCTGCTATGTGACAAAAATAGCATCAATTTAAAGACTGCAATTCTAGGAATGATTTTTTTTTTTTTTTTTATGATAATGATAATAAATATGAAATAGTTGGAAGTAATCACAATAAGTATTAAAGGAATGATTCGTATCACATGATAAATTTAATATTTTAAATAATATGTATAAATAAAAAACAATATTTTATTACAAATTAAAAAAATACTTAATAATTATTATATAAAATAAAATATGAATGAAATTTCGTAGATTCATTTTATTTAAGAATTATGTAATTTTAAAGAAACACACTCAAGCATTTGTGGGTATTCAAAGCATATATATATATATATATAAAGTTTTAATTTTATGGTTGACTTGTATAAGAATCTATGCTATTTTGTAACTCAACAATTAGATCAAAATATTTTCATTATCTTTTGTAGATTTCTCCAAAATTCAACTTTAATTTTTTAAAATTATTTTTCAATTACGTATTTAAATTTTAATTCCAAATCAACGTTCTCAAATGGGCTCCATATGTTACTTAAATGCTTTTTTATTAAGAGAAAATATTAAAAATAACAAAACTAAAAAATAGAAAATAAATCATAAGAAGGGCCCAAGTTGGGCTTATCTATAGAATATTTGGACCCAGAGTCGGGTCAAATTGCTCCGGAGTCCGGATCCAAACAGCATACGGTCCCCTTTGACCCTTTCCCCTTTCCCGCCATCCTTTATATTAAGCATCATAATTTCATTCCCTCGGGAGCTTTTCACTTGTAATGGACAACTCCCTATCCCTCTCTCTCTATTTCTATTAGATAATTCAAACTCCAACGATCACACTTAACAAAGAAAAATAAATCCGGAATTCCTCATCCAAACGATTCACCGATTTCGGTATAAATGAAGTTGAAGATTAACAAAGCCTGCGATCTCAGCTCCATCTCTGTTCTTCCTCCTCATACAAGGTCTATTTTCACCTTAAGTAATTCGCCTTTGTTTCCCGAGAAAATGCATAAAAGATAAATCATCAAAATTTTCAAATAGTGAAGGTTTGATATTATTAGGAAATTATAATTATCTAGTTTAATCGAGTTTATTTTGCGGTTTTCCCACACTATATGGAAGAGTAGAGATGATCTTAATCTTCTTAAGTTTTCCTCAGAAAACGAAGCTCTAGTTAATATCTGTTAATTTTCTTAGATTTTTAAAGGAGATCAGTTCTCTTTCGAGTGTTCAACGATCTGTTTGACTGGAGGGAAATTTTTTCGCACTTTTTTTTCAAAGAATTGAGAATTACTTATGATATATATATATTTATTTTGCAACGAAAATAATCTTTAGACATTTCAAGAGTTAAAATTTCAACTTGACTTACATTGTTTGGTTATGCTAATCTATGTGAAGGAGATCGAGCCTGGCACCGAGTGGACCACAATCGTCACAGCTTAAATCACAGCCATCACAACAGTCATTCTCACAGGGGATTTCACCTCAACATGCCTTGTTTTCTCAGATCTCACAAAACTCACTCGATGAAGTCGTAACAACTGATCAGGTTGAATCTCGTCTCCTTCGTTTTTTTCCCTTCATTTAAGTTTGCTTCATCTTTGTATCTTGTATTTGTGAGAAAATTTGTCTTTGTACTTCATCTTTGAAGAGATATGGTTCTCAAGAACGAGAGAATACTGTGAAGAGGTTTTCTTGCTTGCCTCCAACCAACTTTACAAGAGAAGATAGTCAAATGTCAATTTCTAGATCTTCCACCAATCTAATACGCAAATGGAATTCTGCTTCTGCTCCAGATTATAGATGTAAGTCTATTATTTAGTTATAGTATTACAAGGAAGGCTTTTGTTTAGTATGACGATTCTAATTTAATGATGTTTCCCTTGAGTAGGTTAATCAAGCTTTTGAACTAGATTTTGTTATGTTACGGGTGTGGGTGGATGCTGAATCTTTTATTTGCCTGACCAGGTCAAACTTCTGAAGAACTTGAGCACCGGCTTTCAATGATTGAGACTTCATTAAACAGATTTGGAATGATCTTGGATTCTGTTCAGAGTGATATAATGCAAGTGAACAAAGGAACAAAAGAAGTGTTGCTGGAAAGTGAGTCTTCCAGTTCCTTAAGGTTACAAAACCTGCAGATATGATAACTTATTGCTAAATGGTTATAACTATTAATAACTTGTTTGTCTGCATAAGATTGTTATAGGCCTGTCATTCCAGGACATGGAAACAAAGGAGAAAACTGTTTTTCTGTAGTCTAAGACATATAATTTGATTTAAGGCAATAAAAACTTATTTTTTGTCTTGAAACTTGATCTTCATTAATATAGTAAGCGACTACTAATTATTGAATGTCCTTAATTTAGATTTTGTGAAGTGTTTTATTCCATCACGTAGGCTGTTTTAAGAATACTGTGAATTTCATTGAAGAATTAACAATTTTGAGACCTGTGAACTTATTTAGTTAAAAGAAGTTTCTTGTCAATTTTATTTCAGTGGAAGGGTTACGGCAGAAGTTGATTGCTGAAGATACCTCCCTACAGCTAATGGTAACAACACATCATTATGATCCTCTTTTACTTTGTAAATTGACTAGCCTTGTTGTTATGAACATCCATAAATATATATAACTTTTAATATAATTGAGATATGGTAAACAGAACAAGGGACAAGAAGATATCAAAACCAGCCTTGATGGCGGCATGAAAGCTATATCAGATCAACTAAACAAGGATATATATCGAGACAAGTTACAACAGATCTTCTTGGTGCTTTCTGCATTACCAGAACAGACGGAAGGTTCTCTACTCAAATTACAGAATGAGCTTTGCAACACCTTCACCAACGAAATAAAGGTATGTATTATGCTGTAAGGGATAATTTCAAAATGCATGGAACATTCAAACTTTAAAATGATACATTCAGTTCCCCGGCCTCCAATGGGATGAAAACTCTGTTGAAGTAAATCATCCTTTTCTTTTCCCAATATAAACAGCTCCAAATGTTCCCTATCTACAAACTTTTTTCTGGCAAATTTGTTAGACTTTCTGTTTTGAATGTTTCTCAGCTTGTACAGAAAGCCTTTGATTTCATCATCTAGTTACTTTCAGGCAATTGCTTGCAATGTGAAGAATCTCAGCCAAAAAGGTCCAGTTGCTACTGCTATTCTACCTAAGGTGCTTTATTATTCTCTTTGAATAACCCTATATCTTTTAAGCAGCCATGTCATGACAATAAAATTTCTCAGTAAAAACTTTTTTACTTGTGAATATGCAGTCTACTGGCTGTTGTGCAACTCCACAAAGTAAGCCACAGGCAGTTAAGAAGTATGTAATGTTCAAACTATATTATCTTAGTTCTTTCCCTGCTTGTTCAGACAAGTTATATTCTCCATCACTCTCCTGTTTGATCATCAAATATTTTTCCTCTTTCTTTTATTTACTCTCATTTAGAGAAAGCACATGTGATATTATCATTTTGAAATGCCAAACAGAAGGATATTGGTGTTCATTTTGATGCAGAATTAAGAAAGAGTTTTCCTTTTGAAATTTAAAGTTCTCTTGCCTGCTCACAATTCTAAATGTTTTCTCTTGCTTCTAGGCAAGCTGTGCCTCCAAAAGTTTATGAGCAACACACTCTAGCTCCAAAGGTAGAAAGAGGAGGCTGGAAATCTGTAAAAATGAAACAATTTACTATAAATGAAAGGGGATCCTGTAAAGAGAACAAGAGGAGAGGAGTTTCTTCTGTTGAACAGGTAGTTCTGATTTCTTATTTATTTTGTTTTTGTTTTTCTCCTACACTTATCCCCTAGCTTCTATTCTCCATGTTTTCTGATGGAGATATGCTGGTGTATTTGAGGATATTCTAAGCGGATTGATTTGCATGATATTATGAGTTGCACAATAGTTGAGGAAATTTTAGCTTATTTACTGCATTAGTTTTTTATGTAACCCAATGATACAGGAAACATACAGAATCTTAATTGAATCAGATGAAGAGATCAATGGAGGCTTTTCCTGCTTGCTTGATGACAAGGAAACAGGTACTCACTTAATAAGAGAGTTAGATTACATGATTCACTTTCTGCTTAGTGGTTATCATTTTTAACCTATCCAAAAGTTCCTGATGGAGGAGGCTCCTGGATCTGCCAGATATTGGTTTCTTAGATATTTGAATTAGCGTTTGCAAGATTACTGCAATACCGTTGACCAACATTCTGTATATAGAGAGCTGGAATTCAAAATCTAATTGGTTTCAAGACCATGAGACATCATCCTAATAGCAATTCTGCCCAATAAACCACCGACTTAATATTAACTACACTTGTTACAATAACTTAATAAGCCATTTAAATGCATTCTGAAGCTTCAGAAAAAAAGTATAACATCTATCTAGGAGTTTGCTCTCTCTCTCTCTCTCTCTCTATATATATATATATATATATATATATTTCAATTGATGCAAACTGGAATCAGCATCTCTTTTCACCGGTTGGTTTCTATTGGTTTATTGAGATCAGGGATAGTATATTTCTTTTTCTTGCTGCTATAAAGGTTCTAATTGCTATTCTCATCATATTTCTGAACTTGTTTTTTCAAGTTGACACAACAAACATTTTGATAGAGGAAGCAAAGGAAGAGACTGAACGACTTTTGAGGAAAGCTAGGAGACGAAAGAGAAAGTACCTTAATCCCATAATTATTAATTGAAGGTACTCAGGCATAAGCATCTTCAGGTTGGCACTTTTCACTGTTACCACTCAGCTAAAAGTTTCTATCTCTCCTTAGCCTAAGTGTACTCTTTTAGAGTGAGTTTAAACTTTCAGTAAAACAATCACATAGCATTGAATTTGATCTCATGTTGCATATAGTGTAGCTCCACTTGTGCTAAGAAATATAAAATCAGGAAAAATGAGTCTATATGTTCTATTAGCTTGCTATGAATGACAACACTTCCTTGCCTTTGCTCATTTGATGCATTTAGCCATATGTTCTACATTGTAGATTGAAGAGATAGAAAACCTATCCCGTTTCAATTGTGACTGCACACATATTTATTTACCTATATTATGCTGTCTTTTTAAAAAGACAAATAATGTTTATCTATGCCTTTGTTAGTTTTGCTGATGCTACATATCTTCATGTTATGATGACACATTGAAGAGCTTTCGAGGTTTTTTGCTGAAGCTTCCACTGTGATTTGGTTGCCAGTTTGGGCAACTTCTCGATCAATTGGTACATTTTTTAGCCAATTCCAATTGCTACATACAATGTTCATTTTTATTCTTCATGAACTTTGTAAACCTTTTTGTATCATTAACTATTAATGGATGATGGTCGAAAATGAACAATAAAAATACCCAAGTAGGGAAGTAGGGGAAATTTTGTAGTTTCTCCCTTTACTGGACCACCAAGAAACCAATGAAAGATAGCAAAAAATTTTTTTTTTTACCTAGCCTGTAATTTGCTAAACCTAACATCCGACCTATGCCAAACAAACATAATAGATTTACAATATATTCTAGAGATCTGGCAAGAAATTTATCATCGGCATCTCCTCCCAATGCCACTGACTCGTATCTGACCAGCCCAGATAGTGAGAAAACAGACAGGAACATGGGCCGATTTGGCACTGAACTTATTGGTGTTGAGACGAGTTTATCTTTACTTTCCAGCTCTTGTTGGCAATAATGGTACGACTTTATTAAAGACATGCTCATCTTCCCGAGTCCCATAAATTTTCCAGCTAGCCAGTACTGGAAATTCCTGATTTAAAATACTTGTCTCAATTCTAGCTTGCATTGCATATCAGTATGAGTTAAATTTGAATCCAAAAAGACTCCCATGACAATCTGATAATAGTATAGTTGTAGCAATCCTAGAATTCAATTGCAACTACTTAGGGTTGAGTCCATGTGAAACAATTGTTTCTGTGCTAAATGCATTTATAATTTTGTGTTTTTTTTTTCTTTTCTGAATCTTATATGTATCTGTCTAGCACATAAATTATAAAACCAAAACCCTCAACCTCTTCTAAAGCAAAAAAAGAAGTTTGCCTGTAATATATAAAATAAAAATTATAAAAACTGGGATGCAAAGGCAACTCCCACTACAGCCCATTAACTACTATGCCATCAATCAATCTGCATGATTTCCTTAGGAAATTGTAGATAAGAATAAGGGAATCATATGATTTAAAAATGCTGATGGCCTTGTGAGAAAGAAGTGCATATCCAATGGCTTTATTAAAAGGTAGAATTAGTTTTGAGATTTTTTTTTAATTCCTAATCTACCCATAAACCCTGGACTAAACCCTTATTTAATTAGATCATACGAAAAATACATCACACGTCTAAATCTTCTTGAAACTGCAATTTTCAGGAGTCTATCAGTAACATCAGCATGTCATCTGAGCTAGTACTTTGGCAACTAAATTTGAGATTTAAATATAATAATTAAGTCATTTTTTATTAATTTAAGTTTTTGAGATAACTGATCACTATACTTAAATTCAAATACAAATCTCACCCTATTTAATAGTTTTTTCTTTCTATGAAGCTCAAAACCTATAAATTAAAGAAGCAAGTGGAATCTGAAAAAGTTGTCAAACAAAACAAAATTATCTGAGATTATCCAAGACCAAAACATGACACAATTCTTAAACATCTAGTACTTCCTAGCATACAACTCGCATCCAACAATGCCCTGCTCCATGAAAGAAAAGAAAAAGGGGTTTTGAAAAGTATCCCATCACTTCGATTTATTTGCCATGTTCAGGGATTCAACTAACAGGAGCAAGACAGTATAATAATGGTGAACCAAAAGATCACGAACAGTACCGCCCATAAAAGGGGACAACAACCCAATTTTTGCTCACATTCCTAAACCCAGTCGCCAGTACCCACCGTCAAAAAAAGAGGGGGTGAAAATGAAACAAATTATGATTCATTACTTCTCAACAATATGTAAGAGTGCTGCTTGCTTATGCAACTTTTGCTTGTACCATTTTTCTGTTGAAGAAAAACATGTTTAAACTAAATCCGGGTTTAATCTAGTTGGTTCATACAGTCATTGTTAAGAGTTGACATTTAACCGATTTAGAGTTCGAATTCCAGCATCTGCATCACTTCCCCTATCCCTAAGCTGCATCTTCCTTTGTGCCAAAAAAAAACATGTTCAAACTTGCTGTTAAGTTCACGACAAGTAGTTCGTGACATTCCTGGCTCCTTTTCAAGGCAACAAAGTGATCACTTTTCTTTGTTACTTTGCCTGTAATGGACCAAATGGTAGAGTTATAGGAACTGCTCTCTATTTGTGGCAAATGCTCGACTTCAAGAGTTCCCAAAAAAAAACCTAGTTACATCCATTTTTAGCTTATCAAGGATTTTTGATGTTTTTCTTTCTTTATTTTTTTCCAGCAACTGGTTTGGCATGCCTTCCTTTCAAGTTTCAACAATGTCATTTATTTGCAAGGAACTTTTGCACCTAGTTGGGAGGCATAGCCCAAGCCTACATTATATCAAACATATTGCAAAGAGCATATATATATATATACATGGTATGCTAATTGCTACAGTGTTTATACAAAATATATATGAATTCAATATGGATAGAGAAAATATGTAAATCCATTTATTCTCAAATTTTTTTTTTATCAAACGAAGAAAATAATTATCTTTTCTTCTACATTTTTTTTCTTTACTATCAAATATAGTGTAAATATAGACTTTTTATTTCTAAAAATTATTTTTTCTTCCATTTAGTTCATGAAATTACATATTTAGGAAAAATTTGGTAAATATTTTCTCCTCATTGCTCAGTAAACTTACAAAAACCATCAAAAGAAAAAAAATATGACATATTTAAAATGCAACATTCTTATCTTTATATCGATAGTTGGTTGGATAGTAAAGTTTATAGGTGTTTATGGTCGGATCGGATTTAAATATGGTATCAACATCATGCATATTTGTTTAAGCTTAGTCCATTTCGAAATATGAGTCTCAATTTTTATCTAAATTCATTCATATTTGTAAATAAATAACTAAGTCAATACAAGTCTACCCATTAAAAAAAAAAAACTCAAAAATCATTATTTTTATTTAATTTTTAATAATTTTTTATTTTTATTATTAAATTAACGTATTTTAATAATATTATTATATATATTCATGCTTTATATGATATAAAATATATAAAAATAATATATTATATAAGAGAGTTGACAACTTTATTTATTATTTTCAATGCATTGATTGAAGATATTATTATATTTAGTAACCTTAAAGAGTGTCCTTAGAGTACTCGTTAGCAAAATCCATTATAATTAAAAAATGAGTCGTATCGAGTTTGGATTTTGATTTTTTTTTTATTTAAATAAGGGAGTATACACCAACCATTGAGCCATTGGATTTTGAATGTTGAAATCAAAGTAGATTTGTTTTTTAAACAAGTCATATTTTTTTTTGTCCAAACTCATTTTCAAGCTTAATATTTTTATCCAAACTCTCTTAAATATCAAATAAACTTTCGAATTTAGATGAATAATCTGATCCGTGAATAGATCTAATAAAAATACATATATTATTTTTATTTTTTATTTTTTCTGAGTTTGGATTGGTGCATTTGCTTCTGTGTTATAATTTAAACCCAAAGTTTGAAAAGTATGCCTCAACTCAAGCATTCTACGCCAAGTAATCAACACTTTATACAATTAATTCCCCATTTTACCCCCAGTTTTATCTCCTCATCCTTAGGAAGATTGATAGGAATAAGAAACGATTGAGGGCAAAATGGGAAAACAAACACAAAAAAAAATATATTTTTTATTGAGTAGATCGCATTTCCCCCAATTTCTATCCTCTTTTTAATTGTTTGAGCGGAGGAAGAAAACAGAAGGCCGAGGCCATCATCGTCATCTCATTAATCAGCCAAAGCTAAAAAAATTAGTCAAAGCCCCAGACCCCTCTCTCCTTCGAATTTTCTCTCTATTCCTTCCTTTTTTTCCTTCTTCTTTTTCTAAAATCCCTTTCTCTCTCTAGATTTCGCCCTTTCTTTCTTTCTCTCTCTCTCTTCGAAATCCCTAATTTTTATCAGAGGTACGCTCCATTTTATTTGTTTGCAATCTCAATCTTCATATGTTTTCTTGTTCCCAGCTTCAGTAATCTGAAAAAGGTGAAAAAAAGGTCAATCTTTTTAGCTTATTAGCTCATGTTCCTTGCATCTGACATAAACCCTAGTTCTTTTCGTGCATCGAATTTGTGTTTCTTGTAGTCCTAGACTCCATGATTTGGTTTCTAATTTTACCTTTAGCATGTAAAAGAACATAGTTTGCGTTTAGTTCAATTTGGGGGTTCGCTTGATTCAGTAGATTTGGTTCATTGCTGAATCAAAACGGTGAGTTTTTAGTTGTTTCTTGTGTTTTTTTTATGGTAAACTGGATTGAGTCACCTGGGCAGGGAAACAATTTGAATTTTGACAGGTGTTGGTTGTTTCTCTTGGTTTATTTTAATAGATCAAAGCCATTTGATTATTTAATGCTGTTGTTTTGCTATATGACTTTCGATTTTGCCTTCCCGGTTAGCATTTCAAAGTGTTGGGAGTTGATTTGTTTTACCTTAAGTTCAAAATTTAAATAATCTGTGAAACATGTTTAGAGTTTAAAGTTTTGATTGGAATAATTTTTTGTAACTTCAAGCCAATGTCTTGTATTGTCTAAACCTATGTTGCTCCGACTCTTCATTTTTCTTGAAGTACCCGTGTCCGACGCATATCCGAACATGGGTACAGGGATATGATCCTCCGAATACATGAAAATCTTGAAAAAAATTGAACATACCCATGTCGGACACGGTTCACACCTGAGTCCAAGTAACATAGGTCTAAACTAATGGTATGAAACAGCTTTATAAATTTATAGGATCTGTTCTTAGTAGAACAAAACTATCGAGTTTAATCATATGATGTTTAGAGTTTTTCAGCTAAATTGTTATTCACGTAGGTAAAATCAAGAAATTACCATTTCCACAGTTGTCATGGTTTAAGCTTCAACTTATGTACTATTTGTTAATTGGTCATTGGTTTACACTGTTAGGTCATGT
Organism: Fremontodendron californicum; assembly: GCA_030761205.1. Lineage (NCBI taxonomy): Eukaryota > Viridiplantae > Streptophyta > Magnoliopsida > Malvales > Malvaceae > Fremontodendron > Fremontodendron californicum. The sequence continues at coordinate 2,094,519 of JAULJL010000015.1, read as the reverse complement.
TTTCTTAAGCGTTTGAAGTCCTTCAATGGATGAAATGTTCAGGATTCCATCTAGAACTCTAAAAATTGAATTATGTATCCCTTTTTTAGTTTTTTTTTCCCTTTCTGACGGCCAGTAGCCTGGTGTTTTATATTTATATAATTTGATTTCTCTATCCACATGATAGTAGAACTAGAACTGCTAATACTGGAGAGGGGGGGGGGGTGCATAATTGTTGACATAATTTTAAATTTTCTGATACTACATCGTAGCACTGATGACTTAAGTTTGACTAAGGGTGTGAAGTTTTGATTTTTTTTTTTTCGTTCATGCTTTGTTTCAAAAAAATTGTATTAGTGATTAAAATTGTGATTTCATTCCTCATTGGTGGTTCTCTAAAAACATAAAATGAAATTTCCCTCAAGATGTGATTTTTACTTTCAATTTGCTGACAGGTCAGAGTGAGGTTGATAAGCTAATTTGTAGATTTCATTTTTGAGGTGGAACACTCAGTGAATCTATTCTTTCTCAATTTTATTTTCAATGTCACTTTTCTATCGAATTACTAACAAATACTTATGTCTTACATGGTGTTGTGATTTCTATTTCCTTTTTTTGCATAGTGCAGTTTGGCTTTGACATTTCTTCTTAGGATTTGATGCTGGAAGCAGTATGCCGCTGATAGTTGGGAGAAATGCAAAGGTATCATGCTGCCAGCTGCACTAGTGCAGTTAATAACAGTGCAATAGGAGGAGCCTCAGCTAGGGATACTGCCCGGGCTGACTCATCTTCGTTACCACCTAACTTCTCATTGAATTCTAGGTATCAAAATACCATATTCTTTTGTGTTCTGTTCACAGATTCTCGTCTTCTTGAGTTGACTTTATTTATTGATTCTAAAACCAGTGTTTGATTATATTTTAGGATATTTTTCTTTGATGAATTTTCAATTAATGACCACATCTTGAGAATGTTCTGCTCCTACTTATAAGAACACTTTTAATCCGGATTCCGGAATTAGTTTTTCTAAGTCTTGTACTGAGTACTTTGTGCCCTTTTGTCTGATTCTGTGATTGTGCATAAGCTGCATCTTATTGTTAGAAGTGGAAGGTAATGCATGGAAACCTCCAACACCTTTCTTTTTTTATTCAAAGCATTTTGTGCGTTTTTGAAAAATAGATTTGCCATACTGAGATGAGACTATTAATTTTTTTTTTTTTTTCAGAGTATATTTATCCTTAGTATTTTTTTTAGAGCTGTAAAGTTGTCTACCTGCGGAAAATACACTTTTTCTACCTGATCTCCTTAATTTTTCTTATTTTGTAGGCGGCAATCTCAGTTAGCACCCTACAAGTTAAAGTGTGACAAGGAACCTCTTAATTCCAGGTAATTTTCTGCAATTGAATTGAAGCAGTTGTTGTTGTGTTAGTTATATTTATACAGAATGATTTAGTTATGCCTCAGAATAAGGTTATATGCTACCTTTTATTGTTTTGTAATAGTGGATTGCAAAACTGACTGAGTTGATGGTCCTACTCATATGATTTTTAAGTTTATCCTTTTAGGTTATGTGTTATTTTTGATTGCTTTATGATAATGGGTTGCGAAGCTGACTAAGTTGATGGTCCTACTGAATTGATTCTTAAATTTATCTTCTTAACTTATTTGATATCTTGCGTACTACTAATTTCTTATGGTTCCTTTTCAGACTTGGGCCTCCTGATTTTCATCCTCAGTCCCAAAATTGTCCTGAGGAGACTCTTACTAGAGAAAATGTGCAGCAGGGATATAAGGAGACTATTGATGGATTGGAGGTATAGTCTTATGATTGATTAAGATTCATTACTTTTGTTTTTTGTTTTGCTGCAACATCCGTATGTGGATGTTGTGCTGCATGCAAGTGGTTGGTAACTATGGTTGCTTTACCAATCTATATGAATTGCAATCACATCTTTTTTTTTCTTGAACTTAATGCTGAGGTAACCATACTTTGCTGTTTTTCAGCTAAGTAAAATGATTTTAATTGGGTCTCCATAAAATGAAAAGATTGGATCATGACTTTTTTTGTTTGTTACTGTTAATTGAAGTTCAAGTGTATATTCTCTATTAATCTATTTTACTTGAGAGGAATGGATAGAGGCATATTTTTCAAATATGCTAACATTTTCTTGGTTTGAGAACTAATATCTGCTGCATATGCACCAAGCATGGGATTCTCATTTTGTTGTGGCAGTCTCTGTCAAACCTTACTTTCTTCTTCCCCATGATGCTGATTTATTCAATTTTTATGTACCTTTTGTGTTTTTTGTTCTTATCTTAGATTGAAATCTGGTAGTATCAGTGTGAGGGCTGTTTTGACTTCATGCTAATATAGCAACTTAGCAATCTTTTAAAGCTGCAGGAAATTTAAATCTGGAAAATTTAAGATAATTCCAGGAAATTAACTGTCTTCTGTTAGCTTCTTTTATTACCATCATATTTGTTGTTTAACATGGTCCTGCCATCTTTTCAGGATTCGAAAGAGATTTCATTGACTCAGGTTCAGGCTTTTACAAAGCCAGTTGTTCTAAAATGCAGAGATGTAAGTCACTTTATGGGATGCTATTGTCGTCAAGCAGACCGTTGTATGCATATTTAATTTAATTTCTCAACTCAAAAAAGTTTTCTTGTGTAATATAACTGTCAGTTTTTAACTTTTTAATAAGTAATTCTTTTCTCTTCTTTGCAGGCAATTAGAAAGTGTCTAAGGGCTATCAATGAATCTCGTGCTCAAAAGCGGAAGGTGATGCATTCTTTCTTTTCATATTTATTAACTTATCTGCTGCTTTAATTGTTTATGTACTTGCATTATTGATTTTTTTCCCTTTTTAAAGTTCTGGATCTCAGAATTTGAGGCTGTATTTTGTTCTTGTCAGGCTGGTCAGGTTTATGGTGTCCCTCTTTCTGGTTCACTGTTAAGTAAACCAGGGGTTTTCCCTGAACAAAGGCCGTGCAATGAAGATTTCAGAAAGAAATGGATTGAGGTATGTTCATACTCCCCTACGTGGTTGTACATAACTTTTTGTTGTTGTTTTTTTTAAATTTTTATTTTTGACTTCTTGAAACTTGGTGAAAGGCAAAAACAAACTTTATGCATGAACTCAATGAATTCATGAATTGTTATGTTCATATTTTTCTCAGGGCTTATCACAGCAACACAAACGTTTGTGTTCTTTGGCTGATCAAGTTCCTCAAGGGTATAGGAAGAGAACACTAATAGAGGTTCTTATCAGGAATAATGTTCCATTGCTGAGAGCAACTTGGTTTATCAAAGTAACTTATCTTAATCAGGTACGACTGCCTTAATTGTTAATACCATCTGATCATGCTCTTCCCAATTGTCCTCGGCTATTCTTAATATTGGAAGGTAGCAGATTATGGTTATCTTTTGCAGGTTCGCCCTGGTTCTGCGATTTCTTCTGGAGCACCTGATAAAACTCAATTATCTCGTACAGAGCTCTGGACAAAAGATGTTATTGATTACTTGCAGTACCTTTTGGATGAATTTTTTTCAAGAAATAATTCTCATTCTACTCAACATGGTAGAGATCGATTGCAACAAATGCTTTATGCTGGGTCTTTGCAGCATAGGAGTGATCTGGCATCAGCAATCATTGATGGTGAGGAGCCGTCCCTTCACTTTAAATGGTGGTATGTGGTACGGCTCTTGCAATGGCATCATGCAGAAGGACTGGTTCATCCTTCTCTTATCATTGATTGGGTTCTGAATCAACTGCAGGTATTGAATTTGGTGTATTCTACCCTCATTGCAAATACTTTTCCCACTTTTCTGATCGATTTGTTAATATTGGGAATAATTATGAGCTTATGAACATTCTTCTGGTTTCTGATTGTTGTGTTCGTTCTCTTCCAGGAAAAGGAATTGCTTGAGATTCTGCAGCTGCTATTGCCTATCATTTATGGAGTTTTGGAAACCATCATTCTATGTCAGACATATGTACGTAATCTTGTGGGTGTAGCTATTCGCTTCATCCGCGAGCCTTCTCCAGGCGGATCTGATTTGGTTGATAACTCCCGGAGAGCATACACATTATCTGCTCTGGTTGAGATGCTTCGCTATTTGATACAGGCTGTGCCGGATACATTTGTTGCTTTAGATTGCTTTCCTTTACCAACTTGTGTACTCTCACATGCAGTGAGTGATGGTGGTTTTTTATCTAAGTCTTCGGATGATGCAGGGAAAATAAAAAATAATTCAGCAGATGCTTATGTTCTCAGAGGTAAAGGGTTTGATTCTCAATACCAAACCTTGTCATTTAATCATGTTGTTTCCACCATCCAGAAACGTTCTGATAATCTTGCTAAAGGTGCAAGTGCTGGATATCCTAGCCAAAGTGTGGCAAAAGCTGTGCAGACCCTGGATAAAGCTCTTTTGCTAGGAGATCTAATAGATGCTTATAAACAAATCTTCAGTGATCTTTATGATGGAGCAGTTGGCGAAGGCTGGGTAGCAGAAGTCAGTCCATGCTTAAGATCATCACTAAAATGGCTTCGGACTGTGAATTTGTCATTGATTTGTTCAGTTTTTTTCCTTTGTGAGTGGGCAACATGTGATTTCAGAGACTTCCGGACTGCTCCACCCTGTGACTTGAAGTTCACTGGCAGGAAAGATTTTTCACAAATATATCTTGCAATTCAGCTTTTGAAGCTGAAGATGAAAGAGTTGCAGAATCCACAACACAAGAATGGAAGGGCATCAGGAGTTAACAGCACTGCAAAAAATACCAGTCAGCAGAATAGCTATTCCAGCAAGAATTTGTTGGGAAATATATTTGAAGCTAAAAGCAATGGAAAAGGTGTGAATGGAAGAAGTAGTTCTTCAGATATATTTGACAGCCCAGGCCCTCTGCATGATATTATTGTGTGCTGGATCGATCAGCATGAAGGGCATAAAGGAGAAGGCGGCAAGCGTCTTCAGCTTTTTGTATTGGAACTCATACGTTCTGGAATTTTTTATCCTCAGGCATATGTGAGGCAGTTAATAGTTAGTGGAATTATTGATACAAATGGACATATGGCTGACCTGAACAGAAGGAAGAGACACCACCGAATCTTGAAGCAGCTCCCAGGGCAGTTTATGCTTGATGCTTTGGAAGAAGCAAGAATTGCTGAGGGCTCAGAACTGCTTGAGGCTGTAAATGTTTACTCAAACGAACGTCGTCTTGTCCTTCACGAACTTCTTTTTGATCCGTATAATAATGCAAATAATTCTCATGCACCAGCTAAGAAGCAAAAGTATCATTCTACCTCGGGAAAGGATGTTGCTTCCCAAGTTTCATGTGATCGGTGGAAAACTGTTCAGTCTTCAAAGACTTTCAGGAGAGAAGTGGACCTTGATGAACTGAAGGCTTCCATCTCAGTTTTGTTGCGATTCCCTAGCTCATCTTTTACATCTGCAGATAGTGGAGTGGATGAGTCTCAAGGGAGTGTCAAAAAATCTGGAGGGTCAACATGCAACAAGATGGATTTGTTTGAAGGTACTCCTGGGTGTGAAGATTGTAAAAGGGTAAAAAGACAGAAATTAAGTGAGGATAAGAGTTCATGTCTTCAAGTATCTTCACCAATTCCATCAGATGATGAAGATACTTGGTGGGTGAGGAAGGGGCCGAAAAACTTAGAGCCTTTCAAAGTTGACCCCCCGCTTAAGTCAACAAAGCAAGTTTCTCGTGGTAGGCAAAAGACTGTGCGTAAAACTCAGAGTCTTGCTCAATTAGCAGCTGCTAGAATTGAGGATAGCCAGGGAGCATCTACAAGTCACGTATGTGATAACAAGATAAGCTGCCCACATCATAGAACTGAGGTGGGAAATTTGAAGCCCGTTGATGGGATCAGAACAACCCATTATGGAGATATTCTTTCGATTGGAAAGGGTTTAAAGCAGCTTCGCTTTGTGGAGAAGAGGATTGTCACTGTTTGGTTGATATCTGTAGTTAGGCAGCTTGTTGAAGAGTCAGAGAAATCTGTGGCCAAGGTTGGCCAGTATGGCAGGCCCTTTGTTGCAGCTGATGAGAAGAGTCCTTTAAGGTGGAAGCTTGGTGAGGATGAGCTATCAGCCATACTGTATCTAATGGATGTTTCTTGTGATTCAGCTTCAGCTGTCAAATTTCTCCTTTGGTTGTTGCCAAAAGTTATTAGTTATCCCAGTCCTACCATTCATAGTGGGAGAAACATTCTAATGGTGCCCAGGAATGTGGAAAATTATGCTTGTGAAGTGGGGGAGGCATATCTTTTATCATCTCTCCGAAGGTGAAATATCATTTTTTTGCCTCTTTTTATTTTAATTAAATTGTTCATGCAAATCATATCTGGCTATCAAATTTGTTCTTCTCTAGGTTGGTTCTTTGTTAGTGTCCATCATATTGCAGTATGGTTTGATGCACTTGCTGTTTCTTGATCTTTAACAATAATTTTAGCCTCTTTTCTCCCCCAATTTCTGGCTAAAGCAAAACTGTTCAGGATTCGTTTGTGAATGTGTATTATTGACTGCATGAAACATTTGAACAATGCATTTTTTTGGGTGTCTGGTTGGAGTAGACTAATATCTAGGAAACAGTCCTGGAGATTGGTAGACTTACTTTTCTTCCTTGAAAGTTATTCTTATTGCTCAAGATTGGATTATTGAGCCACTGCACCTTCATGGCAAAACCTTTTGTCATTCTTGTCCATGTTTTGGCTTGACCTGCATGTGTATGTCTTACATGCTTAACGATGAATTTTGTTCAGGTATGAGAACATACTTATTGCCGCAGATCTTGTGCCTGAAGCTCTGTCGGCTACAATGCATCGTGCTGCAGCATTTATGGCCACTAATGGAAAAATTACAGGTTCAGGAACCCTAGTTTTTTCTCGGTATTTGTTGAAGAGGTATGGCAATATTGCCAGTGTAATTGAATGGGAGAAGAATTTCAAGGGGACTTGTGATAAAAGACTTTTGTCTGAACTTGAATCTGGACGAACAGAGGGAGAATTTGGGTTTCCACTTGGAGTTCCAGCAGGGACTGAAGATCCTGATGATTATTACCGTCAAAGGATAACTGGTGGACGGTTATCTAGAGTGGGTTTAAGCATGAGAGATATGGTTCAGCGTCATGTTGATGATGTCTTGCACTATATCTTGGGTAAAGAGAGAAAATTTTTTGCAGCCAATGCACCAAAAAGTCCTGCCACTGAAAAAGTGGATGATGATTATCAAGTAGCTCAACAAATCATAGTGGGACTAATGGACTGTTTTAGGCAGACTGGTGGTGCTGCTCAAGAAGGGGACCCTGGTTTGGTGTCTTATGCTGTTTCTGCCATTGTTTGCAATGTTGGACCAACCCTAGCAAAGATACCTGATTTTACTGGTGGCAGCAATTATTCAAATTATCAGCCACCTATGAATTCCTTGAATTTTGCTAAGCGCATCTTGCGCATTCATTTAATATGTCTATGCCTGCTAAAGGAAGCTCTTGGAGAGCGCAAAAGCCAAGCATTTGAGATAGCTCTTGCAACAGAGGCTTCTTCTGCTTTAGCAGTAGCATTTGCTCCTGCAAAGTCCTCTCGGGGTCAGTTTCAGTTGTCTCCTGATGCTCTTGATTCTAATGCAAACATATCTGGTGACAATTTGAACAGTTCTGCCAAAGTGACTCTTGGGAGAACGACCAAAATGGCAGCTGCTATTTCTGCTCTTGTCATTGGGGCTATTATTCATGGGGTTATTAGCTTGGAGAGAATGGTAACGGTCTTAAGATTAAAGGAAGGTTTGGATGTTGTTCAATTTGTAAGGAGCACAAAAACCAGTTCTAATGGTAATGTCCGATCTGTTGGGGCTTTTAAGGTGGACAACTCGGTTGAAATATATGTGCACTGGTTTCGGCTGTTTGTTGGGAGCTGCAGAACTGTTTGCGATGGACTAGTTTTGGAACTCTTGGGTGAACAATCTGTTGTAGCTCTTTCAAGTATGCAGAGATTGCTCCCGATTAATTTGGTTGTTCCACCAGCTTATGCAATATTTGCATTTGTTATATGGAAGCCATTCATTTTGAATAGTAACATTGCAAGTCGTGAAGATATCCATCAATTGTATCAGTCTTTAACAATGGCCATTGGTGATGCGATAAAACACATACCTTTTCGAGATGTTTGTATGAGGGATAGTCGTGGCTTTTATGATATTGTAGCTGCAGATACAACTGATGCTGAGTTTGCGGCCTTGCTAGAGTTGAACGGTTTGGACATGCACTTGAAATCCATGGCCTTTGTCCCTCTTCGTGCAAGGCTCTTTCTAAATGCTATAATTGATTGTAAGATGCCTTATTCTGCTCTTACACAGGATGATGGGAATAGGGTTTCTGGACATAGTGAGTCTAAAGCTCTGCGTGCAGAGAATGGGTCAAAGCTTTTGGATAAGCTTGTTCGTGCATTGGACGCTCTGCAACCGGCTAAATTTCATTGGCAGTGGGTTGAGTTAAGGCTTCTTTTAAATGAACAAGCACTCATTGATAAGATGGAGAACCATGACATGTCCTTGGTGGATGCTATTCGCTCTTCCTCACCCAGTTCTGAAAGAGCTTCTCCTTCTGAGAGTGAGAAAGTTTTCATTGAGATAATCCTCACCAGATTGTTGGTCAGACCTGATGCTGCTCCCCTTTTCTCAGAGGTGGTTCATCTTTTTGGGAGGTCATTAGAGGATTCGATGTTGATGCAGGCTAAATGGTTCTTAGGCGGCCAGGATGTTCTTTTGGGACGGAAAACTGTTAGGCAACGGCTCAGTAATATCGCTGAAACTAAAAGCCTTTCTACAAAGACACAATTTTGGAAACCTTGGGGATGGTCTTATTCTGGTGTTGATCCTGTGACAAACAGTGGAGAGAAGAAGAAGTCCGAAGTCACCTCTCTTGAGGAAGGTGAAGTCATTGAGGAGGGCATGGAGTCAAAAGGTTATGTGAAAGGTTCCACTCAAGCGGATTTTGAAGGTTCCAGTATCAGCCAGCGGCATGTAACTGAGAAGGCTTTCATTGAATTGGTTCTTCCTTGCATAGACCAAAGCTCTGCTGACTCACGCAATACCTTTGCAAGTGATTTGATAAAGATGTTTAACACTATTGAGCAACAGATAAACTCGGTTACTCGTGGCGTAAGCAAGCAGACTGGAACAGCCTCTTCTGGAATTGAAGGTTCTAATAATAAAGTTAACAATCGCAAAGGTATAAGAGGTGGTAGTCCTGGATTGGCTAGACGAACACCGGCTCCTGCGGAGTCTGCGCCTCCTTCCCCTGCAGCTTTGCGAGCTTCTATGTCATTGAGGTTGCAGTTTATTGTGAGATTGCTGCCAATCATATGTGCAGATGGGTAAATATATGATTTACTTTTCCCCGGTTTCATTTTATTCCACTTTAATATAAGAATGATCAGTTTCTATGCTTACTGGCTTACTGCTACGTGGGACCTTTTTTTTTTTGTTTTCCAATATACTAAGCAGATTTTTTTGTTGCTATGAATTCTTGACATAGGTTTTTGTCGATTTGTTTTGTTTAATTTCTTGTTTTGGTTATCTAGTAGTATGTGCATCCTTCTGCTGGAAATGAATATGTACTTATTTACCTTTTTTTTCTTTTCTTTATGATATCCTCATGGTTAATTGTGTCAATCCCATCTCAGTCTCAGCTCAAGCCTTTCTAGTTTTATTTATTCTGTTGAAAGGGATTTGAGAAATTAGCTTTATTTCTTTCTATGTTGTTTATCCATAACACTGACTCATTTTTATAGTACTTCGTAAATTGCAAGCATTAGTTTTTCAGGGTAAGAACTTTTTATTTCAATGATTTGTCACTCTTTGATCACTGAAGTTATAATTTTAATCTCAAATTCATAAAATTCTTAAACTGAAAACTTCACTGCTTAGATATGTTTTTATCTGATTTGAACATCTTTTCCATTATCTTAGTGTGAGCAAATATTTTTTTTTTATAATTTAATCTCTCCTCTGTTGCTGAAAATTGAATGTGAGGATTACATTTTTCTCTTTATGGGAGAGTGCTAGAAGCAGCAATTATTTTTCTATTTTGTGCATTGTTTATGCCATTTTTTGAGAATTCATTGACTTTTGGCCTTCTACTGGAAACTAATTGTTTCATCCTAATTGATATTCATGTTATTGGGTAGTCTGGATGCAACAATGTCATGAAATCTGTATTATCTTATTTCAAGTATTTGATAAACTAGTTACCAAGGTTCATTTGTTGGATTATTCAGGGAACCATCAGCACGAAACATGAGGCATATGCTTGCCTCTGTAATACTTCGATTGCTCGGAAGTAGGGTTGTGCATGAGGATGTGGACCTATCTTTTAATCTCATACAGTTGAAGAGGGACATGGAGCTGATGCCATCTGTTGCATACTCGGAAACGTCTGGAGGTAGTCTTTTTGATCGCTTATTGTTAGTTCTACATGGGTTGTTAAGCAGTTGCCAGCCAAGTTGGCTAAGGTCAAAGGATGCCAAGGATTTTTCTGGATTTGACCGTGAGGCAGTGGAGAGTTTGCAGGTTTGATCTTTATCATTGCGCTGATTGAATTTACTGCTGCTTGTTTTGTAAAAATAAACCTAAATTTATTGAAATTAGAGCTTTGAATTGTTTTTCTTGTTATTCCTCAAGTTAAACCTTTTATTATTCATTACCTCATAAATCGTAATGGTAGATTTTCTAAATTTACTCGGAAGCAAAGTGTTGTTGTACCAGTCTGCGTTGGCTTTGGGGCCTATTCATTTTCTGAATATTCAGGATTGTAATCATGACCAGTATGTATGATATGCCTTGATTGTTTCTTAGCAGTTGAAGCTTGGGGGAATATTTTGGGCTTTTTAGAGTTCTAAAGGTAAAGAAAATTGCCGTAATAATGTGCGGAAATGAGTTCATGAGGTGTTTGTTGCTGCACCTGTAATGTAATTAGTAATGAGAAATATAAATAAAACATGCTAAAGACGTACATCATCATAGGCACTTTTAATTTGACTGAATGTCTTCTTTGTTGGTTTGTAGACTTTGTGATGGTCTTCCCTCCCAAAAGTGGGTATTTTTAGTTGTGGTTTATGATTTTATCATGACCAATACTTCATTGAGATGTCATTCATGTCAATATAGAAAATTAATTAATTTTAATTGCTCTTATTGAATGAACTATTCTTCTCTTGAACATAAAGCTTTCAAGAATTCTTGCTGTATTTGTAAAAGTTATTATTTAAATTGAAGTTAGCATTTGAATAAAATGACAGATGATTCTTTACTCACCTCAGTTATTGTTTTTTTTTTTTTTTTTTTTTTGTGTGGATGCAGAATGAATTAAATTCTATGCAATTGCCTGAGATGATTAGATGGCGTATCCAAGCAGCAATGCCAATATTATTTCCTTCTTTTCGCAATTTGATCTCCTGCCACCCACCTTTTGTCCCAATTGGTGCTCTTAGTTCACTTCAACCCAGCATCTATGGCCCTGGATCTTACACTGGAACTATGAATGCACCTCAGAGACAGGTTGCATTGGCACGAACTGCAAATAATATGCCGGGAAAATCCAAGTCAACGCCGTTAGTACAGGAGTACGATATGGAAATTGACCCATGGACACTTTTGGAAGATGGAGCAGGATCAGGTCCATCTTCAAGTAGCACCGCTGTCATTGGCAGCAGTGACCATGCTAATCTTCGAGCCTCAAGTTGGCTTAAGGGAGCTGTAAGAGTGAGACGGACAGACCTGGCATATATTGGTGCTGTGGATGATGACAGCTGATTTTAGGTTCGACTTCTGTTTTGATTTGGTCTGAAGGTTAGCAAGCCACCCTCGACAGGTAATTTAATGCGTTATTCGTTGTGCATATTGGGCATCAAGGTCACATTTCTTGCCTGTCCCATGTATGTTTAATAGTGGAGGAGGGATTTTCTTTTTTTCACATTTTGGGGGTGTTGGAAAGGTGGGCTGGGCATGCTGGAGTCGTTGTAGAAGAATGTCAAGATGTGCTCATGTAAGGCCATCTATTCAGCATGCAGAGCCTGTACAATTACACTGTCGTTTTATACCCCCCGACCATTTGGGCCGTATACTCACAGGTACCGGTTCAGAGTCTTTGTTTGTATATATAGAGATAATTGTTTCAGTTTTTACCAATTGATCAGGTAAAATATCTCAAGAATTACATGTAGCTCTCCTTTGCTAATCAATCTTTTATCTCCACTTCTCTCTCTCTCTCAAACACATACAGACACACATGGATGCAAACACATGAATATCCCATTTATGAAATACATTAAATACTTATGTTGCAGTCATGCATACATTACTGCATGCTTAAATATGTTTGTACATGTACGAGGATTAAGATTTTCTCGAAGGTGGACTGGCATGGAGTTATTATGCTTTCTTTATAATTCTTAAAACATCAGCTTCTGCATACTTAAATTGATTTTTCCAGACATTTCTAATGTCAAGATGGCATCATTGTTGGATAGCATCAGCTACAAACTTATGTAATAGATACGGGTAATCTTTACTATAATAGATATGGTTGTTTGAATTATAAATCTTATGGTATCTGCTGCGTATTCGAGAGGATTTAGGTGCGTAATATCTTCTTTAGATGTTGGGGGGTTAAGGGTAGATTAGGAACTTAAAAAAAAAAAAATCCTATGGTATCTAGATGTTGATTATTGGTCAATGATGCAATGTTAGCAGTTAAGATGTTAAGGTCGATGCAATAAATATCCTAAACCCTTACCCCCCAAGTTTGTGTCGCCTTTACTGTCAATAGGCAAAACCAACTAATCAAAATTGAGAAAGAAAAGTAATACTCTTCTATTTTTGGTTTTATTTCAGTTTTCATCTATCTTCCATCTCTACCAAACCATCACTGAATAAATTTAAAAATGTACGGTCCAAAAATAAAAATATATATTAGTGTGATCAAAATTCATACTTACTAATTTCTCTGACTGTTTTAAAAGAAAAACTTCCAAATTTTTTCCTAATAATTGATGATTTGAGACGCAAAAATAAATTTTCTTATTAATATTTATAATGTTTTACAAGTATAATAAAATCCTAAAGACTTCAAACATTATAATAAAAATAACTAAAAAGTAATTAATTATATACTATTAAACTTATTATATATTATAAATTACTAAAATGTAGGTAGGAACCCAACAAATGTAAAGGCTAAAAAATAGATGTTAGGAATTGCATGATTTGTTTAAAATGATGCTAATGTACAAATTGATTACAATGTAATGTAACAGCAATCAAAATATGCATGAAATTATAGAGAAAAATTGCAAGGTTTATCAATCAGGTTATGTTGTTGTGCAAAGCAGAAAATTGTTGAACGGATGAACGACCATAAATGACGTAGGGGGTTGAGTTAGCCCTCGTTGATAATTTCCCTGTTTTCGATTTACTTTACTCTTCACTTCTAATTGTTCTGTCTACAAAAAAGACATCTTCAATCCAAGCAACAACGTTGAAAGCTAGACCTTCTAACACTCTTGAGTAACTCTCCAGGATTGCTTGCCCCACATCCTACAAAACAGAAATTCCATTTAAGTTCTTCTCATAGAGGTAAAAAAAAAATGGTATTTTTATGGAAGAATGCATTTTAGACAACTGTTTGAATCTAATTGGAGGTGTTTATGGGCCGGGTTGGGTCGGACCTAAGTATGATATTTACATCACATATACTTGCTTAAATTCGGCCCGGCTCGAAATACAAGCCTCAAATTTTGTCTAAATCCGTCCATATTTGTAAATGGATAATCCAAATCCGTTTAGGCTTTTCATATATATATATATATATATTATTTTTTATTTATTTTTAGTAATTTTTTTCTTTTATTAAATTTTAAAACATTGATAACTTAACATATTTTTAAATATTTACAATATTATATTATATATTTATTTTTTATGTAATATAAATTACATAATATATATAAATAATATATTATATAAATGAAAAATGGGTCGGGCCGGGTTTGAGTTTTGATTGTTGGAATCAAGGTCCGGCCCATTTTTTAAACGGATTTTATTTATTTTTTTGGTCAAAACTCCTATTTCGGATCTAATATTTTTGTTCAAACTCTTCCAATTATCGGGCGGATTTTTCGAGTTTGAACAGGTAACCCGACTCTTGACAACCCGACTCTTGAACATGTCAAATGTCTAACGATCCTATTCCTACTTGTGAATTTTAATGCTGCTAAATGCAAAAACGCACAGATAGCTTTTCACCTACCCGATTATGTTGAATCTTGCATGTGTCCAAGGACGTCTGTGAAAGTTCAGGATACCTCTGCTTCAAGGCAAATAACAAGCTCTCCGCTCTTTCAGCCAATATATGATTTTTGTCACTTCGATCTACATCAGCCATCAGGTCTTTTACCATACTCCATGATGATTTTGAATGGCTCATGCATGCTTTACGTCTCCATGTATACATTGAAGCTTCCACACGGTCTGCAAGCTCAAGTGCTTCATGTTCGGATGCTATATTCAGACAATCAAGCAGATAATCAGGGCAGAATTTTTCTGTCGCATACATGAAGCGGTAAATCGTGTCTCCAATGCTGGCTCTTCCGCTCTGTAGACATAGAAGTTTCCGCATAGAAAATAGAGTTAGAAAAAAAAAAAAAAATTTGTCCTAACTTTGCCACTGTCAGCAGATTCCTAGTGTATAATACTTGGGATATTTTCAATGATAGGCTTACACTTACAGTAGTCGACAAAATTTTGTGCAATTGGGTCTTGCTTTCAAATTGAGAAGTATCTAAATTTCATGAACGGGAAATTTTTGCAGCAATTTTGAATCAGCAAAAAAGACTAACCTTTGGAAGAGTTGCCATGTACGAGTCTGGAATTTCCATCTCAGCAAGAACACTACTGTTGATAGCCATAGCTGCCTTGTGAATTTGATTAGCACAGTCTCGTTTGTGTCGCAAGTGCTTCCTTGCTTTCTCAGAGAGACCATTTGGATGAACGCATGGCACTGGCACCCACCATTTCTCATCATTTCTCTGAACAACCCTTCGAAATGAGCCTGTTCGACTCGAATTTGATGACATACTCCCTTCCTCTGCATACCAGAATTCTCTGTCCTGGAAACTTTCCAGTATTTCCTGTCAAAAAGGATGTGAAATTGTGAGCTATGAGATGAGCCTTTGGAATTACAAAAGATTGTGATTTTTCTCACTTAGATCATTTATCTTACAATGAGCATTGCATCCAACTTTGTCAGTGCAGGAAGATTGATATAAATATCTGATCTTGTTCTGCTTTCCATTATCTAAAAAAAGTCACACAAAAAAAAAAAAAAGAACATCATGTTAAAGCAGACAAAGATGAGAAACCCCAGAGAAAATATTGGTATGGATTAATGAAATCTTACCTCAACAGCTGTTCCATTACGCAAATTCTGTGACTTGGAAGAAGTAAATTCCACAATGTAATTGCAAACAGATAAAAGACAGTCCATTTCTCTTCTCCACAGTGCCTTCTTTTCGGGGTTCAAAGGTTCCAACCTCAAATTTTGCCCAAATACAGTTGCTGCAGCAGAAATTAACAGAAGTAAGCAATTTCATATAATTAAAAGACAACTAAAACAAAGTCATGCGTCTGTTTTGAAATATGTTATGTTATGTACCATAAAGATTGGTTATGGCATTTGAGATTGTAATTGCTGTGCAAACCCCTTTCCCACTTCCTGACATGTCTTCTCCCAGTAAAAGTTTTGCAAATTTTTCCTTCATCATTTCAAGTTCTGTCAACATAATTTTACACCAATTAGCATGAAAAAAAAACAGCATAGTTTATACTTTAGAATGAAAGACATATAACTCTGCCAAATATTTCACCTAAATCCAATGATTCCAGATCATCAAGCTTTTCATCTGCATTACTTTTGCGCTGCTTTGTTCCAAGCCTGGTAAGAACAGCTTGATTCTGAGCCCCGGATCTTGTGGCTGGCCGGTGACAAGGTGAAGCTTCACTAAAACTGCTGTGATCGTCAACAGGGTCTGAAAATGCATAGGTCTCAGAGTAAGTCCGGCCATACACGAAAGAATCACCGCTCATCGTTGAGTAT
This sequence comes from Fremontodendron californicum, assembly GCA_030761205.1. Classification (NCBI taxonomy): domain Eukaryota; kingdom Viridiplantae; phylum Streptophyta; class Magnoliopsida; order Malvales; family Malvaceae; genus Fremontodendron; species Fremontodendron californicum. Next base: position 2,078,374 of record JAULJL010000015.1, on the reverse strand, counting down.
CCTGGAGTTTCTGTAGTTGACTGATCATTTTGATCAATGGAAGAAGGAGAAGGTTGATAACCCAGATCATAGTTTTCATCAGAATTTGATAAATTGTCCATTTGAGCCTTATTACTATTCTCAACTCTGCAAATAATCATGAAAATTTGGTTAGTGGGGTTCAAGATTTGAAGACTTTTGAATCATAAGCAAAACAAACTGAACTGATGGGACTTTAAGACATGGTCCAAAATATTGGACCCAGCAAAAATTTGGGTTAAAAAACTGAATTATTTACGTAGGACAGAAGAAAAAGAATGGCCATCTTTCTTGCGGAAACAAAAAAGCAAAAGATGTTTTGCTCGCAGTCACAGGTCGTTGTTGCTATCAGATTCTAAATATAATTCACTCAAAATATGAAATAAAGCTCATGTTTAAAGTAGAGGTTAAACAAACTGAAGTTTGAAAATGTAAAGCAACGGTCTTTCTTAGCATTCTTTCCAAATAAGTTACCTTTATTATAGATTTGAATTCGAAACTGTTGAAGATATCTAGCAATCTGAGGACCGTTTGAAACAGTTCCCTCCTAGCCTAAGCATTTCTTTCTCTCCTACTTCTGCTATAACCTTTTCTTTCCAAAAGAAACACTTTCTTTTTGCATATCCATGTTGGCACAATGATCATGAAAATAAAACAAGGAATCTTGATTGTCCGATTGCTGGATCTTTTTTAGTTTCTGATCAAACAAGAAAAACCCAGATGCAAAATTGGCAGAAAAATATTGAATTGAAGAAAAGAAAGAATGGGTTTTGATTCTTTTGGAAAATTTGCAAAAGTTTGTGGCTTCTTTGGTTGGACGAGTATTGTTTGCTATAGGACATGCAGAGTGTGTCTTAGTTGTACATTGAATATTTATTTGTGAAGGCTGGGATGGGAGAGGCTTATATTATATGATTGCAAAAACGTGAGAAATATTTTATATTTTAGAGAAAAGAATCTCAATATTTTATTTTGCTTTAATTCAATGAAAATTTTCAACTTCTACAGATGTGTCAGAACCTTATCTTTTAATCCTGAAATTCATCAATAAATTTAGAAAACAAAAACCTCAAAATTTTAAATGAAAATTACTTGAAACTTGGATATTAATAATTTAAAAAAAGAAAAAAAGAAGAAGCTTTCTTTCTTACAAGCCAAATTTTTATTATGGATCAGTTACCATGTCAGAGCTTATTATCAAAATTAATACAAATTGCCTAAACTGGGCTGTTATGATTAAATGATATAAAAATAAAACCAACAGCTTTATTTTAACTTATCTTCAAATACTTATATATATTGAAATGATTCCTAATTAATGTTATGGAGAGGAGAAAATGATGTAGTTCAAGCAAAATTAGCAAATTCATTAGCCATATATTTCTAATAATGTAGGTCTGGTCGTCCAAGACATGTGAAGAAGAACAAGTTAGCAAGATGGTGTCAGTCTCAGAGTTTAAAAAGTAGGCAAATTGAGGTTTCCTCCATCATTTTACTCAACTAATAATTTGTCTTTAAAAACTCAATTGGTGGGTCGTAGACTCGTAGGCCCCCTGACCGAGTCAACTCGATATGAAAGATGACAATAATCGATCAAACCCATTTCCCCAATTTCATAAAATCACTTTCCTTATAGAATTCTAATATGGTTTTTATATATATATATATATATATATATATAAAAAAAAAAAAAAAAGAGGTTGTAGATTAAAGAGGAGAAAATATTATAAATATTGAAATTTATAGTTTAAATTTATTAAATATTATTTTTTTAAAATAATTGTATAAATTAATTGAATTAAATTTTAAATTCAAAACATGATATTTCGGCTGCATGTTTTGAAAAAAAATGGACCCAGTAGTTGGCTTGGTCGGAGGTTAGCTTGGAAAGTATGCATCATTTTTTGTTAAAGCCCTTTGGGAATAATTCATGGGTTTTCAACTTTGGTGAGTCAAACATATTCAAAAAAACAATGGATTGAAAAAGGGGAAAAAATCAGTTTATTAGATGGGAGATTCGTGAGATAGACGTGCTTGCCATTTCTTTGAATCCTGTGGCTTATTAGGCCTAATTGGGTGTTAGATTAGAAAGGTCAAATGGTTTCTTTTAGGTTTTTTTTTTTTTTTTTTAAATTAAATGCGTGAACCTCTGCAAAATGGTGTAAAGTCCTATTTCTAAGACATTGAAAAAATCACTTGGAAAATCTTCATATCATAAAGATTCCAGACCATGATGGTTCATAATCTTACATTAAATCACATGAAAATTACTTGTTTTATTTATCTTTGGAATTCTTTTGTTTAAAGAGAAATAAAAATCTCCACCATGGGAACTTTCACAGGTTTCTAATGAGGCTACAAAATGATCTTGTTTCATTTGGCAGCAGAGCAAATTCTTGCATCTCCTTTTGCACTTCTTTCTGCAAAACAAATAACATGATTTTAGTATTCTTACCAAGCTAAATAACATCCTTATCTATGAATAAATATAGAAATTTGGGGTCTAAAGCATACTCATATAAGCAATGAATTTAAACCCAATCTTTATCTGTCCTTTATTGCCTTATAGGTGTCATCTTCAAGCACTAAAATGTAAGGAGCTGGTCTCACTTGTATAAATCCTGTGTCAGTCCCCCCAGTAATTATTCCACCAAGGTGAATTCTGAAAATGTAATTTAAGTAACTCATCTTAGCTGTATATATTGGTTGTTTGTGTGTAATTGTTAAATTGCTTTTAATGTCTCAAAAAGATGATTAAATTACAGCAACATTTCATTATCTGTTAGTCATTACCATATGATTTTTTTGGGTCATTATATGGCTTTCCTACCAGTCTTATCTACATTTTCCATGGCATAATCAGAAATTATAGAAAAAGGGTGGGGAAGTTTAGTTGTCAGATTTAGAAGGAGGAGCTCAAAGGGGGACGGTATGTTGTTTGGGTCAGGACTCCGGAGCAATTTGACCCGATGCTGGGTCCAAATATTCTATTGATAAGCCCAACTTGGGCCCTTCTTAAGATTTATTTTCTATTTTTAATTATTTCTCTTAATTAAGAGCATTTAAGTAACATATGGAGTTGTGCATTTGAGACCATTAATTTGGATTTAAAATTTAAATACGTAATTGAGAAAGTAATTTTTTAAAAAATAGAGTTGAATTTGGAAGAAATATACAAAAAATATATTCTCCGATATTCTTTTAATGTAATTCATGCATCATTACTTGAAAAGCATATCCTTATGAGAAGAAAGGATAACAGTTTTGGATATTAGATTAGATAGTTTAGTTTACTAGTAATATTCAACAACAACAACAACAAAAAAAAAAAATCGATTTTGAAAGGCAACAATTATCATAGAGTATTCAGACCTGGAAAAAAAAAACCCAAATATTAAGTAGATGAAAGTCTGGTTTAATATTGTTAGAAAAACAAATGAACTAGAAATCGCATGATACATTGAAGGCTTTGTCCTTTTAACACTATATAAGTTCCTACTTGAGCCTAGTAACTAAGAGGAACGGTACAATGGATGATATCAAATGCTTCTTAGGAAGAATATCAGTTCTTCATTTACTACTGCATTTGCTTGGTACACAAGTAACCCAAAAACAAGAAGCCAGCCTACTGAACCAAGAAATCCTACAAATACTGGTTGATGATTAGTTTCTCATGTGGTTTCTCATCATCACTTAGTTGCAACTCTTTGTAGTGCTTGTTTGATCATCCCTGCAGGTGCAATTGCTGCTCCTCGAAACTGGAAAGAAAAAAAAAAATTAAGTTGCGCCCTCCTTTATACAAAAAACAATAAAAATGAAGGATTCTGTTAGAATGAACCTTAGATTTCAGGGTTACTATGACAAGACCATTGAGAGTAGATGATTGAACGGTGTGGGCATCCAAGTGTAGGTTATTTATAGCATCCATGATATCCAGCAACAAGAATTCCCTAGAAGAACATCTTATTTCAATCATAACATCCAGTTCTTTTATGCTTACTTTCACATCTGGTGTAAGGCCATCTTTTGGAATAACCCTATTTAATTCTGAGCCAGTTTCATGGAGGCTTTCATCAATGTCACAAGCCTTCCTCTTGTTTATCCAAGACTTTTTGACATTGTCAACCTTTCTGTTTTTATAATTATCTGATGTCTGCTCCACCACATCCAGGCAATTCCTTCTAGGCCTTGCCTCAAAGTCCACTGAATCCTTGCAAGATTCCAACTCTTCTACCCTTGCTTCTAGCTCTTTCAAGTACTTAATTGTATCCTTAAGAATTGATGCTTTGTCAATCTGCAAAAAACAAACACTATATTTTCAAAAACTAGTCTGATAAAACATTGCAAACCAGAAACTTTTTCTTTTTAATTGCTTCTGTTGTTTACACTTATGATGAACATTTATAAAACACATAATGGAAATATGTATATGCATATGTAAAGAAAGTATGAATTTTATGTCAAGACAGTGGATTTCTAGATAACATATAGTGTGGATGAAAGTCAAATAACCTCACTGATAGAAGGAACCATTGACTTGAGGACCAGAAATTTCTCTTCCTCACTTCTTTTTTCTGGTAAAACACATCCTCTGGCATCATCATCATTTTCCAATTTCCCAAGGCAATGTTTTCTACCATTTTCCTTCATAGATATAAGAGAGCTTCTTCCATGCATTAGAGGCACTGCAAATAGAATCTTTTTAAATATGTTCTGTTGTACCCTTGGTTTATGAAATTTTACCATTCCTCCTTTCTTCCAACTGATAAAACTAGATTTATAGCCACAAGTATGGAAACCTTGGCTTTCAATCAACCAATTTGAAGTTCCCAGAATAGCAGAAAGAGTTCTTTTGTAGTGCAAGTCATCATCAACTTCAAGATCCAAAGAGCTTAGTTTTGTGTGATTGCCTTCTTGGAGTTCTTTAAAATGAGAATGACTAACACTTTCCCGCTTGGGAGAAGAGATTGCAGCAGCATTTTCTTGAATACTAAAGTCATCATCCATGAAATGCCAACTTTGAACTTGAGAAGCAACACCATTCACATCTTCAAGCATGAATGAGTCTTCCATCTGGTGATTTTGTTCGCAGCCATTCGAACACTCATCAGGGGAAACGATATTGAAATCTTCATTGATATTTTCATGTAATTCATTAAATTTCTCATGATCAAGTTTGATTTCTTTCGTAGGGGAATAGAGGTTCTCCAAGTCCAACAAATCCACTATCTCATGGTTGATCTTGGCACATACAGGATCTCTGTCATCATCTGCATTATGAGGGGCAGAGGAAGATTTCTCAGAGCAAACAGGCTTTGAGAAGTCCAACAAGGAAGCTTTAATATGCTGAAGGAGATTAGGATCCTCCGGAACCTTAAGAATTAAAGAATTTTCAGAGAAAATAATAAGTACCATAATTGCTTAATCCCTTGATAAATTTTATGGCTACATTTATCTTTATATAATAAACTGAAATCTTCCAACCAAGATCCAAAAAAGAAAAGAACTTACAAGTTCAGTTACACCCAGCTCAATCACACCTCCAAGATAGGGAAAACATACCACAGTCTGCAGAGCAAAAATAGAAGCCAATATGATCATTAATGTCTAGGTAAGAAGGGAATGACAGCCTGCAGATTGTTCTGATAACACATCTGCCTGCCTAGGATGATCAAACGGCTAATTCTACGACAAGATTTACTTTGTACAATGAGAGATCATCTTACCTGAATAGATGCACTCTATGGGCAATGATGGACGACATCAAGTCATGGAAAGCAAGTTCACAGGTAAATAATGTCAGTCAAATTGGCATTCTTGTAATGCAATTGGGATATTGTACTAGTTTAAAATGGCATAACAACACTCAAGCCAAGGGAAGGGAAGGGAAGGGAAGGAAACCAACCTTTGCAAGCAAAGAGCGGGAGAATATTTTACTATCTGCATATTGAGCATTGCATAACCATATGGTTTCACCATTTGCTAATGCTTTTCCTGGCAACCTATGCAACAATGTAAAAGAAGAATGATTATAGTACTAAAGGAAAACATATAAAATACTAAAAATAGCAATGAGATTTTGAGAAAGACAGACAGACAGACAGACAGGCATTATGCAAAATAACACATAAAAGGTAATATAGAGATTGATTACCCTTGTCCAGGATTGAATACGAAGGACATGCAAACCAAGTAATACCACTCTGCATCAGACAGATCCTCTGGAGATAATGCAGCTGAAGGCCTCTTAGTTTGGTCAGTTTCACCTTCCAGCAGAGATTCATAAAGCTCTCTCAGTTGTTCACTCCTCTGTAGACCTATTTTATCTGCTTTAAGCTCCAATGCTTGAACAGTCTTCCTAGTCTTGATGTCTCCATTGTAGTAACCATCTCCCCATTGAAGTACCCTGGTGATTGTCAATCAACCCATATCATAATTGCAAAGTTAAAACGGAAACTTACTAAATCTGATTCTCTTCCGATACCATACCAGTTCCATTAAGTTTTACTGCACAAGTACCTCGTTATGGCAGCAATATAAGGAAAAACCAGAGTTCTATTTGTGGTAAGTTTAGCTTAAAAGGAGAGTTCCCATATAAGAACTTTTTTTCCTTTCAGAAAATTAAACACAGTCCAGAAATGGTATTCATTTGCATTGGGTTTCAAAAGATATTTAAACCAAAAATGAGAATTGAGAAACATGAACAGGATTAAAGTTTGAAGAATACAAATGATCAGTAGGGAAAAAATGCTAACAATACCCTTGTTGTGTAGCTGATAAAGACCAAAAAATTGCATAGCTCCACTGGATACTCCTAACAGCCACTGCAAGCTGTTTCCTTAAGTTTTCGGGCACCCCCTCCTGGTTTATAACAACATTAGCCATTTGACATAACAAAATATGACCGACTTTCAACTTGCAAAAAGTGGAAAACCCATCAACAACAACAACAAAATCTACCCAAACCCAAGCTTTGACTGGTTTTTCTCAGCTAACCCAGAAAGAGATATTTGCTTTTTCGGCAGAGTGGAGATCTCAAAACTCAAAAAGCCAGGACATAACCAAAGACAGACAAATTTTGGAGCTTATTATAATATTTGGCTTTTTTTTTTTTTTTTAGTTTTGAAGGTTGCAACTAGCAAGGTCAATAATGTCACTGAATTTAATGAAAAGAATATACAGAACAATATAGTAACATTAACATGTTCTTAAAAAAATGCAAACAGGATCTTTGTCTGGCATTTATTCATTGCATCCTTTTCCTGATCCTTTCTTCTTTGTGTATAAGTTTTATGAACTCTCTAAAACAAGGAATTATAACCTTGTGTCAGAAATTATTCACCCACTGTTAGAATTTAAAAGTTCTTTAAGAGTGCGTTTTCGATGAAAAATTTTAAAATTTTGAAAAAATTTAAAATGAAAGTATTTAAAAATATATCATTTAGATAAATTTTTTTTAGAAGAAAATTTAAGTAGTTGGAATTTCAGAAAATAAAAAAATAATTATAAAATAGGAATAATGATATTAAAAATAAAACTATATATATGTATAAAAAAATATGTAATATGGGTATCATTATATTCGTAAAAATATATAGATATTATTAATAATATAAATATATATTATAATTAAATAAAATGATAATTTTTTTTAGTTTTGTATTTTGTAGTGGACCATCTTTTTGGAATAAAATGAGAGATATTTTGAAAAATTTTGAAAAACATCTCTTTAGGTGAAATTTCAAACGAAAATTTGAAGTGCTCAAATTCCCTCTTGAAATTTCTTATAAATTTTGAAATTCTCTTTTATTTTTATCCAAACAAATAAATTCATTTTTAGACTTTTAAAAACTTTGATTGAAATGAAATTTCTCATTCAAATACTTCATCCAATCACACGAATAAATTTTATTTTTTTTTTGGTTTTTTAAGAGAATAAAATTACCTTATATTGTATGGTTCATTACTGTTGATAATTACACGACTATGGAACCAGCAACTTGGGCAATTAATTAGTACACTAGGTCTAGGAGTATCAAACAGCAATTATGGGAATATTTAAATTTGATAAAATTAAATCAATATGTTTGCTTTTTGGACATTAGGCTCGAATTTTTAAAAACAGTAATTATGACTAAGAAAAACTTTGTCATAAAGGAATATTCTTCACCATGATAACATTAACATGGCAATGCTAAATGTTTATTGATAAAAGAAAAACAGTAAATAACATAGAAAATGTTAATAATATCTAATAACAATAATTAAGATGATTAATAAATTATTTTCTTGAATTAAACCAAAGTTATGCATTAAAATAATATTAAATAATTGTAAATCACTGTTTATAAACATAATCGGATCCAATAATGAGAGTACACTGGGTTCAACCTATACTATATAGACTGCTAGAAGTGGCAGCTTTATCTAAGTAACTTTTATTGTTTGGTCTTCATAAAGGCAAAATCTTCACTCGGTGCCTAGAAACGCCATAAATTTACGGTCTCAAAGTTGTCTATTTTTTTAATATTTTAAAATTGAAAAAAAATTCACTTATATTTATATAAAATTAAAATAAATTTATATTTTTTTATATGATTTATATTTTAATAAATTTATCGTTGGATTTAATAATATAATTGTACTTGTCGTGCATGTAAAATTTTGAATCGATCCGATATTTTTATCATATCGGTCGATAATATTGTATTTTTCAATATATATTTAACGGTTAAAATTTTTTTACATTGAAAAAATAATTAAATATTTTTAATTTTACTTGAAACTCGACATGCATGATCTACAGGAATAGAACATGAAATATTATGACCGGATTAAACAAATATAAATCGTATAAAAAGTTATGTAAATATGTAAAACTAATTTAATTTGACATTAATGTAAGTGAATTTTTTCCTTAAAATTATTATTTTTTAACACTTAAATCTTCTATTTTCATATATATTTGTTTACTTTTAGCGTTAGTATTATGAAACATCAAATTTATAAAAACATAAAAATTTAATATTATATACATTAAAGTTATAATTTTTTTTTCTTTTGGTCTTTCGATTTTTTTTTTTTAAAAACTCTGTAAAAGCAGCGTAGACATACAATTTGAGATGGAGGAAGTAAATGTTATCGTTTCCTTCAATCATGATATATATGCACATTGTATTACTTGGTTAGTTGGTTTCAATAAAGGTGATCATTATTCGGGTTTAATTTAATTAATCGATTGAATTTTTTTTCGGTTCGGTTAATCGATTAACCGAACAAAATTCGGTTCGGTTAACGGTTAATGCTTTTAGAATATTTCGGTTATCGGTTAATTCGGTTCGATTAAGCGAAAATAACCGAATTACACGAATTAACCGAACTATAGTAAATCTTGTATGTTTAGTTGTTTAGTATGTTTGATGTTTGTATTTTATAATAGTTTTATTATGCTTTGTTTTTGGATTTTGGTTGGTTTGATAGATTATTTGGATATAAAATTATGTATTAAAATAGGTTGCAAAATAAATTAGGTAAATATTTCGGTTAATTCGAAAACCGACCGAATTAACCGAAATAATTTCTGTTCGGTTAATTAACCGTTTTAATATTTCGGTTCGGTTAACGGTTAATGAAAAAAAATCGATTAATTCGGTTAATGATAATTCGATTCGGTTATTAACCAAATTAACCGAATGAACACCCCTAGTTTCAATGACATTGATTTTACTTATATTAGATATTCATTTTTTTTAAACAAGAAAAAAAGTTAAATATCACATATCAATGCTAATTTTGTTGATTTCGTTTGTAATCAATTATCAACTGCAACCCTTACACTATGAATGATTAATAAATTAATATAATTCATAATTATTAACTTCGCGTATACCAAATTATTTGGAATTTTCATAAGATCTACAGATGGAATAGAATGATCAGTTATAAAATTATAATTCAACTTTGAGTTTAGTTCAAACAATTCATTTATTTTTTTAAGAGTTAAATTTTCACGAAATTAAAATTTAATTTTCGATACTTTCAAATTGGCTCGATAAATCTAATTTAAATTAAGTCGGATTTGGATATAATTTTTATAATTTGGATCGATTAATCCAAATTTCTATTTAATTAATAAAATATAATTTTATTTAAAATTTAATTATAAAATATATAAAATATTAACATAAAAATAATTATTTTAATATATTTTAAATAATAATATAATTTTTTAAATCCGATATAATCAAACTAAAACAAATAAAATTTTCTAATATTCAAATTTAACTCAATTCGAACGAACCTATAAACACCTCTAAGCTACTTCTTGTGGATTGATTTTACCTGTAGGAAAAAAAAAATGTAGATGAAGGTGAGTGCTACGGTAAGAACTAAGTGAGAACCCCTAAAATAATGAGTTAAAATTAACTTTTAAAAGAATTACAAAAGAAGATTAATGATGAAAAATATTATTGGTTACTCTCATAACGAAAACTTTATTAAAATAAAATGAAATATTAAAAATTAATTAAATAAAATATTATCATTACATTTATTTATGAATCAAGCTACTTATCAAGCTTACGAGTTTGGTCAATTCAAGAATAAATTTGTTAAGCTCGACTCAATTTATAATATTATTTTAATAAAAAATACTTTTTTATTTTAACAAACTTAACACATGTAGGTATAATAATCCGCGTATTTGTATCGTATTCATGTTATTTTTCGTGTCATAATCGTGTTTATGCTATTATATGTTTATATATTTTTGACATGTTTCGTGTATGCGTATCGTGTAATTTTTTTGTGTCATGTCATATTTTACATCATATTTTAGTTATTTTTCTCGTGTCGTATTCAACATTGTCAATATGTTGATTTTAGTAGATAATTTTTTTAAAATTTTAACCCATTTTATTTTAATGGTAAAACTATAAAAAAAAGTATATATTTTTGGTCAAACAAAGTTCATGTCTAACCTAGGCATGGTATCAATACTTTACATGCATACTCAAGCTTGAGCTGATCAAAATTTTAGGTTCAAAATTTGTCCAGCCAATCAAATACTACTAAATGTTACAATCTAGACTTATCTAAGAGCTATGCTATTGCCAACAAGCTCTTGGCTGAGTGGCCAAGAGTCTTGGGGGCATGAAGTCTTGGGTTCAAACCCAAGCAACCCCTCCCCTTACCCAATTATCAAAAAAAAAATAAGAGCTATGCTATTCGCCCAAGCCCGAAAACTCGTCGAATATTTGGGTCGGTTTCGACAAAAATATTAAGCTCAAAAAAGTGGACTTGAACAAAAAAATAAAGCCAATTTAAAAAACGGGTTAGACTTTGACTCCAACATTCGAGGTCCAAGCTCGGCCTGGTCCAACCCAGTTTTCAACTATATAAAATATATTATATAAAAAATAAATATATTTATAATATTATAGTGTAAACATAAAAAAATATGATTTATAGAAAAAGTATATTTTAAAATATTAATATTCAACTAGTTTATATTTTAAATAATATTTTTGCAATATTAAAAATATTTAATATTAATATACATATATTTTTTAATATTTAAATGGTATTATTATTAAAATTTTAATATTATTATAAATATTATATTAATATTTGAGTATTAAATCTCATTATTAATAATATATCTATTTTTTAAGATGCTTTTAATATTATTTAAATCATTTTTAAAATATTAATTTTATTTCCTCGTAATACATTTTTTTAATAGAATACATAATTAGTAAATAAATTTAAATTATTAACCTTTTTTTATAATTTTCTTACATTTTTACTTGTTAAAAACGTGTGAAATAAATGTGTGAATGTAATTAAAAAATTCTCATTGTAAAATTCTTTATGGTAGTAGACACCGTAGATGAAGGCGAAGAATGGTAGGTGAGGTTTGTCAAAGTTAAAAAGGGCGATGTCAGGCTTTAATGGGAGAACTGGTTCAGTTGATGAATGCCAAAGTGATATGTAGATATACATTATTGGAGTGGCCAAGGACCCCCCCTTTGCGAAGAAGAAGAAAGATGAGTGTCCTCGATTTTCATTTTCATTTCCTCATTTCTCAGCTTTCCTCTACAGTACTCCACACTGCTAATAGTACGCTTGCTAGCTAGAAAACCGCATCTTGTTTTCCTTCGTCCCTTCTCTTTGTTTTCACTTGATCCTAATTTTAATTTTAAATAGGAGATAATTATATAATATGAATATAAATATAATACGAACAAATAATTAAAATATGATATAAAATATATTAAAATTTATATAATATAAATTATTAACGCATCACAAATTATATAAATATATAATATTTTAAAACACGATCATAACAAATAAAAATATATAAATATGACATAAATACATCAATTGTTTTTTTAGGATTTATCTTTTACCATAAGCTTAATACCAATTATAAAAGTACAACAAAAAGCCATGATTATGGGAAAATATAATATTTAACAACAAAAAAGCATTTACAACAATTTTTATACATATTTTTGTTATAAAAAATAGTTTACAACACCTATTGTAACATAAACAAATTTATGTTGCAAAAAAAAAAAATGTTGTGCAAATTATTGTATATGTTTTTACTGTAAAATGTAACTTGTATTAAGTTATTACACTGTAACAATATTTATGTTGCGAAAAAATATATTTTGCAATATTTATAAAAATTAGTCTAAAAAACTTTGTTGTTAAAAATTAAAAAAAAATTAATTAATTTAATTAATTAATTAATCACACAACTTTTAATCCATATTTGATCTAATCTGCTCAGACCTTATTTAAACTCAATTCCAAAATGAAACTTCTATATATGATTTTTTTTTATACATATAAAAGGTATAAAAGGAATGAAAATTCAAACCTTAAACTTCAATCCTTTTAAAATGAGATGACGATAGATTTCTTTCTTTCTTTCTTTATTTCTTTTCCAATTTGTACATGTTTCCGGGGGTTTAGGGTAAAATATATAAGTCCGGCATTTGGAGTTGCGGATTACAAGAAATGAAATGACTTCTTTGCAGTACTTTGCAATTGCATGCATGTGTACAAGTTGTAGGAGAATATGTCTGGAATATTATTCAATTCAAATTAAAACAAGTTTCCTTTGCAAATTGGAATCTTGCTTTTAATTTGACTAGTTTAATTTGCAATTATTGTCGTGGCTTGATTTTTTTTCTCGTTATTTTGTTTTGTTTAATGTATTATTTTGTTGCCTGCGCAACAAAACAAAATATAAACCAAAGCTAGCATGCATGTAGGAGAAGAAAACTTGTTGATATCTTTTAGCAGGAGTAGTTGACTAAGCTGCTGATAATGTTAGTTAAAGATTGAGAAATTTTAGACATTAGAAAGAATTTTAATAGATTTTAGTGTTTTAATTATGATTATTAATTGGACATTGTAAACAAATGCTAATACATATTTGAAACTTGGAGGTTTAAATAATTTAACATTGCTATATTTTTCCAAAATAATCAGACTATTGATACAGGATCAAACTTTTAAAGGTTTTGTTAACAAATATTTTTAAGATATTTTTTAAGATTAATTTATATGTTATTTATAATACTAATATTATATTAAATATAATAATTGATAATTTTATTTATTATATAATAAAATTAAAGTTAGTAAAATCCCAACTTAAACCTTCTTTTGATGCCATATATGTGGCTTTTTCGGGGTGAAGAGTGAAGACTTCCTTTATCTCGAGATCGATGGCAGGAAAAAACTATCACCTCATTAAAGCAAAGATTCTCGCAAAAGAAAATCACGTCGGTCTTATTATATGATATATAATAAGTATATGCGTTGGGGTGAGTTGGTTCTTTCCAGTCTCAGTTGTCACTCACTTATAGTTTTTTTTGGCCAAACACTCACTTTTAGTTGAGAAAAGTTTTTCAAAGAAAAAAAAGAGAAAGAAAAAGAAAACAAACACGTCATTTGATTGACAAGATGGTTCGTTCAATTAAACGTTCATGGCTAAACTCCTGCCACATCACATCCAAGCATCAAAGTTGATGAATGAACAGTACTTCTTCTGAATATATAAAAATAAAAATATTTGTAATTAAATCTTTTCTTTTACTATATTAGTTTTTATTATGAATGGTATTATAATGTACAGTATTTGAGAATTGAGAGTTAAGGCAGAATCAATGAATCTTAAAGTGAAAAAAAATAAATAAATAAAAAATCTGTCAAAATGTTCGCTTCACCATCCTATATTCTTTACTATGGAACAGATTATTTTACAAAGTAGCATAATCAAAATTTATTTAGTATTCTGAAATTCTCACGTGCTTAGCTCATGATTACTTTTCCTTTTTTTTTTTTTTTTTTGGTTTTTTAATTTGAATATATAATATAAAAGAGTTTTGTTAACAAAAATTTTAAGGTATTTTTAAAATTAATTAATATATTATTTATAATAATAATAATTTAATTTATTATTTTTAGTGTATAGAATAAAAATATTATTGTATATAATCATTTTAAAAAATATTTTAAAACATTTATTAGTAAAAATTAATATAAAAATGCAAATGGTTGGTTAATGCAGAGTTTTTGATAGGACGGAGCTATGATTGAGGTTCAGAGGAAACATGTGATTGATTGAGAAATTCTTTAATTATAACATCGGAAAAAAAAAAAAAAATCAAAACAAATTCTACGAGTACGGGGCAAGCATGTGATAGTAAATGATGATCCATGGCCATGACCGTGACCCATGACTATGAGAATCTAAATTATTATAAGTATCAATAATCGTACCATATCCGATATAGATCCTCCCATTTAAGGTGTAAACAAAAAATATAAGTTAACAAGTTATTCGAATTCGATTAAAAAAATTAAATTTGATTTAATTATTATTGATTTCGAATAGTTCGAGTTATTGAGCAAGTCGAATTCAAGTATTTTAATACTTGACTCGAGTAACTTGCGAATCTAATCGAATTTTTTATTTTTAATTAGTATTGGAAAAAAATCTCAATTTTGAACTCAAGTACAAATAATCGAATTTGAAGTCGAGCATGAGAATCGAGCTTATTTTTTATTAGGTAAAGGAGCCTAATCGAGCGAGTTCAAGAAGTTTGACTTTTATCTCGAATCGAACTCGAATTTTAAAAATGAAACTCGATCGAGTTCGAACAGAACTTTGAACCTCGAATTTCGAGTCAAACCCGAATTTGAATTTTTTATTACTTGAGCTCGACTCGGTTCGATTACACTCCAACTCCAACCTTTGCTTTTTTAAAAGTTTATTTTAATTAAATTTTGACTTGAAAACAAAATACTACTACTCCAACTTGTATTTGTACTTCTATTTCTATGTACTCCTTTGATACAATTTTGAGAGAAAAAAAAAAAAAACTTGAAGTGGTGAGGGAGGGGACAATTCAATAATTAAAACTACTACTTTGGTCTTTATTTTTTAGGTTATATTAACGAGTGTTTATTAAAATTAACTAATATATTATTTATAATAGTAGTATTATATTAAATGCAATAATTATAATTATTATTTTGATATATTGTCTAAATATATTATTAGATATGATAATATTAAAAAATATTATTAATACTCCTATTTTTTTTTTCGTTAATAAAAATTTTAATTTTTTTTTTCATTTTTATTATGAAAGTAAATACTCCTATTTTTTTCAAAATTTTAATGTCTCAAAATGAATTTTTTATTTTAAACATCTAATATTCTTACTTTTTAACAATATTAAAAATTTTAAATTTCTAATATTAAATTCACAAAATTCTTAAAGGGACATATAATGGTTAAAACATAAAAGCTATATATTAAATTTCTCATATTTAGATCTAAAAGAAAGTGTGGACTAGATTTGTACTTTACATATGTGGAAGAAAGTTTGTTTTTCTCTACATTCTCTTTATGTAAAGCTATTCTTGATGCTTTTGTGTATGCTTATTTATTGAGCTAAGTCTATCTTTGGATTGAGATAGGAAGAAGGAAAGAAAAATAAAGTAAGAGAAATATAAAAATTTTCTCTTATTTTTTTTATTTGAATAAAAAAAATAAATAAATAAAGGAAAGTGGGGGAGTTGAGCACCCCTCACTTTCCCTTAAAATACTATTTTTTTTTAAATCTTAAATCGATGGGAAAATAAGGGTAAAAAAAAAATTTAAATATAAAATGTCTATATTACTCATTCTACATTCATCAAATTACAAGTAATATTATAAGAAATTATTTTTTTATTTCTAAACTTATATACTTCACATAATTGATATTAAAAATTATAACAAAATTTATATATTATAATTTTTTTTTTTTGTTTTTTATATTACATTCATATTTTTTAATATAATATAATGTTTTTTTTTTGTTTTTTTATTTGTAATATTTATATTGTTATTTTAATTATAAAAAAAAAGTATAATTGAAAATGTGTATTATAATATATATTTTATTTTCCTTTCCACATTTTAACCAAACGATGGAGACTAACATTAATTTATTTTTCTTTTCCTAACACATTTTAATTATCAAAATAAGGAAAAGATACATCATTTCCTTTTCTTTAAAAACCCTTCCTTTACTTTCTTTTCATTTTCTTTATTTCTTGTACTAAAATCTATCCAAACATATTGTAAAGTTTACCAAAGAAAACTAATTGAGAGTAGCTCATGAGTATGTATATTTAAAGTATTCAATGAATCGAAGTCATACTTGATTGAATCACCGAATCGAGTCTAAATAGCTGACGAGCAACTTGATTTGTTTATACTTTTAGTACTTAACTAGTATTTATTATCACATGCGTTCGCACGTGAATATTCGTTGATTTATTTATTTTTATTATATAATTATATATTTTAAAACAAATAAAATAAATAAAGTGTATATTAAATAAAATTTGCATTAACATGTAAATTTAATTTATGTGCAAATTATATCAAATTTATTATTTTAAAATTAATTAAATCAAATAAAAAAATTCAATGCAAATTTTAATAGCATTAATTCATTTAACAAAAGTATTTTAATGAAATTAAATTTCTTACACATAAATTAGATAAATTTTATTAATAATAAAAATATTTATAATGGCAATTTAAAAATATAGTGAACAATAATGATTATTTTCGTCAATTCAAAAGATTTTTTATATTCGTGTTTTTATATATATTATAGATAGTAATTGAGAATGATTTATTGGAAGCCCAACTTGAAGCAATGGGCTTGGTTTTGTTTATGAAGCCCATGAGAGGACCCCTTTTTTCTGTTCAAAACCCATTTAAGTAAGAAAACAATAGCCTTTTGGGCTTTGGAGTTTGGACGCAAAATCCGTGAATTTCATTAATATTTAGCTCATTCATTATTTGGGCCTTTCGCTGACCAATATTTTGTATCAAAGAAAAAACCAATGAGACTAAGCCATAATATCAGCCACGTGTAAAGCAAATATTGGTCTGTCACATTTCTCTCGTGTTCTTACCTAAAAACTCATCACTTTTTATGTTTCAAGCTGACTTTAGCCGCACCGGGACTCGAAAAATAGTTAAAACTCTTGGATTCATAAAACGTCATCGTTAAGTGTTCCTTTCATTTATTTCCCCGCCACACAAATTTTACTCTTCCCTCCCTCTTTTCCGTTGGGTTGCGTTGCGTTGCCCCGAAATTTTTTCCAAAACAAATGCAAAAGCCAAAAATCCATGGTCAGATTCTTCTAATAAAATATACAGCAAATTAAGCTTTAAAAGGAAATTCTTCATACTATTACTGCAGATGTTTTCATTTTATTCTTCATAACATTCTAGCTCAGGCGATTACTGGAAAAATCAAAATGGCGGTTTCATCAGTTCGGATATTCAATAGTTTAAATCCGCCATGTGTTTCTCTTACAGCTTACTCAACATTACGTTCTAGGTCTCCGAACTCATTGGATTGCAACTCGTTTCTGGTCAAGGGAGGTTTTGTTTCTTCTCCTATTTCCTGGTCGTCTCGGGTTCGAGCCCTAGTGAGAGATAAAGGAGAAAAAACAGGGGATCATCCACTCGTCGGTGATTTTGTAGACAACGTTGGCGACAAGCTGGTAAAAACGCAAAATTTCCATTCCATAATTTGTTATTATTATTATTTTAACAAGAATCAACTGAGAATCTAAAGCTAAATGGCTCTTTTTTTGGTAGGTTATAGACTCGAGGCCGAGGTCACCAGAGCGTGATTTTGCTGGCACACCTTATGTTCCTGTGTATGTTATGCTACCAGTAAGTTTTTTAAACTCGATTCAATGAAGGGTTTTTTTTTTTTTTTTGAAATGTTTCCTAGTGAAGACTAAATAGTTTATTTTGTTTGTGTTTTATAATGTGGGGGTGGCAGCTGGGTATTATTGACATGAATTGTGAGTTGGTTGACCCAGAGGGTTTTCTGGATCAGTTAAGGATTTTGAAGTCAGTTAATGTGGATGGTGTAATGGTTGATTGCTGGTGGGGAATAGTTGAGGCGCATACGCCTCAAATGTATAATTGGAGTGGCTACAAGAGGCTTTTTCATATTGTGCGAGATATCGGGCTTAAGTTACAGGTGAGTAATACTGCATTAATTCATGTTTGCTATGTTTGTTTTAACAATAACTAATTAACTATTCATTGTCTGACATATGTTTCTTGTATTCCCTTTTCCTTTTCGGTGCATATGAAGGTAGAAAAAGACTAGTTAATAGTTATACCTAACTTTTATTTTTAACCTGTGAGCTTGTGATGACCTGACTTGATCTTTAAACATGTTCTGAGTTCTTACCTTTTGTAGTCTATGTAAGATGAAAACTGAGATGAGGTGGTTTACCTGTTGGTGTTTATCTATGAATGTCATACTTTAGTTTGGTTAGGTTGCTCTTATATCATGTATAGAAAATATTCTTTATGTTTGAGAACAACATGGAAATCAATTATCATTTAATTGGGTTTATTTTGCCCCTGATCTTTTGAAAATCCTTTTCCCCATTTCTTGATCTAAAATGGGCACAGGTTGTAATGTCATTTCATGAATGTGGAGGGAATGTTGGAGATGATGTACATATTCCACTCCCTCAGTGGGTAAGAGAGATTGGGCAGAGCAACCCTGACATATATTTCACAGATAGAGAAGGAAGGCACAATTCTGAATGCCTTACATGGGGAGTTGATAAGGAGCGGGTTTTAAAGGGCCGAACTGCTGTTGAGGTATTACAGTTGATTATTTATGGTTATTGAGCTATACTGGACATTCATGCTTCTATCTATTACTAATGACTTGACAAAATCTTTCGTACTTTCTCTATCTTGTTTGGTTATGCTCTCTACCTCTGACTCTGAACATTAACAAGTTTCAACCTATTTATAAAGATTTTTTCCTTACTTTTTTCTCTTTTCTGGGTGAAATATTTTTGATAAATTTCTAAATTCATCTTCCAATCTTTGTATTGTTTAGCAATTAAAAATAAGCTTTCCACTATGATTTTCAGATATTTCACAGCCTCACAGATTTGAATGCTATAGGATTGAAAAAGTTTAGACCAGAAGTCTCTTGTTGTTTGCTTTTGTCCTAAATCATTTGCGAAATAAATTTCTTTCTTTTGGTGCATGGTTAACTTTTAAGATTATATTGGCTTGATTAGTGCAGGTTTACTTTGACTACATGAGGAGCTTTCGTGTAGAATTTGATGAGTTCTTTGTGGATGGAGTCATATCTGAAATTGAAGTAGGACTGGGTCCGTGTGGGGAGCTACGCTATCCTTCTTATCCTGCAAAGCATGGTTGGAGATATCCTGGTATTGGTGAATTTCAGGTACATTTCAAATGACCATGTATTCAGATATCTTTTGTAATTCGATTGAAACTTTGTTAATTACTATAATTTTTGATGATTCAACATTAATTAATATGTTTTCAGTTCTTATCTTCCAGCACACTAATGCAATCTTTTTTAGTTCAGTGTTATGATAAATATTTGATGAAGAGTCTAAGCAAAGCAGCAGAGATTAGAGGGCACTCTTTCTGGGCCAGAGGACCAGATAATGCCGGTTCTTATAATTCCACACCTCATGAGACTGGATTCTTTCGTGATGGAGGTGATTATGACAGCTATTATGGCAGGTTCTTTCTTAATTGGTATTCTCAAGTTTTGGTTGATCACGGTGATCGTGTGCTTGCTCTGGCCAACTTGGCCTTTGAAGGCACTTGCTTTGCTGCAAAGGTCAGTGCTGCAGCCTGTTCTATTCTTTGGAGCTGATTCAAATTTCATGTTTTGAAACAAAACTACAAGCAAACTCTTCACCACCTTTTGTTGTAAACAATCATGGCTCTGCTTTTATTTCATTCTCAGCTATCAGGTATTCATTGGTGGTATAAAACAGCTAGCCATGCTGCTGAGCTGACTGCTGGGTTTTACAATCCTGCAAATCGTGATGGCTATGCTCCAATTGCAGCAATGTTGAAGAAGCATGGGGTTGCATTAAACTTCACATGTGCTGAATTGCGCACCTTGGATCAGCATGAGGACTTCCCAGAGGCACTGGCAGACCCTGAGGGATTAGTTTGGCAGGTAATAGCAGTTTTTTAATTCTGGTTTTACTACAGTAGAAAACATAGTAATAGAAATGGATTATTACTATGGTAGTATGTGTTCTAGGATAAAAATGGATTTATCTGTTTTATCTGATGTTAAGAATGAAGAAAGAAAACATGAACTAGAGTGGTTTTGACTCCTGATCAGACTCCTATCTTCAGTTAAGTACAAGAATCTTTGGATCAGGGCCATTCAGTTGGTTATATCATATGTGTGGATGTTGGCTGAGTCTATGACTTAGTTGTCCTGGCAAACCACATCTAATTTTGCTACCATCTTTCTAATTTCCAGGTTCTAAATGCTGCATGGGATGTTTCCATACTGGTTGCTAGTGAGAATGCACTTCCATGTTATGACAGAGAAGGCTATAATAAGATACTAGAAAATGCCAAGCCTCGGAACGACCCAGATGGCCGCCATTTATCTGCTTTTACCTATCTCAGGCTCAGCCCAGTTCTGACAGAGAGACACAACTTTGCGGAGTTTGAAAGATTTGTCAAAAGGATGCATGGTACAATATTACCTTCACTTTTCTCATTTATTCCTTCATTTCGAGAAAGAGTCGACCTTCCGAAAGTAGTAGATTTGACTCGATGCAAGGAACCTTAATAACTGGATTTGGAGCATGCACTGCTTCTACATGTATATAAACTACTTTACCTTTTATCAATAAATTGAAACTTATGAGTTATGTCATCACCATTTACAGGGGAAGCAGTATCAGATGTTCAATTGTTTCCAAATGAAAAGCATGCTATAACTGAGGGGAAGGATGGACAGATTGCTGCTTAGGAGAAAGAAAGATACATATAAACTTTGTAGACTTTTTTGCACAAATAATACGATTTAGGCTACTGATATAAAAATATATGCTTATGAACATGATTCCCTCAAATGACCAAGATCAATGGATACGAGAAAACCCAAATTTTGAGAATGTCCCCCACCCCAAGCAAGCTTTATTATAGCTGCAGAAAATAGCAGGGAGAACTTGTTTCATATCAGAAAACTTTCTACTCTCAATGTTTTCTATTTCCTTGTATGGATCTTAAAAATGTGTAGGACTATTTCCATATATGTACATAGATAATGATTATACTGAATAGCTCTAATTGATGCCGAGCTAAATTATGTTGGAACAATGATTCGTATTGAGTTTTTTTTTTTTTTTTTTAAAACTATATTTGATATTGCAACTCAGTACAATATCCTAGATTCCTAGTCCCCAAGGCTTGCTTTAAGGAGAATTATTCGAGTATTTGATTCAATTGATTGGTGCATTACAATATTTTTCTTTTAAATAAAAAAAAGCATAAATGATCATTAATATTTTAAAAAATTAATTTTTAATTCTCAAATGTTAAAATTTAAAATAATAATCGTCACTTGACGTAAGTTATCTTATAATTTGAACTTTAGCATTAGACTTAGGTAATAATTATTTTTATATAGTTTTTTGTTTATGAAAAGATTATTTATAATTTCATTAAATAATTGTTTAGGGAAAATGTTGATTTCACTAGCAGTTATTTGCCAAATTAAAAAAAAATTGCTAAAATGTGTCAAATTGTTTAGTAAAACGGTTTTTAATTTTGATAACCGACTTTAGCACGAATCACAGGTCACGTGATATCTCCACTCTAAGAGACGCACCCAAATCTCGTGTCCGGTCGGGTCCCTCAAGCAAAAACCACGGCACTTGTGACACGTGTCTCCCTCACACGTCCATAGATCCCGCTTAATACACTAATCCACACACGCCCCATTCGTGCCAAACCCTAAATTTCACACACATACACGCTCGCCCACCCCACACACGCGTGAAACCCTATCCTCACGCGCTCGCCTCTCCCTTATTCACGCGCCCCCTCACCCTCGCCGGAAATAGCCCTATTCTCGGCCCTTCTCCCTCGCTTCTTCCATCTTCGTAGCTCCGTAGAACAGGTCTTACCACGCCGGAGATACCCTCCGGTTGCCGGGAATATTGATCTATTCGCATAAATGGGTCGGTTGGAGACGAGAACGTGGAATTCGAAGAGAAGCTGAAGGATTGGAGATATTTCGAAGCTTCATTTCTGGCAATTTGAAGATTGGCTTGAGAATTACGCGAGAAAGTGAGACGCTACTTTCAAGGTTATTTTCTTGAGAGAAAACTTTCAGGTTGTGCTTGGCCATGTTTGTTTTAGTTGATAAATTCTCCAATTTTCTTGGAAAACTTGTTATTTGAAGTTCTAGAGTGAATCTTGTTCTTTTTTTTTTTTTGTCTGTGTAGGTTTTATGGTTAATTTACCACGGAGAGTTCAATTAAGTACTTAAGTTTCTTGATGTGGTTGCTGAGAAAGCGTTGGATAAGTGAAAGAATATGAAAAATAATAAAACTTGACTCTTTTCTTCTTTGTTTTTGTTGTCTTAATTTTCATGAACAAAAAATTAAAATCCAAATGAGACAAAGAGTTTCTTAACCTGACAATTTAGTGGGGTATTTGATATTTCTGAGGTCTAAAAAGCTTAGTAGGTGCCTTATAATAATAATTGTTATTATTTTGGCCATTGTATTAAAGAAACATGTAGAATTGGAAGTTGAAACTATTTCTAACTGGGGACTGGGGAGTCCTTCCTTCCCCTTTTGTGTAATAATATGAATTGAAGTTTTTATTGTGACCAGGAAAATCTGAAATCGAGCTGAGGCAGAAATTAGCGGATCTGGTTGCTGCATTGTAAGAGAAATCCATGTAGAGAAGCTACAATCCTAAGGTAATTTTGGGGTTAGAGGTTCAGGATTAGAGTGGGAAGTTATGGCAACTGATATGCAGAAGCTGATAGGAGCTAGTGAGGAAGATGATGAAGAGGAAATGGAAATGGATGTAAAAGAAGAGGATGAGGAGAATGGAGAGAAGCATATTGCTGCACAGATGATGTTGGGGGTTGATGGAGTGATGCCAAGTACCAGTGGTCAGTTTCAAATTCAGCCGCAACTTCAAGAGCAAGTCAGCACCCCGGGTGGAGGAGGAGCTCGGAGGTCGCGACCACTAGAAGAAAAGGAGCGAACAAAGCTAAGAGAGCGGCATCGGAGAGCAATAACAGCAAGGATCTTGGCAGGGCTGAGGAAGCATGGGAACTATAACCTGAGGGTTAGAGCTGATATTAATGATGTGATTGCAGCTTTGGCCAGGGAATCTGGCTGGGCTGTTCTTCCAGATGGAACCACTTTTCCATCAAGATCTCAGGTGCTAACATGCATCGATTTTCTCTCTTAAATTGAGCAGTTATTTCATTCAATATCTACTGCAAGATTCAGCATTGAAATGTAATTGATTCAGTAGGTTCATAAATTGTTTAATTATTAAACTTACTGCCTAATCTTGGATTATATATGCATATTAATCTTTGTCCTGCATAACTTTGATGGTAAGGCTTAGAACCATGCATCATGCATTTAATTACACCGCTCTTTAATGCTCCTTTTATCTTCATTTCTGATGAATCTATGGAAAATCCAAATGGGAGTGTTTTCTCTTTGCAGGGTTCAAGGCCTGCTGGTGGCACTTCTGCAGGCATGACTTCATCCTCCTCCCAAATGGTGTCACAACAGCCTCCACCTACCTCCTTGCGGGGAGTCTCTTCTGGCTATTGCACCTCGGTAGAGTACAATGCTTGTCGCATGAAGGGTGTTTTCATGCCTACTCCTTCACCTTATGATCTATCCTCAAGTGCCCGTTCTCAAAGTTCAGGCATGATTGGAGATGGTGGAGAACAAACAGAAAGTCTTCCTCTTATTGCTAGCTCCATGGAAGCGATTAATGACAAACAGGTATGACAGAGTTATATGGAGGTCAAATGTGAATAACTATCTATGCATTTTCTGTTGCTGATTTGCCAATACCAAATGATGTTCGGAAATTGTATCTAACATGCCCTACTAGCACTTAAGTGTTAAAGAAAATGTGATTGATCCATATTCATATTTAAATAATACTGTGTTCTTTTTGAAAATTTTGATTTGCTCATTTTCTCTTCTAATCAACAATCTTTATAGATTATTGGACTACCTCCTAAGCTATCAGAACGTGATTTTGCTGGCACTCCATATGTTCCAGTTTATGTAATGCTACCAGTGAGTTTTCTAATTCAAACTTCTTTCTCTATATTTACATTGGCTCATAATTATTCTTCAACACTTCATATTTGGCCCTTTTGTCAAATAGGCATGCATAACTCTTTTTCTGCTTTCCACCGCACAGTTTGGGTTTTCTGATGCTCAAAGCAACTAAATGCCAAATTTCACACTTTTTAAGATGCTTTCCTAATTTCAGGCTAATGATTCACTTTAATTGTGGCAGTTGGGGGTCATCAACATGAAGTGTGAGCTAGTTGATCCAGACGGACTGCTAAAGCAGCTAAGAGTATTGAAATCAATCAATGTAGATGGGGTCATGATTGATTGCTGGTGGGGAATAGTGGAAGCACATGCTCCCCAAGAATATAACTGGAATGGTTACCGAAGACTCTTTCAGATGGTTCGTGAGCTTAAGCTTAAGTTGCAGGTGAGTTTTCAATAAGGAATTCTGTATGTGGTTGAATGCTTTCTCATTGCTTGAGGTGGTACTCAATATCCATATTTGACATCTGATATGGTAAAGACCTCCATTATATCAACTACCTTTGATTTTATTCCATGAATTTATCTGTTCATATGAGTATAAGACTTTGGTACTTCCACTCGTTTAGGCTCATCTCATCCCCCAATAGTGCTACAATTCAATTCAAGCTGAAAGTTAGTTGAAACTTGAAAGCCATGTTACTTACCTTGGTATCTCTGGCAGAGTTTGTCTCTAGATGTCAGCTTTTGCTGATCCTTGTGTATGATGATGTGGATGCTTTAGCACGACGAGGGTTGGGGAGTTTGATATGCTTTTGAATCCCATGTGTCTCAAGATGTCAGCTTTGCCTGTGTCGCTGCATGGCAGAGTAATAATATGCCTTTGGCGAAGACTGTTGTGATGCAATTTGTGAAAGAAAACACCAATGTAATTGGTGGCCATGTTCTGCAGTGGTATGCCTTAGGAGGGTAGGTTGCATTTAGGTTTACTTCATTCTAGAGCTTGGGTCAAGCTTTTGAATGTTGGAAGGAAATTTGAAATTTCGACCAGTTTACTAATCTTAGAACAGAAAGAACCAATCCGAACACTTACAACTTAATTCAGATAAGTAACCCTGACAATTTAGGACTGACATTCTTCTTGTTAAGGTGTTTGAGATGAGTATATTTTCCATTTGTGATCGTAAAGTTTCTTTTCTCTTCTATATGAAGCTTGGCTTTAGATATGAGATAGGTATGATGCGTTATTTCTTTTTCTTAAAATCTGTTCCAAGTTTGACAGTTGTCTTATCCATGGACCAGGTTGTGATGTCGTTTCATGAATGTGGTGGCAATGTTGGTGATGATGTTTGTATTCCACTTCCCCATTGGGTTGCAGAAATCGGTAGAAGTAATCCTGACATATTTTTCACTGATAGGGAAGGAAGAAGAAACCCTGAATGCCTTTCCTGGGGGATTGATAAGGAACGAGTTTTAAGGGGCCGAACTGCTGTTGAGGTGTTAGTCTTTGATATAATTGTCAGTCATTAGTTAGTCTCTAACATTGTAACAATTGCTATCGATACTATTGTGTACATCATACAAATTGCAGGCTTTACTGTATTATGTTCTGCTTCTTCCTTTGTTGTGAATCATTAAACTTATTTGAGACCAACTGGAGCTAGTTTTATTCATACGTTCTGACTATATAATTGGTAATGGATCTGACTTTGGATCCTATTTATGTTAAAATCACCATTGCTACAAAACAAAGTAACTTCAATTAGCTATTTTCTGAAATTTACTTTTGAGGGATATTGTAAACAGATTTGTTATGCTAACTTGGTTTGCTCTTTTCTTCCTTCACTGTCATGCTAGTATTTCTTTTAAGGATTGATTTTTTGATGTTTTAAGTTTTTTTGGCAAACATAGGTATACTTT
Organism: Fremontodendron californicum; assembly: GCA_030761205.1. NCBI lineage: Eukaryota > Viridiplantae > Streptophyta > Magnoliopsida > Malvales > Malvaceae > Fremontodendron > Fremontodendron californicum. The sequence goes on along the minus strand of JAULJL010000015.1, from coordinate 2,051,719 downwards.
GACTATATGAGAAGCTTCCGAGTGGAATTTGGTGAATTTTTTGAGGATGGTATCATATCCATGATTGAAGTTGGACTAGGTCCCTGTGGGGAGCTACGATACCCCTCTTGTCCAGTAAAGCATGGATGGAGATATCCTGGGATTGGGGAGTTCCAGGTAATTGTTATTACAATTTGAATATCCAATCTTGCATGGTTAAATCTGACATATTTTTGCATTATTTGATTGGTTGCTTATTTAGCTTATTGGGGTACACAGTAATTTTATATGAACTTGCTGCTATAAGAACAGTGATTTGTTCTTTTTAGTGGGAAACTTGAAAGAAAATTTGCATGTAGCATTAGATTCACCAATTCGATATTTCAACCCTAAATGTGACAACTGATTTTTAAATCACTGTTATATAGATTAATATATTGCTATGCTGCTATATGTATGTTTTGCCACTCCTAGATGCTTCAATCCCATCACATTTTCATGCACCTGGAAACTTAGCCTACATCTTCGCTCCCTCTCTCACCCCATTTATGTCTACTGTCTAGAAGGAAAGAGACCAATAAATAGGAAATGGTGACTAGCCGGGTTTTAAAGGAATCTTTTGGAAGGGCTATATTAGTATGCGCAGTGTTCTTATCTATCCTGCTTGTGTTAAGAAGTAGTTTCCTTTCAGGTAATTGTTTTCAAGTTTAGTGTAAGTAACCTCATCATGATTATTAGTATTGCTCCATTGCCAGCCTAGCAAGTTTTGGTTCACTTTGTTTTTGCTCCTGTTGTGTTTCTGTACAGTAAGTTGCTTGTTTGTGGTCTTGTCACCCCTAAAGTGCCATGAACATTAATTTTTTGGTTCTCCTCTGGGTGTCGCTAACTCTTTCCTTTTGCAGTGTTATGATCAGTACATGTTAAAAAGCCTGAGGAAGGCAGCAGAAATGAGGGGACACAGCTTTTGGGCTAGAGGGCCAGATAATGCCGGGTCCTATAATTCCCAGCCACATGAAACTGGTTTCTTTTGTGACGGAGGAGACTATGATGGTTACTATGGTAGGTTTTTCCTTAATTGGTACTCTCAGGTATTAGTCAATCATGGAGACCTGGTTCTCTCTCTGGCAAAGTTAGCTTTTGAAGGCACTTGCATTTCTGCAAAGGTGAGTCAGCCTGCACTGATATATCTTATACCCGACAGAATTTTATTCTTATTACCCTCTAAAATTGTTTTTATGATTCATTGTTTGGCTTGCTAGCAATCTTCTTTTTCTTGAACCCCCTCAACCCTGGTGAACTCAGAAATATTCTAAGGTCCAAGTCTTGTTTCATGTCTTAATGTTACACAGTTTGAACATGCTATTGTTTTAAGAGTTTATTCTTTAACATGAATGCTTAAAGTAATTATAGGCATCTGATGATTGTAATTGGTGTGATATCTTATTCAAGTTTGATTCTCGTATGGGGCATTTGATCATAATGAAATTAACATGAGGAAAAGTTGTTCTATAACATGCTTTTACGTTTTCTATTTTTACTGCTTTTGTGAAATGCTATGTATCCATTTTGACAAGATCATTTTAATCTGCAAATGAAGAGTACTTCTTCCTCTCCCCCCTTCTTTCTCTTCCTATGCTTTTTTTTTTGTTCCTTCCCCCTTTGATTTATTTAGAGGTTTCCTCCTGCTGTTACCTTCACTTGAATGCAAATTTTGTTACCTTTTGAAAACTAATTTTAGAAGTAGTTTCTTCAAGCTATGTAGTATTCTTTTTTTTTTCCCCATGTTTTAATTGCTGAGCAGCTGCCAGGTATTCACTGGTGGTACAAAACAGCCAGTCATGCTGCTGAATTAACTGCTGGATTCTACAATCCCTGCAATCGAGATGGTTATATTGCAATAGCAGCAATGCTACAGAAGCATGGAGCTGCTTTAAAATTTGCATGTGCTGAACTGCACTTTTTAGAGCAGCATGAAGACTTGCGGGAAGCATTGGCAGATCCTCAGGGTTTAGTCTGGCAGGTGAGGTTTTGAGAGCTCCTGATAAGCCTTAATATTTACTTGCTATTACTTTTTCCTTTCTCCTAGAGGAACACTTTTTCTTTGGAAAAGACTAACAATTTAGAAATTCATTTACTACATGTTACTATAAATCCAATATTTTGCAGATTCTTTATTCAAATCCAGAAGCTTAGTAATTGTATGTTTCAGGTGCTGAATGCTGCATGGGATGTTTGCATTGCAGTTGCAAGTGAGAATGCTCTTCTTTGCCATGATAGGGTGAGCTATAACAAGATATTGGACAATGTCAAGCCAGTAAATGATCCAGATGGGAGACATTTTTCATCTTTTACTTACCTTAGGCTCAGCCCACTTCTCATGGAGAGACAGAATTTCATGGAATTTGACCGGTTTGTCAAGCGAATGCATGGTAAGTTACTATATACATTTTCACTTCTAGACAAATTTCAGTTTAGTAATCTGGGAGGTGTAAAGCTTACCCAAGATCAGGGGGTTAAATAGTTTGGCTTTTCCTCCCAGAAGTTTTAGTTTAGTAGTCTGTCTCTCCCTCCCAAATGCAATGCCCATCCTCTCTTTGATAAGACTTGAGATTGAATAGAATTTCTCATATTAAGGATGAGATCAAATTGAAAAACAAAATAGCATTGAGTAAACTGATTGACTCCTGTGTCCTGTCTCATCTTTGCTGCAGGGGAAGCAGTTCTAGATCTCCAGGTATAGCAAAGAGTAGGAAAGCTCTTAAAATTTATGTATCATTTCATTTGCCCCTCAACAAATGTTGCATATTATTAGGGAAATAGTATTCTTAGCTTAATTTAACAAACACATGTGTAAATGAGATTATGGATAAAGTTTAATCCACTTATCAGTTCTCTTCTCTTCTCTTCTCTTCTCTTCTCACCCATTTATTCTATTCTATTCTCGCCACATTGACGAATGCATCCATAGGATGGACTGAGGTTGAGGGTTGTTCTATGAAACTGACTTCTTGAACACCATGTGACCAGACTCATCTAACCTCGAAAAGGCGCTCTACAAATTCGTCCCAACTCTCCCTTCTTTTCCTAGATGATAACTCAGAAACCTCCTCACTTGATTTGCCGGAAAATTCGGCTTCTTCCAATTCATGGAATGTTCCATATGAGGAAGGTGAGTAAGCTTGAGGGATATCCAAAGCAACTGCCCTCTAAAGAGCTGCTTTGTTACTTTTCACTGTGTTCTCGAGCAAGAGACCCTTGTCGCTCTATTTTCTGCTTTGCAGGAATCTGCATTATCCCATCTTTCTCCAACATCAACTACATTCAACAGAATGAGGGCTTATTATTTTGTTGTAATAACAAAAGTCTTTTTCCTATTTCAACCACCTAAAGTCTTCCAGCTTTAACAGTGTTACTCTTCTTACTCATTGATTTACCATTTACAGCAATTGTCGAGATAATTAAATGCAAAAGTAACAAATAAACTCATCAAATACTAGCAGAAGAGAGTGCATTAAATGCAGAAAAAATATACTTATATATGATTTTTCCTATGCATCTTGTTAGGCGTTTCACCTTAATTATACCCAAATGCTTAAGAATAGATTTAAAGTACCATACACTTAGCATCAGAAAGAACCTAAGGATTAGATCCTAGCTCATAAAAACAAAAGTTGATGATCGTTACTGGATGGGCCAAACGGTTCGGCCCGTTTTCTTATTGGGCTTACGGCTCTTCTGACATTGCCCAATAAGACGAAACCTTTTCATTTACTTTTGGGCCAGTCAGTGTGGACCCAATAAGATCGTTACTTGATATTTGGTTAACTGACCCATGGAGCATCGACCCGAATTACAACCTGTAAATAAGCATGAGACGCCTAGTCTTTTTCTCTCTTTGTGCACTCGAGAGATCTCACATTGGAATAATAAGATTTTTTTATGAGGTTTATATGGACTTAGGTTCTTTCACCTCAATAGTTAGTTTTTGGGGTGTGGTTCTCCAAAAGTCCATATCAATTGGTATCAGAGCCAGCCCCACCCTTGATGGGACCAGCACTCGGAGTGGTGACTAACGGAGTGGTGGTCTGGACCCAAAAAGAGAAAAAAAAAAGGTGTAGCCGTGACCAACGTGACCGTGACTGATTTGTTACAATCCCATATTGAAATAATAAGACTTCCTTGTGAGGTTTATATGGACTTAGGCTCTCCCACCTCAATAACTAGCTTTTGGGATGTGGTTTTCCAAAAGTGCGTATCACCTTCTAAAGCCGAATTGAAACTTTAAAATCTCTTCCGAGTCTCGGAAGCTTATTTCTGTTATTCTCTTTCTTGCAGCTTCGAAGTTTTGTAGGAGATTTTCAGTTTGAGCTCTTTGGTAGGTGAGAAAACACGCTGAAACTGCTACTTTCTCCCCCCTTTATTGTAGTCACTTTGTGTTATTTTTTTGGAAAGTTTTTTATTTTTTTATTTTTAAATTTAGCTTGTTTTGATGTCGAAATTTAAAATGCGTGTAAATAGCATAAAGTTCTGGCTCTGTTACTTTCTTGTTCCCGAGAAAACGAGGAAGAAGTCATTAGGGGTTCTGAAATTTTGAAGGTCTTAGGCTTCGGTTTCCTGAAAGTGATATGCTTTAACACATATTCTTTCGTTGCAAAGCTAAAATCTGAAGTTCATGATTCCGAGATTCTTTTTTTCTTTCCTCTGGAACTAATTAGAAGCTTTACTGATGCATGTGTTTTAAAAAATAGTTATTCTTACTAAGCAGTTAAGTAGGTTGTCGAGTCTGTTAAAGTGTGGAAAGATGATTGTGACATATTTTTATGATAGTGCTGAATTCAATTTGATGAATTTTAACCATTTGATTTGATCCTTTTTAACATCATATGTATTGTACCATTAATGTCTACATTAATCTTTAGAGTGGTTGATCTACTCAGTTGAACTCGCCATATGTGCTTCGTTGCTAATGCTATAGATTTTATCATTTTTCTTGCTTAGTAGATAATTTGGGTTGTTTTATATTTATTAAACATATTTAAAGTTGTATTCAGTTAAAAGTGTTCGTGTTGGATGGTTAAACCTCATCAAATTGAGTTTTTCTTGTTTTTCATATTTTCTATGTGAAAAAAGTGCTATAGAATCCCAATCATTTTCTCATGTTGACATCTCACGAAAACCTATGAATCTATGATTGTTAGTTTTAGATTAGTATTCAGAGTTACTGTTTTTTTTGGTCTGAAGTTTGCTTATAACTAAGTCTGTAAATTTCTTATCGAATCTATGTTGATGAAACAGCGTAGGAAATGATGTTTTGAGGTGTTTTAATTACGTGGTGATACTTTAATATTTGTACTAATTACTTTTGACATGAACGATTTTCTACAATTTTCATTTATGATAATGTCTGGATGTTTAGAGGGGGATTTTACTGGCTATCTGGTTTATGTGAATCTGTTGATATTTGTAACACCCCTTTCATTTTTCATTATTAACAAATAAACAAGTCTTCTCCTTGATCTTTGGGTAAATTCGAAACAATATCATAGGCACATGTGTTGTTCTTTACTTTTTAGGGAATAGTATTTGGTTTATCAAGTTCTGTATACAATTTTACTTATGTGGTTAATTTTTTATGCTGTGTGAGCTTGGGGAAAAAGGGAGTTTATCATTTATGGGAGTCAATATAAATGTACGATTTTTTGTCTTGTGATTTGTCTTCCTTTTAAAATACCTATAATGTGACTTTGAAGTTTCATGTGTACACACAAATGCCATTTCTTTTTTCCTTTGTTGGTCCAAGGAGTGGGTTGGTATTGCAGTTTGAGACAGGATTTCCTGTTCCATGGTGACATGGCTTGAAAGTCTAGACCCCAATAATCGGAACCGTTCGCTAGTCATTTATCTCTAGCATGAATTACATTCTATTCTTCTTCAGTATTTATAAGTGGTTTACAGAATTCACTTGCCTTTCTTGGACTGGTTTCAATTCTGATTTGTCATGCTGGGTGATGCTTCTTTCAGGTGATGGCTCCAAGTCAACCTAATACTGGCCTTTTCGTCGGCTTAAACAGAGGACATGTTGTCACCAAGAAGGAATTGGCTCCCCGCCCTTCCAATAGAAGGGGGGTAAGATTCTGTTTTTCAAAGTTCTCATGCAGTTGCACTCTCAATTCTCTGACCTTTTGAAACTTTCTTTAAATGCCTATTGGAAGGTTCTATGATGAAGCCTTGGCAAGTTACTTTACGAGCCCATCATGTTTTTCTTTTGAACGCAGTATATATCTGCAGGTTTTTATTATTTCTATAACCTACCTTCATTTCATGTTGTCTTGATGATATTTATTGTCTGCATTGTTGATATTATAATGAATGTTTGTACATGTTTTTTTTGGGGTTGTGGAAAAGCAGCAAGAGAGTCCACTTTGTGAGGAGCCTAATTAGGGAGGTTGCTGGTTTTGCTCCATATGAGAAGAGGATTACTGAACTTCTCAAAGTTGGAAAAGATAAACGTGCATTGAAGGTGGCAAAGAGAAAGCTAGGCACTCACAAGAGGGCCAAGAAGAAGCGTGAAGAGATGGCCAGTGTTCTCCGCAAGATGAGGTACTTAGTGTAATTTGTAATAAATTCATTATTTTATGATTTTTCATAGTTGCTATGAGGTTTTGTAAGATGCTGAAACATTTCTTGCGTATTACATTTACAGGTCAGCTGGAGGTGGAGAGAAGAAGAAGTGAGTGGAACTAATGGAGGTGGTTGTGAATTTTTTTTTTTTTTTTTTTTTTTTTTTTTTTAGAGCTCAAAATTTTGAGAATTTTGGTGTTACAGATGGTTAAAATTGGTGCTATTATTATTTATTTTTATATCTATTTCTTTGAATCTTGTTGTTTATCTGCAAGCGGTTCAGTCTGTCAAACAGTCAAAGCATGAGATGAGATGAGAGTAACTTGAAATAATTATTCTTTTTTTATTTCCTCAATTGGGATCTAAAGAAAAGATAGAGTCAATATCTTGTGCTCATTTTACACATTTTCTTCATTGTTTTTCTTTATATTATTATATTATGTATACATATTAATGTTCAACATTTTTAAAATCTTTTTTTAAACTCAGGTTTAAAATATGTGTAATGTGTATTACTTGCTTAAAATAGATTGGGTTTGTCAATAATTAACTATCCTAATAATAATAATAAATTCGTCTTGATACAAAAATAATAATAATAATAAATTCGTAAATATTATTATAAATATTTTTTTTACAAGTATTTTTAAAGATATTTGTTAGTAAAATTTTAAATAAAAATAAAAGAAAACTACTGTTACTACACTTCTACAAAAGAAAAAAAAAAAACGAACGGTAAAAAGTTAGGTGAATTAATTATAGTGTAGCGTGGGGTCCACTAATTGTTATTATTAGTTTGACGTTTGTCAGTCAACAATTACTAATACGAATCATTTTTATTATGTATAAAAATTGCCTAACAATTTTAAAAATATAAAAAGTATTTTGTTTGCATAAAATAAAACGTCACCCACCCTCCCTCGCAATTATTATTCATTATTATATTATATTATGTTATTAAGATATAACACAATTTTTTTTTTCTTTCTCATACACCGGATACACTTGATCCCCACTATTTCACTACTCTTATTCTTATCCTCTTCAATTTCCATTTTCCGCCTCCGTTATTCCACTTAGGCTTTAATATGAACACCGAAGCAGGTGAATTTTTCTTTTGGTTCTATCCGTTAATTTCTGGCATTCCTCCGATTGGTCAACGAGAAACTGCAAGAAATGTTTTTCTCAGAAGTTTTAGTCTTCCGCCTAATCACGCGCTATGTTTCTCCAGACTGTGTGAAATCTTTTTGTTTTCTTTGAATTTTTGCAGTGGTCGAGTTTTTAGGCAACGTTCCGTTGCTGCAGAGATTACCAAGTTCTTCGTTCAAGAGAATAGCTGAAGTCGTAAATTTTAAGCACTATGGTAATTTTTGAAGTTCTGATCCAAATTCAGTTAAATGAAAATGTTTGCGATTTGATTTGCGTCTATTTTTCTTTGATTTGCTTTATATGCAACCAAATAGAATCTCTCATCAGTTTAAATCAAACTACAATGAAAAATATTAAAATTGATTTATTTACTGGATTTGCTTGAAATAATTTGCGTTGCAGAGAAAGGAGATTATGTCGTTCGGGAAGGTGAAGTTGGAGATGGAACATATTTCGTATGGGAAGGAGAGGTCTAGTTTTTGCTGTTTTACGTACATGATTATTTCTTTTGCTCCTTTTAGGCTCCGTTTGGTTGTTAATTTTGTTACTTGTTTTCTTTTCTTCTTTTTTTGCTTTCTCAAAAATTATTCAAATGTAGATGCAAAAGAAAAATGATATTGACGATGAGGAAATAGCTAAAATATAATACACAATTGATTATAATTGTTTCATAAATAGGTAAAATTTTGTATTCAAATAACTAATATTTGTTTTTAGAAGCAAAAATGTAAACCAAACAGAATCCTTTTTCTTTTATAAGTTCGTTGAGTTTCAATTTTGTGGTTCATAGGCTGAAGTATCTGGATCAGTCCATGCTGAGGAAGAAAACCGACTTGACTATCAGTTGAAACGATATGATTACTTTGGCCATGGTTAGAAGCTTGTATATCTTTCCTTACTGTGATATTTTGCAATTTACAAGTGTTGGCCTGTTTTAGTATGTAGAGTTTTTGTGCCTGCATGCATGTAATTAATCTTATATGAATAGAAATGGCATAAAATCAACGAATGATGGAGACATTATTCCTAAATAGAATATAATTGAGCTTGCTTTTGCAGTTACTTCCACATCTGTTCACGTGGCAGATATATTCGCTTTAACTAAGGTAGAGCTACATATTTCTTACTTCTCCCTTGCATAAATTTTCTTGACTAGTACATTCCAACCACTCAAACATATGAAAATGCACTCAGTTAGAAAAATAATATGGACTACCTCTAACTACAGCTGACCTGCCTGGTGCTACCTCATGAGCACTGCACTTTGCTTCAGTCAAAATCTATCTGGAGCGCAGATAAGACGCTTGAGACCTCTGCACTTGTGGAAAGTATATTGCATTTGGAGCCAATAGAAGTATGCTTCTTCTATTTTCATTTTCTTTTCTTTCTTTTTAACTCAAAACTTTACATATATGCTTACCTTATAGAGCATCTATAAACTTGAGATATTTTTCATGCTAGTGAGTAAATGTTTAGAATAAAAGTGTTGCTTGTTGTCACTTATGACTAAGTTTCTTTTGTCAAAGAAATACCTTTTTTTTTTTTTCATTTTACCAATTGTCATAAATACACAAATGTGAGTGAGTTAAAAGTCCTGGTTACCTGCATGTATTGTTTGACATGTTCAGATTATATGTCAAGTCTGAAAAGTACTCACCCTTCAACTGCACTATACATGTATATGAGATAAGAGCTTTGATATTTTCAAATAAAGTCTTGTTTAACATGTAAATTAAATGACACGTTTTCTTTGTAGGAAAAATAGCTGAATAATTATAACTAAGGGAATGGAACTCTCTGAGCTTGCATAGTTTTTGAGGCTCAACCTATGAATTCATGATCCCAGGCTCTCAGCCATGTGTTTGGCAACAAATATCTCTCCCTTTTCCTCTATTTTGCATCTGAATCGTCATGTAACCTTAGCAGTTATGTTCCCTTTTACCCTTTTCGTCAGCCACGAACGTAAGCTAAAAGAACTATGCTGCATGCATACTGTCCTTCATCTAAAGTGAGTGAAAAGTTAATTGCCATTAGGAAGAGTGAGAAGTTTTAGAGTTCATGTTTTTTTGGTATACTTTTAATCATGCCATTTCTCTTTCCTTATCGAAACATGCTAAATAGTATTGGAAAACAATTGACCTAACTAGATCTGATAACCTCTATACTAAGACTTCTTTTTTTTTTTTTTTTTTTTCTGTTTGTTGAAGTTGAACATATTCCAAGGAATTACTTTGCCAGATGCACCGAAATTTGGGAAGGTCTTTGGGGGACAGTTGGTTGGACAGGCATGTTTAAGCTTCTTTCTCTCCTTTATACTCCTTGTCTACCGGTGGTCCCTCAGGTTTACCTTTTATGATAACATATTTTAGACAAATATATATGCTTCCTTTGTATTTACTTGTGTGCTTGATGCATATGATAGTCAATGATATTTCAGCACTGTTGTTTTAGGTGAAGATTATAAGTTTCTAGTGGTAATTTGTGAAGTTAAATGGTGGCCTAATATATTTTTTCTGATTGGTACAAATGATTTAAAGATGAAATTGCTGGCACTCAAACACTAAACCTCTTGCGTGTTGAGCAAATGGTAGATATATTAATATTATGCTGTGGCTCATTAGTTTATTTAAATGGATATATAACCACTTAAATATAGAGGTTGGTATTTAGTTCATAGCGAGGTAGTACGTTTTCTGCACAGAATCTTTGAGAGATAAAAAAGAGAATATAAAGAAACTTGGCTCATGTCGTGATATGTAAACATACTGTTTGCTTCTGATTTGTCAACATTAAGTGGTTTAATTGATTTGATGAACTTAGTAGTTGTCCTATTTGCTTCCTGTTGATTATCATGCTGTTTAAACTGACATAACTGCTTCCTTCCTTTTCTTTTTTGTCGTCATTTATTCAGGCACTGGCTGCAGCATCGAAAACTGTTGATTCTCTTAAAATTGTCCATAGTTTGCACTCTTATTTTCTTATGGTTGGGGATTTTGATAGTAAGTGCCTTATCTGTGAGCATTAGTGCAATAAATAGATTCATCATATTTTTTTGGTTTTAGAAATGTCCTACTGGTGATATATTTACATTTTAACTCAATTTGTGCATGTCTCGCTATAAATGAGTCATTATCCCACATTTTCAATCTTCATAACTTTAACAATTTGAAATATGTCCAAGCTAATAATTTCATTCTTCATTCTCTATCTTCCTGTCATTTAGAAGGGTATCCTAGCCTCCGGTACTTTTTAAATTGAAGTTAGATAATGCGAGGAAAGAATGCAGAAGTTATGCCATGACTCATGACCTCAGAGAAATGAATATTAGGTGCCAAATTGTGTAAGTAGATAGAAAAATTATAAACTCATTACCCACTTTCATTTCTTAAAAAATAAAATAAAAAAAGCTTGCACAAAGCTGCATAAGCAATTTTTTCCACTTTTAGCCTCCAAAAGATTATCAGTTCTATCCTGTTGCTTAAGAATTTGTCTTAGAAATGATGGTTGGGTGAAAGGCATTGAGCATGCTATTCTAGCTAGTGTTTGTGTTTAATGTGTACGTAATTTTGTGAGTAAATTATTTAAACATTCTTCATATCAAGAAAAATCAGTACCATGAATTAATCATGGCTTTTACGTTGTTTTTGTTTATTGAACTTTGCATGTTAAATCACTGATTCATCCTGTTATTGAAATTAGCAGTTCAAGTGAAAATTTTCTTAATAGCAAATATTTATACATACTTTTACAGTACCAATAATATATCAAGTTGATCGTCTACGTGATGGTAGAAACTTTGCTACCCGTAGAGTAGATGCAATACAAAAAGGAAACATCATATTCACATTATTAGCTTCTTTTCAGGTATGAAATATCTTCTTCATTTTATATTCAAAGGTTCCCATCTACTTTTCTATTTCTTCAGTTATTGACTCATTTAATTTGTCGTATGAGCTTGAATGTTAAACAACTCTTGACAGGTAGGTATAATTGTTGTATTATATATATCTGTGAAGAACTATTATGATCCACTTTTTCACTTCATGGGATAGTTAGTTTCTTTTATACTATCTGTTGATTGATATTGATAGGAATAAAAATAGTATGAATAGTGGTTTTAAAGAACATTAAAGATAAGAATATCTGTTTAGCATCCTTACTCTGTTCTTTTATAAAGGTTTCAATGCAGAATTTTTGGATTTTGGGATTGTAAACTCGAAAAAGCTAGCTGGCAATCATATTACTATCAAAGCATAAGAAAATCGAGTTGAATTTGCTCTTTCCAACTTGTTAATAAACCAATTATTTTATCTATAGAAAATATGTAAAGAAGATATATACATTTTTAGGTGCAGAGGTATGTGTTTGATAATGATGATTATACAACAATATTTTATCCAGCATCCATTTTCTTATTTATTATACTGGTTTGTTGGTGCGATAGTATGTGAGACGCTCATTGTTTTACTAAACTTCCTGATCTGTTGTAATATATGCTCTAGTGATAACTGCTGAATGGGTACTTGTAGCATCTCAGATTACTTGTACTTTTGCGTGTGTTGAATTTACAGAAAGAAGAAGAAGGGTTTGATCATCAAGAAGCAATGATGCCATCTGTGCCAGCTGCAGATGTGGTAACTAATATATTCTTAAATCTTAAGTTAACATTCCAGTCATTTGCTGTGGTGGATAATTGGATAACAGTATTACTCTTTGACCTATTGCAGCTTCTGTCATTGGATGAGCTACGAGAATTACGTCTCATTGATCCTCGTCTTCCTATGTAAGAATTTTAGTACTCACTAATACTATATTTTATTTATATATGTAACTTTTCATGGTTCAAAGCTTTAATATGATTTCAATACATTTGCATCTTATCTCATTTTATTTTCTGTTTACTTGGTTACTTGTTTGTTTTGTTGTAAAGAGAAAATTCTTTCTTTTTTTCATTCTATGGTGGCATCCTTTATATAGTATATCTATATCTCTAGGAACTCGTTTAAGTTGTTCAACAAAAATTTGTTTTAGTTATTTGACCCCCTTCCCAAGAAAAAAAGAAGGTAAAAACCTATCTGGTGGCTTAATATTTATGTCTTTGGATAGTGTGCTTTTTTTTTTAGTTTTGCTGTGTTATGTGCCATGACTCATAATCTTTTGTTTCAGGAGTTATCGGAAAAAGGTTGCCACAACAAAATTTGTTCCTTGGCCCATAGAGATAAGGTTTTGTGCACCTAACACTAACACAAACCAAACAAAATCTGATCCAAGGTTAGGCATGTTTTCTGGTGTTGCGAAATCTTAGCTTTTCCAATTCACATGGAAGTACGAATGTTATATATTAATATGCATTTACCAATTTAGCTGCCACCTTATCATTTTTCAGTTAAGTGCTATCTTATTTGAGAATGATAATTTGCTTTACAGTTTGAGGTATTGGTTTAGATCCAAAGGAAACCTTTCAGATGATCAAGCTTTGCATAGGTCAGTGATCCCTCTTAAATGCTAAATACTTTTGCTTTTTGTCTATATGTATTCCTGACTACTTTTGCTCTGCTCATGACTTGCAAAATACTCAAAATCTTTTTCTGCATATATATTGTAGCTTAATTAAGTTTGTTCTGTCTAATAGTAGCACATGCTTATGTGCACACACATCCACTCTAGTTTCCCATCTTACCGGAGAATTATAAGCATACGGCAACAGTATCAGACTAGCAACTTCAGGCAGCATATATATAGATTGGGTTGTAGATCAGGCTTTCTTATCTTTTATTGGTTTTATGTGGTTGTTTTTTACAGATGTGTAGTGGCCTTTGCTTCAGATCTGATATTTAGTGGTGTCAGTTTGAATCCACACCGCAAAAAGGGTTTTAAGGCAGCTTCCCTTAGCCTGGACCACTCGTAAGTATCTTCTAATCTGCATCATATCAACTTTGTTCTTGTCGTTTGTGGGTCATAGATCCCCCAAAGCAAAATTCAATTTCTCTTGCTTGCTTCTATATTTAAAAGTTTTTCATATTGGGCAAATTCCTCCCCCCAGCCCAACCAAAAATTCACCCATACATACATAATAAACATATGAATGGACATGAACCCGGAGTTTAGCTTAGTTGGTTCATGCAGCCATTCTTAAGAGGTGGACATCCAGCAGATCTGCAACCCTTCTCCTATCCCTAGGCTGCGACCTCCTTTGTACAAAAAAGAAAAAATATCCAACGGACATGATATAGGTTTTTGACCCTCCAACTATAAGGAAAAAATTAAGAAAAAAATAAGCGCACCTATGTTGGGTACTTATCAAAAGAATAAAAAGAATTTCAACATATCTTTATTGTGTTCCCATATATATCACACTATTTACTCTTTCATTCCTGTTTCACAGGATGTGGTTCCATCGGCATGTTAGGGCTGATGACTGGTTATTGTTCGTGGTAGGTGTAAAGATGATGTCTGTTCTCTATGTATGATTACATTTTATTTTTCCACTTTTATAATGAAAGAAAATCAGTAATAAAACCAATATTGTCATGCTGCAGATTGTGAGTCCTACAGCCTGTGTCACCCGTGGCTTTGTTTCGGGCCAAATGTTCAACAGAAAGGGAGAGGTATTTAAGTTTACTTTTTATCTTCAGGCATTAGCGTTGTTCCTTCCCCTTTTATCTTGTGTTGCTTTTTCTTTTTCTTTTCCACCAATCTCATTTTGACCCAATCATTCTTATTATGTTGATTTGCAGCTTGTTGTCTCATTAACTCAAGAAGCACTGCTTAGGATGGCTAGGCCCCCGAACCCTCCGGCTGTATCAAAGCTTTGAACTACGTACTGTATGATATATTTGATGTATAAAGCTTTTATGATAAAGCTGTATTATCTTTTTGCGTTAAGGTTCTGAGTTTCCTAGCATAGATTTTTTAATCCAGATAATTGTTTTGTAGCAATTCTAGTGATAAAACAAAACCCTATCTTAACTACGTAAGTACTGCCATTTATCTATTAAATAAGTTATTCATTTTGTGGACGTTATTGCAGGAAATTGCCATCTAGCTGTTTCGACTCTTAGCAGCCGAAATGATATATATAAACACTAGAGTTCGTTATTTATATTAAGTTTTTTAATTTTACAAAAATTAAGAAATTATCACGTCTTATTTTTTTTTTAATTTTTAAATGTACTTAAAAGAATATGTGTTTGTTAATATGCTTGTAAAATTTAAAAAATTTACTGACCTATTAAATTAGGTTTTTAAGTAATTTTTTTAATTGAATTTGTGTTTGATTAATAGTGATAGCAATTCAATTAGAGATTTTAATATTAGTATAGATAATATAGATATTATTGTCTCAATTCTTTTTGAGAAAACGAAACTCCATCAATAAAAAGCACACTTCAAGTTCAAGGGCAAAAAATGCAAGAAAATAAAATTTCTTTTACCAGCACAGAAATTCATTATTGGATTTTTAACACATTTACCAAAATCCTCAATTTGGTCTTATACTTAGGCCCAAAGGAAACTTGGGTTCCCTTGCTTTCTTCTGTCGTTATCCATTCGGCCCGTAATTGTCCCTTTCTCAATCATCACGTTATCTAAATCCACCCATTAATTCGGAAATTCAATTTTACCCCCCCTAAAATTGCAGATTATATATACCTCTTGGCTCCCCGTTCGTCGATTTCCCTCATTTCCGATTTTTTAAGCTACAAACCCGATCATCTCAGGTCAGCATTTTCTCTCTTTTTTTCCTTAATCATTTTTTATTTTTCTTATATATTTATCTCTTCGATCCTTGCCTCAATCTCGTCTTTTGTTTTTTAAATTGATTTTTCCACTTAAATGTTTAATTGCAGCGTTTTCTTTCCCCCTTTTGGAATTTATGTTCATTTTGCTTATGCCTGTTTTTTAGACAATTAGCTTAGCGAAATTGATTATTTTCTCGTTATTTAGGTGATTGATCTCGTTTATTTGGCACGTATAATTTTCGTCTAAATTAAAGTTTGGGAAGAAATTATTCGTTTTTTTTTTTTTTTTTTTTGGGTCAATATATAGCTCAACTTAATTTCTAAGGTCTTTTACAAGATCAATGCTAGCTTGAATTTTTGTTTATTTTTGCCAAATCAAAATCCAAAATATATTGAAAGTAATGAATTTTTTTTTTCTTCCAATTATCAATTTATTAGGTTAGGAGACTTTATTTGACTGTGGGATTACAATGGAGAGTCTGGAAAGTGGATCAGATGGTATCAATCAAATGGAACAAACTCAAGAGGCACTGATATGTGGGCTTCCTGATGATATCGCCCTTTTCTGCTTGGCTAGAGTCCCTCGAGAGTATCATACTGTCTTGAAGTTTGTTTCAAGGAGATGGAGGGACTTGGTGCACAGTGAAGAGTGGCGTGCTTATCGTAGAAAGCATAATTTAGATGAAACTTGGATCTATGCTTTATGTCGAGACAAGTTTGAGCAGGTTTGTTGTTATGTATTGGATCCCAATTCTTCAAGAAGGTCTTGGAAGCGGATGCAGGGGCTACCATCTCGCAGCTTGCAGAGAAAAGGATTAGGTTTTGAAGTGTTGGGGAAGAAACTCTACTTGATGGGTGGCTGCAGATGGTCTGAAGATGCTACTGATGAGGCGTATTGCTATGATGCTTCCACCAACACTTGGAATGAAGCTAATCCCTTATCAACTGCGAGGTAATAAACTTTCTACTGTTCTACTCCAAGAAGTTATTCCTCAAGTTTGCACCCGTAAATTTAAGCACTTCAACTCCCTTTCCCTGTCTCCTGTGAGCAAATAAATGAATTACGAAGTACTTATTTATATTTTACCACTAAAAGAAAAATATTTTTTTATGGAATTGTTACATGATATCAAGGCCTTGTAGTTTCTTTCTCCATTGTTGCTTGCCTGTCAAGAGAATACTTTACCTCTCTTTTAGATGATTTTACAGTGATCTTAGGGTTTTTACATGCTCAGGTGCTACTTTGCTTGTGAAGTTCTCGATCAGAAAATCTATGCAATTGGTGGATTGGGTTTAAACTCAAGTGTTCCACATTCTTGGGACAGTTATGATCCTTGCACAAACAATTGGAAATCTTACTCAGATCCAAACATTATTCCTGAAATAGAAGATTCTTTTGTGTTGGATGGGAAGATTTATATTCGCTGTGGCAGATCTGCTGTAACATCTCATGTTTATGCAGTAGTTTATGAGCCATCGAGTGGCACTTGGCAGCATGCAGATGCTGACATGGTTTCAGGCTGGCAGGGTCCTGCAGTTGTTGTCGATGGGACACTTTATGTGCTGGATGAGAGTTCGGGAACAAGGTTAATGATGTGGCAGAAGGATATTAGGGAGTGGTTGGCCATAGGGAGGCTTTCCCCCCTACTTACAAGACCACCCTGCAAGCTTGTTGCTGTTGGAAAGAGCATTTATCTGATCGGGAAGGGGCGTAGCACAGTAGTTGTTGATGTTAGCAATGCAGGAAATATGGGAGGGATGATGGTGAGTTCTTCCATACCTAAACTCGCTTCAAATGATGAGATTATAAGTTGTAAATGCTTGGCCATATGAATTCTTTGGTACTTGGAAACCTTGGGCTTGGCTTTGTTGAAAGTCTAAAAATCATTACTTTTGTAAGTTATATGTATCATTCCATACAACACTTTTAAGTTTCTAGTACAGATGAAATGAGCATGTATTGTTTTGTGGATTGACATCAATTATATGATAACTACTATGCTATTAGTGATTGTTTAAATAGCAGCTTTGAAATTTAGAAAGACTCATTCCAAATTGAAATTGTCTTCAATAGCTGAAAACTGTCATGAAATTGCAAAACAATCAGTCTTGCTGTACTACTCACTCTTGCAGGATATCGACATCAATTATTTCGAGCAAGACTAGTAACTCTTTGCTAAAAACAAATAAGTATCGCTCTAAAACGAGACCAAAGGATACATGCAAAAGCCAATCTTAACAATAAAATTACATTCCAAACAGCTCTACATTTTAAGAACACAAAAAAAAAAAAAGAATCTTGGTAAATTTGAGCATGAGTATCAAATACGAGAATGCGATACGGATATATTTAATTTTTTTAAAATTTTTATTTATTTAAATTATCATATCTCATATTTATATCCAAATATGTGTCGGACACGAGTATTTGACATAAATACTTAAACAAAATTGAAGACTTCCGATAACATAGAATAATACATTAATACTACAAAAAGTTTGCATAAATACACTGATGCACCCTTTGTAAGATTATCAACTACGGCATTGTGGTACACAAGGAAATCAATGCTTTCAAATAATTACACCTACATGGGTTAAAAAAACACCTCCCATAACCCTTTTTTCTTCCAAAATCTAGATGCAATGAATCCACCATTTCCATCTTTCGTCAATTATGAAAACCAACCAGCCTTCATTGGTCAACCACTTTTCTCTTTTTAAAAGCAGGATGTATAATGCCATTGCAAGAGTCTAGCTTCTCTATCCTGGAAATACACTCTTTCATCCTCTTCACAACAACTGGCATAGCTGAAATGTTACTTGAAATTTTTTCTTTAAGTAACCGTATCTTCTCTTCCGTCCTTCGCTCTTTATCTAATTCCATCTCTTCTGGATCTATAAAATCAAAATCTTGGTCAATTATCAAGAAAGATTTATCAATCCCAATTTCACAAACCCTAAAAAGTTTACGGACCTACCTGCATTATGCTCTCCGGATGGTCCAGGCTCCGACCAATCACCGATGCCGGACAAATTGGGTCTTTGAGAAGAGAGAATTGAATCGAGAGTGGTCTTAAGCTGATCTGGGATAGTGGATCTGTATTCTAGAATCTTCTCCGCCATTTTCTTCACATCCGATTCCAGCTCCTCCAAGTCCTCTTCAGATTCGGGCTCAGATTCGGCTCGTCGATTGTCAATGCGGGTCTCAAGGGTTTTGGGTTTGTTGTTTAGGGCCATGGATTAAGATTTGAAATTTGCTTGCGAGAGCTTTTTTTCTTTTTCGGGGAACGTTAGGGTTTTGAAATTTGAAAATTCGAGCTTTAACGGTAAATCTTGTATGTGAGAGTTGCTTTGGCTTTTGATTTTGACTCTTTGAAATGTGCCCAATTAGGTGGAAGTGACGTCGTATTAGGCCTGGAACGAATGACTTATAACAAGTTAACGGCGTCGTATAAAAGTTGACTATGTCGTATGATCATTCATATGCCGTCCGGTTATTAGAATCCCCCGCCAGAATAAAAAAACAGTTGGAGAGAACATTCGATTTGCTGTTTGGTTAGCCAGTAAGCGGATGGAAAATTGCCTAAATCCAAAATCAAGACAGGAGAAAAAGAAAAGAAAAAGAAAATTGAAGTCATTCTTTTTTGTTTTTTCTCAGTAACAAGAGAAAATTTTACCTTAGTTTTTCTTATAATCCCAGCGTTGAAACCGCTTCTTGTCAAGCTCAATTTCCAGGCGAAGCACACGAGGCGGTAATTTTTCTTAGTCAAAATCTGAGAAAAGAGACAAAAAAAGGAAAATAACTTTGATGACTCCGAAGAATACGATGAAGAAACATTTGTACTTTCCTACAATATTAACTGTCACTGCTTCGATTTTAAGCCTTTTTATGAAAGCTTTTATATTATTTACTCTTTCGATCCTTTCAAGTTTCAAAAACTCCGCGCTATCGGTTTTGCAATCACAATGGAAGATTTCAGGCCATCTGCTTCTTCTCCAACGGTAAATTTAATCTCTTTAAAAGGATTATATAACCCAAGTTGATATTTTTATTTATTTATATATTAAATTATAAGGATTCTGTTTTGGAACAGAGGATGGTACCTCAGAAAGTTGATTCAGGGACAGGGGGTCCATATAGGTTGCTTCAATGTTCAAGTAAAGGCGATAAAGCCGGCGTCATACAAGAATTAGAGAAAGGAGTGGAGCCTAATGGGGCTGACTATGATAGGAGAACGGCTCTTCATTTAGCAGCTTGTGAAGGTTGGACTGAAGTTGTTGTTCTACTTCTTGAGAAAGGAGCTGATGTGAATTATTTAGATCGTTGGGGTCGAACTGTAAGTTTAATTTCTGACCTTTTTCTAGCATGAAGATTTTTTTTAGGTTATATTTATTGATCAGAATGGATTTGATGTGGGTAATTTTTGTAGCCATTGTCTGATGCACGTAGCTTTGGTCATGATGAGATTTGCAAGATACTTGAAGCTCGAGGGGGAATTGATCCGGTATTTTTTGTTTTATAAGGCTGTTTTTTAGTCTATATGATTTCTTTTTAAGATTATGTTTTAGTTCTCACAATGCTAATTTCTGCATGCATAAAAATGTTTGCCTTTTTTTTTGGACAAATTATGCATGAGAATAAGACCATCATTCTGTTTTGTTCTTGGGGATCTTATAAAGCTCAATTCCAACATTATCTGACTCATCCACTGGTATATATAGTTCGGAAGGCGAAAGCAGGCAATCAGAAGATACATTTATTCAAATACCTACCATCTCACTTCTTTGTGCGACACCAAGTGTCCTTACTAAAATTTGGGACTTCTATTAGTGTTCAAACATCATATGCCAATGTAAAATGATTCAGTTTTTTGTTAACTACATGAGTTATAGAGTAGAGGAGTGTCTGTGTGTGTGTGGCCATGGTGGTGGGGGGTACTTATAATGTTGCATCTCAATTGAAATCTTGATTATCATTTTCCTTGAGATAGGTGGGAGTCGATTCTCAAGCTCCATGCTTTGAAATTGATCACAATGAGGTGGACATGGATGAAGCAACCCTTATTGGAGAGGTAAGTTCCTCTCTTTTTAATTTCTTGGAGCATATATTTAATAGTGGGGGCATCTGATATGATTTCCCCACCTTGCTTTTTCCTGTTTTAGCCATTGCCTTAGATCTTGATTCTTCCTCCTTTAGTTAATATGTGCCTCATATTTTTTGTGGTATTTCACCCATACTTAAGTTATTTAGTAATACCAGGGAGCATATGGTGAAGTTTATTTGGTAAAGTGGCGTGGCACTGAAGTTGCAGCCAAGACAATTCGTTCCTCCATAGCATCAAATCCTAAAGCAAAGTAAGTTTCATATGCTATGCTTTATAGCAAGCTTCACACTCTCTATCTCTAAGCCCTCTCCTTAAAGTACTTCTTTTTAGTCAGACTTTTTTCTGTTTGTCGCTACAAGTTTGGAAGGAATTGGCTTTGTGACAAAGGTTGCAGATGAGTAAAGCTTGAATCATGGTAATTCTAGCTTGACAATAATATTGACTTTTGCCTCTTTGCTGTTGACTATTTAACAGAAATGCCTTTTTGAAGGAACTGGCATTGTGGCAAAGGTTACGTCACCCTAATATAGTACAGTTCCTTGGTGTTCTAAAGCACTCTGATCGTTTGATCTTCCTCACTGAGTACCTTCGGAATGTGAGTCTTGCCCCATTATATTATGATCAACTCTTGTAAGATTTTCTTGTGCTTATTTTCATTTAAATTGTGTTGAGTTAGGGAAGTTTGTATGACATATTGAAAAAGAAGGGAAGACTTGATTCACAAACAGCCATTGCCTATGCTCTAGATATTGCAAGGTACATATTACTGCCACTTGTCTGTTTATTTGTGTTTGACTGTTTGTATGAAAACGGCACTTGGGCAAGACTGCAAGAGTTTGGATTGTGAAAAGTAATACTAGTAAATCATTAATAAACTTCCGCTTCAAAAAATCTTGTCATGTAATTCAGCAGAGGCTACTCTGCTTTTGGATTATGTTTACTTATAGTGTTGGCCTATGTTACTCGGACTCGGGGGTGAGTATCGGATACGGGTATGTGTCCAACACGGGTATACTCAATTTTTTATAAGTTTTTTGGAAGATCGTACCCCCATACCTTTGTCCGAATATGTGTTGGATATGGATGTCGGACACGGGTATTTCAAGGAAAATGAAGAGTCGGAGTAACATAGGTTGGGGTATTATTATTGTAGGTTGGGGTATTATTATTGAATCCAGCAAGGAGCTGATATCTTTTAAACCTTGCAGAGGCATGAATTATCTCCACCAGCATAAACCACATGCTATAATACACCGAGATTTGACACCAAGGTATTGGAAATTAGATCTTCCAGCTGATGCCCAAGTCAAATCTTTGTCACTCAGACATTCCGTGAACCAACTTGGAGTACATGCTTGCCTAGGTAAGCAGCAATTGAAATTGGCAAAAACTCTAATGCCTTTATTCTGTTGGACCTGCAGGAATGTGTTACAAGATGAAGCGGGCCGCCTTAAGGTTACTGATTTTGGTTTGAGCAAACTTGCACAGGAAAAGGATTCATATGGTTACAAAATGACTGGGGGAACTGGTTCATGTAAAAATCCCTTCCTTCTGAAAATTAAATATTAATAAATTATGAGTGTTAACTCAGATGCTGTTTTGGGATTTGCCAGATCGTTATATGGCACCTGAGGTTTACCGCCGAGAATCCTATGGGAAGAGCATTGATGTCTTCTCCTTTGCTTTAATAGTACACGAGGTAACTTAAGTTGGAAATATTGATTGTTTATAAATGACTTTGTTGGTATTTTTTGGTATAATATGGGATACTAGGCTGATCTTCTTTATCGATCAATTAAGCTTCATTAAAAAAGTTCTACCGAAATGCATTATCTTTTATAATTTCGTACTGATAGTTTTCATGGCAATCAAGCATGGCTGTATAAATATCATCTGGTTGTTGCTTTAAATTTCCTTACAGATGTTCCAAGGAGGACCATCAAATAGGTGGGAAACAGCTGAACAAGTTGCAGACAAAAGGGCATACGAGGATTCTAGGCCAGCTCTCTCTTCATACATATACCCTGAACCAATCAAAATGTGAGTTCTCTTGGTTTACTTTCCTGATTTGCCACTTCAGATTTTTGTAAGCATCAAAATGAAAATGTCATTTCATATGATAAAGTGTACGTGAGAATCTAAGAAAAACTTTCATCAAGCATTTCCATAGAACTCAACCGTGGGGAAAAAGAATGTGGAGCAACTGACAACTTGGGGTAGTTAAGATATAACATAAGGCATCCATTAGTTGGTTAACATGGTTAGAAACTAGCACTTGTAAACTGGCATGTGACATCTTGGTGCCATAAGAAATTGCAGAATTGTTTTTGAGAGTTGAAGCATGTGCTAATATAAAGTTATCCTTGACAATACCTTCCCCATATAACTTCTGTCAGCTAAATTTGGTATCAGCAACCAAATGTGGAACTTGAATATATATATATATATATATGTATATTTCATTTTTTTTTGCATGATATATCTAACTCTAATGGTTTTGGTTGTCTTAATTCAGTCTGCTTAAAGAATGCTGGCACAAAAATCCAGATTGTCGACCAACATTCGAAGAGATAATATTACAGCTAGAGGTAATCCAACAGAGTTTTCAAAGTGAGAAAGCAATGAAAGCCTGCTGTGGCTGTGTGGTCTTATGAAACTAGCAATCTCATCATAAGAAGAGTATCTTATCCATTTGCCATTTATGCTTTTCACTATAATCAATGTATGTTTCTCCTTTTAACTGTGTTCTTTCATTAGAATCTGTATTGATCTTCTTCACAGCAGAAACAACATAGACAATAATGTTAATAATCCCCTTTGATGTTTGTGTACAAAAGAACCGTATGGGGAACTTTACACATGGAAATTATGCAACCCAAGCTCTCTCTCTCTCTCTTTCTAGGTTTTGCTTCCATCTCTTTGAGGAACGGCAGATTTGGCAATCCGTATATTATTATTGTATTCGTATTATTTTTATGTGTCATATTTGTGTTTAAGATATTATATATTTATATAAATTTTGACACGTTTATATATTCGTATTGTGTTCATGTTATTTTTTCGTATCATTGTATTTTAATTATTTTTTCATGTCATATTCATATCGTATTTAAAATTACCAGATGTTCGATTTGCCTCGAGAAATAAGCTTCATGGGGATATGATTGTGCCTCCTATCTAAATTGATGCGATGCAACTCCAAAAGTTATGAAGCTCCCTCCAAATAAATTTTTTATAATAAAAAAACATTGCTTGTAACCAAACGATACATTACTGACTTAAACTAAAGGCATTCAAGACAAGAGTGAATCAAAATGGCAGTACATTTTAAGAAATGGTTTTTGATAAAAAGAAAAATTGAGATAATTTTATATTATATCTACTAATATATACAATTGGCATAATTATATATATATATATATGTTACATTAGAATTTTGATTTGCAACTTAATTAGTATAATCTTAGATTTAATAAACACAGGGTTTCCATAATTACATTAGAATTTATTATTATATGTTTGGAACATATGCTAGGAAAGTTATAAATTCTAATTTCCTTCTTTCGTAGTTTATGTAAATATATTAGATCTGTACTAATTTATAGCTCACCTCACATCTAATCATATAAGCAAATTTAATAACATAAACAAAGCCAATGGTGCTATACTTTTAGCATTTCCTAATTTCAAAAGAAAAATATTATTGTCAAATTAGTAACTTTTTAATATAAAAGAAATCGTAATTTGAAAATAATAAATGGTTGTAAATATTAGGATTTTGAATTCAAGTTTACTCAAATATTATTTTTTTTTAAATAATTGCATTAATCAATTGAATTAAGATTCGAATTACGAAATTATTAATTTTGTTAGGATGGTGTAATTGGTTATCACGTTTCACACACTAGTTCGAACCCTGCCTTAGACAGGTTCATCTTTTTTTTTTAGTTTGTTTTTTTGGCCAACAAAATTTTTTTTTTTTCTAGGTTCAACAGTTAAGATTCACCTACTAAAATCTACAGGCTACTTTCCAGACATTGTAAGCTTATGCCCACATGATCTTCAGTTAGACAGAATCTTCAACGCCAATCTCTGTTCGCTTCCAGTTTCAGTTTCACTTCAGTTTCCTTTGTCGGTTCGGTTTATAAACCCACATAATATAATCAAGCATTTAACAGGTATCTTTTTTTTTTTTTTTTTGGGTACTAGTAATTGATGCAAATATTTGATTTTCTGAATTGGGTTTTGTGGATCAGGAAGAGAAATGAATTCCGGAAGAAAGGAAAAGTAAAAAGAGATTCAATATTTGATGAAGGCAAAGTTATATGAGTAACAGGGAAGCTGGGATAGGGAGAACAGCTACCGAGATCCTCAATAATGGTGACAGAGAAGAGATTGAGAGAACAAGGAAGAATGATCTTATTAACATGCCTGTCAATGACCTCAGTACATAGTATTTAAAGAGTGCTTAGCTAACTACTTAACTAACTGCTTAACAGCTTCTAACCGACATGCTGACATGGAATAACAACCTTAACAGATTGCTGACATGGACCTAACTAACTTTCAACTAACTAACTCCTTTTTCTTCTCGTAACAATCCCTTCCCCATATCCTGAGACTTGTCCTCAAGGCTGGAATTCAGGGAACCTAAGTTGCAAATCATATAGGAATTCCCATGTAGCATCCTCGGGAAAAGAATTCTTCCAATGGACCAGGACCTTAGTTGCAGGTCGATTGCCTCTCCTTACCATCTTCCTGTCCAGAACTGCTAAGGGCTCCAAGGCAGGGTTTAGGCTTGGAACTGGCAGCTGAGAATGAATTGCAACGCGTGGTCCAATCTTCTTCTTAAGCTGGGAAACATGGAAAACAGGGTGTAGTTGCGACCCCGATGGCAAATCTAACCTGTAAGCTAGTGCACCAACCTTGTCCAATACCAAATAAGGTCCAAAATACTTGGGAGACAGTTTGTGGAATTGCCTGTCTGCCAAAGAATTCTGCCTGTAGGGTTGTAGCTTCAAGAATACCCAATCCCCAATGGAAAACTGTCTATCTGTTCTGTGTTTGTCAGCTTGGTGTTTCATCCTAGCTTGAGCCTTTTGAAGATGATGTTTTAAGAGTTGTAACATCTCTTCCCGAGCCTGTAAGCTAGTGTCGACCCGTTGAACTTGAGAATCCCCTCTGGAATAGGGAATGTGAATTGGAGGAGGATAGCCATACAAGGCTTCAAACGGTGTGACTTGAATTGCAGAATGGTGGTTAGAATTGTACCACCATTCAGCCAGTGACAACCACCTGTGCCAATTCTTAGGTTGATCACCAGTGACACAACGCAAGTAGGTTTCCAGAGTCCTATTGACCACTTCAGTTTGGCCATCGGTCTGAGGATGGTAGGCTGTGGATAGGTGTAGAGCAACTCCTTGAATTTTGAACAACTCCTGCCAAAATGTACTGGTGAACACAGGATCCCTATCACTTGTGATGTTGTTGGGTAGACCATGCAACTTAAAAACATTGTCCATGTAAGCCTGAGCCACATCCAAGGCAGTATAGGGATGGGACAACCCAATAAAATGAGCATACTTAGTCAACCTATCTACCACTACCATTACAACATTCTTCCCAGAAGATAGAGGAAGACCTTCAATAAAGTCCATGCTGACCTGACTCCAAGCAACAGAGGGTATAGGTAAGGGCTGCAGCAGTCCAGGATAGGCACTATTATCATACTTGAAGCGTTGACACACATCACACTCCCTTACAACTTGCCTGACTTGTTTCTCAAGACCTTTCCAGTAAAACACTGTTGATAGTCTCTTGGAGGTGGCTAACACTCCAGAATGACCTCCTGTCCCCCCTTCATGAAATAGTTGTATAAGCTTTGTCTGCAAGGCTAAATTTTTCCCTATCACCACACGTCCTTTCCTCTTTAACTGTTCATCTGTCCAAGTATAAAGAGGATCTGTTAAGGTACCTTGCTGGAGCTGAGAGATCAGATCCCTGGTCACAGGATCATTAGACCAACTCTCTTGTATCTCTTCCCAGATATCAGAAGAAACACTAGAAATGGCCATTAGCAACAGCTCGTGAGAATGCACCCTGGATAATGCATCAGCTACCATATTCTCCTTCCCTTTCTTATAACTGATCTCATAGTCATATCCCATCAGCTTGGTCAGCCATGTGTGCTGTCCTGGAAATGAAATCCTTTGCTGCAGCAGGTATTTCAAACTCTGATGATCAGTTCTTATGCAGAAGTGCCTCCCTATGAGATAGTGATGCCATTTGGTGACAGCATGAACAATAGCAAGTAACTCTTTCTCATAGACCGAGAGACCCTGATGTTTGGGTGCTAGTATCTTGCTGATGTAAGCTAAGGGATGACCATTCTGCATTAGTACAGCCCCAATGCCCATGCCTGAAGCATCAGTTTCGATGACAAATTGTTGTGAGAAGTCTGGGAGGGCCAGAACTGGTGGAGTCACCATGGCTTCTTTCAACTTCTGGAAGGCCCTCGTTGCTTCCTCACTCCATTGGAATTTGTTGACCTTCAACAATTCTGTCAAGGGTTTGCATAGGATGCCATAACCTTGTACAAACCTCCTGTAATACCCTGTAAGTCCTAGGAAGCCTCTGAGTTGACTTACATTTGTGGGTATAGGCCATTGTTGTATGGCCTCGACCTTCTTGGGGTCTGTAGTCACCCCTTTTTCAGAGATAAAGTGACCCAGATACTCGACCTTAGACTGAGCAAAGGAGCACTTGCTTTTCTTGGCTAAGAGATAGTGCTGCTGTAGTACCTGAAATGTGCACTGCAGATGTTGCAAGTGCTCAGGTAAGGATTTGCTGTAAATCAGTATATCATCAAAGAACACCAGGATGAACTTCCTCAGGTAAGGTCGAAAGATGTCATTCATCAAACTCTGGAAGGTTGAAGGTGCATTGGTAAGGCCAAAGGGCATTACCAAAAATTCATAGTGCCCATCATGTGTCTTGAAGGCAGTTTTGGGAATGTCTGGTGGATGCATCCTGATTTGGTGATAGCCTGCCCTGAGGTCAATCTTAGAGTAAATTGTGGATCCATGCAATTCATCCAGTAACTCCTCAATGATTGGAATAGGATACTTATCCTTGATTGTACCCTTGTTGAGTTCCCTGTAGTCAATGCACATCCTCCATGTGCCATCTTTTTTCTTCACAAGTATCACTGGTGAGGAGAATGGACTACAACTGGGTTGAATCAGTCCAGAAGAGAGCATTTCCTGAGTCATCTTCTCAATAACATCCTTCTGCAGGCCTGAATGTCTGTATGGTCTTATGTTGATTGCTGAGGTGCCTTCCTTAAGGGGAATTCTGTGGTCATGGCCCCTGTGAGGTGGTAACTCAGTGGGTTCCTTAAACAAATGTGCATACTTGTTAAGTAACAAGTGTATTTCCTCTGGAACCTGACCATTTTCTTCAAGTTGCAGACTGCACAACTGAATGAGGGAACATTCTGCACCATTAGTTAATTCCTTTACTAAGTGCTTCCCTTTTACTGTTTTAAGTTGGACATCCTTAGTTCCTCCTCTAAGCACGTGCCTCTTCCCTTGAACAGTGAATTCCATTCTCAATTGCTTGAAGTCCCATTTCACTTCACCAAGTGTTACCAACCACTGAATGCCCAACACCATGTCACAGTTGCCTAAGGGTAAAAGCAACACATCTGTGGTGAACTTAGACCCCTGCAGTATCCATGTGAGATTCTTACAAACTGAACTGCATGGGAGGCTGCTTCCATTGGCCACATCAACTCTCATAGGACCTACCTCAGAGATTTTGCAGCCTAATTTCTTAGCCATCTCTTTGTCTAGGAAGTTATGTGTACTTCCTGAATCTATCAGTATGTGGAGAGGCTTCTTGTTCACATGTACTGTCACCCTCATTGTTTGATACCCTTTTGTAGCCATTCCACTGATGGCGTGAACAGAGATTTGAGGTGTAACTTCCTCTGCCCCATCTTCTGTTTCCTCTTCTTCAGCTTCTACTTCTTCCCTTTCTTCCTCTACTTCCACCAGATACAGCTGTTTTGGTTTACATTTGTGACCAAATGTGTATTTCTCATCACACCAGAAACATAGACCCTTGGCTCTTTTCTCATCCAGTTCAGTATTGCTCCTGATCCTTGTGTTTCGATCTGGTTGGTTTCTTCTGAATGCTTGGTTTGTGTTTGGGAGACCAAGTGGGGTTCTTGGTGGTAATCTGTTGGGGTTAGGGGTTGGCAGTAAGGGTGGTTTCTTGGGTGCTGAATTGAGTTCTTGGTGAAGAGTGGAGAGGGTGGTTTCTTGAAGTTGTGCCAGTGCATAAGCATGGTGTAGGGTTCTTGGCATAAACATTTTAACAGGGTTCTGTATTGCTGACTTCAAGCCATTCAAAAAGAAACTAACAACATAGTCCTCTGTCAATTCCACCCTACCTAGCAAGAACTCAAACTGATCATAGTATTGGGTCACCGTACCTGATTGTTTGAGACTCAAGAGCTCTGTCATGGGATCACCATAGAGCTTGTCTCCAAATCTGGCTTCCACAGCCTGAACATATTCCTGCCATGGAATTGTTTCGCATCCTCCTTTGTATCGCACCCAATTTTGGTGCCACTGTAAGGCCCTTCCCTCCAAGTTGATCACTGCGAGTTTGACCCTTGCCTCTGGTGGTGTGTGGTCTACATCAAAAAATTGTTGGCATTTGTAAAGCCATCCATTGATGTCATCTCCATTGAAGTGGGGAAAGTCGATCTTGGACTGTCTGGTGGCAAAGTACTGGCCTCGACCTCCCTGAGCTGGTCCATTTGTTTCTCCATGGTGCAACTGAGTCATGATTTGTGTTTGCTGCAGGTTGAGGGCCGAGATATCGCTTCTCAATGCTGATACGATGCGTTCTTGGTTGGTTTCTTGCCCCTGAAGTTTGGCCATCATCTCCTTCAAGGATTCTTTCACAGCTTCTTCAAACTTCCGGAATTCCTGAGACCTTGTGTTTTCTGCCATGGTAGGTGCCAAGAAAGAGGCTACTGATACCACTTGATGAAGGCAAAGTTATATGAGTAACAGGGAAGCTGGGATAGGGAGAACAGCTACCGAGATCCTCAACAATGGTGACAGAGAAGAGATTGAGAGAACAAGGAAGAATGATCTTATTAACATGCCTGTCAATGACCTCAGTACATAGTATTTAAAGAGTGCTTAGCTAACTACTTAACTAACTGCTTAACAGCTTCTAACCGACATGCTGACATGGAATAACAACCTTAACAGATTGCTGACATGGACCTAACTAACTTTCAACTAACTAACTCCTTTTTCTTCTCGTAACAATATTGAACTTGTGGGGTTTATCTTGGACTTTGCAATAGAAGAAAAAGGACAATTTTATATAGATTGAAATTGTGGGAAAATGATGCAAATTCAATTACTCTCCTTTCCACACTGCACTCTAACTCCACCAAACCTCACACCTTCTCCCCACGTTTTCACTTCCTCTTCATCAAGACACCAGCTTGCTGAACTTGTGGGAAATCAACATTTCCCATCTTGGTCTTTTAATTCATTCAAAAGGGTATCCAAATTTCAAACTAGTTTGAGAAAATGTGATGGTTTGGTTAGGGTCAGATCTAGACTGGTGGAAGATGAGAGTGTTGATGATGGGTTTTATATGAGGAGGTGTGTGGAGCTGGCGAGAAGAGCAATTGGGTGCACAAGTCCTAATCCTTTGGTGGGGTGTGTTATTGTGAAAGATGGCAAGATTGTTGGTGAAGGATTTCATCCTAAGGCTGGCCAGCCTCATGGTGAGGTAACCCCTATTTTCTTTCTGTCCATTTATCTTCACTTGTAAATTGTATGATTTTTGAGCTTAATGAAGGAACTGCCAAACTGGAATGGTATAGTGAACTTAGAAAAAAATCACTGGATTAAGTTTGGTCTCCAGAGTGAGAAAAAGTCAACACTTCTTTTGTCATTTTTTTTTAAATAATGCAAGGAAGAACTTGTTTAAAGCTGTTGAGGATTATTAGCTCTAAGTTTCTGTGATCTGTGTTCAGTTGGTAGCTTTATTTTGTACTTTCTGTTTGGAATTTGACCATTCTTTCTTGCTTTTAGGAGTGTATATTAGATTGAATTCGGGAAATTATATTTGCAGGTTTTTGCTTTGAGAGATGCTGGGGATTTAGCTGAGAATGCGACTGCTTATATGAGCTTGGAACCATGTAATCACTATGGAAGAACTCCACCATGTACTGAAGCATTGATGAAAGCCAAAGTGAAAAGGGTGGTGATTGGTATGGTGGATCCTAACCCAATTGTAGCTTCAAAGGGGGTGGATAGACTGAGAGATGCAGGAATCAATGTGACTGTGGGTGTTGAAGAAGAGTTATGCAAGAGGCTCAATGAAGCCTATATCCATCAAATGTTGACTGGGAAGCCTTTTGTGACACTAAGGTAAATTTCCTTCACCTTAGGTTACAAACATGAAATCAAACTGGATATTTCCTTTTGCTGCCTTAAATATTTTGTTTGGCATGTGTGCATGCATACAGTCACACACATGTTACTCTGCATGTTCCTTAGAATTGAACTTGCCAATTTTGGAATTGTACCTTGATTTTAGTATAAAGAATTCTAACCAAAGGCCTTTGCATGATATCCAGATATTCCCTCTCTGTCAATGGCCGCCTTTTAGACCAGCTTGGGCAAGGAGTCACAGAGGCTGGTGGATACTACTCAAAATTATTGCAGGAATATGATGTGATAATACTTTCGGGATCTTTAACTGAGAAGTTTTCAAGTCCTATATCACAGGAGCCTGGAGCCAATCAGCCTCTTCAGATTGTAATAGCAAGTAATCCCGGTCAACTTCCTGCTCTCACTAAAGAAGCCTCTAAGATGATAATATTTGCAGACAAAGAGAGAACCTCAGATGCAGATTTGGCTCAAAAAGGAATTGAGGCAGTGGTTTTGGATCGCATAAATTTGACTTCAATTCTGGAATACTGTAAGCGTCAGGGGTTGTGTAGTGTTTTGTTGGATATGAGGGGCAGCTTTGGTGATCTTGAAGAACTTCTTAGAGAAGCTATTGAGCAAAATGTGTTGCAAAAGATAGTGGTGGAAGTTTTGCCATTTTGGGATGAATCAAATGGTGGAGAGTCACTTGTGGCATTAAATAGTTTGGTTAAACGACTGGAAGTGAAGAATTTACAATCCAAGATCTCAAATCAAAGCATTGTGCTTGAGGGATATCTTCAACATAGGTGATTACAAGAATGCAACAACTTCTTATTGGCACTTGGCTTTGTTGGTTCATCAATGCCATGGGATTTTCTTCAGCAACAGGCTTCATAAAGAAATATAACCGGCAATGTTGGTGTAACTCTTCTATTGTTCTTGCCAAGAAGAAGGATGGGTTAGGGTTTAGGGTTGATATATTTTTGGAATATTTAAGAAGCATTCTTCCAAACCAAAAAATGAGAATAACAAGCCAACTTATTTTCTATTGATCAGAAAATTGTGTACAATATACATAGATATCCTATTAATATCATTTCTTTATACATGATTCAACCATACTCTGTACATTCAGATTCTAGATGGCAAAAGGCAAAGACAATCCCAAGCTGCAGCGTGATGTGAGATATTTAGCCTTGAATTAATGTGAAAAATATTTCACAATAAGCACAGCCTTTGGCAATTATCCAGTTCAACTATGTGTTGGGGCAACCATTAGGTGAATATTTGTAGGAATGCCTCTTTCTTTTTCCAATTAACCTTGCTTGAATATCCTTCTCTGTTGCAATTGCTTCTTTAATGTTGTTCTGCGCCACACTGCAAAGCTCATCAAGGGCTAACATTGGAAATGGCTCCTCAATAAGAACACCAACCTGCAAGATGAAAGAAACTTTTAAAGATCAAAGAGAGAAAAAAAACATACTCCTATGTTACAGTTACAGGCTATGTTACTCGGACTCGGGTGTGAGTGTCGGACACGGGTATGTATCCAACACGGGTATGTTCAAAATTTTCCAAGATTTTCATGTATTTGGAGGGTTCTTGGAGGATCATATCCTCATACCCATGTTCGGATATGCGTCGAACACGGGTGTCGGCTATGTTACTCGGACTCGGGTGTGAATGTCGGACACGGGTATGTGTTACAGGGATAACACCGAAAGAGATACATACTTCTTCTATGCAGAACAAGGAAGCAGCACTGACGAAAGTAGCAGGAACAACTATCCAATGGCAATCATCCCAGAGTATGATAGGAAGAGTTAGATGCCATAGGACCAAAAACCTTGATGTCAAGCGAGTGTATGATAGAGGTATAGGAATACCCATGAGTTGTTCACATACACCAATTCCTTCATGAAAACATGTGATCTTTGACTCCTGGAATGAAATGAGATTTATAAGATCTTTGACTCTAGATTTTTAAAGAGCACCCATCTTTTATGATAATTTTGAGTTCATTTTTCTTCCTATAAGAATATTGGTAAAATCTGAAAGTTCAAATGGTCCAAGAAGGGAGATACCAACATAGTTCTCTTTGATTCTTCAAAGTTCAGCAGTTTAAGGCTTTGAGAAATGAACTCAATTATGCAGCGGGGCCGATGCTTTGAATTCAGTACCAACGCTAAATCATCTACTTCAAGCAAATTTTGAAGATCTCTGCCAATATCCGAGCCATACGTAACATGACACTGCAAACACACCATTAAGACAATTGATCACTAACTTCCTTCAAATCAAATTTCTTCCTTCATACAAGCCAATTATGAATTTGTTCAATTTTTATTTTATTTTATTTTCTAATTACTCCATAATTAAACAAGTAAGAAGTAAAAACAACACAAAAAAGAAGAAGCTTCAAAGACAAAAAAAAAGAAGGAACTAAAGCACACTCACCTTAAGTGCAACAGGAAAAGCCATAATATAGTGCAAGAGAGCACTTTTGATGGGCTCATCACCCGAATTCTCAACCCCAGCAATTACCTGCCTTGCAAAATCATTTGTACCAGCAATTACCTTAGTCCAAGCCTTCCTTCCCTCTTCATACCTCGAATACGAGGCCTCGGTTCTAAAAACCAACAGCAAAGCCAATGCAGGCGCTGTCAACTGATAAGGCAACGAAGAAGCTCTCAAAACTGGGAAAAAACCAGGCAACCAATGCAAATCCACGGCAGTGTTGTAACTGGCAATGACCACAGCTACTGAAGTAAAGGCCAAAACAGGTGGAACCAATGATAAGATGACACGTGACTGTAAACTGGAAAGTAAATGTCGTAGGTGACGTTGTGAACTTCTGTGATGAACCCACTTTTCATGGTTGTAAAGTTCGCGTTTTTGGCGCATTCCACGCTCTTGAATACGATCAGCCCAGTCTGGGATAGCAAGGAGGAGGGAGATAAGATTCAGGGTTTTAGTCGCGGTGGACTTTGAACTTGGTGGTGGTGGTTGGGAAAGAGAGGAAAGGATCCTGAAAGAGGGCGGTTGTTTGAGTTTGATAGCGAGTGAGGAGTAGGGGTGAAACTTGAGGAAGGGTTTGGGGGTGAAGTTAGAAGAGAGGGAGAGCTTTGAAGGGTTCGAAGATTGAGCCATAAATCAGGGTTTGGAGGGAGAGGGAAGCAGCAGATGGACATGTCAGTATGTTACTAATACTATGTTAGGGGTTTCAAGGAGAAGAGTGGAAGAGGAATTCCGAATGGGTGGGTAAGTTTAGACAGAAGAGGTTGCTGTTTCACTTTCATGTTTGTGAATGAGGTTGATACACATGTTAAAGATTTTATTCGGATAAAACGAGGATGCTCTTACAGCGTCCATTTCCATTATGTTTGACAGTAAAGAAAGGAAGAAAAAAAAAATAAGAAAAAGAAAAGGAGGTGGGAAAGTTTTTTGTTTTATTGTTTTTAACTTTTTATACCAAAGAGGAAAAATAAAAAGTGAGAAAAAAGTAAAGATACAAATATATTTAGAGTAAAATTATAAATAAAATTATTAATTCAAATTAAATGAGTGTTTTTTCCATTAAAATTGGTAAAATTATAAATAAAAAATTAAATTTAGAGGTAAAGTAAAGATACAAATATATTTATTTTTTCTTTTTAAGTTACTTTCTAACCAATGAAAAAAATGGATAAATTTTTCGTATTTCGTTTTCGAAAAAGGGATATACCCTACCGATTTTTAATTTAATTTCTTTTTTTTATTCATGATATGAAATGAGTCAATTATAACGTAAATAAAATAAGGGTAAATATGTAATACGTGACTACACTAAAACAAGATCTTATTAAATAAAGAATTACTTTTTTTTTCCTTTTTTTTTTTTAACGAAACATTTTGTTCGAGAATTTGTGTCACGGCTTCTGTGGATATTCGGCTAGGAAATTCAGTTCACTAACCTTGATAGGTTATAGGCTTCTTCTTTTTTTTTGGGGGGTAATTAAAGATTATGGGACTGAGATAACTAAATGTGTTAGGTTTTTTTTTCATTTTAAGAAAATGATTTTCATTTGCTAAAAGAACTTAAGGATATAAGAATTTTTACATGTTATGAAGATACTAGTTTTAAATATTAGTAGTAAACATTAAGAAAATAATCAGGGACTGACATTTAACTTTTTTTTAATCTTCAAAAGCTGTATGTACAGTACACACTTACATAATCCAAAATTCTCTATTGAAAAGTCAAAGGGACAAAGAAATTCGATCTAAATATCGAAATTTAATCTAATTAATTCTTACAATTATTTTTAAAAAATAACATTTAATAAATTTAAAATTCGAATCACAATATCTATAATCCCTTTATCTTATTCTCAAACTACTGCTTCCAGAACTCGGTCTCATAACATTTTTCACGCATTTGACAATGTCAATGACCATAAAAACCATATTCAATGGACACAATTCATAGCTGCTTCATTCTGTATCCTATGGTGTATAGGTTATGGGCGTTCTTTTGCATTGCTGGAACGCGGTGAACTTTCTTGATGTTCTTTCCTTGATCCTAAAACAAACTCTTTCAGAGAACTTTGTACTGATAGTATGGCTTTCTTAACCTGCAATTGAACATCATCATGTCAATAGAATCCCAAAAAGGTTGCAATTTTCAGCTGAGTTGAGATAAAAAACAAACTTAATGGATACTGATTATACAGCACCAGAATACATGACAACATTGGCAAGTCCCCTTATTCTCCCAACAAATTCACTTACAATCACTGTGTATAACTAAGAATGTAATGATCAAGCCCTATGTTACTTGGACTCGGGTGTGAGTGTCGGACATGGGTATGTATCCGACGCGAGTATGTTTAATTTTTTCTTAGATTTTCATGTATTTGGAGAGTTTTTTTGGAGGATCATATCCCCATACCCATGTCGGGATATGCGTCGGACACGAGTACTTCAAGAAAAATGAAGAGTCGAAGCAACATAGATCAAGCCTCCTGGTTTCTTTTCTACGATCTACTTGTTCAGGATTTTGTTTATTTCAGATTGGAGGATACCTCCTGATGCCTGATCCTTGTTCTTTCACATCCTGCTTACTTTCTTTTAGCAGTCTTCTTCCCATCAACTCTAGCATTCAAACTTAACAAACTAAAAGCCAATTCATCTACATCTGGCATGCTATTAGGCACAATGATACTCAAAGGAGGCAGAGCAAAATTTATGCCTAAAAAATTTGAGAGATTTGTGCTATGCATCTAGTAAAAGAAATATATAAAGAGGGTATGTGGACTTATGTTACTCGGACTCTGATCTGATTGTCGAACATGGGTATGTTCAATTTTTTTTTCAAGATTTCTATGTATTTGGAGGGATCTTGAAGGATCATATCCCCATACCTATGTCCGGATATGCGTCGGACACGGGTTCTTCAATAAAAATGAAGAGTCAGAGCAACATAGATGTGGACTATGGAAACAGAGAAAGGAAGAGCACCAAGTGAACATAAAAAGCTCAGAAATTACAGCAGTATTGAAATTTAAGAAGATTAGTGCAGCTTATGTACAAGAGAGAAAATATTAAGACCATGCAACATGCTAGCAGCCAACATTTTAGTAACTGAAAAGCCTGCTTTATGCAGCCAAAATGAAAACCAATAAAGACTATCCAAGTCCAAGGTGAAACATATCATACAGCAATGAAAGTACAACACTTCTTATGAAAAATGGATGAACTTTGCAGTTTAATTCTATCTTGCAACCATCATTTATTATAATCTTTAATTGTGAAAGAACTTGTGCATCAAACCATATGCCCCCTCCCTATATCGAAACATAAAGGGTTCTCTTCTTCCCATTGAAGAGCGTAGCTACACCTAAACCATTTCACAATTCCTATAAATATATTCACCACCCCTTTTACAAACTAGACTTGTCATTCAACCATCTTAAGAAACATTGTTAGAATATTATTGACTTATTCCAAAACTGCAGAACATCCTAGACAGCAAATCATGGCTAACGATACTCCTTTCTTGCCAATTGCCTTTCAAAGTAGGCAAGAAACAATGATCCGGAGGTTCCAGCTTCCAATTTTTTTTACTCATAAAGACTAATTCCTGACTCGACAACATCGCTAGACCAAACCCATAAACAAGAACCCGTGAGGGCAGCTCCAACGTCTATATGAATAGGCAATAATCGATTAAAAAAAAGGCACAAAATATAAAATAAAAGAACTTTATATTATGCCCTTATCATCTATTAGGGTGCAGATAAAAATGAAAATCTAAAGTTTGGATTTTTCTTTGTCACCAAACAATTTAGATGAGACTTACTGGGTCGAGTGCATTGGGTTCGGGGCCATAGTCAGCGGTTAAGAGGAAATAGGAAGCAGTAACAGTAGCCACCATGGTGGTCCTCCTCACGATCTTGTCTGCTTGAGGGTTCATCTTTTCCTTATCATCAACTACTATTCAACTATGCTCTTTAGTTTGGTTTGGTTTAGTTCAGAACCAAACTCTAAGGACCAGATCAGATGTTGGAAGGTTTTGGAAGGGTCTCGGTCTCCGAGGTTTGATGATAAGTTCTTTTCGGTGTATTTCAGAAATTGCCCTCTATCCTTATCCTATTCGAGATTTCATTTCACTTTTTTCGGTTAAGTTAGACCGAGAGCGGATTGTTACGGGCCAAATACTTGAGGCCTTATTTCTGTTGAGGTCATACTTGAGGCCTTATTCTGCTAGCCTTTACTGCTTATGTCTCTGTTATTTTACTGCTTATTGTTTCTGTTATTGTTGCTTGTTTTCTGTTGTAACAGAATTGCTGACTAGGCAATTCTGAGTGCTATTTGAACACTATCAAGGGTTGATCGAATACAAGAAATGATTCACAAATTCTCCTTCTCTGACAATTCTCATATTCTGTTATCTCTTTCTCTTTCTCTCTATATTCCTTAACCTTCTTCTCCAGTATTCTTACTATATTGTTACGGCATTCATCATATTGCCATAGACAAGTTGCAGTGAATCTTGTGGAGGTTATCATTGGTATCAGAGCTGCTGTTCCTGGCCATGGCAGAAGGCGTTACAACAAGGTTGCAGAAAGATGTGAACCAGCTGCAGAAAGATTTCGAGAAGCTGAATGTTACCACTGGGCAGCTGCGAAATGATCTGCAAATAGGGCTTGAAGGTGTTGGGGTGGAGATGAGAACTATGTTCGAACAGATGATGCATCGTTTCGACCAGTTTTCCAAGGGACCTCAATGCAGTGATTCCATGGAAGGAGGATCTGCCATCGACAAACAAAAATCTGTGAGGGAAAATTTGGAGGATAATCCAAAATCTGCAAGTTACACTGATCTGATGGGAGGATTTAAAACTCAAACTAAGCTCTCTAAGTTGGGATACCCTCACTTCGATGGAACTGATTTCCGAGGCTGGATGCTCAAGATTGACCAGTTCTTTGAAGCAGACAATACTCAGGAGCATGATAAGGTGAGAGTGGTGATGATGCATTTGGAGGGAAAAGCTCTTCAGTGGCACCAGAGGTTCATGAAAGACTATGGTAAACTTTCTGAGGTAAGCTGGAACTGTTATCTTACTGAAATGAAGTCTCGTTTTTCTGAAAATGAATTTACCAATCCTATGTTTGATCTGGTTAGCCTTAAGCATATCAATACTGTTGATGATTATTATGAAGAATTCGAGAGTACTCTTAATCTGTTGCAGTTATCTGATGAATATGCCTTGAGTATTTTCATAAGCAATCTAAAACCTGAGATATCTAACCCTGTTCGATTGTTTTATCCCAAGACACTGACCCATGCATACAACCTAGCAAAACAATGGGAGTCTCTAATGTTTAACATACCCAGAAAACCTCATATGTCCTACAAAAATCCAACCAATCAACCTCCTATCCATACTATTAATCAACCTCCACCAAAAACAGAATTGCCAGCTTTATTACCAACACCAAAACAATTCTTTCCTTCCTATCAAAACCAACCTAGATACCAAACACCATTAAACACGTACAAACCACCAATGAAGACAGACAATACCAATAGAACCTTATCCAAAACACCTACCAGAGAAGAAAGGGATGATAGGAGGAGAAGGGGATTATGTATGTGGTGTGGAGCCAAATACGGAATTGGACATAAATGTGTGAGATCGCAGTTATACCAGATGCTTGTGAATGATACAGAAGAACTGCCAACTGATCCTGAGGAATTCTTAGACTGTTTGGATACAATGGAACATCCAGGGGGTGAGGAATCTATCAATACAGGGCATCCAGTGATATCTTTGCATGCTTTGTTGGGAACTGCTAGCCATCAGACTATGCGAATGCAGGGCAACATTAAGCACTATCAAGTCATCATTCTAGTGGATTCGGGTAGCACACACAACTTCATTGACCAATCCTTGGTCAAGAAGATGGGGTGTAAAACACAAATGGTCACTGGTATGAGTGTCTCGGTTGCCAATGGAGACCAGATGTGGGCACAAAGTAGTTGCAAGGCAGTTGAATGGGAAGTACAAGGTTTCCAGCAGACCACTGATTTCTTAGTATTACCCCTAACAGGCTGTGATTTGGTTTTAGGAGTACAATGGTTGAAGTTACTTGGTCCAATTATTTGGGACTTCAACGATTTGACAATGCAGTTCTCAGTGGGCGAATCTAAGACTAAGTTAAAGGGAATCGTAGCAGGAGCAGTGCAGGTTATGGCCAAAAGACAAGCATCCAAAATGTGTAGTCATCCTACTGGAACTTGCACACTTGTGATGCTGGATGCTCAGCCATCACAGGTAATGGCTATGCAACTCGATGAGAACGACATTTCCACTCTGCCTGAGGATTTGCAATTTTTGTTGTCTCGATTCTCTGACTTGTTTGAAGTACCGCAAGGTTTACCACCCCCAAGGCCTCAAGATCATAGAATTCAGCTGATGGATGAAAGCCAAACTGTCAAAATTAGGCCATATCGGTACCCTACTGTCCAAAAAAATGAGATTGAAAGAATTGTAGCTGAAATGGAGGAAGCAGGTATCATAAGAAACAGCACCAGTGCTTTTGCATCTCCTGTGGTGCTTGTCAAGAAAAAAGATGGGTCATGGCGCTTGTGCATTGATTACAGGCAGCTCAATAAGCTAACTATCAAGGATAGATTTCCCATACCCTTAGTGGAAGAACTACTTGATGAACTTACAGGGGCATATTACTTTTCTAAGTTGGATCTTAGATCTGGATATCATCAGGTGCGCATGCACGAGCAAGACATCCACAAGACAGCCTTCCGAACCCATCAAGGACACTACAAGTTTCTGGTCATGCCTTTCGGGCTTACTAATGCCCCCTCTACCTTCCAGAGCATCATGAACAACATATTCCAGCCCTTCCTCAGGAAGTTTGTCCTTGTGTTTTTCGACGATATATTAGTATACTCAGCTAATTGGACATATCACCTGCAGCATCTCCAGTTCATCTTTGAAGTCCTACAACATCACCAATTTTATGTCAAATTCTCTAAATGTGACTTTGGCGCCTCTCAAATTGAATACTTAGGCCATATTATTGGTGCACAAGGGGTCTCAATGGACTCCAAGAAGGTGGAGTGCATGGTTCACTGGCCTACACCTACATCAGTCAAGGAATTGAGAGGATTCCTAGGACTAACAGGGTATTACAGACGATTCATTAAGGGATATGGATCTATTGCTCAACCATTAACAGCATTGCTTAAAAAAATGCCTTTACTTGGAATGGAACAGCTCAGGCAGCTTTGGAAAAGCTCAAACAGGCAATGGTCACGGCCCCAGTACTAGCTTTGCCAGATTTTACTGTCATGTTTGTGGTGGAATCAGATGCATCTCATGGTGGAATTGGAGCAGTATTAAGTCAAGGTGGAAGACCTGTTGCCTATTTTAGTAAAGCCTTGTCTACCAAGCATCAAACTCTTTCAGTCTATGAGAAAGAGATGCTAGCTATCTTGACTGCAGTTAAGAAGTGGAATCCATATTTGATGGGCAGGCACTTCCAGATTAAGACTGACCACCATAGTCTTAAGTTTCTGTTAGATCAAAAGACTAACACTCCAGCTCAACAACATTGGGTGATCAAGATGATGGGCTATGATTATGAGGTGATTTTCAGAAAAGGAATCACTAATGTAGTTGCTGATGCACTGTCAAGAAGACCTGCAACTGAGTTTAATGCTATTTCAGTGGTTACCACAGGGCTACTGGAAAAAATCAAACAATCGTGGCTCAAGGATCCAAAGATCATCCACATTATTCACAAAACTCAGCAAGGTCAGGGTGTACCATCTAAATATGCATGGCAAGCAGGTCAGTTGCGAAGACAGGGGAAACTGGTGGTAGGGTCTGACCCTAGGCTTAAGAAGGAATTACTTGATTACTTCCATGGTTCTTCCATTGGAGGTCATTCAGGTATTGATGCCACCTTAAAAAGAATATCCAGTGTGGTATATTGGAAAGGGTTGAAACGAGAAGTGAAACAGTTTGTTAAGGAATGCTCGACCTGTCAAAAGTGCAAGTATGATACAGCAGCTTATCCAGGATTGTTGCAACCACTGCCAGTGCCTGATAAAATCTGGCTTGACATCTCCATGGACTTTATTGAGGGCCTTCCTAAGTCTCATGGTAAAGACACCATTATGGTGGTTGTCGATCGGCTAAGTAAATATGCCCACTTCCTTACCTTATCCCATCTTTTTTCTGCTATCATTGTAGCTCAACTTTTCTTGGATCAGATTTATAGGCTCCATGGGGTCCCTCACAGCATTGTCTCTGATAGGGACAAGATCTTCATCAGCCATTTTTGGAGAGAACTCTTCAAGCACATTGGCACAGAATTAAAGATGTCCACCTCCTACCATCCTCAAACAGATGGACAAACAGAGGTGGTTAACAGAACCTTAGAAACATACCTCAGATGTATGACAGGGGAGAGACCCAAAGACTGGTCTAAATGGATTCCACTTGCAGAGTGGTGGTACAATACCAATCACCACACTACACTCGATAACACTCCTTATGAAATTGTGTATGGGCAGGCTGCCCCTACTCACATGCCTTACCTGCCTGGGGAATCCAAGGTTGAAGCAGTGGATCGCAGTTTGCAAGCTCGGGAAGCAGCTATTCAACTGCTGAAATTTCATCTCCAAAGATCTCAACACCGGATGAAACAGATGGCAGATAAACACAGAACTGATCGCCAATTTGAAGTAGGAGACCTGGTTTATCTCAAACTCCAACCTTACAGACAGAAAACGGTGGTTAATAGGCTCTGCTTGAAGCTAACTGCAAAGTACTTTGGTCCCTATAAAGTGCTAAGCAAGGTGGGTGCTGTAGCTTACAGGTTGGAACTACATCCAGGATCCAAGGTTCATCCGGTTTTTCATGTGTCACAGCTGAGGAAACATGTCGGGCCACTTCCTATACAAACCAGTTTGCCACTTCTAGACTCAGATGGAGTCATCGCCAAAGAACCTGTTGCCATTTTGGATAGAAGAATCAACCAACGCAGGAAGAAGATGATCACAGAGGTCCTAGTCCAATGGAGCAACTGCTTCCCAGAAGATGCTACATGGGAATGTCTCTTTGATCTGCAACAACGGTTTCCACTATTTGATCCTTGAGGACAAGGATCATTTGAGGGGGAAGTATTGTTACGGGCCAAATACTTGAGGCCTTATTTCTGTTGAGGCCATACTTGAGGCCTTATTCTGCTAGCCTTTACTGCTTATGTCTCTGTTATTTTACTGCTTATTG
Source organism: Fremontodendron californicum (assembly GCA_030761205.1). Lineage (NCBI taxonomy): Eukaryota > Viridiplantae > Streptophyta > Magnoliopsida > Malvales > Malvaceae > Fremontodendron > Fremontodendron californicum. The sequence continues at coordinate 2,008,848 of JAULJL010000015.1, read as the reverse complement.
TTTCTGTTATTGTTGCTTGTTTTCTGTTGTAACAGAATTGCTGACTAGGCAATTCTGAGTGCTATTTGAACACTATCAAGGGTTGATCGAATACAAGAAATGATTCACAAATTCTCCTTCTCTGACAATTCTCATATTCTGTTATCTCTTTCTCTTTCTCTCTATATTCCTTAACCTTCTTCTCCAGTATTCTTACTATATTGTTATTACTATATTGTTACGGCATTCATCATATTGCCATAGACAAGTTGCAGTGAATCTTGTGGAGGTTATCACGGATTAGTTTAATAGACAAACAGAAAGTACACAAAAGATACTCCCACGACCAAACACGCCCTTTTTTTCACTCCAAGTCTCCAATTATTATCGGAAGAAAACGCAGTCTAGAATGTTCTTTTTGCTATTTTGAACTGAGAAATGGAAGAGCCAAAAGCAGCCCAGAACCCACCACCTACCCAAGATCCAAACGCATCAACAGCAACCGCAAACGCAGCTCAAACAACCGCTCCTCCACCGCAACAAGAACCTCCTCAGCCACTACTAGCACCAGAACAGCCAGCTAGCAAGAAAAGACCACTAGAAAACAGCAATGACCAATACCAAAACTCCAAGTATTCCAAGATGCGCCTTGTCCTCAAAGATCTTCGTCCTCATTTCATCGAGGTGCATACCTATATTTCCAAATTAGTTTCCTTTTTTTCATTTCATTTCATTTCTGTTTTTTTTTTCCCCTTTTCCTGCATGTTGATATAAAACAAGAGAAATAGATCAAGTTTCAGTTTTCTGGCTTCTTGGCTAGCCTCCCCTTTGATTTCTCTAATTAATATATGGTAGTATAATAGCGTTATAATTGTTCAAAATTTGATTTTGGGTTCTTAGGTGTTCTTATTTTGCGAGTTTCTCTTCAAGTGACCTTATCATTCTTGGTTATCTGAAAATTTATGTTTTTTAACTAAGGATAGTTGTTTGAGTTTAAATCGTGATCGTTAGTTCCATCACCCATGTTTGATTATAGCCTGAACAATGTAAAGGGAAGATCCTCTAGATATGTCCTTATAGTGTGATTGAATAGCCAGTTCTTTTGTTTTAGTATTATTATTTGTTCCTTGGCTACTCTCACTGAAGATTTATGTGTGCCTGAAGTAGCTTCATCAATCTGGATGCATGTATGAATTATTTTCGTTTTTTTTTAATTGCTCTATATCCATGGAACATTCTATTGATATGGTATGATATGGATTTTTATGTTCCTTGAAGGTGCTTCGAACGCCTGATTTTCGAAATTGCAAGGCCGCCCATGAAATTAAAGAAAGTAAGCTCACGATATGCTTTGTATATTCCTCAATTTTAATGTTACTATCAATCTCTGGCTCGGTAACTGTTGCAAATTACAGTCTTCGTGGATTTGATCAGTTACTGCTATCTATTAGCTTAGCCTGTAGGAAAAGAAAAGGACTAGCATCTCATTTGTTTGTTTTCCATCTATTAGCTATGATTAACTTTTAGTCTTTTATGTGAAATTGCAAAATTTCTATTAGCAAATGGCTTGCATGAAGAAACTTCAACTTGACTTGGCTGACTACTGTGAAACCTCATTTGACTCGGTTAATCCACCTGTTAGACGTGTAAAAGAATTAAGATCTGATTTACCCAAAAACTTAAGAACTAGAGCATCTTAAAAAGTTCATTCCCAAAGTCAGTTGGACATCAATTATTATCGGGGTTTTAATTTCTTGAATCACTTATATTATAATTAGTCATTCTCTCAATGTGGCTTCAACACTTGTTTTAAAACATAATATTGCACCCAAAATTTTGTTTTTTAGGCCAACTTCTTAAAACATTAATTTGCGGTTGGCTAGTTGCTAATGGTCAACATTTTGTCATGGAACCCATGGTGCATAGGTTATTTATGTTGGATTCATAATTTGAGGTTATGTGTTTCAAATTTGTGATTTGCAGAGATGAAGATTTTTGTGGAATTGTACAAGGAGATGATAGTGTCCATAGAGAAATGTAATAATGCAGCAGGAAGCCAGCCAGTGCCAGGTGAAACTGGAATGAAGCAGAAGCCCCAAGAGCAGCCGCAAGTTGTTAAGCCAGCAATATCATCCAAAAATAAGACTTTCCAGTCAAGTAATGTCTCTGGGAAACAACAACAATCTGAAGATGGTGAAGCTGCTGGGACATACATTGTTGGGGGGTCAGCTTTTGGCTGGAACTTTATTACCTTTACAGGGAACAAACCAGTCTATTATGGAGTAACAAAGGAATCATTTCGAAGTGCTCAAGCAAGTTTAGCAGGAGAGTGAAATCTTTCTGACATGTATTCTTGGCTAAATAATGCATTAAACAGTAAATGCTTTTGGAATTCTACCTTTATATTAACATGGGGGGATAACGATTGTAGTAAAACGTACTTATTGGGGTTTCAATTCAAGGGATCTGTAAGTTTGATTTCTCACATTGCTTGATACTCTTTGTCATCTTTCTATTCCATATTTCTTTCAAGAAAACTAGAATGCCATTGACATCAAGTGAGAAATAGAACTAATTGATGATTATGCTGTATTTGCCAAGATAAAGTATAAGCAGCAAGTAATGTTCTTATTTTTTTCTGCTTTTTTTAAAAGCAAGTGCAAACTTTGCAAGTAGAGTTACAACTTTAGTATAAAGTAACTGGTTGCAGCTCAATGTTATCAGAGTAAAGAAATCTATAACTTCATTGTCATATTCATAACAACAAGGGTCCATAGCTCAGTGGTAGAGCATTTGACTGCAGATCAAGAGGTCACCGGTTCGAACCCGGTTGGGCCCTTTATAAGATATTTTTATTCTCAAACTGAAGTGGAGAAAATCCCTTAATTTAAAAACATTTTTAATTATTTCCTCAAAAAAATTAATTACCCTGAAGTGGAGAAAATCCCTTAATTTAAAAACATTTTTAATTATTTCCTCAAAAAAATTAATTACCTTTATTAAACGCATCTTTTTGGTCAAACTACTGATGGACCGAGAGAATTCCTTGTTATTTACGAGCTATGCCAACGTTATTTACGAGCTATGCCAACGTTATTTACGAATATATGTTCCACACAAATAAAATCTAATTTTTTAATAAAAATTTATATATTTAAAATATCATATTTTATATTTATATTCGAATATATATTAATTATAAATATTTTTTTTAAAAATAAAAAATTCGAGTAACATAAAATAATGAGAACCAACCAAGCAGAGAGAATCACACATGAAACAGAAATTGGTCTAAAAAAACACTGGTTTCATTAGCAACACGTAAAAAACATCCTATCTATACAGAAATTACAAGCTTTTGAACTAAGAAAAACAACTTTAGCCTCTCATTTTTCTCTCTTCTCTGACAAAAGTTAACACATGGGGAAGAAAATGTATCTCCGTTCCCAATCAATGTGACAGGGAAGATTTTGTTACATAAACATGCACAACTGATCAAACCGAACAAAGAATGAAAGAACTCTCACATAAAAAAAAATGGAAAGAAACCAATGGCTACACCTTGTCCAGTAAACCTCAACCCCACGATGCTCTAAAGGGCATTTCCCCAGGGAAATATTTGCTTTTGTATGGCTGAATTATGGAATGAATGACACTCGGTTGCGCCGGTCTTTGTGGACTCTCAAAATCAATGGCAGGCAACAAAGTAGTTGAATTAGGAGATTCACAGTCCGCAGCATGCCAACATTTACTTTTGCCCACCCACTGAGCTCCTTTTGGCTTCAAGAGTTGCACCCTCCTTAAGTGCTGTTTGAGACTCATTCTCCATTCCAAGAGCAGCAAGTGCAGTAGCCTGAAGATAGGAAGCAATGTGCCATACTGGGGAAATGACTTGGGCTTGCATCGCATCGTTTAAAGCTTCTTGAGGCATGTCATTAATGAGATAACACAAGCTACGCCGTGCATAAACGGTTGGAGAAACCATGGTACCAACATCAATGAACTGTTAATTTATAATAAATAAAAAAAAAAAAAAAAACAACTGTCAACAGATTTCTAGATGAAATCAAATACCAAGACCAACCCAAAAACTAAATCTAAGTTAGTGGAGTCTGCACAAGTAAATAAAGAATATTCAAAAGATAGCATGTATAGATATTATTATGAATTCACAACAACTAATGTTATTTAAATTGACTGAAAATATCATAGTAAGAACTTAACCTGAGTGTAACACTCAATTGCTTCTTTAAAATCTTTCTGCTTGAAAGCAGCATCACCCTTTTTCTTTGAATTCAAGGTTTCCAGCATTTGGTCAGTCCACATTTGGAAAGAGAGCTGCAGGAAAATGCAACAACTGTTAAAACAATGGCAATCAGGTGCTTTGCATGTTAGGAAGAAACCAAACAAGCAGAACAGATTACCAAGCATTTACAATTATTGGAAATTTAGACAGAAGCAAAACGAGAATAAAAAAATTTTATTATTACCTACAATGTGAGCAAAAAACTGGAACTGCTATTACAATTAAAAGTGTGATAGAGAGAGAGTAAAAGGCAAACTACGAGAACACAAACCTCATTTGCCACTCCTTCGTCATCTTTGTAGCCAAGTTTCTCTAAGATCTCATGTATAGCAGTCAAGTCCCCTCTTGAGCAAGCCTCCCCAACTGGGGATAGCGGAGTGAAGGAAGCACTGTTTGGGATACCCATCAAGACATGTGAAGGAACCTACATCGGAGAGGAAAGAGTAACTCAGAAAAATGCAGCATTTTTCCCCTTTTTCTTAGTAATGCATGGACCTTGATGAAAAGAATATTTCCTTATTAAACTCCAATGCTACTGCTCACCATCTGACTCACATGCGAATGTAATATATTGCCACTTGGCGGGAAAAAGAAAAATAACTTACCTCATTTTCCTTCTGAAGGGGTGTCAAAGCAGCAACTAAAGGTTTAGGATTTGGCCGCTCTCTAGGTTCATATTGCAAACATCTAGAAGCCAAGCGGACTAGCTCAGTTCCATCATTATCAGAAAACTGCCCTTCCAAGCAGGAATCAGTCAACATCTGAAGATTTCTGTCTCGTATTAAGTCAAGTGCCTGGCCCAAATTGCTTAAGCATTAGAAATCAAGGTGTAAAAAGTATTAAAATGTCAATGTCATGACAACTACATGAAGGATAGACATTCCAGCATCTCTAGAAGAGAATAGAAACAATACCAATGATTATCTTCACAAACAAACAACTTACATGGCTAGGAGGGATATGTTTTCCACTGAGAAGATCAAGTAGAAGAGTGCCGAAGCTATATATTACACTTTCGGGTGTTACTCTTCCTATATAACAAAGATAAGTCATGTGAAATTAAATCTTGGATTATAACTTATCAAGTACTAAATTTTATGCCAGATAAATGCACAAGCAGGTTTAAAATCTCAATTAACACTTAAAATCATGATGAATAATATCATAGAGTAAGATCTAATTTACAATGCTGAATAGGGAGACTTAGCTAGAATTTCATTGAACTGTTATTCAATAACAGCAAAATAGAATGCATTCCATAAAAATATAGATAGTGTAAATACCAGTTCTCAAATATTCAGGAGGAGTAAATGCCAAATTTGTACTGTAACTTTTTCCATCTCTACTGTTTTTCATCAGGCCAAAGGTTGAAAGTCTTGGATTTCCATCCTGCAAAATTCTAAAATATAAATAGAGGAATCATATAAATTTACCAACCAAAAATATCAGACAACCAGATAATAAATTATTACCTCATCAAATAAAACTCTGTAAGCATTGAGATCGTGGTATAGCGCACGCCCTTTGTTTGTGCAGTATTCTAAAGCTTGTGCAAGATGGAGTACAACCCTTAATCGCATGGCCCATTTCATTGGTTGGGTTTCCCCTGATTCAAGAAAGTAAAAGATTTATTCCAGACAGTTTTTCATTTTGGGACAGCATCCGGGAGACATAAAATTCAAACCCATTAGTGGATGCAGCTAAGGCAGGACCAGATTACCCTAAAAATGCAATAATTAATCAGACTCAATACATAGACACTAGTGATATGTACAAACTTCCTGGCATAATATTAACTCAAATAATCTATTTGTTTACATGGAAGCATTTGCCCAACAAATACTGCAAATCGGTTATCACTGGTTAAATAGATAAGCTATTAACAGCCAATTGCAGGACTTAACTTTATCAGATATCCAGTAATAAGAAATAAAAGTACAAACATATGGACGATAAGCCTTACAATGAAAAAGGTGTTTTGCGAGTGTCTCATTGGGCATGTACTCTGCCACAAGCAACCTCTCATCACCTTCACAACAACAGCCAAGCAAATTCGCCAATCTATTGTTGCGTAGCTGACCAACTGATCTTGCTTCTTCCTACAGATGCAGAATAAAATATCCCCAAGTTACGATCATACGCTGACTAAAACTAACACACTTGATGTCTAAAATATCCCCAAGTTACGATCATACGCTGACTAAAACTAACACACTTGATGTCTAAAGAAAGAAATGAAAGCAAAACTCTGCTAAGGCATTTAGTATTTACCAAAAATTGTCGCGAATCAGGCCAAGCCATTCTGTTGAAACGTTTAACAGCAATTCTCCTCTGAGTCTCCAACTTCCCTCTATAAACAACATTCGGAGCCTTCTCTCCGTGCTCAGAAACAATATTCTCCACCGCAAATCCAGATGTTGCATTCTTGAGTTGCTCCAACGTGAATTCCCGAAATGCAGACAAGTGATCATCAACCTCACTCTTCTCCTGATTCTCTGCAACAAGTTAATCAATTTAACCAAACATTCTGATTCTCAGCAATCAAAATAACTGCCTTTTTCACAATAATTACCCACCAACATCAGCGGCTTCTAACACTGCTGCTTTGAACTGAGAATCCCAGCAACATGGCGTTAGCTTAGAGCACTGACACCCCATCTCAGTAACTTCAAAAACGAAAAATTTATAATTAAATCGCTAAAATTCAAACGTTAAATAATTAAACAAAAGCTGGATTGGAACTGTATTCTCTACTTCATGGTTACCAAAAAAAAAAAAAACTAAAATAAATATTGGATAAATTTGAAGGGCATTTAAAATCTGGAACAAGATTCCTATTAAATACGAGGAATAACTCAATAATAACTTTCCAAAAATAGGAGTAATTAATAGCTCGAACAGCCAAATAAAGAGAGAAAAATTAAATTAAATACCTCAAAAAGCGGTTCCTCTTCTTTTCCAGAGTCAACTCAGTTTCTTCAGATATTATGCTTGAACCAATCAGATTTATCCTTGTCTGGATCAGATCTCGTCCCCCTCTCTCAAATTACAACCAAATCGAACGTTTTCAGTTTCCAGTTTACTATATATCCTCGATCCAACCAATAAACTTTTAATTTTTTTTTTTTAAAGTGATTATCGAGAAACTAAAGAATCAAATCGTGATCGACGACATCAACAACATCCGAAAATCTTAGAATGTAGACTGATAAAAATAGAGATGATGAGATGGAGATCAGATTCATGAACAAGGAAATTAATGAAATCCTTTTTAGGTTTTTTTTGTTTGGGAGTCAGTTGTTTGTTTAAAATAAAAGCGAATAATAAATAATAATTTACCGACATGTCACGAATTTTTTATTCGAAGCCCTAGCCTAGAATCTGGTTATTATTTTAAGCGAATTTTTATTTAATTAACAAGTTAAATTTTATTTTTTAAAAATAAAAAGAAATTGTAAAATTGCACCGTTGGTGATTTTGGATTTTGATATGGTGGGGACTGCGATGGGACTGGAAGCGGTACTGTTCAGAGAATAGAAAAGAAAAGACTATAGAGCATGGCTCATGGCTGTACTTGTTTCTTTCTTATTAGTGTTTTGGAGAGAGAAAAAAACGTCTTTCATGTTTGTTTCATCATTCCATGCCTCCCTCCCGCCGTAATCATTCAAATTCGCCACTTTAATTTAATCACTTCTTTTCTTTATGGCAATGTATTTATATTTTTATATATTTAGGATAAGATAGAGGGTTTTTTTATGTTAATATAGCAAAAAAAAAAATTATTTATCAAAATTTTTAAAATTCGTTTTTTTTTTAATCAGTTGGGAAATCGTCATGGCCCATGACGATTTCTCAACTGAAAATTTTAATATTTTTTAAAATATCAATTGGAAAAACTACAATTTTCAAAATTTTTAATTTTTTGCATTGAGAAATCGCCACCTACGGTGGCGATTTCCCAAGGTTTTTTTTTTCTTTTAATTTTAATAAATAATAAAAAATTAAAAATACAGATTTAATAATTTTAATATATAATTTTTATCCTATGGTGATAGAAGTGTCCATGGGTCGGGCCGAGCCCATGTATGGTATCAACACCACATTTGCTTGCCCAAGGCACGGTGAAAAATTTTCAACCTTTATTTATTTATTTTTTAATTTTATAAAATAATAAAAATTATATAATTTTTAACTTTAAAAAATAAAAATAAAAATATAACAATTTACCAAAAATTAAAAAATTATATTCGTAATTAGGCCTGCTCATGGGTCGGGCCGCGACCCGAAATTTTTCAACTTCTTGCGAAGGCCCGGCTCGCGGGCCTGAATATAATTATTTTAATATATAAATAGTGATTTGAGCATGGCCGGACGGACTGCCCGACCCATGAGCAGGTCTATCCGTAATGTCAATCGAATTCTTTCAACTTGTATTTGTAATAAATGGACCTCCGGGAAAAAGGCCAACCAAAGTGTCGTATTAGTCCGGGCTTGGACAAGTGTTTTTGTAATTTTATTAAATAATAAATTTTAAATAAAAATTATATAATTTTTAATTTAAAAAAATAAATAACAAAATTCAAAAAATTATAAAATATATAAAAATATTTTTTTAATAGTGAAATGGGCTTTCGGGTCAGCACGACTCGAAATGGGCTTGAGCAAGGGAAAAAATTTCAGGTCGCGACCTGGCCTATGTACAGGTCTAATTACAAATATAATTTTTTAAATTTTTGGTAAATTGTTATATTTTTATTTTTTAAAATTAAAAATTATATAATTTTTATTATTTTATAAAATAAAAAAAAAATTAAATAAAGGTTAAAACTTTTTCACTGTGGCTTGGGCAAGCAAATGTGGTGTTGATACAATACATAGGCCCGGCCCGACCCATGGACACTTCTACCACCATGAGATAAAAATTATATAGTAAAATTATTAATTTTTTATTTTTTAAATTTTTATTATTTATTAAAATTAAAAAAAAAATAAAAAACCTTTGGGAAATCGCCACCCACGGTGGCGATTTACCAATGCAAAAAATTAAAAATTTTGAAAATTATAGTTGGAAAATCGCCATGGCCCATGACGATTTCCCAATTGGTATTTTAAAAAAATTAAAATTTTTAGTTGGGAAATCGCCATGGGCCATAGCGATTTCTTAACTGATTTAAAAACAATGAATTTTAAAAATTAATCTGAAAAGAATGGTATTTTGATAAATAATTTTTTTTTAGCTATATTTGAATAAAAAAATCAAGATAAGAGTCCAGAGTCAGTTAATGCATCTCATCAAATATATATATATATATGATTTTGTTAAGGAATATTTTTCAAATAATATATATTTAATATATTAAAAATTATTAATAAAATTATTAATTTTTGTATTTAATATATTATTATTATATTAATTACTTTTAAAAATATTCAAAAAATAGTTATTAACAAAATTCTTAATAAAATTCTTAAAAAATATTTTAAAATATTCGTTAATAAAAATCATAACAGAATATGGAATTGATTAAACTGAGAAAGGCATTAAAATTAGTATTATTTATTAATGGGACTTTAGTTTTCTAATCACAAAAGGAAAAAGGAAATGCAGAGACTTTAAAAACCAAGGAATTTAAATCTAGTAATTCAAAAACAACAAATTAACAAAAACAAAAACTCAATACATATCTATCCAAAAAAAACTCAATACACAAAACATAATTGAGAACATTAAATGGGTCCAAGGTCAACAAAGCAGGTCAGATCAGGGTTAGGGTTTAAGCAAAGAAAAGGAAGAACAATCAAGTGAGAGGCGGTGCCAACAGGTGAAAATGTCGAAGAATATTAATTTAGCTCGTATAAAAAGGCAGCACAAATTCGATCTCCAAAGTATCAAATTCTTCAATTTTCTCCCCTCTTTCGGCCTTATTTGATTGATTTATTTCGGTGATTTATGATTATGTGTTTAATTTTGCAAATTAGGGAGAAGACAGAAAAACAAAAGAAGGCTAAGAAGCTTCAAGCAAAGAAGAATAAGATGAAGCCAAGTCTTTTATTCTTTCATTGGTTAATAACTTTTTTTGTTGATTTAATAGTAATTTATCGCATGGGCATTTCTGAAATTTCATTAGGTTGATGGTAGTGAGAAGAAAAAGAAGAAAGATGGAAGTGGGTTTCAAGTTGGGAAGAGAAAATTGAAGACTAAAGCTAAAGCAGCTCAAGGTATGGAGCTTGTATAGATATATATATATATATATATATAAATATTTTTTTTTTCTTTCTGTTAAATTTTGCTTATTGAGATTAAAGTATATGTTAGCTTGAGAATTCTTGGATAGTATGACAGCATAATGTTGGTTAATGAATCTATTTCTAAGATGAATAATGTGTATTAGTTTGGAATACATGGTTAAAGAGACAACATGTTGTCTTACCCAGCCTATGTTGTCTGATGGGTATATTTGCTTTTTTTCTAATCATTTTTTTAGAGCTGATAAAAGATTTGGATTTTGTAACGTGTAAGGCTGCTATACTTATATTGTATCAATACATGATGGGAAGGCAAGAAGATTGTCAAGGGTCAAGAAAAGTTGACCCTTTGATGGGAACCGTTCATAAATTTATTTACTCTCTGAAAAATATTATGCTGGATACTAGAAGAAAGTCCTTGGATAGTTGTTTCTATTGTTGTGGAGTGTGGATTTGAGAGGATTTTCTTCAACTCAACCAAGTGAGGAACTGTTGTATAAGCCACTAAACTCTTATTGGGTTTGAACGAGGGAATGCTTACAGTTTCAATTTTACGTAAAACTCTATACTGTGTAGTGCCTTCCCACTTGAAGATGCATAGAGAATTCATTTATTGACATGAAATGTTTCTATTGATCATATGCAGTTGTTTTGCATGGTGAAGTCAGAGGTGCTAGTTTTAGAGGCTTATGTCTCGTTTAACATTGCTGTCGGTACAGTTTTTAAAGTTAAAATCTGTTTTTTACCGTAAACGTAATGTTAAACGGATAAAAAAAAATTATTTTTGTTATTGAAATCATGGTTTAACAAACCAAAAAGTTTAAAAAAATAGAGTTTTTGAGCTTTAAAAATTGACTTTTGGATAAAATGATTTTATTATCCTCATATCTATACTTTTATTATTTTAAACATATTTTTTTTGACATTTTAATTCCTCACAATATTTTTTCACAATAATGTCAAACACTTAAAAGTTCTTAAATCACAGTCTTTCACCATATTTTATAAACATTTTTTTTTTCAATCTAAATTTTTTTTAACCCAAGTTTTTTTCAAACGCAATGCTAAACTAATCCTTAAAGCATGTACCTTTCAAGTTAATATAATGCTATGTCAAACGAAAGGCGGTATGGCCAGATTTTCTAGTGATATTTTGATACTATTTTATGCTACACGTGCTTTGCACGTAGATAATATAATAAATCAATATTATTTATTTTAATATATAATTCATTATTAAATACTTTTTTCTTTTTTTGGTAAATCTATATATTAGATTTTTTTTGTATAAAATTATATCAAATGATATCAAACTTATTACAAATGTTATCAAAATTGTATTAAAAGTTAACAAAATTATTAGAAATGTTATAAAAATTATTTCAAAATTATATCAAAAGTTACAAAATTTATATTAAATATTATCAAAATTATATTAAGGTTACTAAAATTATATAAATGGTTATCAAAATTATATCAAATATTAAGAAAAATTTACCAAAATCATATCAAAGGTTGAACAAAATTATATAAAACGTTACCAAATTATATCAAAGATTACCAAAATTATATCAAATGCTATCAAAATTATATTAAAGGCTGTCAAAATTATAATGTTATCAAAATTATATCAAACGTTACCAAAATTATATTAAAGGTTATCAAAATTATATCAAAAGTTATCAAACTATATCAACGTTATCAAAATTACATCAAAGGTTACCAAAACTATTAGAAATGTTATCAAAATTATTATAAAGGTTATCAAAAGTTTTCAAAATTATATCAAAGGTTATCAAAACTATATCAAAGGTTATCACAATTATATCAAAAGTTATCAAAATTATAAAATAAAAAAAAAGTTATTGGGATTATATCAAAGGTTACTAAAATTATATCTAAGATTCCAAAACTATTATAAAAGTTATCAAAATTATATCAAATGTTACCAAAATTATATCTAAGGTTATCAAAACTATTACAAATGTTATCAAAATTATATCAAAAGTACCAAAATTATATCAAAAATTATCAAAATTGTATAAAACTTATGAAAATTATATCAAAGGTTATCACAATGACAAAATCATATTAAATGCTATCAAAATAATATCGATGTTGACAAAATTATTTCAAAAGTTACCAAAATTATATCCAAGATTATCAAAATAATTACAAAAGTTACCAAAATTATATTAAAGATTATCAAATATCAAAAGTACTACTACAAAGGTTATCAAAATTATATCAAAACTTATCAAAATTATACTAAGGGATATCAAAATTATAATATATCAAATGTTACCAAAATCATATCAAACGTTACTAAATTATATATAATATGTTATCAAAAGATTATCAAAATTATATAAAAAATATCAAAGATTATCAAAACCAAAATTATACCAAAAGTTAAAAAAATTGTATAAAAGATCAAAATTGTATCAAAGGCCACCAAAATTACATTAAAAGTTATCAAAATCATATTAAAGGTTATCAAAATGACAAAATTATATTAAAGCCTATCAAAATCATAAAAAAAGTTATCAAAATCATATCAAAAGTTAACAAAATTACATCAAAGGTTATCAAAATTACATCAAAGGCTACCAAAATCATATCAAAGGTTAATAAAATCATATCGAAGGTTAGAAAAATTATATCAAATGTTAATAAAATTATTTCAAAAGTTACCAAAAGTATATCCAAGGTTATCAAAATTGTATAAAGGTTATCAAAATGACAAAATCATATTAAAAACAATCAAAATCATAGAAGGTTAACAAAATCATATAAAAAGTTACTAAAATTTTATCGAAAATTACCAAAATTATTTTAAAAGTTATCAAAATCATATTAAAGATTGTCAAAATTATATTAAAGATTACCAAAATAATATCAAACGTTATCAAAATTATATCAAAAGCTACCAAAATTACATCAAAAGTTATCAAAATCATATCAAAAGTTATCAAAATGACAAAATCATATTAAAGATTAATAAAATTATATCAAAGGTTATCAAAATTACAACAAAAGCTACCAAAATTACATTAAAGGCTATCAAAATCATATCAAATGTTATCAAAATTGTATAAAGGCTATTAAAATTATATCAAAGGTTATCAAAATGACAATCATATTAAAAACTATCTAAATCATAGAAGGTTATCAAAATCATATCGAAGGTTACCAAAATTATTTCAAAAGTTACCAAAATTATATCTAAAATTATCAAAAGAATCACAAAGGTTATCCAAATTTATCAAAGATTATCAAAAGTTACCAAATATATTACAAATGTTATCAAAATTATATTAAAGGGTATCAAAATTATATCAAAAGTTATTAAAAAGTTACCAAAATCATATTAAAGATTATCAAAAATTACCAAAATTATATCAAGGGTTATCAAAATTATATCAAAAGTTACCATAATGATATCAAATATTATCAAAACCAAAATTATACCAGAAGTTAACAAAATCATATAAAAGGTTATCAAAATTATATTAAAGATTGTCAAAATTATATTAAAGGTTACCAAAAGTATATAAAAGGTTAATAAAATTGTATCAAATGTTACCAAAATTACATCAAAGATTATCAAAATCATATCAACGGCTATCAAAATAATATCAAAAGTTATCAAAATCATATCGAAAGTTATCAAAATTATTTTAAAGGTTATCAAAATTATATCCAAGGTTACCAAAATTATATGAAAATGAAAGGTTATCAAAATCATATCAAAAATTAACAAAATTATATCCAAGGTTGTCAAAATTATATCATCAAAATTATATCAAAAATTACCAAAACTATATTATATGCTTTCAAAATTATATCAAACGCTATTGAAATTATATCAAAGATTATCAAAATCAAAATTTTTATCAAAGGTTTACAAAATCATATAAAAGGTTATCAAAAATTATATCTAAACTTACCAAAATTATATCAAGGGTTACCAAAATTATATCAAGCATTACCAAAATTATATCCAAAGTTATAAAAATTACATCAAAAATTACTAAAATTACATCAAAGGTTATTTATATTAAAGGTTATCAAAATTATATCAAAAGTTATTAAAATTATATTAAAGACTATAAAATCATATCAAAAGCTATTAATATCATATCAAAAGTTATCAAAATCATATCAAATGTTATAGTATATAAAAGGTTGTATATTTATTGTTACTTGTTATATATTTATGTCAAAACCATTTATGTCTAATCTCATATGATAATATATATTATTGTAATTTAACATAATTTTATGATTCAAGTGTCCTATCATTCTATCAATTTGATTTTAATTATTATCTTTGATTATATTTTCACGTTTCGATTCTCGTCAAGCAAATAATATTTGAAGGTTTCCAAAGACTAAAATTTTATCAAAAGTTATAAAAAAAAACTATATTAAAACTTACTAAAATTATATAAAAGGTTATCAAAATTATATAAAACGTTATCAAAATTATATCAAAGATTACTAAACTTACATCAAGGGTTACCAAAATTATATTAAAAGTTACCAATATTATATCAAAGGTTACTAAAATAGTATTAAAGGTTACCATTATTATATATATCAAAGGTTACTAAAATAGTATTAAAGGTTATCAAAATTATATCAAATGTAGATAAATAAGATTTTGATTCTTAACAAATAAATATTTTTCTAATATTATTTCAAAACATTATTATTATTATTGTTATTAACAACAAATTTGGAATAGTTGTTCTCATAAAAAAAAATTGATAAACAAAAAATAGTTAATTTTGAATTTAAATAAAAAAAAATTATCAATTCAGTAAAATTTACTTTAATAAGGATTTTAATGTTTTAAAAAAATAAAAAATATTTTATTAATTTAATAAAAAATTAATAATTAAAAATAAAATAATTAATTTAATAAATTATTAACATTATTTGTACTTTTAGAGTTGATACTCTTTATATATAGTATTGATTGGTGGTTTTGTAATTATGTTTTGGCTGTGCTCAAGCCTATGTTGCAGCTGCTAAGCTAGAAGTTACCATGTGGTTCCTTTGCAGGGAAGTTTTTGTTCGTGGAGGTTTACTTTCTTGTGAATGTTTACGCTAGCTTTTAGTTGGTATGACAAGCTTGCTGAATTGTTCCTTTTTTTTTTTTTTTTAAGAATAAGTCAACTCTAATGTGGTAAGCCCAGACTTACAGTAATGCTTTTAAAGAGGGTTATGACCTATGACAAATGATAGAAAGAAGTGATGAGAAAATAAGTTGGAAATTTTGATGAATAATTTGAAAAAAAAAAAAAAAAAAACTGTATAGAAGTTGACAAAGATAAATGATGAGGAGATTGGGTTTAACTAGTTTAGCACCCAAGTTGTTCTTATATTGCATGTTTGTGATGTTATTAATGGCGGTAGTTATGTTACTCATGGTGGCTGCTGGTCTGGTAGATGGTTGATTCAATTGATTCCCTCATGGTTTTGCAGAGATGAGCATTTGACTCCACTCCACGTCTCCACCGAGTTTACCACACAAATAGATCTGCTTAGTAATGAAAAATTTGGGTTAGCCATGTTTAAACTTTATACATTGACGTGGATCTGAAATTTTGGAAGTTGATGAAGAGGCCTCTTATTGTGAATTTTTTTTTAAAGAAAGTCATTTAAATTAATTTTTTCGTAGGTTTTAAAATTTTATATGATTTATCATATTTATATTTTTAAAAAATTATAAATATGTGATAATTTTCACGTTTACATAAATACATGACATATCTTTTAATGATTTATGTAATTTATTATGTTTATATGTAATTATCATGTTTATATGTAAAAAAAAAATTATATAAATATATAATAACTTTTAATTATATATATATATGATAATATTTTTTAATAATTTATGTAATTTTATTATATTTATATATATCATAAATTAATTATAAGGAGTTGACTCTAAAACTCTTCGCTTATTGCTGATATGCCAGCAGTGAAATTATTAATGCGCCTGCCAATGGACCGTACTGGGCCTTGAAGTTTGTTCAGTCCAAGTCCTGTGTTCAATGCCAGAAGAGAAGATTATTCAATGAAAAATGGTGTCCTTTTTACTTCCATCAATACTCGGCCAGGCCACCCTGCTTAGGAACAAGAAAAAAAAAAAAAAAAAAAAAAAAAAGGAAGATGCAAAGGGGGAGATCTAAATGTGAATGGTGATTTGGATATAGCACTTATAATAATAATAATACTGTTCGGAGATTTAGATTAAATTTTGTGCCTTAACCATTGAAATTGAGGCTTATTTAGCATGGTTATTAATATAACTTTTGGATTAAAATTTACGTTTTACTATAAATGTAATGTTAAACGAATTAGAAAAAGTAGAAGAAGAGAATGAAAGCCAATGAAGATTGATTAAGTTGATAAAATCGAATATTTCTCTTATAAAATTTAAATTTTATTATCTCTGTTAATAGTTTTCTTATAAATTATTTGTAAATCTAATATAAATTTTTACGATATTTTCTTACTTTGAAATAGATAATCTCTTCTCACGAATATATATATATATATAATTATATAATCTACAGAGAAAAGAGTAAGGCCAACAACAGGTGTTATTTTGTCTGGGGATCGGTTGATGTTTTGTCAACATCACCGTGCCATCTTCTTCTAAACAAATACTATAAGCATTTGCTTGTCCATTGACAAAAATGATAAATTTACGGATCTTATTTAGACAGATCGGAAAATTTTTAAGCATTTCAAATTGACTTTAAATTTATTTAAATTTTATTATAAATTATATAAATATATAAAATATTTTTTTTTATTTTTTAACATTATTTAAATAGTAAAATAGATTGACAAATCGAACTTAAATAAAAAAAAAAAAATTAAATCGTGATCCGATTGATTCATGAATAAATCTAATCTTATTGTCATTTCTGCTGTTCAATTATGTTTTTTTTTTTTTACCATCTTTAAATGTCTTTAAAATTTAATCTCTATGCTTGAATCATAGGCATCTGAAGTCGTTCATAATTATGATTAAAGTTAAAATATCCAAGGGTGGGCCACTAAGAATTTCCAACCTCTTGACTTGAAGTCTTCTGTCATTATATATATATATTTTTTGCAAATTGAATATCAAGCTTTTGTGTAAATTTTAGTTGATAGCTATATTTCGTCTTTAAAAATAGATAATATGTCTACTTTGTCTGTCTATAATATGTGAATTTAGTGGCACCGACTCTTTAACCCAAATCATGATGATCTTTTAAGCATTGGATTTGAGATTTCACTAGCTTCTGATTAGGTAGTCTAAGGGATTGAATTATTCGTTTGTTGACGAATTCAATCTGAATTAGATTAAAGTTGAAATAAAATATTTTAAATTTAAATTGAATTGATTAGATTTAATTTGAATTATTATTTAATAAATTAAATATTTATTTAAATTTAATTATTAAATATATATATAAAAGTAAATCAATAGTAATTATTTTAAAGATTTCCTAAATTACATGACAAAATCCCCAAAGAAAGAGTACAAAAATGTAAACTTAAAAAAATAGGAAATCCACCATAGATCACAGTTCGAGGTGCTTTGTTGTTGTTCGTTAATGATCCTATTAATATTTTTAATTTTATACTTAAAGAGGTTGCATGAAACATTTAAATAATCGTACAAAATAATTTATGATATCAACTCCTTTTTTTACCGACATATATAAAGTCAACCTTGACCCATGAAGGGGGAAAAGAGTAAAAAAAAAATACCATGGATATTATTATATTATTAAAAGGATATAATAATAATAAACTAAAATTTGGCAGTGTGACTTTCATTTGTTTTTATTTCATTATTATTGTATGTATAAAATATTTTCACAGTATTTATTTATTGAAAAAAGACAATAATAGTACTAAAATTGAAATATTTCACAAAGAAAAGAGGCTAACCCAAATTAGAGGTGGAAAGAGATTTTTTTAATGGGATTTTTTTTTTCTCTCCGGCCAATAATATGCAAAAAATAAAACATTCTAAACTTTTGTGTCTAATGTGATTGGCCTTTTTTTTTCCTAATATTATGAGTATGATCGAATCAAATTTTATCTTATTTTTTCATTTAAAGAGTGATTCAGTTATCAAATTAATAAAAATGAAAAAAATCTTAAATGAAAATTAATTAATATTATTATTTATACTTTATTTGGACGACGGTGGAAGATTCATATGGTTTTGTAATCGTATGTCTAAAATTGTTGTGTTGAAATAATAAAATAACACGAATTCATCAATTATTCAAATGAAATATAAGCTTTTTTTTAATAAAGAATTGGTACATATTTATAAAGCAATCATAATTTCATTCGAAAATTACGAAAAGATTGTAATATTTACATATAATTAACGCCCATCAATGATGAAAAAATAATATATAGTAAAAAATTAAAGTGGTATATTGAAATATGAAGTACAATTTTTGTGTTAAATTTGCATGAAACAATCATTTGCTCTAAAGTATTTTCTTTGATTTAAGATGGGCGAGGGGAGCGGTGAGCACCGAGTGGGTGACGTTATCAGTGCTTTGAGAAAGATATTTTTAGGCTGATGGTCTGTCCGTCTACACACAGAGCAATGTTTTTAGTGGTAAACAGAGAAAGGTCACATGCAATGCAAAGCAAACAGAGGCCTTGCCCCCCTCTTCTCCCCCACTCACCTCTTGCCTGCCTGTCTACCACGCGCTCCTTCCCTTCCCTTCCTATTTATACTTTATATCTATATATGTATATATAAAATTATTATCCGATAGCAGAAATTTTTTAATTTTATAAATGAAGTTAAAAAATTATTATATATTTTATATATTAATTATTTTTTTAATATAATTTAAAGATATGAGATAATTTTTTAATTCTGTTTATGAAGTTAAAAAATTTCACTGTTAGTATTCAAAATAATAATCTAAATATATATTCAAAATTACAAAACATTTATACATGCAAATTGTCAAGGGATATATATTTAATATAAAAAAATTGGTTGATTTTGGTATCTCGAATTAATAATATTAATTTGGTTAAAATATTAAAAATTAAAAAATTTATAATTTTAAATTATATGATAAAAATATTTATATCTTTTAATTTATATAATATATATTTTAAAAAATTATTTATTTTAAAAAAATAGTAACTCACTTTTTAAAAAACTACTTATAAATGATTTTTTTATCTTTCAAAATATATTTTTTTCACTGATGTACAAGTTTCTAAAACGTTGTAAAATAATTCTTTGTATATATGTCTTTAATTTCACAATTTGTAATAATTAATATTTATTTATACATGCAATAATAACTTTGAGTATAAATCTGTTGATGGAAATGTGAGATGAAAAATATGACCTAATGCATATTTCTATTGAAGGACTGATTATTTATTTAAGAATATAAAGGACTGAATTAATGATTTAAATTTTGAATTAAAATCTGAAATACTAGCAAAAAATAGAAAAAATAATTAAAAGGAAAGAAGAAAGGTGCAGATTGAGTAATAGAACACGTGAAATAACCGCGCGTGGGAGGTGGGACAGACAGGCTTTTCTTGAGACAGCATTTAATATTCAAAATTCCAACTTCAAAGTTCAAACCAAGAAATAACTATCAGTTAGGAATAAAACGCTTTATTTTCTGTTGAATTTTTGTTTGTTTGTCTTTAACTTAATTATAGAACTTAAAACTTTTATATTTATATTGTATTTATATTATTATTTTATATTATAATTATGTTTAAAATATTATATATTATATAATTTTTAATAATTTAATATTTATATTATATAAATTTTAATATATTTATATATTTACATTATATTTGTATTATTTTTTTTATATGCAAAGCAAAGCATCATCAGTCACTCAATCTTCATACACTTTAGAAGAAGATGAGAGAGAGAGAGAGATCAAAGATAAACATAATACCTTTTTGGATAACAAGAGAAGAGAGAGAGAAACAAGGAAAAGAAAGATAAACAGCTTTTACTATAGAGAAGGGAGAGAAAGAGAAAGCTCTGCCCTAGAAATATGCATCCCGATAAGGACTGGTGTATGCAAAGGAGCTTTTTGTAGTAAGTAATAAAAACCGCTTTCTTAATTTCCACCTTCACAGCAAAACTGGCCTCTTTTCTCTATTTCTCACTCTGCCTTTAATTCCCTTAACCTGTTCACCAAGGCTTCTCCACTCCCTTTTTTGAAAGAAAAAAAACCCATCTTCTTCAAAGCTTCTTACTTTCAAAAGGCTGGACCTTTAACCCCTGTTCACTAATGCAAGTTACTTTCTCTTTCTGGGTTGTTTTTTTTCCAGAAAAGGAGCAAAAAAATTTACCCATGTCTGCTTAGTTTTTGAAGTAAGTTGTAGTTCTTCTTTCAACTTGGTTTGACTTTCTTTTATGGCATTGGCTTCAGCTTTGTCTGTTTTTTTCTTCTTCTTCTTCTTCTTTTTTTTTTTTTTGTTTTTTGTTTTTTCTTAATTATGTATGTGTGTAAATTGTTTCTTGGGGTTGTGATTTTGAAGTGTCTTAAGGTCTGGGGGTTTGCTGTGGAAGATGCTTGGTGTTAAAGGTATATAATGGGTTGGTGAGGGTGTGACCTGGTTTTCAGTTTCCTTCTGCTTCTTTATTTCTTTAACATGAAGCCTTTTTCTTTGTTTCCTATGGTTTGGTAAGCTGTAAAATAGCTTCCATTTTTGTCTTTTCCTTTCAAGTTATGAGCTTGATATTTCAACTATTTTTTTTTCTTTCTGTTGTCTGCTTATAGATGATTGGTTTTGCTTTTTCCGCTCATAGTCTTGTAATTTTGTGTTTTACTATTCTCTCTCTTCTAAACTTAGTACTGTTGTGAGCATATGACGTTTCATTTTCTTTTCTTTCATGTCTAGATTTGAAGAGCTTCGTCTGTAACGCTAAATGTATCTCTTTGCTTTTTGTTCTGGCTCAGTTTCCAGAGCCATGCATCTGTGAATTTTGGTTTATTGGAATATGAACCAGGAAACAAGTTCTTCATTGACTTATTATAATCTTTCATATGGCTTGTTCTTTTCTCTGTCTCTCTTCATGTTGTTTCCAAGATCTATATGCTTTTTAACTGTTTAGCGGTCACAATTTGGAGCTTCATGGGCGCTTTTCTGTTATATTGACTTTTGCAACTTGTAGGGAGTGTTTGGCATTGCATTGAACTTGAGAACAAATAGAGCTATCATTTTAGTTAACCTAAAATTGGCTTGTAAGTTGATTTGAAGCCACATTCAAGTATAGGTTATTTGAGGTAAATGCATGGATCGAAGGGATGCTATGGCATTATCCGGTTCGGCATCTTACTATATGCAACAAAGAGGAATAACTGGGTCAGGGTCTGGAACATTGTCTGGGATACATGGATCACCAGGCATTCATCCATTATCTAGTCCAAATGTACAATACCAATCAAGTATTAGTGCCACTACTATGGGATCAACCTTACCTGTAGAGCCTTCGTCTGGAATTACCCCTCATAGTGTCAATGTAGGCACACCTTCAGCAGTGCCACCTAGTGAGACTGTGAAACGTAAAAGAGGAAGACCCCGAAAGTATGGACCTGATGGGGCTGTTTCATTAGCACTGACTCCTGCATCAGCTACTCATCCTGGAACAATAACTCCAATCCAAAAACGGGGAAGAGGGCGGCCACCTGGTACTGGAAGGAAGCAACACTTATCTTCCCTTGGTAAAATATTTTTCCTATCTGTTTGTAGTGTTTACAGCTTGATTATGCAGTACGTAACTTGTAGCCGCAGTTTAACCTAGTGGAAATAAGCTTTGTTGCACATATTTTTCTTGTTGCTTAGGGTAAAAGAGTTTTGTTGTGTTCACATTTTTTAATCAGGCTTATGTCAATGCTGCATTGACTCTGTAATATTGCCAACTGATATTCTTTCTAGTTTTTTCTAGCTGATTTAAATTGCTGGCACATTTGTGCTTTTTTAAGGTGGATTTAGGGGCACAAGCTGCTTCCATTTCAAATGAATAATATATTCCATCTTACTTAAAAAAGAAAGAACTTATTGGCCTGATATAATCCATGGAATTTTATCAATTTTCAGTATGAATGGAAGCAATAAAACATGAAGCAGTGGAAATTTAAAAGAACAAAATTAGTGCAAGAGAAACTGAGAGGAGCAAAGCTTAGAGCTTATCCTGAGAAAGGGTATGAATGCAAAAGGAAAAGAGGAGCAGAGTTCAAGAGTGTCGCACTGAGATGAATAACATTATGTTTATGTTTGGCTACTGTTATCAAATTGTATGCTCAGCCATAATATATATAGTTGGGAATATGCTGAGAGCTGATAAAAGTTTTAGATTTTAAATAACTATCAGTGACATATAATGAGGACATAGTTATTCAAATGTGGAAGTTATCAGGACTAACAACTCATTCAATCCCTATAAGCTGAAATTCCATTTTTCCTTAGCAAATGAACATGTGATCTCATATCACTGCTGCAGTTTAAGTATGCATACTCGCTAACTGGATTTCTGAACCTTTTAAAGACTACCTTGGGCTATTTAGCTCTGTTTATTAGTGCTTAATTCTGGCATATTTTGTTCTTGCTATGTGAATGATATTGCAAATGTCTAATTGTTTTGCTAGGTGAATTGCTGTCTGGTTCAGCTGGGATGGGTTTTACTCCACACGTCATCACCATTGCCATAGGAGAAGTATGCAATTTTCTTTTATTGATTAGACCTGGGTCTCTACCCTCTAAATTAAATATAAAAGAAATTAGGATTTTGTACAGTGTGGCTGGCGGCAGCCAATGTGTACTGTGATAAGGCAAAAAGCTGCTTGGTCTATATATATTGTTTCCTTGAACTTTTTTTTTTAATATATTTTTATGATGAACTGAAAGTTCCCAAGATTTTATTTATTTATTTTAAAGCATGATGATAATGTAGATGTAGTTGAAATTGATAGAAAAATATAAGGAAGAAAAAATTAGGAAGAGTAATTTGCTTTTCACTACCTTTTCTCACAAAACTGAAAATCGGGGAAAAAATCAGTTTCCCCGGGTTAGACTTTAATGTGTTGTCATTTATAAGGAATTAACAGAGGAAAATAGTTAGGCCTACTTGTCCTTGCTATTCTTCATGCCTCTTTATCTAATAATACATTCTTGTTGATTTGGTTGGCTTTTGTGTCCTTGTATTTTCAATTATCTTAGGTAGACCACCTCTGTCAGGTTATGTGATACATGAGGGCATTAAGTTTTTCTTAAGATTTTACTCTGTTTCTATAACAAAAACTAGATATTCTGTCTTGAAGCTTTACTTTTTGAGGTATAAATTATTTAAAGGTGGTACTATATCTTTCAGCGGGTTATCTTATAATGGAAGAAATTTCTTGTCTTGAAAATTAGTTTTTTAACTTCTGTGTAGGACATTGCAACAAAAATAATGTCATTTTCACAGCAAGGACCAAGGGAAGTATGCATTTTGTCAGCCAATGGTGCTGTCTCTACTGTAACACTTCGACAGCCATCATCCTCAGGTGGCACCGTCACATATGAGGTTTGGGCACTCAATAACCCGACCCTTATTTTGTTTTATGACAAGTATGTTGAGGCAACCTTAGACTTTTTTGCCGAGTAATATTGAGCGAATTTTAAGTTTGCCTGTTACTAGCTCATTTTCACAAACAAGATATTAACCCTTTTTTTTACTCTTCCTTCTGAAACTCTTATCTTGACGCATATTTTTATTGAAAAGCATATTTTTTCTGTCTATTTTGATTTCTGTAGGGGCGATTTGAGATATTATGTCTGTCAGGCTCTTACCTGCTGACCAGCAATAGTGGCTCTCGCAATCGAACTGGTGGTCTTAGTGTTTCCCTTGCCAGTCCTGATGGCCGTGTCATTGGTGGAGGTGTCGGAGGGATGCTTATTGCAGCAAGCCCTGTTCAGGTAACTCTTTGGTTGCTGTGACTGATATCTATGATGCTATTTGCAATTCTAATTTCTAATTGGTGTTTTTTCTCTGTTAATTCGACGTTCTATTTGTTAATACTGGCTTTTTATGCATGCTGATGGCCTTAAATATAAGGGTTAAATGAGATTAGGCAGTTTCAGCTTTTTTTAGGAATATCAGTGGTAGCCTAGCTGTCTATTTTTTCAATTCAAAATAATTTTGCCTGCTTCATTGTGTGTCTGAAGCAGTAGGAAGCCATTATAATACCATTTCAAGGTGTAAATCAGTTAAACTTACTATATATATGCTTTGAACTATAATACTGGGTAATTTAATTATATACCATGAGCATGAGATTGAACTTGATGAATCATCCTTTGATGTATTTTAAGCAAATGATGAATGAACCAGGTGATTGTGGGAAGTTTTGTGTGGGGTGGCTCAAAGACGAAGAACAAGAAAGGGGGAGTTCAAGAAGGTCTAAAAGACTCAAATAATCAGACTGTTGACAATCTAGTAGCTTCTCCTGGCATTTCACCAAGTCAAAATCTGACTCCAACTTCGCCAGCAGGTTTATGGCCTGGATCACGATCAATGGATATGCGTAATACCCATGTTGACATTGATCTAATGCGCGGATGACTCTTTCCTCTAATAGTTTCGTGAACAATGTGTATAATTTGCTGTTGAAGGTCACCTGATTGTAATTTGAAAGTCTTATAGACAGAATGGAGGCCAGCCTGATTTTTGGCCTGGTGATTCTCACTTCATTTACCCATGACACTGACAAAATGGGATTTGTTCTGATATTTGTAGCTTGATGACAGTTAGTTCCAAAATTTTAGCACTCATGATTTCCACTGATCCTAGAGTTAAATTTCATTTCTCCAGTTTGAAACAAATAAGATATGCTTCAGTTCTCTTTAAAAGCAGCTACGGCTTTATTTCTTTATTTTCTTCGACTTTCTTGACATTCTACCTGTCCGTCTTGCCCACTTCCTTACTTGGTTGATTGGAGGGTTAGGCCTAATATCCTTGTCACCCTGCCCTATATTTCTTAGGCACTCCGAGGGCTTTCCGGACACAGCCTTTGAGGCATCAACAATGTTTGATAGCACAAGGAGGTTGATAATCATGATCATCGTCACAAATCACAAATCCCATTGTGGAGTCACACTCATCCGCCACCATTGCCACCACGCTGCGCCCATTACCCCTCATAATGATATTGTGGAAGCACCTCTTCTTTTTGTTGAGCCATCCTGTTGACAATGCCACAATTTTCAGATTCGGGCGGGCTGCCCCAATCGGCTCCTTTCTCAACAATATCCATAAACCGGCCAAAAACGAAAAAAGAAAAGAAAAACTTTCGACATATTTAGAGTTAAGTTTTTTACATGATTGAACATGAATTGGAGGAATGGGTGAGTAGTAAGTTATCACAGCTAGACAGGTTAATGTATTCATCATTTCATTTCACTCCAAAACTTCATCAAGCTAGCTGAGCAAGCGTATGATAATATTTGCTAAATCCTGTCACGGGAAGAACAGTTCAGCAGACAAACAACATTGAACTTTCTAAACAGCATTTACAAACTTTGACGTTCCAAGCAAGCAACAAAAGCTCAAAATAAGAAAAGCGAAACAATTGAAAGTCCTCAAAGATGCAGTGCCCCCGCATGACATCCATTCATCCACAGATCTTTGGCTTGACAAAATCATCATTCAGATCAGATCTCCCTTCTGTACCAACGCAAAGAGTTGTCACTAATACTTTTTGAGGCATGAAATTGTCTCTATCCTGTTATTTTTTTCTCATAAAAGAAACTTGTTCCCCTGTTATTTATGGCTTGAAGAATATAAAGAAACAAACAAATTCATCCAATGTAGGTAGGTCCAATGCAAGAGAGTAACTGATTTTCTTGTATTCCTAGCATGAATTTTGTAGCTAAGATGAAGGATGCTGTATGTAACCTATATGTATTACCTCAAACAAGAAAGCAAACAACTTAAAATGAACAAATAAGAGTTTTCCATACCATGGATTTGGTCTGAGCCATATAGGTGGGGCATTGAATGAAAAAGAATCTCTTGTGAAATACTGTTCTATACTCCTGTCCCCCATCTTGAAAATGCTCAAATTGCCTGAGCTATTTGAGATGTCGAAAATTTTGTTGAAGCGAATCAAATTTTCATCCATAAAAAGAATGCAATTTTCTCTACTACCAATATTATCACAGTTCAACAGGGACATCACATATCCTTCACTAATGAATAAAACATGGTCATCTAAACTGGTTATAGGTACCCACTGATTAATTTCCCTATCTAGCCTAAATACTTCAAACAATTTTGTTTCCCATCGACGCTGAACAACCCCTTCAGAATCAGACTTCCGAAATGAAAAAACTCTTAAAACCAGCAACAATTTATCACCAGATACCACAAGATTGACAAACACATAATCAAGATTGTTGAGAGGTTCATGTCCAACTGGATGAGGAGGAATGTCCAATTTCGTAACCACTATTTGTTGACTGAACTCAAATATCCAGAGTTCTCTATGTCGATCAAGAGCATACAAAATACCTTTATAAAAAACTATAGCACGAAATCTAATTCCTTGGAATCTAATTTTTTTGATCATGCCTTGGAATCTAATTCCTTGGATATCTTTCATGATAGACCATTGAACATCCCCCAATCTGCAAAATATTATTTCCCCACTAAAAGAGATACCAACCACCAAGCAATCTTTATTAACACTACCATTTAGACCAGTAGGTGCTGATGACAGGATGATCCGATAGATAAAAGTTCTATCAGAGCTTTTAGGGAGCAAGCTTATTTTTGGCAGAGACACCCAAACTCTTGTTAAAGGATTCAACAGAAAGCTTTCCTTAGTAGGTGATGATATTTCCCTAATTCGATGGATCACCAACCATCCCTCATATGCAGCTGAACAAATCCCAAAACCAGAAAGAGGCAACCCAAGCTTGTAAATCCTTTTTTCTGACAGACTATAAAACTGAAAGGCTTTTGGACACTCAGTGGCATTATCGAGCATTAGCCATGGGAGCTGTGGCATTGGTGTATGGCAACCTTTCTTAACAATCAATCTCCATGACATACAAACTGCACCAAAACGGATAGAATCCTGTAGTATCAACCGCTTAACAATCAACTCTAATATATCCTTAGGAAGTTCAGCCCATCTATTATCATTTTCTCCTCCAATTGAATCATCATCATAATGTGTTTCATTTATTGATTTCATTTTCTTTGGGCAATGATTTTTGGATTTTCTCGACGCCAATAAATCAGAACAACAGCTGCAGCTAGTAGGAGGCAATAAGATCCAGTATTCAAGAACAGTATTAAACAAACTCATCTTTAGCTTCCAATCCGTACATTGTAACAAAATATGTAAAAATTAAAACAAGAAAATAAAACCAAATAAATGGGTTAAGGTAGTTAAGCACAGAAATAAGCAGATTTACTCCAAAAATATGAAAATAAATACTCATTTCTCAACTTAAAGTTAATACTACTAAAAATGGGTTTAATATTCCCCAAAAAGGAGCTTCTTTTCCAAGTTTAACTTCTTTTCTTTTGAGCAACCCGAGAATTAAAATTACAAAGAAAACCAAGAAGCAAAGAAAGACTACTCATTTTATAAGACTTTACTTGACCGTTAACCATAAAGGCAAGATTCAAGAAAGATATTACTATCTATTAGATTAAACTTTAAAAAAGAAAACCCATAAACAATTCAGAAAAATGAAGCGGAAAGGAGAAGAAAATCACCTGGGTTCCAGGAAACGTTGGCTCAGATGGAAATGATGGCTCCTCCAACTAAACGAATAGTTTGGAATTTTTGCAAATATACGGTTTCCTTAGGCGCCAAAGTTTCCAGGGAACGGTAAAATGAAACAGAACATGACTTCTTTCTTCTAGCTCGCTCCAGTTTTGATGGGTTAAAACAAACTCTAATGAACCTGCTTCACTTATTTGAGGGGGAGTATTTTGGATTTGGGCTCATCATAAAACAAGATCCGCACTGCTTAATGAAGTCTGGCATTTAGGTCCAGTGAGTTGGGCCGGTTGTCGAACCTAAAATTTTTACTCAATCTTATGCTTCAGTTCTCTTTACAATTAGCCATGGCTTTTAATTCTTTATTTTCTGCGACTTTCTTGTGGGCTTTTCCTCGTGGAATTTCTCAACGAGAGTTAAAAACTTTGAAACATGATAAATATAGGATCAAAATGTAATTTGTTTCTAAATTTCAAGCTGCATGATCTTGCCCACTTTAAGTTTCACAAGGCTTACTAAATAAAATTTCCGTGCTTTCAGACAAAAATATAGAAAGCTCATTCAGAACCCAGATAAAAGGTAGATTTGATAAAAGATTTTTTTAGATATTTTTGAATTCATTCAAGATTGTGTTTGATGATCAAATTTATTTGGTTAGTAAATTAGTAGAGTTATAAATAGAGAGAATCTCAATTGCGTGAGGTATTAAAGAAAAATGTAAAAAGAGTTAGGGTTTACGAGATTGGCTGTGTAAACATTTAGGAAGAGTGCTCATGAGTGTCAGATTATTTTCTTTGTGAGTTGTGATTGATTAAGTATGTTTGGAATTGGATTGTGAGTGATTGTAATTTTTTATAATTAATATATATATTTTTTTGGATAAGTAAAGATTTTTATATATTCAAAAAGCAGAATTTGCTAAAAGTGTAATCTCATGTTATCAAGCATAAATAAAAAATCTTCTATGTCTGTGTAGTATCCCATTCCCCCTATACCTCAAGAATCACACCGTTGTTTATTTACAATTAATATGTTTTTTTCATCTATAAATACTAACAAATTGTATATCGAACTACTTTAAATTCTTTTATCTTGTGTGAATGAAATCGTTGATTCACTTCCTTAATTGGTTGATTGGGGGTTTGGCCTGACATGGATTTGGATAATTCCAGCTTGGTTTCGCAATTACTCATTTTTACAATGATTAAAGTTAAATACCCGATTAAGGGAACATACTTCCTAATTACTACTAACATTTTATAAGAAATTTTTATCTTAGATTTTTCATTTTATCCCTTTTTGTTTCAGAATGCGTAACAAATGAACATAGAAAATAATTTGATAGCAAAGAGAGTAGGTTGTAAAAAGTGCTAAAAGTATCAGACCAAATAAATATCCAAGTCACCCCTATATTTCTTAGGCACTAGTCCGAGGGCTTTCCAGACAGTCTTTGAGGCATCAACAATCAACAATGTCTGTTAGCACAAGGAGGTTACACTCATCCACCACCATTGTCACCACTCACCACCACGCTGCGCCCATTACCCCTTATGGTGGGATGTCTCAATTTTAAAAGTATAGTACATAGTGATATTGTGGAAGCACCTCTTCTTTCTATTGGGCCATCCTGTTGACAATGCCACAATTTTTAGATTCGGACGGGCTGCCCCAATCGGCTCCTTTCTCAACAATATCCATAAACCGGCCAAAAAAGAAAAAAGAAAAGAAAAACTTTCGACATATTCAGATTTAAGATTTTTACATGAATGAAAGCAAATGGATTAGGGGAACGGGTGAGTAGTAAGTTATCACAGCTAGACAGGTTAATGTACTCATCATTTCATTTCACTCCAAAACTTCATCAAGCTGAGAAAGCGTATGATAATATTTGCTAAATCCTCTCAGGGGAAGAACAGTGTTCAGCAGACAAACAAATTTACAAACTTTTGACGTTCCAAGCAACAAACAAAAGCTCAAAATAAGGGAAAAAATTGAAAGTCCTCAAAGATGCAGTGCCCCCGCTTGACATCCATTCATCCGCAGATCTTTGGCTTGACAAAATCATCATTCAGATCAGAGATCTCCCTTCTGTACCAACGCAATTAAAGAGTTGTCACTAATACTTTTTGAGGCATGAAATTGTCTCCCTCTCCTGTTATTTTTTATCATAAAAGAAACTTGCTCCGGTGTTATTTTATGGCAGTATGGCAAAATCAAAACGGATAACGTTTCATCTTGAAGAATATAAAGAAACAAACAAAATTCATCCAATGTAGGTAGGTCCAATGCAAGAGAGTAACTGATTTTCTTGTATTCCTAGCATGAATTTGTAGCTAATGCTGTAAGTATTACCTCAAACAAGAAAGCAAACAACTTAAAATGAATAAATAATTAAGAGTTTTCCATACCATGGATTTGGTCTGAGCCATTTAGATGGGGTGTTGAATGAAAAAGAATCTCTTGTGAAATACTGTTCAATACTCTTATCCCCCATCTTGAAAATGCGCAAATTTCCTGTGCCATACGAGATGCCGAAAATTTTGTTGAAGATACACAAATTTTCGTCAGTAAAAAGAATGCAATTTTCTCCAGTACCAATATTATCACAGGTCAACAGGGACATCACATATCCTTCACTAATGAATAAAGAATGGTCATCTAAACTGGTTATAGGTACCCACTGATTAATTTCCCTGTCTAGCCTAAATACTTCAAACAATTTTGTTTCCTGTTGAACAATAAAGGCTTCCTGGTACCCTTCAGTGTCTTTTCCACTCTCAGAATCAGACTTCCCAAATGAAAAAAGTCTTAAAATCAGCAACAATTTATCACCAGATACCACAAGATAGACGAACATATATTCAAGATTGTTGAGAGGTTCACGTTCAACTGGACGGGGAATGTCCAATTTCTTAACCACTATTTGTTGACTGAACTCAAATATCCAGAGTTCTCTATGTCGATCAAGAGCGTACAAAATACCTTTATAAAAAACTATAGCACGAAATTTAATTCCTTGGATATCTTTCATGATAGACCATTGAACATCCCCCAATCTGCAAAATATTATTTTCCCACTAATAAGAGAGATACCAACCACCAAGCAATCTTTATTAACTCTACCATTTAGACCAGTAGGTGCTGATGACAGGATGATCCGATTGATAAAACTTTTATCACAGCTTTTAGGGAGCAAGCTTATTTTTGGCAGAGGCACACAAACTCTTGTTAAAGGATTCAACAGAAAGCTCTCCTTCATTGATGATATTTCCCTAATTTGGTGGATCACCAACCATCCCTCGTATGCAGCTGAACAAATCCCAAAACCAGGAAGAGGCAACCCAAGCGTGTAAACCCTTTTTTCTGACAGACTATAAAACTGAAAGGCTTTTGGACACTCAGTGGCATTTTTGAGCATTAGCCACGGGAGCTGTGGCATTGGTGGATGGCAACCTCCCTTAACAATCAATCTCCATGACATACAAACTGCACCAAAACGGATAGAATCCTGTAGTATCAACCGCTTAACAATCAACTCTAACATATCCTTAGGAAGTTCAGCCCATCTATTATCATTTTCTCCTCCAATTGACTCATCAGCATAATGAGTTTCATTTATTATTGATTTCATTTTCTTTTGGCAATGATTTTTGGATTTTCTCGACGCCATATAAATCAGAACAGCAGCTGCAGCCAGTAGGAGGCAATAAGATCCAGTATTAATTCAAGAACATTATTAAACAAACTCATTTTAGCTTCCAATCCCATTCATTGTAACAAAATATGTCCAAATTAAAACAAGAAAATAAAAACCAAATAAAAGCGTATAAGCAGATTTACTCCAAAAATATGAAACTAAGTACTCATTTCTCAGCTTGAAGTTAATACTACTAAAAATGGGTTTAATATTCCCCAAAAAGGAGCTTCTTTTCTCTTTTCCAAGTTTAACTTCTTCTCTTTTGAGCAACCCGAGAATTCAAAGTACAAAGAAAACCAAGAAGCAAAGAAAGACTACTCATTTTATAAGACTTTACTTGATCGTTAACCATAAAGCCAAGATCCAAGAAAGATATTACTATCTATTAGATTAAACTTTAAAAAGGAAAACCCAAAATAAAAATTCAGAAAACTGAAGCAGAAAGGAGGAGAAAATCACCTGGATTACGGAAAAAAATGGGTTCCAGGAAACGTTGGCTCAGATGATTAATTTTCCTTAGTATAAAGAAGGAAATGATGGCTCCTCCAACTAAACGAATAGAGTTGGAATTTTTGCAAATATACGGTTTCTTTAGGCGCCAAAGTTTTCAGGGAACGGTAAAATGAAACAGAACATGGCTTCTTTCTTCTAGCTCGCTCCAGTTTTGATGGGTTAAAACTTAAAACAAACTCTAATGGACCTGCTTCACTTATTTGAGGAGGAATATTTTAGATTTGGGCTCATCATAAAACAAGATCCGCACTGCTTAATGAAGTCGGCATTTAGGTCCAGTGTGTTGGGCCGGTTGTCGAACCTAAAAATTTACGTTAAATTTCATGCATATACTCATCTTATGCACATTCACTATACGAATAAAATTAAAATTTAATTATTTACATAAAAATTAAAAAATAAAACTTTATAATCATGTTAAAAGAGAAAAATGTGAAATTTTTGTTATCAAAATTAGTAGAAATTTTTATAATAAAAAAAAATAACGAGCTGTTGTTTTCTAAGTATGCTCATATCAACCAGATTTTATAACCATGTTTTTCAAAAAAGAAATTATCCAAAATTCTGCAAGTAATACATTGAAATATAAAAAAAAATGATATTTTTTTAGTTAAATTGTAAGTTCGGATTCAAACTATTTTAGGGTATTTGGAATAATCTTAATTTTATTTTTCATTGGCCTATATAACAACAATTGGACCAATTTTACGACCAGTTAAAAACAAAATTGTCCACTTAATTTAGATTTTTTTTTTTGTTGTTGCAATGTTTTCTTATAGCATCTTCGGCTCTTTCGCTTGGTTGTTTCCTGTAAGAAGAATTTCAAGCCGAAGGAATTAAAATCTTATAACCATGTCCCAAGTTCCCTTTTCTTTATAGCCAATTAGGCATCAATGTAGCAGAAGTGCAGAACTTCAACATTCTTGTTATCTCTTTCACTCTTGCACGGTTTTTGCTTTTTTCTAGCAGCGAGGCAATTATTTTTTTATACAAAAAAGCTATAGTTTGGGACATGGGAATAAACTATGAATGTTGAGATTAAAACTTCAAACTTATTAGATATTATTTTTACGATTTTCATGTCTCCAAACCAGCGACCTTGATCTTCATCAAAGAATTGCTGCCATAAGATACTAATTAAAAAATAAATGAATCAGACCTGTAGGAACATCCCATGGAGATACTTTCCAATATAAATAATTACAAAAATTAGTATATGATTTTATACATTTTATTATAGCGGTCCACCATAATATTTGATTCCATATACCTTATTATTCACTGTCACAGTATTTTCAGCAAACAAATATTCTTCTTGAAAAGCCACAGTGCCACAAATTTGTCCTAATTTCATATAGAAAGACTGCTATTTTGAATTACTCATAGGTTATCTCTCTATATATTGCTTTTTCCCGCTTTTAGTTTCTCACACAAAAACATCAAAACAGAAGTGAATTAAAAAGAATAAAGCTTTCAATCTGTATTAGAATAAAGCTTTCTTAGGTGTATCAGATTGAATAGATATTACCTGGTCTGATGCTTGTTGATCAATTTTCACCCTATTAAATATTTCAATCTGTATTAGAATAAAGCTTTCTTAGGTGTATCAGATTGAATAGATATTTTCTGGTCTGATGCTAGTTGATCAATTTTCACCCTATTAAATATTTCAATCTGTATTAGAATAAAGCTTTCTTATTAGGTGTATCAGATTGAATAGATTTTACCTGGTCTGAGGCTAGTTGATCAATTTTCACCCTATTAAATATTTCAATCTGTATTAGAAGAAAGCTTTCTTATTAGGTGTATCAGATTGAATAGATTTTACCTGGTCTGAGGCTAGTTGATCAATTTTCACCCTATTAAATATTTCAATCTGTATTAGAAGAAAGCTTTCTTAGGTGTATCAGATTGAATAGATTTTACCTGGTCTGAGGCTAGTTGATCAATTTTCACCCTATTAAATATTTCAATCTGTATTAGAATAAAGCTTTCTTAGGTGTATCAGATTGAATAGATATTACCTGGTCTGATGCTAGTTGATCAATTTTCACCCTATTGAATATTTCAATCTGTATTAGAATAAAGCTTTCTTAGGTGTATCAGATTGAATAGATATCTTTTGCCATTTTTGGGCCTTGAATAGGGGGCAGAGGATATTTGTTCTATCAGATTATGTTGTAAGTGTAACTTTTGGAATCGGATCCGCTCATGGCTATGGTATACCCGATCCAAGTATCAAAGACTATAACTTTTATGGATACAGTTATCGAGAGCATATCACCTACAATAATTACGTTACAATTAATCAATCAAAATTTAAAATTATGTAAGGTCCATCAAAATATTACGTGGAGTCCACATTTATAAGTGAGAGACCTTGAATGTAATTGAATAATTACTATATTATAGTAAAAAGAATTACAGGTGGGAGTTGGAAGTTGTTCCAAATTTAAATAAACAGCCTACTACATAAATTGAAATATACTGAATTGGCAGTTAATCTTTAATAACAAAAACAAGGCAGTAAAAGAAATAACAGCAATACTAAAATATCTTCTCCTTTGCATTCTTTTTGTTTCCCTAAGTGCTGAAGCTCAAACCTGCAGGTCTAGTGGCAAAATAAGAGGGAAAAACCCTCCACCAGGGCAATGCAACCCAGAAAATGACTTTGATTGCTGTAAAGATGGAAAATGGTACACAACATACAAATGTTCACCACCTGTGTCAAGCTCTACAAAAGCAACATTGACACTTAACAGCTTTGAGGCAGGCGGGGACGGTGGTGCACCATCCGAATGCGACAACCAATACCACTCGGATGATGAACCTGTGGTGGCACTTTCAACAGGGTGGTTTAACCACAAAAAGAGGTGTTTGAATTACATCAACATCCATGGCAATGGAAAAAGTGTGAGGGCTGAGGTTGTGGATGAATGTGATTCAACAATGGGATGTGATTCTGACCACGATTACCAGCCTCCTTGTCCTAACAACATTGTTGATGCGTCAAAAGCAGTTTGGAAGGCTCTGGGAGTACCTGAAAGCGATTGGGGCGATATGGATATCTACTGGTCTGATAACTGATTGATCTCTTTTGCCATATTTCTAATGTCTATGTATTAGAATAAACATTTCTTGTGTGTTTTAGGTTAATGTTTATATTACTATTAATGTAAAAGTCATACATCTTATGTTTTCTATATTTAATTTTAAGCAATACAATTATGTCTTAAATCTTAAATCATTTGCTTTGTTCTTACTTCTGGCAATCCTTTAGCCTTTTACATATCATTCTCTTTGCAACTTATAATTAAGTGAATAATCATATTATAAATTCACTAGCCAGAAGAAAATAGACTTCTGGTAATGTTATACCTAGAGACAAATTAACTAACAACATAGTTTATATATATATAAGAGGCTGTTATAACTTGAGGATAGAAGAAGGAGTTGCAGATATTGAGATTCGAATTTAGCTACTATAGATATTACATCTTAAAAATAGTTGCATAAACCAACTAAACTAAATGTAAGATTCAATTAAGTTGTAAAAATATCTTTAATACAACAACCTTGGACTGTAATGATTAAAATCCAAGGCTAAAAGATCGAGTGAAGATGGAGAATTCATGTTCAACACAACACCCTACCTTGGTTTTTTTTTTTTGGGTAGATGAGGAATACTGGAAGTTGGCATTCGACCTGCTGTTGGCAACTTTAAGGCCTTCGACATCATTAAATAATTTTGCACATACACATTTTTCATACTTATTTGTTACAATTTTTTAAAAAACTTTTTTGGGGGATTATTTTTCTTGTGAATATATAGATTATAAGGTTGTATTTGTAAATATTGTTTATTTAACAATTCTGTAGCTTTTATCAATCTAAAAAACTTGGTTGGTGTAGGAGTCGAGATTTGAGAACCTTGAATCCCCTCCCATGCCAAACTAAATTAATACTACCATTACTACTAATGTGAAAGCTTTTTCTTTACCAGGAAACTTCACCAACCCTTATCCTTGAATCAATCCGTGATGACTTACAAAAGTTTTTGACTTGAGCTTGGTAAATGAATATGTGGAAGGAGTTAAGGACCGGGTCCAGCTTGTGACTTGTAGTTAAGTCAAATGCCCCCCCTGACCCGTTAGAAGAAAATGACCCACAATTTCTCCAAGTTAGGCATGTTCACAGTTTATTTTGGATTTTGGGCCATCTCTTTATATATAGCTTTTCCGCAGTTGCAATTTTTCATAGAAGTGAAGAACATCGCAAAAGAAGTTCAAAAGAAAAAAAGTAGTAGGAAAAAAAAGAATGAAGAAGCAAGTTTTATCAAGTGTTTTTCAATTTATGATTTTCCTTTCTTTTCTTTTTTATTTCATTTGTCTAGGTATTGAAGCTCAGACATGCGATCCTGGCAAGAAACAAGGGACAACGCCTCCACCAGGGCAATGTAACCAAGACAATAACGCCGAGTGTTGTGTTGAAGGCAAAGTTTACACAACATACGCATGTTCACCACCGGTGTCCGCCAATACACCGGCTACCCTAACTATTAACAGCTTCCAGGATGGCGGAGATGGCGGCGGCCCATCAAAATGTGACAATCAGTATCACTCGGATGATGAACCTTTGGTGGCACTCTCAACAGGTTGGTTCAACCAAAGCAGTCGTTGCAATAAATTTATTAACATCAATAGGAATGGAAACAGTGTGAGGGCTTTGGTAGTCGATGAGTGTGACTCTCAGATGGGGTGTGATGAAGAGCATGCTTACCAGCTTCCATGCCACAATAATACTGTTGATGCCTCAAAAGCAGTTTGGACAGCTTTGGGAGTGCCTGAAAACGAGCAGGGTGAATTAGATATTTTCTGGTCTGATGCTAGTTGATCAATTTTCACCCTATTAAATATTTCAATCTGTATTAGAATAAAGCTTTCTTAGGTGTATCAGATTGAATAGATATTACCTGGTCAGATGCTAGTTGATCAATTTTCACCCTATTAAATATTTCAATCTGTATTAGAATAAACTTTCTTAGGTTTATCAGATTGAATAGATATTACCTGGTCTGATGCTAGTTGATCAATTTTCACCCTATTAAATATTTCCAATCTGTATTAGAATAAAGCTTTCTTAGGTGTATCAGATTGAATAGATATTACCTGGTCTGATGCTAGTTGATCAGTTTTCACCCTATTAAATATTTCAATCTGTATTAGAATAAAGCTTTCTTAGGTGTATCAGATTGAATAGATATCTTTTGTCACTTTTGGGCCTTGAATAGGGGCAGAGGATATTTGTTCTATCAGATTATGTTGTAAGTGTAACTTTTGGAATCGGATCCGCTCATGGGTATGGTATACCCGATCCAAGTATCAAAGAATATAACTTTTATGGATACAGTTATCGAGAGCATATCACCTACAATAATTACATTACAATTAATCAATCAAAATTTAAAATTATGTAAGGTTCATCAAAATATTACGTGGAATCCACATTTATAAGTGAGAGACCTTGAATGTAATTGAATAATTACTATATTATAGTAAAAAGAATTACAGGTGGGAGTTGGAAGTTGTTCCAAATTTAAATAAACAGCCTACTACATAAATTGAAATATACTGAAGTGGCAGTTAATCTTTAATAACAAAAACAAGGCAGTAAAAGAAATAACAGCAATACTAAAATATATTCTCTGCATTTGTTGAAACATTTTTAGGTTGCAGTAATCGAACAATTTTTGTCCGTGATTTTGCTCTTAACAGGTGAATCAAGTCAATTGTTTTACATTCAATTCTGTAACTGTATTTTAATTTTTGCAATTTCATTTATAAGAATATCTTTCAGTAACCGTACTATATATGTGATTAATTAAGTCCCTCCTCCTTTGTTTCTGATTAAGTTGTGTGGAATTTTGGGTATGAGACAGTATAATTACATCTTACAGATACATGTATGAGACAGTATACTTTTTGAAGACAGAGTAT
Organism: Fremontodendron californicum; assembly: GCA_030761205.1. NCBI lineage: Eukaryota > Viridiplantae > Streptophyta > Magnoliopsida > Malvales > Malvaceae > Fremontodendron > Fremontodendron californicum. The sequence continues at coordinate 1,970,289 of JAULJL010000015.1, read as the reverse complement.
ATGACAAAATATTTATATTTCTGCCAAGTCAAACATGAATGTTCTACTGTTGGACTAAGGACAGAGAATATGACTGTTGACAATCTAGTAGCTCCTCCTGTCATTTAACCAAGTCAAAATCTGACTCCAACTTCGCCAGCAGGTCTATGGCCTGGGTCCCGATCAATGGATATGCGTAATACCCATGTTCACATTGATCTATTGCGTGGATGACTCTTTAATTTCCTCTAATAGTTTCGTGAGCAATGTGTATAGTTTGCTGTTGAAGGCCACCTGATTGTAATTTGAAAGTCTTACGGACAGAATGGAGGCCAGCCTGAATTAACGGCCTGATGATTCTCACTTCATTTACCCATGACAGTGACAGAATTGGATTTGTTCTGATATTTATAGCTTGATGACAGTTAGTTCCAAAATTTTAGCACTCACAATTTCCATTGATCCTAGAGTTACATTTCATTTCTCCAGTTTGAACCAAGTAAGACATGCTTCAGTTCTCTCTACAAGAAGCCGTGGCTTTAATTCTTTATTTTCTTCGACTTTCTTGACATTGTACCTGTCCGTTTTGCCCACTTCCTTACTTGGTTGATTGGAGGGTTTGGCCTAATATGGATTTGGATAATTCCAGCTTGGTTTCGCAATTACTCATTTTTACGATGATTAAAGTTAAATACCTGATTAAGGAAACATACTTCCTAATTACTACTATCATTTTATAAGATTTTTTTATCTTAGATTTGTCATTTAACCCCTTTCTGGATCCTAAAGTTAACAATAGATTGTAGATTACATATTTCAAAAAACCAAGCATGTAATGCATTTTAATTTGTTTAAGAATACGTAACAAATGAACATAGAAAATAATTTGATAGCAAAGAGAGTACGCTGTAAAAAGTGTTTAGCATCAGACCAAGTAAATATCCAAGTCACCCCTATATTTCTTAGGCACTCCGAGGGCTTAATTTCCAGATAGCCTTTGAGGCATCAACGATCAACAATGTTTGTTAGCACAAGGAGGTAGATAATCATGCTCATCGTCACACTCATCCACCACCACCATTGCCACGCTCTTATAGTGATATTGTAGAAGCACCTCTTATTTTTGTTGAGCCATCCTGTTGACAATGCCACAATTTTCAGATTCGGGCGGGCTGCCCGAATCGGCCCCTTTCTCAAAAATATCCATAGGCCGGCCAAAAAAAGAAAAGAAAAGAAAAACTTTCGACTTGATCAGATTGGGTGTTAAGTTTTTTACAACAAATGAAAGCAAATGGATTGATTGAACATGAATTGGGGGAATGGGTGAGTAGTAAGTTATCACAGCTAGACAAGGTTAATGTACTCATCATTTCATTTCACTCCAAAACTTCATCAAGCTGAGCAAGCGTATGATAATATTTGTTAAATCCTGTCAGGGGAAGAACAGTTTAGCAGACAAACAACATCGAACTTTCTAAACAGCATTTACAAACTTTTGACGTTCCAAGCAAGCAACAAAAGCTCAAAATAAGGAAAGGGAAAAAATTGCAAGTCTTCAAAGATGCAGTGCCCCCGCATGACATCCATTCATCCGCAGATCTTTGGCTTGACAAAATCATCATTCAGATCAGAGATCTCCCTTCTCTACCAACGCAAAGAGTTTGTAAGTACGAGTAATATATATGTCACTAATACTTTTTCAGGCATGAAATTGTCTCTCTCCTGTTATTTTTTTCTCATAAAAGAAACTTGCTTCGGTGTTATTTATGGCAGTATGTCAAATTCAAAACGGATAACGTTTTCATCTTGAAGAATATAAAGAAACAAACAAAATTCATCCAATGTAGGTAGGTCCAATGCAAGAGAGTAACTGCTTTTCTTGTATTCCTAGCATGAATTTTGTAGCTAAGATGAAGGATGCCGTAACCTATATGTATTACCTCAAACAAGAAAGCAAACAACTTAAAATGAACAAATAGGAGTTTTCCATACCATGGATTTGGTCTGAGCCATATAGATGGGGTGTTGAATGAAAAAGAATCTCTTGTGAAGTACTGTTCTATACTCCTATCCCCCATCTTGAAAATGCGCAAATTTCCTGAGCCATATGAGATGCCGAAAATTTTGTTCTTCATACACAAATTTTCATCAGTAAAAAGTATGCAATTTTCTCCAGTACCAATATTATCACAGGTCAAGAGGGACATCACATATCCTTCACTAATGAATAAAGAATGATCATCTAAACTGGTTATAGGTACCCACTGATTAATTTCCCTATCTAGCCTAAATACTTCAAACAATTTTGTTTCCTGTTGAACAGTAAAGGCTTCCTTGTCCCCTTCAGTGTCATCTCCACTCTTAGAATCAGAGTTCAGAACTAAAAAAAGTCTTAAAACCAGCAACAATTTATCACCAGATACCACAAGATAGACAGACATATATTCAACATTGTTGTGAGGTTCACGTTCAACTGGACTAGGAATGTCCAATTTTGTAACCACTATTTGTTGACTGAACTCAAATATCCACAGTTCTGTATCTCGATCAATAGCGTACAAAATACCATTAAAAAAAACTATAGCAAGAAATCTAATTCCTTGGACATCTTTCATGATAGACCATTGGACATCCCCCAATCTGCAAAATATTATTTCCCCACTAACAGAGATACTATTACCAACCACCCAGCAATCTTTATTAACTCTACCATTTAGATCAGTAGGTGCTGATGACAAGATGATCCGATAGATAAAACTTTTATCACAGCTTTTAGGAAGCAACCTTATTTTTGGCAGAGACACACAAACTCTTGTTAAAGGATTCAACAGAAAGCTCTCCTTCATTGATGATATTTCCCTAATTCGGTGGATCATCAACCATCCCTCGTATGCAGCTGAACAAATCCCAAAACCAGGAAGAGGCAACCCAAGCGTGTAAACCCTTTTTTCTGACAGACTATAAAACTGAAAGGCTTTTGGACACTCAGTGGCATTTTTGAGCATTAGCCATGGGAGCTGTGGCATTGGTGGATGGCAACCTCCCTTAACAATCAATCTCCATGACATACAAACTGCACCAAAACGGATAGAATCCTGTAGTATCAACCGCTTAACAATCAACTCTAATATATCCTTAAGAAGTTCAGCCCATCTACTATCATTTTCTTCTCCAATTGGCTCATCATCATAATGTGTTTCATTTATTGATTTCATTTTCTTTTGGCAATGATTTTTGGATTTTCTCGACTCCTTATAAATCAGAACAGCAGCTGCAGCCAGTAGGAGGCAATAAGATCCACTATTCAAGAACATTATTAAACAAACTCATCTTTAGCTTCCAATCCATACATTGTAACAAAATATGTAAAAATTAAAACAAGAAAATAAAAATCAAATAAAAGGGTTAAGGTAGTTAAGCACAGAAATAAGCAGATTTACTCCAAAAATATGAAAATAAATACTCATTTCTCAACTTAAAGGTTAATACTACTAAAAATGGGTTTAGTATTCCCCAAAAAGGGAGCTTCTTTTCCAAGTTTAACTTCTTTTCTTTTGAGCAACCCGAGAATTAAAATTACAAAGAAAACCAAGAAGCAAAGAAAGACTACTCATTTTAGAAGACTTTACTTGATCGTTTAACCATAAAGGCAAGATTCAAGAATGATATTACTATCTATTAGATTAAACTTTAAAAAGGAAAAGCCAAAAACAATTCAGAAAAATGAAGCGGAAAGGAGAAGAAAATCACCTGGGTTACGGAAAAAAATGGATTCCAGGAAACGTTGGCTCAGATGATTAATTTTCCTTAGTATAAAGAAGGAAATGATGGCTCCTCCAACTAAACGAATAGAGTTGGAATTTTTGCAAATATACGGTTTCTTTAGGCGCCAAAGTTTCCTGTAAACGGTAAAATGAAACAGAACATGGCTTCTTTCTTCTAGCTCGCTCCAGTTTTGATGGGTTAAAACTTAAAACAAACTCTAATGGACCTGCTTCACTTATTTGAGGAGGAATATTTTAGATTTGGGCTCATCATAAAACAAGATCCGCACTGCTTAATGAAGTTGGCATTTAGGTCCAGTGGGTTGGGTCGGTTGTCAAACCTAAAAATTTACTTTAAATTTCATGCATATACTCATCTTATGCACATTCACTATACGAATAAAATTAAAATTTAATTATTTACATAAAAATTAAAAAATAAAAATTTATAATCATGTTAAAAGAGAAAATTGTGAAATTTTTTGTTATCAAAATTAATACAATTTTTTATAATAAAAAAATAACGAGCTGTTGTTTTTTTAAGTATGCTCATATCATATCAACCAAATTTTATAACCATGTTTTTCAAAAATAAAGAAATTATCCAAAATTATGTAAGCTTCTTTTAAAGTTGGATCTGCAAGTAAAGTAATACATTGAAATATTTTAAAAAAAAATGATATTTTTTAGTTAAATTGTAAGTTTGGATTCATATGCAAAACTTTAAGAGTTACCCTCAACAATCTAATTACTACTTTATGAATCCTGATCAACTTAACAGCATAGTATATGAAACTTCATACATCCTGAGTTGACTAGAAACTATTTGATTTATTGATGATAGTCGTGACATTATATGATATAAATCAGTTTGCTATAATTGGCATCTCATGACATCAAAATCACCATTATTGAATGTTGGTTATCTAGTCTTGTCAGTTAGTTGTTCGTGGAAAATGTTCTAAATTTGGTAGCAGAACGGCAAAAAAATTCTGATACATATAGGCTATAGCAACAGGCAGACGCCTCCATAGATGAATATGCAACAAGATCAATATAGCATGTTTATTATTTTTAGAGTTGTTACGGCAATGGTGCCATCACTCAGCACAGTTAGATTCTGGTATCTCCGTCTTATTACTTGCTCAATACATTCCAATCCTGAAGCAGAAACAAGGTACCTTCTTCCTCTTATTACTTGCTCAATACATTGTTGATTTCAATATCAAAGTCATCCTCTTTAGCTATATGATATTCTGGCAGCTCTGCATTATCTCAAATTGAAGTACAGATGTTTAATTTTACTGAGAGACAACTATTGCAAGTTGCAACATGATGGGTTTTTTAAAGCTGTTATTGTTCCAGTTATTCTTTTTTTAACCTTTTGTAACTGGTGGCGCATCTCGTACGATGTTTCTAATGGAATCCTTGGAAAAACAGACTGTAAACTTGTCTTAATCTTAAAATTAAATGCATTGATCATTTCTATATAAACCCCACCTCTTCATGTTTCCCGCACCAAGCATAACAAAAGAGTAAAAGAAGTACAGAGAAAATGAACAGAAAGGTTTGTTCTGCCGTCTTTCTTCTCATCTGCTTTCTCTTGATTGTTACAGACTGTTTTATAGTTGAAGCAAAGCCAAAGACTTGCAAGCCAAGTGGCAAGATAAGAGGGAAAAAGCCTCCAAAGGAATGTAATAGAGACCATGACTCCGACTGCTGCAAAAAAGGCGAGCTTTATGACATTTACAAGTGTTCACCGGAAGTTTCAAAAGATACCAAGGCAATCCTGACTCTCAACGGCTTCGACGACGGTGAGGATGGCGGTGGACCATCTGAATGTGACAACAAGTACCACTCGGATAAAGAACTTGTGGTGGCACTTTCAACCGGATGGTTCAACAAGAAAAAAAGGTGTCTCAAGTTTATTAACATTCACGCTAATGGAAAGAGTGTTAAGGCTAAGGTAGTTGATGAATGTGACTCCACAATGGGCTGCGACGCTGAACATAGTTACCAACCTCCATGCGATAACAACATCGTTGATGCCTCTGATGCAGTCTGGGAGGCCTTGGGAGTGTCTGAAGGTCAACGGGGTTGGATGGACATTTACTGGTCAGATGCATGATTGATTTTTTCAACATATTTTACTCGTGTTTAAATCAAAGAGAATAAAGATATAAGAAATTTGGTCTTATCTTGAGACCTGAAATCAAATTCCGCTTTCATAAAAGTCCAGTTACATTTTCTAGGCTTATGCTTATTATTAGTATTATACTATGGTGCTAATGTAAGGCTTTGTGACAGTATATCTATATCCACCTCCTTTTTAATTTCAGCTTTAACTTTGCTTTGTTTCAAGTTGTAATGCAAATTTTCCTGGTTTGTAAGTTATATCCTTGAACTCCCTTTTGTAATTTCGTTCATGTTTACCGAGGTTTTGGGTCAAATTTCAAATTATTAGACACACCATTTTCTTACAAGTACTTGGATTCAAGATGAGATTCTGGAAATCTGATTAGATTCACTCGAATTCCTATGGCATTATATCCATACCCTAACGGACATTCCACGCATAGTTCACGTTGTATTTAAGGCAATAACCTAGGACTTTCTAAATAAAGACAAAACTAAGGTATTTAAGATAAAAACAAAATTAAGGTTAAACAAATGACACAACCGACACCTGTTGAACTTTTGGGTTGTGTTCTGTTTTTCTTCACCATGACAAGAACAATAGAAAGAAAGTTCTAGAACATGAACAAGTTGATTTGTCCTAGCAAGTTTAAGCCTTCCTTTCAAATTATGCATTGATCATTAACAATCCGGCTTTTATGGGTTTTTGATATTGAAATTCATCAGATTCGCTTGAATTCCATATCCTAAAGGACATTTATTACGACCTGTGGATTTAATCAACATCTGTTTTCATTTTCTGTAATCGAAATCAAGTGAGATTTCGAAGCTTGTGAATGATCAGCCTCCCCTGTTTTTTTAACACACCTTTTGGAGCTTCACCTTAGATGGAAAAAAAAATAGGAACAAATTACTTCTTATGCTATGAGGATGTCAAACTTCATGATCCTGTTATCGTTCCAGTTTTTCCTTCTCCATTTACTTCGTTGTATTGCCAATACAATAGTTCTAAGGGTATGATTACAAAATCTCAAATTGTCTCAAATTGTGATTATGATTACAATAGTTTGATTTAATTTTTTTATATATGCCGGCGGGCTCTGCATTACTTATCGCTAATGAAATGGTGCAATTCTTGGAAAAACAGACCAGTAAAATTGTCCTGATATTCTTGAATTACGTGAGTGGCAGCAAATGGTTCCAATATACAAATGTGCCCACTTGTCAACAACGCCTTTCCCTTTCAATTGATGATACACAAACTTCAAGCCTGGGGAAGAGAATTTGATCCAGGCACCTGACATTAAGAGCTAATTCAGTCACCAATACTGCCAAGAGAACACTGCAAAATTCATAAACAGGCCGTCACTATGACAATATGGTGACAATTTCTTGCAGTTAATTCAAAGTCATAACATATCTAATTCTTGCATATATTTTGGTCAAAAAACTTGGAATTTATACGGCTAACACCGAATGCATAAAGTTCTATCTGCAATCACCAAAATACGACTGGCAACAAACCAGGCTTTACAACCATTGCTGGACAACCAGAATCTAAAACTGATAATTTCATGAAAATCCCCTACAACCTATTTACAACATACTATCTGTCCTTGCAGGCAAACGACGGAAGAAATTAATTGGTGCTGCAGGTGTCTTGTGGCGAAACCTGGGATGCCTCATAAAGTAAAATCCAGCTAGAAAAGCAAGCACCTGGAAAGGTGTCACATACAATACAATGGCTGCTGCAAGACAGAATATCACAAATATAGTTGTGGCACGAGGATCCCGCCAGCTTAAGAGTGCCTGAAGACGCTCGCCTTGAGTAGCTATGTCACCCACAACACTCTGAATTCTCCCTGCCACACTCCTTAAACGATCATACCTCATCCGAATTATATCTGAGTTCCTTGATGCAGGAAAGGACTCAAATTCTTCATCTAGTTCATCAGGAGAAACTGCACCTGCACAAGAGAGACTTGTGTCCATGTGAGGAGGGTACCTTGGTCGATAACGATAATTCCATACCCCTATTAGAAACATGTATAGGAAAACTGTTGGTAAAATCAGCTCTGGGAAACAAACAAGCATTACAAATAGGACATGCACCAGCACTGTTGTAATAGGATTCTTCCACATGCAAACTTCACCAAACCATTTTCCAACTGCAAATAATCCTGAGAAAACTGAAGTCAGGCGCAAAACGTTTGCCTTGCTGCGCCTCATGCTCCAAAGATGAGAATTTGCATCAGACATGTATTCAACTACTTCTCTCCTCAGAGGAGGTTCAGCCCGACCAAGCCGAGCTGCCACAATATTCACAGCCTGGTGTCGCAGCATGTCCTGCTGTATCAAACTCAATGGCCTTTTGTAGTGCATCTTCGGCAAAAGGGGTCGTGAGTATTGAAACATCATATTAAGCATTGATGTGTATGAAAATCGTATTGCCAAATGCAGTTCACCCATTTTCTTGACACCAGAAGGGTGAAGAACCAGAAGTGGATAACAGTGTGTGTAAACACGACCAGTTTCTAGAGTAGATATACGAATCCGGACCTTTCCAATTTTAATATCCTTGTTTCCATCGGAATCACCTAACTGACAGTTATCAAAGACCCCCACAGTGAGAACTGTGGCTGGATCATAAACTTCCCATGTGTACTGCTCGTTATATTTCGGGTTCAGGCTATTTACTATGGTTCGAGTTCGAACCCATTTGTGGCCGTACTTCGCTACACAATACGTATCTGATGTACCTTTCCCTTCCCTTGTTTTCATAGGCTGGAGCCCATCAGCATTCAGAATTCCAAGTTCCAGAACACCAATTGATGGTTTCCAGAGCTGCTTTGCTGTTGGCCGGAGATCACTGCTATACTGGGTTGACTCATCAAGCACATGGTATCCTCCATCCAGACAAACAGAAACATGGAGCCTACTATGAAATTTATCCTTCTTTGCATGATCGCCATCCATGGCATCTGATAAAGATTTCTCCAGGTTGTACCACTGGGTACGGACAATTCGGTCATCAGCACGCCTGTCAACGGACTTCAATGGTATAACAGCCTTTCCAATGGTCTCATCCTTATTAGGACCCACACGATCTTCAACTGCAAAAATTAGATGATCTTCAAAGGGTTCGGAAGCAACAAACATAAACTCCTCCTTCCAGATTGGATTCAAATTTTGAGGTTGAACCGATTTTGTCTTTAAAACCTGGTTACCAATCTGAACCTTAACATATGCATTAGGAAACACGTTCTTGTCAGCTGGAACAAGGTCTTGCGCCTCAATAACATTAACTCGGACATACCACAATCTTGGAGAGTGATAAACCTTTGAACGGATATATGTGGAGGCAATCGAAGTGCTATCACCAGGAGCAAAAGCATCTGAGTGCCAGGCATCAGGAAAAGCCTCGTCTGCCTGTGTGCCATACCAAACTGCAAGCATCAGTTCTCCTTTCTTTTTCTCTCCTTTCTTGTCTTCTAGCCGATACCATTCTGCAGCCAATGGACTATCGGGTGGAACCCTTGTGGGAACCTCATGGAGATCAAAGCGCACAATCCCAACAAAGTCATCTTTCACTAAATCCTTATCCTTGAGAATAACTTCCAGCACAGATGACTGCACTGTTTCCCTTGCAAAGGCAAACACCTGATTCCACTCAGGATTTTGTTTCATCTCATAATGCTTTGTGATCCCTTTGTAGTTTCCAACTTTTACTTCAACAAATGGATCAAGGCTGCCTGCCACATCTTTTGAAGGAAGATCTTGGGCTTTTATCACTCGTACAAAAAGGTATCTCATCTGTTCAACAAGGTCATACGTGCTGGTTGGCCTGTCACCTCGTATGACTCGACCTCCAACAATTCGTCCTCCTCCAAGGAATGGGCTTGTCTCTTTAAGAGCATAATCAGGTGGTTGTGATGATGAACCAGAGAACATGTGAACAATTTTCGGTGGCTGTGGTTCAGATTTCATCTCATTTACTCCATAATTCATTTGTTGCTGGGGTGGTATTGGGGGGAAATTTTGCTTTTGTTGTGAGTGGTTTGCATTTGGAAGATGATGAAATGTGCGTCTTTTATCAGTTTTCTCTTTGGGAACATCTGTTTGCAGAGAGGGTTCCATGGCTGGAAGCGGATTTGAGGATTTAATTGAAGGGTCATCAGTAAAAAATACTTTCAAACCAAGCTCTCCTTTTGCACGGGAGAAAATGCTTTGTTTTTCAAGAGGGTAATGCAAAACAACTGCATCAGAGTAGGGCACGAATGATGTTCCAGAGAGGCGAACCTTCCCCAGACAGGTTTTCATGTTGTTTGCTTTGTTATGGTTGTAAATATAGGCTTCAAGAGGGAGGTTGAATAAGTTGTTTGGATCTGAGATGTTGAAATAGAAACTTTCATTCCAGACTGGATTGAGATCTTTTTCTTTAGTAGTGGTGCGGAATCTCTGGTCATCAAAATGAAGCTCCACAAAGGGATTGGATGAACCTTGCCCATCTTTGGCTACAAGGTCATGGGCGCTCACGACCTCCACCCCTAACTTGAAACTACTCATGGTTTATTTTAATCAAAGCAGAAAAGGAAAACACTGTAGAGCTATCAGGAATTGGCAGGAAATTAAACAACACCTGAAAAAGGAAGGAAAACTAATAGTTCAACAATGGTGAAAAGTTCATTATATAAAGAAAATTGACAAGAAGCATCAAGCACTTTGCATGGATGAATTTAAAACAGATGAGAGAACTGAAATGCAAAAAGGCACAGCATAATAAATGAAAAGAACAAGAGCACACTAATCAAATTTCAATGTTAGAACAGGAAACTGTCGGAAGGAATTGTGTAAGATTAAAGCCTAAGTGTATATTTAATTTTTCCCGTTATAAGAACTTGCTAAAGCCAAGTTCAAGCTTTTTAAACATGAGAATTAGCATTAAACCCCAATCAATTTTGTACAAATAACCATCTGTGTCCATACAATTTCTTCAAATTTGTGGACGACTGAGCAAAATATAATCTTAATTTTACCATGTCAAATTATGAAAAGGAAAGAAAAACGAGAGTTATAAGATTCCACACAGAGATAAAATGGGAAACAATTCTCTGAAAATTTCTCTAACTAAAGCAAGATTCTTTGAGAAAGCTGCCATACTTTTAGCTTCACACCAAAATTTATGAATAAAAAAGAAATAAATAAATAATACAATAAAAAAAAAAGTAAAATAAAGAAGCAAAGAATCCTTTTGAACCTTAAAAATCCAAAAAGGAGACAAGAATATCTGGTATCTTTCAATTTTTTTTATTTTTTTTTTAACTTTCCAAAAACAAAACATAACTATTGAAAACTTTTATCTTAAAAAAAAAAAGAACAATCTTCTAATACATATTCCATAAATAATAAAAAAAGTTAACAAAATAAAAGCCCAGGCTCTGTTTCTTCTATGGGAAAAATTTACTGGGTGTTTTTTCATTTAAGAAATTTACTGCAAAAACAAAATTTTCCTCTTCGAAAATATTTTCTGAAATGTTTTTTTTTTATATATAATCAACTTTTTTTCTAGGTTTCAAATCAAAGAAAACCCAACAATCAGATAATCAAGAGTTGCAAAAATCTCAAATAAACATTAAAATAAATAAAATCATCCAACCTGAAGGAAAGAATAAGAAAATTAAAGAGACCAAAACTGACCTCTGTTTTTAAAGTTGAAAGCTTCGGTTAGGAAAGTGAAAGAAATCTTGAAGGTTTACGATCAGTATCTAAGAAACTTAGCAGAGAAGGTGATCAAATATAAAAAAAACGAGGAATTGTAATTCTGGAAAAGAAAAAAAAAATACTCGCTGACTGAGAGAAGGAGAGTCTTCGGAAACGAGTTAGATGGTGTTTGTTTTAAATAGTAAAGAAGAAAAAAAAAAGAAAAAAAAAATACACTAAAGAGGAAGGAGAGAGGGAAAGTGAAGTCTAGCTTACTGTTTGTTTGTTTTTTGTTGTTAATTATCAGTTTCCGTTTGGGTTTTTTTCCCCCCCTGTTTTAATTTCTAACCTAAACGACAACGATACGGAAGTGAACGTAGTTTTAAATTTTCAACACTCCTCTGAATGTTTGCGTTTAACGTACTCGCTTTAATTTCTCGACACGTGTCATTTACGAGTAAAAAAATATTTGTATCTTTGTTTCGAGCAGACTGTTTTTGTTTTTTATATTGATGATTGATTTTTTTAATTTTATAAATTATATTAAAAATTTGTTATATATTTTATTTTTAATTAAGTTTTTAATATATTTTAAGAGTCTAGGTGTCATTTTATTAATTTAGTTTATAAAATTTAAAATCTTTATTAACTATGGACGTAATATTTTTGTTTGAAATTGTTTGACAACTTTACTTAATTTAACTAGAAATTTGATGATTGTTAAAAAAAAAAAGGAATTTTATGATTTTTTTTTTCATAAAGAAAAAATAGTGAATATGATCAATTTGTTACATTATTTCATTAGTGAAAAGTTCTTAAAATTTAATAGTCAATTAATAGTTTAATACCTTAGTGAAGTTAGCTTTACCAACATAAGTGGTAAAAGTTAAGATTATTTAAGTTGTATTTAATTCTAAACCAAAAAAAAATCTTATTACATCGTCATAAATGCAATTGGAACTATCTATTGTAGTATGTAAACTATTAAATTATTTTATAAAAATATTTAAGTTTTGATTAATATAATATAATACATAAAGTTATATATTAAAGAAGAAATCCGTTGTAAAGAAAAAAAAAAAAAAGAAATAATGGAGAAAACCCTACCAACTAAAAATAATAATTAAGCGAGACTTGACTTTTCGATTTGATATAAGGGCTAAAACTCAAAAGGCCAAAGTAATAATTGGCCAACGCGTAGGATATTTTATATTTATATTAGGATTTTGTTAACGAATATTTTAAATTATTTTTTAAAATTATTATTATATAATTAATAATATATTAAATATAATAATTAATAATTTTATTTATTATTTTTAATATATTGAATAAAAATATTATTATATATAAATTTGATAATTGATACATACATATCGTATCTCATTTTTTTATATGAACATGAAACAAATTATTAAATATATCAAAATATTATACGAATATAATATATGTATCAAATATATAATATTAATCGTGTCAATCATATTTAAATGTAGCATATCATATCATATTTATTATATTACTTTATTTTTATTAAAATATTATATCTAAAATTATCAAATTTAAATATATATATATATATATATATAATCTTAAAAAATAGTTTGAGCATTCAGCTAGAAAAATCCCTTTTAATAATTTGATTCTTTTGTGCTTTTTGAAATTTGATGGGCTGTTAATAGTAAGTGGATAAGTTAGCTAAAAAGGTTACAGAAATTACTGATTTGGCCACAATCTTTTTACTAATGTGAGGAATATGGTATTAAAAGGAGGGACAATAAAGGGAATTTGAGGAAGCCCTAATCACTATTAATTCACAAGTTTGTGGCACCATTAGGCTGAATGGCTGGTGGGTTTTAGAGTCAATCAATGGGATGATTTTTTTTCGGCTTAATATAAAATTATCTTTGTATTATAATTTTTATTTTATTTTGATATTTAAATTTTTTTTTATCTTAATCGAATATCTATAATATAATTTTTGATCCAAATAGGATATCTAATGGGGGTATGAAATTATATTATAGGTACCCAATTAGGATAAAAAATCCTTGGATTAGGATCCAGTTTATTATTTTTTTGTTTATTACTTTTCAATACATTCATCTTTACCATTGACATATTTAGGATCCACTCATTAATTGTGAAAGTCTCACTTGTGAATGGTGATTAAAATGTATTGAAAAGTAATGGATTAAAAAAGTAATGGAAGAGAGTCGGATCTAAATTTTTTAGGTATTAAAATGAAAAAAGAGATATAATATAAAAGATAATTTTATATTTAAGTTTTTTTTTCCTCCACTCATTTTTCATATTTTATTTTATCAACAAGAAATTAAAAAGCAAAATATAATAAAAATTAAAGATCAACAAAACTAATAGATGAAATGAATGTCCTCTTTTTCCTTTAGATAAAGCAAAACTTTTTAGTTCACGGGACTCATTCTAGATCTAAAGATCATGGTTGGTGGTATAATCAACATTTATAGGAAAAGAAACCTCAATTAGCTAATTAGTTGAAATTTGGGGTGAAATTAATTACTTGTAGTAATAAGGAAAAAAAAACAATCTCAAACTTTTAACAAATGAAATAATTCCTATAAATTTTTAAATTTTTATATACTAGTGTTTTTATTCTTTTTGATAAAGGAAAATGTTAGTGTATTATAATATAAATTTGATAGATTAAGCCTATACAATCAAGATTTTTATAATTTAGAAATTGTTTTGTTTACTAAATTAAAAAATTGCACAAGTTTTGATATATACACTCATATGATCTACTTAATAATCTAACATATATCCCATTATTATCACTTTTTTTTATTAGATATTATATAATAAATCATATTTTTTGTTTATTTTCAATATATCTTTAATCATAATTCATAAATACGATTTTCATAATTTATAAATAAATGATAAATATATAAATGATGATTAACTACATATTAAAATTATTAAATAAACAAGTAACGAAAAAGAGTTAAATCAGTATTTTTTTTAATAAACCAAAGATAATTTAAAGGATGTAAATTTATTTATTTTATCAAGAGAGATTTTTTTTTCTTCATATTTTATAAACTCTATTCAAATGTATTTTCAATTTACTAATTACTAATTAGTGAACTTGGAATCAATCTTTTCATGTAATATACTCAAATTATTTTCAAAATGGGTTTCAATTTCATCATAATTTCAACTTTCAAAGAAAATGTTTTAGAACTTTTTCCAAGAAAATGAAGAATTCCCTTAAACTTGATTGATTTAAGTATCCTTCTCATCAAGTCAACTTCATAAACGTATAATTAATTTATAAAAGGTTTATTAATTAACTATAGTTCATGCTATGTACCTAACTTCACTTCAAACTTATCCTAAGTCCTAAATTTCTAATTAATTTAACGAAATAAGAATGTGATAGAAAAGAAAATTCAGATGGCTTATTCTAAAATTTTCATACATTTTAAAGTGGAAGATTAATAATAATAATTATTTTTATTATTCTGCAAAAGTCTAAAGCTACTCCAAAATTCAGTGGCATACAACTTTTGTTGTGGAACATGACATGAGGTCTGCTTTATTATACTTATTATTAATTATTTTGTCTGTTGTTAATCAAGGTGGAACTTATAATTATAATAATAACCAAAATATAATACCTGAGCTCACAAATGCAATCAAAACTTTAGTGGTCAACATATATAAACTGATTAAACATTATTTATCACATTAGACTTGTTTAAATATTAGATTATTTATTTGATTTATAAATTTGATTTGAATTGAGTTGGATCTAAAATTAAATAAATATTAAAACAAAATATGCTTTTTATTTTTAATATATTTTAATAATAAAATAAAATTTTCAAATTTAATAAACTAAATTTTAAACAAATAAATTTTTGGATATCCAAACCGACCGAAGCTATGGATAGATCTAATACACACTAATATTCAATATAAAATATATGTTCTTCTCACTTTTAGGAAAAAAACTATATTACTATTATCAATTTTATATATACTTGATTTAAAGCATGTTACATCAAGCTGAGTCATCATGTCACACCTTTTTAACATGAAATTCGAATCATATCTTAAATTCTTAATTATTTTTTAATATAATTGACTAAATTAATAAGCGTCAATGTCTTTTTCTCTTTTCTGTATAAGATTTTTTCTTATTGAAGTAGCTAATTATTTAATTTAAGGATAATGTGATGAATAATTTTTGAAGTTTATTAAATTTGTTAATGCAATATCTGTACTTTAAAAATGTCTATTTTGATACTTAAAGTTTACACTCCGTGTGCTATTGTAGTACCTGTCAGTAACACCGTTAAAAATTGATGACGTGACTTTTGTATCCAATGAAAACTTGACACGTGGCACCATATAACGATGCCACGTGTACTAACTAAAAATTATTAATTTAATTTTAAAAATAAAATATTATTATTTTAAAAATATAATGATGACACGTGGCATCATATAAAGATGCCACGTGTATTAACTTAAAAAATATAAATAAAAAATAAATATAAAAAATAAATTTTTAAATTTTTAAAAAATTAAAAATTCAAAAAATTTCAAAAAATTTCAAAAAATTTCAAAAATTTAAAAAAATTAATTTCATATTTAATTTTTTTAATGAATATTTTTTAAAAGAATAAAAATAATTTCATAATTTAATTTTTGTAATTTTCAAAAATAACTTTTTAATTTTTTTTTAAAAATTTTAGATATTATAAATGATTGAATATTTAATTTAAAATATTATATATTTTAAAAATAGTTTAAGTTAAATATTTTAATTTTGTTATTTTTTAAAATTTTGAATTTAAAAAATAGAATTTAATTTACAAAAATATAATTTTAAATTTTATTATTATTTTAATATAATTTTTTAAGTTTTTAAAAAAAGTAGATATTAATTTTTAAAATATTATTTATTTATTTTTAAATATTTTTTTCTCTTTTTTACAAAAATTTAGATATTAATTTCTAAAAAATCAAGTGCTGCCACGTGTCATCACCTGATTGGTCAATGCCACATCATCATTTATATTTAACGGTGTTAAGTCAAAGTACCACATTGATACACGATTTGATAGTACAAGTACCACATTAAATATTTTTAAAGTATAAATATCACATTAACAAATTTAATAAATTTTAAAGACTATCCCTTTAATTTACTTCACTAAAATTGGTGTTTGTTAAAAGAACAAATAAATTAATTCACGTGCATGCATAGAAGTGAGAAGTAAGATAACTGGTTAACAGCTAGCTAATTTTGTACTACTAAAAATGGGGATTTTAACCCAAAAAGAAATGAAGCTTTGAAATCATGATACTAAATTAAGTAGCCCAATTATAGCACGAATTACAAAGAAGATTAAAGTTAATTAGATTTTAACATATTCATGAAAAAAAAAATAATAGGTGAAAATAACAAAAAAATTTTGAAAAAAGAAGCTACCTAATTATTATAAAGTGGTGGAGAAGAATTTATGCAAGTAAAATGAGTATTTTTTTTAAAGAGTTGGGTAATTTATTTTTTATGTGTTTATATAAAAAATAAAAGAGACAAAATATCTAATTTTTTTTATTGGTTTGATTTTATTTTGATTTTTAAGTAAATTTTTAATTGAATTGGTGCCAATTGATTGTGACACCCTCTCAATTAAAAATATTATAATTAATATAAATATAAAAATACTATAATATGAAATTAATACCTATATTAGGAAGGAATATAATTTAATCCTTAAATTTAACCTAAAATATTGGGTAAGCACAAGATATATACGAAAATGCATCCACAAACGTGGCAACATGGAAGTTTGATCAGCAAACAGAACTCTAATTAACCCTTTATTTTCCCCCTAAAAAATCTCTCATCCCCTACCTAGCTTTCTCTGTTTTCCCTAAAAAAAAAAAAAAAAACCACTTCTCATGCCCCACCATAACCAGACATTCAATTTCTTTTCTCTTCTCTTAATTATTTTCTCAGATCCTCTCTTGTTTTATTTCCTTTTTCTTTTATCACTTCTGCCAAAACGTTTTTCATAGCTTCATTGAAGAACAAAATGGTAAGCTCCCAAACCTTTCTTTTCTTTCTTTTTTGTTTTAATTTTTTAATTGCTATATAACTTTGTAATATTAGTAATGATGAAAAGAACGAGGAGAATGTACATGAAATGATGCATAGAGAATTTGATTCCAATATGCTACATATTTACAATACCATGCTCTAATTTTTTTTCTATGTGAAACATGTGGGCAATTGAACATCCTATTTCCATTAAGCATTCAAATTAATTATTTTGTTCTAAACACTTGCAATTAATTAAAATTTGTAAAATTTGGCTTTGATTCTTAAATTTCACCCCTAATCAAAAACTTGTTCGATTGGCCAAGTAATTCAAGTTCATTACGCTCCCAAAGGTAAGAGCATAAAATTGCGTGGGTTTGAATACCCACATTGCATGCTTTTCAGAATTTAGTTAAATCAAGATGATGAGAAGCGTTGGTATCAGATCGATCGGTCCGTATGTATTAATTTTGAAGAAAATTGGTATGATATCAATATTATACCGTTTCGATTTTGGATCGGTCCATATCTGATAAGTGCAATACAATATTTTGATTTTTTAAAAAACTTTTTACTTATTTGATTATTTTAACTAATTTCTAATGTTTTACTATATTTATTTTATTTATTTGATATTTAAAAATTTTGAATATTAAATATTTATAATTTTATATTTTCATATAAACATATATATGTATGTAATTGAGGTATATTTGCTTGTGTATATAATATATATTTTTTATAAAAAACTTGAAAATATGTTATATACATATGAAAAAAATATTTGAAAAATATCAATAAATCCAAAATGCTACATCAAAACACAATACGTACCAAAATCAAAACAAAAATAATATATTCATCGGTACGGTATGACTACCTTGATATGAATCCAATTATAGAATCGTATTTATTCTTAATTAGCCATTCTTTATAATTCAGCGAGAAGGGAAAATAAACATCCAGACCTAGCAATCAATGTGACGAGATGCTATTAACTATATACAAGATGCTTAGAAATTAAACAGCTGCTTCGACCTTGGTTTTCACATTGTATGTTATTAAATTAACTGCTGTTAATTCATATGGTGCAACAAATAGGCAAATTCATCATCTGGAATGGATGTGAACGATGAGTGCAAGCTGAAGTTCTTGGAACTAAAAGCAAAGCGAAATCATCGGTTTATTGTGTTCAAGATTGACGAGAAGACACAACAGGTGATTGTAGAGAAGCTGGGAAGTCCAGAAGAAACTTACGAAGATTTCACCAACTCCTTGCCTGCTAATGAATGCCGCTATGCTGTCTTTGATTACAATTTCACGACTAACGAGAATTGTCAGAAAAGCAAGATTTTCTTCTTTGCATGGTATGAAAAGAATAAACCAACACCTAGTTTGTTCCCTTTTGAAGAATTGATATGATTGTTACAATAATATTGTTCTTTTGTGGTATATATAGGTCACCTGACGCGGCAAGGGTGAGGAGTAAGATGCTTTATGCAAGCTCTAAGGACAAATTCAAGAGACAATTGGATGGGATTCAAGTTGAGTTGCAAGCAACAGATCCAAGTGAGATGAGCTTGGACATGGTCAAAGCACGAGCTCTCTAATTCCAATAACTTAAACTGCCGCCTTACTTCCATTCAAGGCATTTCCTTTGCAATAGTCTTTTATTAATTTGTGAGCTATTCACTATTTTCACTTTCACTGTATCTAAGCTCAGAAAACTTAAAGACTATATCCTATATCTCAAGTAATCCCAGTCTAAATGGTAATATAAAGGTAGGAGTTCCCCTGTTTTTCAGTTTCCGCTTTGATAACATGCATGTATATCTCCTAAATTGTAGCATCCGTAGGACCCCAAGTACCTGGATCAATCGAAAGTTCGCTCATTTTCACCCTTGTATTTAATTTTGTTAAAACAAGTAGTGAATTTTTACAAAATGTGAAAAAGTAAATGATTTTTATAGGATGTGAAAGGCCTTTGAGTTTTACTTATTGAATGGTTCAATGCTACTTCGAAATCTGTCTTGTATTTGATTTAATTTGGACAAATTTTCCATATGATTAGTTTAATGATCTGGAGTCTGGACTACACTAACAATTCTTAATTGGGTAAACTAACAATGTTGATGAAAACTAAACGAAAAAAAGAGAGGTTTCTATTGCTTCTTATCCATTAGTTTCTTCCAATATTCATTCTCCCACGTCTCCACTGTCCTAGTTATTTTCTCTTTTGTGTCTTGAGAAGCTTGAATGGCTTGAGGTTCATATGGGGGAGGCAATGCACATGGAAGTTTATCACTAGGAGACTTCACCATGGACTGCACCATGAACTCCTTCCATAAACCTTTCTCCGAGCATGCTGTGGTTTCGGCGCAGACCCTTTGGGCTTTTGAAGGTATTGTTGGTTTAAACTTCAAGAGTTTGGAGTATTCATTCAACAAATGAAACATGTAATCATATACATTTCGCATTGCCAGAAACTCTTCAATTAATTTGCTTCCTGCTTTCCCGATAGCCTGTGCCTGCAAATTGGAGTGAAGGGTATTTTCTTATGAGATATAAGGGCTGTGAATGATAGAAAAAGAAAAGTTAATTTCAACCAAATTGAATGTTTCATTTGCTGAGAATAAGTACCTTGTGAGTGTGATTATTGCCCCATTCAACTGCAAACTTAAGATCACTGCATTTGCTTTTGCGGCGGATAGGCCAGTAATGCTGCATTGGCACCATGCTTCTCGAGAAGAAATCGTAGTATTTAGGCTCTATCATCAAGGTCATGCTACCGCATGCTAGTATGTATTTCTCACTTACAGACCATGTTGCTCCTTCTATATAAATTTTGTATCTTTGTGCCGATTGTACCATAGCAAAATTCAAAAGTCAAAGTTATTTAAAAGTGAAATTTTATAAAGAAAAAACAAAGAAATAACCTTCCATAAGAATGAGAAGAAAAAGGTTTCATATATACCTATGGGTGCATTGATCTTCCAATTTAGAATGCTTGAACCCTTCTTCAATTTCTTTAAGCCAATTCTGAATTAATAACAAATCAGAGTTTACAGATAACCCATATAGCAACAAGTCCCAAGACTAGTTTTTGTAATTTTCTGGCTTGGCATTGGCTAAGTTTCTTATGATTTCAGTTTCTTATGATTTCAATCAATATATAGAAACCCATATCAAAGACCCAAAGTAGAAAAACAAGCATAATTTCCAGGAATTACCTGCCTATAAAGTCGAACATTCCAGTCGTATTTATCTGTGAGGTTGCATTTCAACAGGTCTACCCTATCTGCAGCAACGTATGGGTTGCCCTTCCAGTAGGCATAAGGTTTCCTCTCTTCCCACTTGATCCTCTCTTTCCCTTTCTTTATTGCCCTCAGCGTCTCCTCCCATGGCATTATATTAACCTCAGCCCTGCCAGAACAAAGCAAAGTAAAGAAGATTAGCTAGTTAAATATTGCAGTAAAAACATTTGGTATTTTTTTTTTTTAAATTAGCAATTTGTTATGATAATATATATGTACCAGAATTTACCATCCCCAGAAGGACCAGTCAGGGAACACAATGTCCAGTGTTTCCTCCTCGCCACAGTAATGAAACACCGGCGGTGGTGATGTAGCATTAGGTCCTTGGTAGTCTCTTTTATTGATCATAGTCTTGTCTCCACTATAGAACAAAAGGTCTAAGTCTGGTACTTTTCCAGGGTACAACCTTAGAAGCTGCAAAATGCCCCATATCGTAAACACATCCCTGGTATGATATGGCTTGCTGTACTTCTCCACATAAGCCTTTCCCTTGACAGTCACAAGTCTAAAATTTGCACTCGGTTTTCCTCTTTCAATCATGTCTTTTGTAATTCCTGAACTTTTCCATTGCTGTAAATCTTGGTGGATCCACCGGAAGTAGTCTGGGCAAGTTTCAGTTGATGATTCTTCAGGCTCAAACAGTACCGACGGATAATTGTCTGGGCATTTTTGTGGCAAACCTGAATCAGAGCAGTTGAGAGGAAATTCAATCCTCTCATGGTGCTTTTTAGTAATTCGTAAGGAAAAAATCATCTGGCCAAATGGAGAGCCCTGTATAATAGGCTGAGAAAAAGTAGCAAAAAAAAAAACTGTTGCATTAATCTTCTAAATCTAATGCCTTTGAGATATATATATATATATATATATATATATATATATATATATATATACATTTTAGACTTTATTATACTTAAACACTGAGAGTGGTTGTATTGAACATTTGATTCAATGATAACTGCTATATGTATTTTTCGCGTAAAATCGGGTTCCAGTCTCCTCTTTCTGAAATTTATTTATGTATTAACAAAACACATTATTTAACGGAAAGAGAGGAAGAATAATGATGGAGGAAGCAACAGTTGAGGGGAAACTTACAATATTCATCCAATTAAGCAGGGCTGCAATAACAATGAGGAAGAAGAAGAATATGAAAGTAGTAGTTGTTGAGACCAATCTCTTGATGCGTCCAAGACCAAGCTTGTAAAAGCAACCATGAATCACTTGATCACCATAAGGCCAAAAACCATGAAAAAGATTGACATTGTCCCCCATGGAAACTATGCTGTTGACAAACTCACACAAAACCTTCAGGGATTTGAGATTTAATCCTGGTCGTAAACAGCTTGATTCAAAACCAAATATTATATGGAAAACATGGGGCAAAATAATTGTAAATTTACCTATATGGAAATGGAAGTAATAACCATGTGGGTTTCCTATGAAGCCGATTGCCTTCTAATTCTATCTTTTAATTTTTAATAATCAATATATAGAAGGTAAGAAATGCGTTTTCACAGTCAAATGATATAAAGATTTGATTAACAAGTGTCTATAAGCATCGGTTAAAAATTGTTTAATTGTCATTTTTAAATTAAAAAAAATTACATTTAATACATTATTTTTACTAAATTTAAAAAATACATTAATTATATTCTTATATAAATAATTAAATATCATATTAACCAATGTCACTAGAAACTTATTAGTACTTCTCCTATCATAAATATTATGACATATTAAGAAGATGACATATTTAACTCAATAAAATTTGGAATTATATATGTGTATAATTTTTGTTTGGACAGATCAGAGACTTTAACTGTTTGACTTGGATAAAGTCCTAAATTTTTAATTATTATTTATTATTTTGTACTATTTTATGGATCTATTAATGGTCGATTTATAAATTAATCCAACTTAAAGAATCTAGTTAAAGAAATGAACAAGGATGAGGAGTGGTAATTTTTTATTGAGGTTGAACAAACAATTCAGTCCCATTATCTAAAAATACTATTATTTTTAATTAACAAATCATTGAATTAAATGTTTCTGCAAAATTATTATATTATAACAACTAAACTAAACTGTTCAAAGACTTTACGAAATATTTATCATTGAACACGTTTGAAGACTTTTATCATGCATGCGACTAAAATAAAAAATGAACAATATCTTTTTTTTAGGTATAATATTATTAAATATTTATTCTTTCGAGATACTGAAAGTTGAGTTATGATATAACTAGAAAAAGATACAAAATCTCAGAACAATCTGTAAAAGTATTAATAATTGATCTAAAAGAATTGAAAAACTTGATCGTGTAAACATAAAGTGTGATCTTGTTGTATGATAATAGTAATATAATAAAAAAATTAATTATGGAAACACTCATCAAAAGAGCATAACCGTATTTTAGGCGTAGCAAATGGCGATTTTGTATCCTGGAAATGGAGCAAAACTGATTAAAAATTTATACACTGATAGTATGGGCTTAAATATTTTACCTACCAATTTAAAACATATTAATAATAGGTTTTATATTTGATTCATATATTCATACATTGTTAGTGAACTAGATGATATCACCTTATTAAATTTTTTAAAAATAAATACAAATAATTTTATTTTTAATGAGATGATATTATTTGATTCACTCACAAGATATAGATTTATATTTTATATATTGTCAGTACATCAAATATAAATCTTTAATAATAATGTGATTAATTTATTTATAGGTAATGGATATTGACTCAAATGATAAGTTTTTTGGTTGAAGAGAAGGGATAAATATGATCAATTACTTAATATATTGTTGTGCGTAAGCGAATTGATATTACTAAAACCGATTTAAACACACTGAAAAAAACACCGATATTTTACGTGGTTCGGCAACTGTGCCTACGTCCACGGGAGGAGGAGCTTGAAGCTTTGTATTAATGGAGATGGAGTACAAACAAATACAGAATTCAAGGTGCTACACAAGCACTGAACTCACAACTCAACACAATACCGAATTACTCTATAAACACAGAGTATTTGCTTCAACAATTTAGCTCTAACTTACTCAACTCTACTCTACTCTCTCTACTCTACATGGCTATTTATAGCCAAAATATCAAGGTGTGAACACTAAGCAAGTGGCAGCCACCATAGCCACCATCCACCACCTATCTTGGTGTGAACACATTGCAAGTGGTAGCCACCATAGCCACCATCCATTTGCAAGTGGTAGCTTCCATTATTGGTGGTGCAAGTGGTGCAAGTGGTAGCTCCATTATTGGTGGTAAGCCACCATAGGTGACTTTGAGCCATATTGAGTCATATTCCAACAATCTCCACCTTGGCGAAAATCCACAGAGAGAATTCACAGATCAGAGCTTCCTCCTTTCTCCTTCAAATGTACACATCATTACTCACATATCAGGGCACCTACTGCATTGGCATGATTCATCAATGCACTGAGCCTGAGTCAATTTTTCTGTCTACTTCCCAAGAATTTTCTTAGCTTCTCCAAGATCATCTCGAACTCTGAGCTCAGTTGAGCCTTCAGCCTGTCGATCTCCACCTTGCCTTTTTCAGCAGATAGACAAATGATCCATCTTGAAGTTTCCGGAAATAAACACAGTGATCAAATTGACTGTGTGTGTACTTTTCATCCTGTCATGAAACAGTCCAACCGTTTGTACAGCTGTCACGGGATTGTTTCAGACCATACAGTGATCGGTTCAACTTGCTTTTGTAATCTTTGCGACCGGGGACTCCAAAATTATCTGGTTGAGTCATACAAATTTCCTCCTCTACGGAATCATGGAGGAATGCAGTTTTTACATCAAGTTGAACTATCTCTAGGTTATACAGTGCTACTAAAGCCAATAAGATCCGAATAGATGCATGCTTAACAATAGGTGAAAATACCTCATTGTAGTCTATTCCTTCTTTTTGAGCCTAACCTTTGGCTACCAATCTGGCTTTGTATCTGATGCTGTCTTTGCCGGTAGCACTCTCCTTTTTGGCAAAGACCCATTTGCACCCAATTGAGTGTTGGAAGTGGAACCAACTTCCAAGTCTGATTTTGATGAAGTAATGTCATCTCTTCATCCATCGCCTCCTTCCACTGGGCATGCTCAGGGCTGTTTACAGCTTCTTTGTAATTGATCAGAACATCATCATCAATTACTGGAAAGGCGTATGCCACCATGTCTGTGTATCGAGCAGGTTTCCGAATATGTCTATTCGGTCTACTGTTGACAACTGATTCAAATTGCTGAAAGGTTTCCGGTGATGACTCCTCCACTTCAGTTAAGGTGTCATCAGATTCTGGTTCAGATTCATCTGAATTTTGACCAGCATCTTCTGATTCAAACTCCACCTGCTTTAGAGAATCTTGGTTCACATTCTCTGGAGTTGACAGTTTCAGCATTACAGATTCGTCAAAGGCAACATCTCGGCTTACGATGACTTTCTTTGACTCAAGGTTCCACAATCGGACTGCTTTTACTCCTTCACTAAAGCCCATGAAGACAGCTTTCTTGGCTCTAGGATCCAGTTTTGCATCCGTTACTACGAAGCCGATCATATTCAATGGCAGAATATCCGGACCACACCTCTATGGGAGTTTTCCCATCAATTACAGTGGAGGGTAGTCTGTTGATAATGTGGGAGGCGAACAATAAAGCACTGATACCAATTGGAGCACTTTTGAAAAACGGACAGAATCGAACAAACTCGGTTTTACGTAAAAATTGGCTCTGATACCAATTTGTTGTGCGTAAGCGAATTGATATTACTAAAACCGATTTAAACACACTGAAAAAAACACCGATATTTTACGTGGTTCGGCAACTGTGCCTACGTCCACGGGAGGAGGAGCTTGAAGCTTTGTATTAATGGAGATGGAGTACAAACAAATACAGAATTCAAGGTGCTACACAAGCACTGAACTCACAACTCAACACAATACCGAATTACTCTATAAACACAGAGTATTTGCTTCAACAATTTAGCTCTAACTTACTCAACTCTACTCTACTCTCTCTACTCTACATGGCTATTTATAGCCAAAATATCAAGGTGTGAACACTAAGCAAGTGGCAGCCACCATAGCCACCATCCACCACCTATCTTGGTGTGAACACATTGCAAGTGGTAGCCACCATAGCCACCATCCATTTGCAAGTGGTAGCTTCCATTATTGGTGGTGCAAGTGGTGCAAGTGGTAGCTCCATTATTGGTGGTAAGCCACCATAGGTGACTTTGAGCCATATTGAGTCATATTCCAACATATATTTGTGATGAGACAGAGATTTGAAGAATATATATTGGAGTACTCTTTGTCCTAATAATTTTTTTGGCTTATCAGGAAAAATGAGATGGGATATTATCCAAAAGTCAAATTTGCTTTTAGTATAATCAACAAACGGGATAGGAATTATGTATTGAGGTCCAAAATTTTGTGCATTGAGTATAATCAATATAAATTTGTCTACAGAGGATATATATTTGCTTGATATTGGTAGGAAAAGCTACGAATTTTGCTTACTAAGCCAATATTCGTTTTCCCACATCTCCACTTGCCTCGTTGAATTAGATTTTCTTTCAAGAAATTCTCGCAGCTCTTGGGGTTCATAAGCTGGAGGCATTGCACATGGAATTGTATCGCTTGGAGACATCACCAGGGATTGTACCATAAAGTTTTTCCATGCACCAGTTTCAGAACATGCCATTGTTTCCGAACATAGCTCGACAGCTCCCGCCGGAATTTTTGGTTCAAATTTCAAGAGCTTGCTGTACTCATTTAATAAATGAAACATGTAATCATATACATTATCCATCTTTAGATCCTTTTGTATGAAGTTGCCGGCAGCCTCTCCAATGGCCTGTGCCTGGCGAAATAAAAGACGAAACAAAAAGTAAAAAACTCACATTTCCAGGACTTTGATTAAGAAGAGAGGACGAAAAATGCTATGAAGTACAAATTTGAGAATTTAGAAAACCTTTTCAGGATGAAGGTTACCCCATACCACTGCAAACTTGAGAGATGTGCACTTGCTGTTTTCCCTAATGGGCCAATAGTGCTGCAATTGCACCATCCCCCTGATGAAGAAATCATAGAAACGAGACCTTATGTATAAGGTCATTGAATCACATGCCAGAATATACTTTTCACTGACGGACCAGGCCCATCCTTCTGTATATATGTTATATCTATAATAACCAATCTTTCAATGAAAAGAGTTTTTTTTTTTTACGAAGAATGTCGTAGTTTGAAGATAAAAAAAAAGATTGCAGATATTGGTATTCAAACCCCAAACCTACTAGAAACTTCTCTTAAAAATGATTACATGAACTAATTAAGTCTCTTTGTTCCAGTGAAAAGAGTTGCAAAGTAATGAAGTGTAGCATCAAATTAGGAAATGGGATATAGATTAAAAGGAGTGCTACTTGATGATTACCTGTGGGTGTACTGGTTCTCTAGATTTGATTGCTTGTAACCATGTTTAGATTCCTTGGCCAATCCTAAAATAAAGCATACTAACTAAAAACATTTAACAATATAAGCAAATAAGGGTATTGCTATTTCATGTTTGGAGACGCACAAATCCTAAAACACGTATATCTACAATCATTTAAGGCAACAAAAATGATCACACTCATATAGGTGTTAAAAAAATTGCAAAATTTTACCTGAATGTATAGGAGGGTATTCCAGTTATTTTTGTTGGTAACATTGCACTTCATAAGGTCCTTCCTGGTAGAAGCTACACTGGGGTTTCCTCTCCAATACGCATAAGGCACCCTGTCCTTCCATTCCGTCCTCTGGTTGCCTTTCTTTATCTCCTTCAAATCAGTTCTCCAAGGCCTTATATTGGTCTCAGCCCTAATAAAACGCGATCAAAGCCCATTAGTAGTTTTACTAGGTTAGATTACAGAAAAATGGGCCTCGAATCATTGTTGGCCATGTCTTATCAGCATCAAAAAATTACAGGGCCAATAAACAGGAAAAAGAATTATATTCATTACCAGCCCCAAAAGGACCAATCTAGGAAAACAATGTCCAGGTTCCATTCATCCGCAGAATACCGAAATAATGACGGTGGACTCGCATTTGGACCCTGGAAATCCCTTGATCGAACAACAGGGCGATCATCACAATCAAACATCAGCTCCAAGTCTGGCAATCTTCCAGGATACAACCTCAAAAGCTGCAATATACCCCACAAAGTGAACATATCTCTGGTCTGTATTGACTTCCTATATTTCTCTACGTATGCTTTCCCCTTCAGAATCACCAGCCTGAAATGTGCCGTCCTGCGTGCCTGCTCGATATTGTCTCTACTGATTCCTGTCTCCTTCCAGGGCCGTAAATCTTCATGGATCCATCGGAAGAATGATGGGCATGTACTTTTTGATGAACCGTCAGGATTGGTTGGATTGCGTGTGGTAGTATAGTCCCTTGGACACGTTTGTGTCAAGTTTCCCGTGGAGCATTTGAGTGGGAACTCTGGCTTGTCTCTTGCCTTTGTGGAATTGGAACCGAGGACTAAATTTTGATTAGAAGAAACACCTGAAAAGATGGACTACACAGAAAAAATACAACAACTAGACTTAGTAAATCAAATCATTTACATTTCTTTTGGAAATAGGCAGTATATGGAGTGTTTTCTTGCATGGGTTAGTAGGGTTTAAAAAATACCATGGTTGACATAAGTAAGCATATTTAATGGTGGATAGATCCTTATAAAGATTCTGCAACACTTACAGCATCAAACCAAGCAATGGAAACTAGCAACCACTGATGAAGATGAACACGGCGATCACAATAGAAGCTGCAGCCTTCTTCTTCACGGGCCGCGAAGGCGTTCTTGTAGAAGATTTTTGAAACTCTGACATAGGACAGAAACTGCCCTGATGGTTCTCATTATTCCTTTTCATTCTTCCTGAGATCGAACTTCGAAGGCTTCTGATCAGCCAATTCTTCTATAATGTAATACTTTTTTATACCTAACATTGCTAAGGTCAGAGACACACGAGCATGCCACGATTCTTAGTTAGCTCTAGGATTAGGACGGCCCAGTACGTCAGCTTTCCTTCTCTTGAGGGCTCTCAGCTATATGTGTATGGGCACCAATGTGCTAATAAACCAAATTAAAAAGGCACAACGTACGGACTATGTAAATTTATTGTTATCTGCCAAATTATAAGGCTCCAATAGTCCAATTGCATCGTTGATAGGATCTATTATGGTCAAATGTAAACTTTTTCTGACTAAAAATTTTGATTTGTAGCCTACGGTACCTACATGCCCTTCGAGGCAGACTATTTCCCATGCATCTCCCGATTTCTTTAGGGCCAAACTCAATTTCATAATATCTAGATTCAATATATATTCCATGGTTTTTCTCCAAAAATATCCTGGCAAAATTTATATTGCTTACTGGATTATGTTTTCATATTATTTTCAATGTTCTTATTACGAGGTAAAGAGAAAGGATAGACATGGACAGGAAAAAAATGAGGGGAGAGTTAGCACAGAACGAAACAAGTGCATGACTTGGAGCGTAGAAACATGTGCTAACCCCACTGTCTCACATTTCCTGAATGTATTGCAATTGCAAGTTGAAACTTAAGCTGAAGGATAACGTATTTGGTTGGTAATATTTTTTCTTGTTTTTGAAGATTGAATAACATGAACCGTGACTATATTTCACAAAAAAAAAAAAAAAAACATGAACCGTGACTAATTTATTTAATTTATACAATCATTATAATATTTTAATTAATTCGAATCTCAGCATTTACAATATATATTTTTTTTTATTTTCAAATTACAATCTCTTTTCTATCAAAAAAATTTTACTCCCTAAAACCATATAATATCTTCACACAATATAGATCAGAAGCTTTGGATTATCGAGCCTATATATGTAGTTCCTTTTATTTAGTAATATTTCTTTCAATGAATCTAACTTTTGGTTTTCGTATAAATCAGTCTCGATAAGAAAAAAATTTCACTGAAAAAAGGTTTTTCCATTAAAGATAAGATTAAAACTAGAGTTTTCTTCTCAGGCAAAGAATCTGTCCAAACACATTCACAGCTCAAATCACATGAGAACCTAAGTTAAGTGGGTGGGACCAGTAATTCTTTGGCTTCTCTGAAAACATGAGACAGAGAACAAAAATCACACTGAAAGCTAATATATTTTCTACCACCAACCTCTAGCAAGGGTCTTCTTTCAAAATATCAGAAATCGCTTGCTTTAAATCTCCTTCAATTACCAATTTCATGAAACCATTCCTCATTAACCCATATGGAAGGACAAGAATTTAAGCATATGGATTGCCCATTTCTGATACCAACTGAAAGAAATGGTTGAATGGCCATAATATAGATTAATTAAACAGTATTATTAGAGATTCTAATGTTCATATTTTTGTATACTTCGATGTGAATTGTGAACTCTTTTACCCCTTTATTTCTATCGATGACACTTAATATTACAGCATTTGGTAAGTTAAGAATGCTTTGGACCTATATTTGATGTGACAATAATCTCAACTGTCATATTTAACATTAGAGAAATTATCCAAATTCTGAAGCATATCTGTTAGTTCTTAAGTTTGTAGAAAACCATTGATCGTTCCTGAATTTTCATTTCATTGCCAATCATTTTGTCAATATATATCCCACAAAATTATTGATGCAATCACAAGCAAAAAAAAAATTGATGCGAAGCTAAAAAGAAACATAAACCCTTCTAAAGCTTCTCTATGCCACTAAAATTCTCCTTTGTTTTCCATCGTGCCTATTACCTAACAAATTAAAGTGGACTTTCAGCTTCCCAGATCTATATGACACTTGATATACATAGAAAATCGTAGCTCGGAAATAGGAGAAGGGATTATAAATATCGAGATTCAAACCTGACCTACTGAGCTAAACCTTGAGTTCATTAGCTAATTAGTTCTTTGTCCAAATCAAACAACGTTTGAGGTAAAGCTGAAGAAGAAACTCCCTGGCTTGCTTGGAAGGTCGCAAATGCTTTGACTTCTGTAAATTTCACCAGATACGAGAGTCATACGACCATATATATCATCAATCGTACAATAGGGGTAAAATGAAGCAACCCACTAAATTATACAACTATAAGAGAGTAGATGAGAGTCGCATCCAGTATCTGGTTTGCCTAAAAAAAAACTGGCAACAAGCCCTGGATAACTGGATTCTTACAATGACTTGCCAAATCTAGTCCAATCCATAAGTTGAGAAGCAATAAGATTTTCCATGTGAAGTATTAGACAATAAGTTAGCTATATAACAAATTCTTTGAATTATAAATAAAGAATATAAATTTATAAGTTATAACCTACGGGACAATCCATTTAACGTCAATGATCATGTGAAATAGCCCTTAAGTTATGCACAAATTACTTTGTTAGATTAAGAAAATTATATAGTCAAATCCAACGAGGTTCTTTCCATATATCTATATTGTGATGGCTCCTGCTCGTCGTTAGCGCATGACAAGCGGCATTGATAACATTTCTGGCAGCATGTGAAAAACCAATGAGTTTTTTCTTTTCTTTTCTTTTTCCTCATCCCAGTGTACACCATTTCTAGTTGCTTGGAAACAGCTGAAAAGTAGGAGTTTATCCATTCAAATATATAATCCTTCTTTATTATATATTGTTCATTCAACCTTGAACTCCAACAATGTTCCAACGAGCTAATTACTGACAATGTTGTATCAATCACCACGACCAGGCTTCCTCTGAACCAAGCCAATGAATTGTGAGTAATCTCCTGAAAATATGTCTTCTAAAAAGTCCATTTCTGTAAAACATGAAGACTGCTTTTTCTATTGGAAAATTAATTAACAAATGGAAAAGAAAATGACGAAACCAATTTAATCAAAGGCACAAAGGTCATACATACATATTAGTATTAAGAACTATTCCTTCCAAAATCACTCCAAATACCCACTGGGAACAGCCACAGGACACTTTCACAATAATGTATAACCGTTTCAAAGAAAGCTCAAACCATGCTCATCAATTGAATTATATGGAGAAATTAGATTTGATAATTCATGTATGCATATCGTATTTTTTTTCTTATTAATGGTATAAACATAAACACAACACAAAATATTAAATGTGTCAAAATCTTTAATATGAATACAAAATGTGTATTAAACATGTCGTATCATGTTTATTACACTATTTTTGTGTTTATCAAATATGTTATCTTCGTATCATATTTTTTTATTATATTCAAAATTATCAAATCTAATCAAAATCAATCATGAAGTAGAAAGTCAAAATGCATGTCTTAAAATGAAAGCTTATAACTTTTGTATGAAATTGAAAACCCAAGAAGATCAACATTCGTTAGATAACTAAATTATGTTATATATACATATATATAGTACTATTATTTAATTTAAGTTAATAATAAGAATAACAATAATTGATTAATTGACACCAAGAAAGAAAGCATGTAATGTCCAAAGGCCTTTCCTTTAATTAAATTCGTCCGCGTTTTTGCCAAAATGGCCAACGAAACGGAACCAAGGGAGAGTGAGTCACCACCAGCGCAGCAGCAGCAAATCATTCACATAAATAAATGAAGACCCACACCCTCACATGCTCAGTCAAGTTGGTCACCAGCCTAGCCCTACATTACTCTTACTTGTCAATTACATATCCTTTGCTTTGCCTTTGGGATTTCTATCTTCTTTCCAATAGCTGATCTGGTCTTATCATTAATTTCATTTAAGTTTTGATTTTTTTTTTATGGGTGTACTTGATATAGTAAAATTTACGATAACATATTATTAATAAATAAAATTTAAAAATTTTAAATTTAAATTTTAACATATAATGTAATCGTAAAATTTATTGTAAGATGTATACATTAATAATGCATCAAATATAAATTAATTATTTTATTAAAAAATATTTCATTTATCGTTATTAAATTTTTAAAATTTTATAAACGAAATTAATTAATTAATATATTTTTTTTAAAAATAAAAAAATTAATTAAAAAAATAAAATATATAACAATATCACTTTTAAAATTAAAAAAAAAAATCATCTTAAATTTTAAAAAAACGAACTCTTTTTTTCCCAAGGTGGGTTCAATACTTCAATTTGTCAAAGCAATCAATGCCGCAAAGCCCTTCACCACACGATGTTCTGTTCTGGTTTTATCTACTTTAAGTCATCGTTTTTTACTTGCCGACATACGTGGCACAGTTTAACCGATTTACCTGTCGCCATAGATTGCACACCCTGTCTATTTTAAAACATAGCAACCGTTGGATAAAAAAGAAAAAGATAGTATCCAAAATCAATAAAGTGTATACGCGTGAACACAGCGTAGGATATAAAAATCCACAGTGGATTTATAAGTGGCTATGTCATTTGATTTGAGCAAACGTTGCCAAATATAAATATTATTTGAGAATTGAGAGTTATCACTTATTGGTTACGAAATTATCGTTTCTTTTCACAGGCTATATACACCTATAAAGCTAAATTATGGCGGAGGAAGTGAAGAAGCAGGTTGAAGCTGAAACGCCTCCGGCTCCAGCGCCAGCCGTGGAGGCTCCGAAAGCTGAATCTGAAAAAAAAACTGTAGTTCCACCGCCATCAGAGGAGAAACCTGAAGAATCGAAAGCTCTTATAGTAGTTGAGAGTAAGTTTGGCTGTCACTCCCATCGTGTTTGTTTTATATATAGTCTCAATTTTCAACATCCAAACCAAATCATTGAATTTATAAGCTTTGTTTTAAGCTCCCGTTTGGTTACTTAATTATATTCTGTTGTAAACTGTAGAGGTAGCAAAAAGTTAGCTGTTTCAGTCATGGAGACAAAAATCAGCTGGAAATTAACACTCATCAGTGAATCTTTAATTTTTTTTTTCGATGATCTATTTGTTTAGAATGGGTTTTTTCTTTTCATTGATGATGGATTTATCTTCCTTTCTGTTTTCTTGGGTGAAGTAGTTTTTTCCTTTATGGTTTAGTAAACTTCTCTTTCAAAGTTCTTTTTCATCCAAACTTGGATTTCGAGTTTCCAGTCTTTTTTTTAGTTAAAATTCATATTCAATTTAGTGTCCAAAATCTCTTACAAGTATTAACTGATTTATGGAAAACAGAGTTCAAGACTATTTAGTATAAAACTTTACCTATGGTTGCTTTTTTAGTGGACTATTATTTTAGAAATATAATCCAATTTTAACACAAAGGAGGCAAAAAATAAAAGAGTAATCAAATTTCTTTTCCAGATTTTTATTTGTGTGAGTTTTTCCATGTCTTTCTTTTGTTTACCCTTTATGCACTAAACAGCTATTTGATCCCTTTGTTATACAGTTTCAACCCTGAACCTATGGAGAAAGACTTAACTTTTGAATAAAATAATTGAATTCTTCGAATGAAAATTAGCCTCCTAAGAAAAGTATAATTTTTTAAAAGTAGAATCTTGCTTTTGAGACTAGGCTTTTTCATGGGATGCTTAATTTTTTTTTTTTTTTTTTGAGCCGTATCATTTATTTACTTTTCTCAAATCAAAATTCATTACTGCCATGAATGGGATACTTTTGTTATAGTTGTTTTATCAAATTTGAAACTTGTCTTCACTCTGATGATACGTTTTATATTGTGAAGAATAGCCGATCTAACACTAAAGATTCTACTAGAATATGGTTAGGCTGGCAGGGTGCTATTCTATGTTACTCGGATTCAAGGTTGTGCGTCGCTATATGTCCGACATAATTGTATTTAATTTTTAAATTTTTTTTCTTCATATATTTGGAAGATCATATTTCATACTTATGTCCGAATATGTGTCAGACATAAGTATCAGATATGGATATTTTAAAAAAACAAAAAGTCCGGATAACATAGGTGCTATCTTGATTATTTTAACACTATGCCTTTTGTAAACATTGTTCCTCAATTATTATCGTGGGCATCTAATAATGCTTATTGGGCCCTTGTTTCATTATTTTTAAGTTGAAAGACTAATGTTGTATAATTATGCTTTGCTTAAAGTTGCTTTGACAACAGGACTTGTGCTGCTGCTGCACCTTGTCTTATTTACTTGCTTTTAATATTGAAAAAGAAACTTCAATTGTAGTGTTATATGCTGTCTGTATTGATAGAAATTCCTTTAAATCCTCAATTTGGTGATAGTTTTAGAGCAAGTTTACTATATTCGTCTTCAACCTGAGTTCTCTGGCAGTACTTAAAGAGTGAGCTTTGATTTAACTCAGATGATGTACCTATATTTTCAAGCCCACTTGCAACCAAAATTCGATCTCTTGGAATAAATTTACTTTATCCTTTTAATTTGTTTCTGTAGTAAATTAGATTGATCTAGACTTGAAGTGACCAGTCTTGTGTCACAACTTTAATTTTTTTTCATATGCTCATTGTCATCATTCTTCTGGTGGTTCTAACATTATTTTCATTTTGACAGAGGCTCCAGAGCCTGAACCAAAGAAAATTTCAGGAGGATCACATGATAGAGGTAAGTGTTTGCAATACTTCTCTGATACCATCGCTTTATTATCATCAGATACTTCTTGGTAATTTAATGACTTTATTTAGTTTTATGTAGCATATGAAAGGAGGATGTTTAAGATCTATCACTTCTTCTGTTTTTTCAGATGTTGCCCTTGCAGAGGTTGAAAAGGCAAAAAGGTTGTCATTCATCAGGGCATGGGAAGATAGTGAAAAGACCAAAGCAGAGAATAAGTAAGGCCATAAACCTTCTTTCATTTACACTATATTCATATTTTGCATAGAACTGAAATTTATGAATTGGTGTATGAGTTCTACAGTTGTAACTATACTAGTTATCTTTATAGTTTTCAATTTTTCATGATCTTCTATGAGGAGTTTAATTGCTAAATAATCTATCAACTTTACTGAAACTGGTGAGCAGGGCCCAGAAAAAGGTCTCTGTTGTTTTAGCATGGGAGAACAGCAAGAAAGCAACTATGGAAGCAAAACTGAGAAAAATTGAGGTAACTGGCCCTCTATTGCTTATTTTTCCATCCATACTTGAATTTCTTGATAATGTGAGGACGAATGGTTTAAACGCCTCTTTGATTCTCTAAATAATGTTATTTACTTGTTCTATTTTTCAGTAAAATTGAAACACCATGTTACATTAATATGACAATTGTGAAATTAGAGTTTAAAGTTTTAGGTTGAGAGCAGCTATTTGGATATACTTGGGAGTTCATTTATCATTTGGGTTTAATTCTAACGTGTGCACGTATTGGTAGGAAAAATTGGAAAAGAAGAAAGCAGAATATGCAGAAAAAATGAAAAACAAGGTAGCTTTACTTCACAAGGAAGCAGAAGAAAAGAGGGCAATGGTTGAAGCCAAACGTGGAGAAGAACTTCTCAAGGCAGAGGAAATGGCTGCAAAATTCCGTGCAACTGGACAAACTCCAAAAAAGCTCCTTGGGTGTTTCTGAAGTTACAAATTTCCGGTCTGGCATTGAAGCAATCATTGCACACTTTTCTTGTTTGTAGCTCCCCGTTTTCATCTGTATAATTATTGTCGGTTTCTATGTTGTTTTGTGTCTAAACAAAGTGGAAGATCACAAATATCTAATCTACCATTGAATGGGTTGATATAGGAATGCATTTTTTTGTTTCTTTAGAAACAAGGTTAAGGTTTTTAATCTGGGTTATGGAATTGATTAAAGCATTATTTACCTTTTACTTCTTTAAGAATTGAAGTTTGAGTTTTCTATCCTTTTGTTGGCTGCACAGACATGGTAGATAAACATTCTTTAAGATGTGCGTCAAACTTCTCCTTTGTCTGTGTGTTCAAATGGAAAGTCTGTTTCAAGTGTGAAAATAGAAATTGGAGAAGAAAGAAAGGGTGACTCCGTTGATGTCTGTACTTGATATATGTTCTCTCATTCCGATAGAATAATGACGGGTTCCTTAGAAATGGAAAAAAAAAAAACAAAAAACAAAAACAGAGAGAGACAGAAAGGGTGCAGTGAAGACGAAAGGGAAAGATTAATAATGGATTCTCTCAGAGAGAGCAGATAGAAATATTTTTGGGGAAAGAGGGGAGTAATGACTATGAAAATTACTTGCATGAGATCAATGTAGTACACACCATGAAATAACCCACCCACATTTTTTTTTTGTTTAGTCAAAAACTAGCTCCCTTAAATGTTGGGTCTGTTTGTTTCCTGTTTAAAATTATTTAAAAAAAAAAATGAAAGAGTGGAATAAATGTGAGAGTGGAGGGGAATGGTTGGCGGAATGGCAATGGTAAGTGTTTTCAGTTGATCAGAGTATAATAAATGTGGTCAATACAAAGTCAAAGAAAAGAAAAATTGGAAACAGCAGGCACAGGCCCAAGCCAAGCAGAAGAGTACGTTTACTTTAGACGCTTTGATTAACGACCGAGAACCGATAGAAGATGTTGATGTTTAAGTTCGGATTATAATTACAGATCTGCACTGCACATTCTTTGTCTTTACATATTCTTCATTAAAAAATCTATCCACTTGAAACCCAAACAAAACTACTACTTTACAAAATTCCCTGCCAAACTTTGATCAGCAATGGCAGAGATCTCAACATGATTCCCGCACACTTCACTCCAAATGACAGATCTGTCACCTAATGAAATTACAAAGTAGCAAGGTCTTAAACAAATTGAAAATGCGAATACGATGTCATCAAAGAAAAGCCAACAGAAATCATTTCTTTTTAAATGTCAGATGCTTTTTATTTATTTAAAATGACAAAGATGAGAGCAAATGCACCAACAGAAACAAAACATAGACTTCTCGCACAAAGGTACAACCTTAAAACAATTCCACGATGACCAGACAGACTAGCATAGAAGTAGGCAGCAGTACAAAACCATAAGTTAAACTAAACCAAAAGCAGGACTCATCTAAATTCTATCCTACTATCCTGTCAACGTTTCAGGACTATAGAATTTGAGAAATCGATAGAAGCATTCAGGGGTTACGTGCATACAGCATCAAAACTAAGAGTCTTCCACCAGCACCACCTAATTTTTAGAGTACGCACCCATGTGCCAGGGCAAACACGTTGAATGACCGGCTTCATTAATCCTAACAAACATGCAAAACATTGTACACCATCAATAATTGTGACATATAATTTGAAAGAGAACAAAGAACAATGAACAAAGAAATCATTTCATGCATGTAATCTAAAACTGGACATGAAGGTGGTTGCTCACCATTGTTTACCACTGTAGGCTAAACAGGAAACATCCACCATAAATCATCGACAGTAAATTGCCTGATCGATATGTGGAGGAATTTGCTTAATTTCAGTCCCAAGTTCTTGTTCAATCCTATACCTGTTAGAAAAGAAAGACCACATAACATTTCAATGAATCAGGAGAACCTCATTGTATACAGTACTATAGTTTTAAAAAAGTAAGATGTGGTAACATACAGGTTAAAGCGGTCCTCATAAGTGATCAAATTCACAGCCAATCCAAGATGGCCAAACCTTCCTGATCGACCAACCTGCTCATTAAGAGAATATCCATGAGGATTAGCAAAAAAAACAATGATAAATGTTACAACTTGCAAGAGAGAAAATATCTTAGCCAACATACTCTATGAAGGTATGTTTCTGCGTTCTTGGGAAAGTCAAAGTTAATAACAACATTCACAGCTTGGATATCTATACCCCTTGTAAAAAGATCTGCAGAAAGTATAAATACATCATTAGGAGATTATTCTTCATATAATGACTATCATAGAATGCTTATGAAGAGTAAAACCATTTTCTGCGCATGCATCGGGAACTAATTCTAAGGAAACTAACATGTGAAGTATGTTGGTTGAAATAAATAATTAAAGCCAGCAGTGTTGGGTTCAAATAAGTAGGTAATGTCTAGCAAAACAAAAGAAAAAGAAATAGAAGATGAAAGAAAATTAATGCCTAACACAAAAAACACAGCAAAAGAAAGTCCAACAAACTATATCAACTGTACAACACTCATTTACTTGTTAAGAAATCAAACTGCACATGAAGATTAGCTCATATCCCAAAAATACACAGCACGGCACAACATACCAGTACAAACGAGGTTCCTGCATGCACCATTGCGGAAATCATGAAATACTCTGTTACGATGGTCCTGAAGCATCTTTGCATGGATATAAAAGCAAGAGTACCCAAGTTCTGTAATTTTCTTGGCCAACAGTTCCACCCGATTCACGGAGTTGCAGAAAATGATCGATTGGTTTATTTGCAGCTGGAGATAAATAAAAATCACAACTCATCCAAACAAAGGAAAAGAGAGAAAACTAGACAAATGTTTTTTATAACATCAAACCTTAGAGAAAAGAGTATTTAGGCAGTGGACTTTCTGTCTTTCTTCCACAAAAGCATAATATTGTGTAATACCCTTCAGAGTAAGCTCATCCATTAGATTAATAATATAAGGTCTTTTTAGGTATCTGTCTTTAAAGTCCTTAACAGTAACAGGAAATGTGGCTGAAAACATCAAAATTTGACGATTTGCTGGAAGAAAACGTATCAGCTGCTCTAAAGAAGGTTGAAACTCTGGAGACAGAAGTTTATCTGCCTGAAAGAAACCAAAACATAAAACATCAGATTTTGAAGTTCATAAAGCTAAAATGAAGCATAAACAAGACAAGGAAAATAATCAAATACTTTCTCCATTCCACAAGTGTCTTGCTCCCTTTTTTGCAGAAACTTGTAAGAATTATTATGCAATTGACTCACTCAACTTCTGAATTCTAGTTCAAAAACTAGCATTTATATAAAGATAAGAATTTTTTTAAGAAAAATTAAAGGGTAATATGAGGACAGAATATAACAGTGCTCAGTCTTTACAGACAACAGATATGGGGACTCTGGGACCTTATGAAGTGAGCAGTGTTGTCAAGGGCGCAAGGCGCACTCTAGGCGCTAGAACCCTTGTATTGCCTTAGGCGCAAGGCGCAAAAAAAGCGCTCGCCTGAGTGAAGTAAGGCACAATATTTATGTGTGTCTATGCATGTATATATATATATATATATAATAAGCTTAAGATATATAATTATAATAATAAACTCTAAAAAGTGGTCTAGTTTATCTACAAAACATGCAATTTATTTTTTGCCCAATATGCATGATTTCCTTATGGTCCCATATCTGTTGTTGAATACTCAAATATTGAGAAGTGGAGAGTTTGATATTATCTCCTTTCTTACTAGTAAAAGTACATATAATGAAAAAAGTTGAAATTAAAGAAATTAAAGAGAACTTCAATCAGGCGAGCTTTTTTACGCCTATCGCCTTACAAAAAAGCGCGCCTAGGCGCACCAGGCTTGCGCCTGATCAAATGAGCCTCGTCCGAAAGGGTCTGAGGCGCTTTTGTTATCTAACGCTAAGGCGCAAGGCGTAGGCGCGCCTAGGCGCACGCCTTGACAACACTGGAAGTGAGTACGCACAAAGAAAACTTGAGGCATAACCACAACTAGGTTCAGAAACTTCATATTATATCAGTTAAATTTTCCAAAGAAAATTTTAAATTATGCACAATGGAGTATGCGGATACAACCTCAACTTACAATAAGAATAAGTATTTGCAATTATATTTAAATTCTTTAAGCAAAAAATCCAACAAATTACACAGCCAAAACAGTTGCTAGAATCTGGGCCGTTGAAAAGAAACCAGTACACTGTAAGAACAAAATGAACAGAATTAATACTTTCCCTGCCCATTCAATTGTGGCAAATATTTCCAAACTGTAAACCTCAGGCAACCAGAACCTATCCCTCATTCCACCCAACCAAAAAGGACAAAACCATAAATCACCGTTCACCAAGATACCAAGAAAAAGAACTTTCTTTCCTCCACATCTATCCAAAATACTTCTAACTTCATCAAATTCTCTCATGTTAAACTTGAAAGTAAAAAAAAAATTCAAACTAAAACAAAAATACGAAGAAACTACCAAATAATTACCTCATCCATGATAAGCATTGAACAATCTTTCAAAATGCAAACACCCTTTTTAGCAAGGTCTATAATTCTGCCAGGAGTTCCAACCAGCAAATGGACTGGTTGATACAATCGCATGATATCATCCTTGAGACTGGTACCTCCAGTTGTGACCATGACTTGAATTTGTAAATGCTTCCCGAGCTCCTTGCACACTTGTGATGTCTGAAGAGCCAGTTCTCGTGTTGGAACAAGTATAACAACTGAGCAAAAAACAGACATGTTGAGTAAAAATAAGTAACTGAACAGATAATTAATGTAAAATCAAAATCAAAGAGTGGCATTGATACCTTCTTTGTGCCAAAAGTAACATCATGAAATAGCGAAGGGAAATTGACTCATATCTCATATTAAGCCAAAAAGGGTTCAAATAAAGAACTTAATTTGGGCAGGTTTCAGAAAGACAAGTGAAAATTTATGCCTGGGGATGCAAAAAGTTGCACCTACTTGCAAGAAGACATAATGCATTCATTTCAGGAACTGGTACAAAAGTTTGACCCTCACTTGACTATGTTCATCCATGCCAATGCCCGTAATTCAAATTTCAGTTAACAATATGCAGCAAAACAGCACTCATGCATCTTCTGCGATATCCAATTGACAAGCAGATCAAGCAACTAGAAGAACAATAAACAATAGAAATGGCAAAGCTATGCAGTACCCATTACCATTTAACTGGACCTATAATTGATACACACAAACACACACAAAAAGTAAAAAAAAAAACGTAGATGCAGATCTAACCTTGAATAACATTGTTATCTTGGTCAATTTTTTCCAAGGCAGGAATGCAAAATGCTGCTGTCTTCCCAGTTCCATTTTTGGCTCTAGCAAGAATATCACTTCCAGTTAAAGCAATGGGAATACTCTCTTCCTGAATAGGAGATGGTCTTTCAAAACCCTTCTCATATATTCCCATAAGAAGTTCACGTTTCAGAAAATAGTCCTCAAATTCATTTCCTTTGGTAGCTGTCACATCCTGGCAGCAATTTAATAGGCAGATCAGTACATAAACATAGGGGTGAGCGTTCGATCGAATCAAGTCGAATCGAGTGAAAAAAATTCGAGTTAGTCGAGTTTACGAGTCCTATTTTGTCAACCGAACTGAATTTGAAAATTTAGCAAATCGAGTCGAGTGAAAAGAAATTCGAGTCGAGTCGAGTCGAATCGAATAAATTTATTCGAGTTAAAATAAATTTTCAATTATATTTAAGCATGATAAAACAAATCCTATAAATTTTCAATTATATTTAAGCATGATAAACTAAATTTTGGGTAAATGAAATTGTTCAATTCTCTAAATCAAAATCAATGAAAATGTAAGCAAATGTCAAAAGTTCAAGGCTTATAGTGAAATTTAAATTACTTACTCAACTAAAAAAATTAAAAATTATACAGATACCTGAATACATCTTATAACTAATATAATACCATATATAAATATTATTTTTCTTTATAAATTAAAAAAAAAATGAAAAAAAATTATTTACCAAATTTATTTTAATTATTATTAATTTCAATGATTTTGGATCATATTACTCGTAAAAGAGAGATAGAGACCGAAGAGAAAGAGAAAAAGGGAGGGAAACAGAGGGGGGGCGTTGCAGAGAAGAAAATTGAGTAAATTTGAAAAACATGCTGTCAATAATCAAATTATTGTTAAATGGTATAATGGATAAAAATTATTTGAAAAAGAGAAATAAACAATTAAAAATTATTATAAAATATATTGTAAAGACAAAATTACCCTTAATGAAAAAATCTATTTTTCTTTTCTCCTCCATTAAGAAAATATTATTTTTTAAAAATTGTAATTAAAAATAAATTTAAAAAATAAATATTTAAATATTTATTTTTTTTAATTTAAAAAAATAAAGAAAAAATAATTTTAGAAAAAATAATGTTATTTTTTAAAAAAATTTAATTAAAAAAATATATAAATAATTTTAAATTTAAAAAATATATTTTTTAAAATTAAAAAAAAATTATTTTCAGAAAACTTTATTTTTTAATTAAAAAATAAATTAAAAAATAAGAGAAAAAGGAAGGAGAAGGTTTTTTTATTAAGGGTAATTTTATCTTTACAATTTCCTTCTTAATAATTTTTTATTTTTATTTCCCTTTTTTCAAATAATTTTTACTCATTATACTATTTAACAATAATTTGGTTATTGACGCATGTTTTTCAAATTTACCCAAGAACATTAAACCCTTGTTCAAAACGACGTCGTTTTGGATTTTACTATTCGGATTTTCGGATAACTCGAACTGTGAAATCTAAATTCGAGCTAAATCATATAACTCGATTTTTTTATTCGAGTCGATCCGAAAACTCGAAAAACTCGAATAATTCGAACTATTTAAACCAAATTTTGAAATTTTAATCGGTTTTTTCGAATCGAGTCGGATTTTGCTCACCCCTACATAAACATGTAATTAAAACATTTGAAACATATGGAAATACCAACAAACCACTATCATGCCTCGTAATGAGATATATGTCACAAAAATAAGATGAAATGCTACCAAAGATGAAGTAATGCAAGCCTAAAATAGCACTACCAGAAGGCCTCAACATCAGAGAACTAGGTATCATTGTCCCCAAGTTAAAAACTTCGGAAATTGTCCATTTATAATTGTATATCATCATAGCATAATAGGAATTAAAAAAGAGTAATCCACTTATATTACCAGAATAACATACGAAAGCAATTTTTCCTTTACTATTCTAAAGAGCTGAGAAGAATTTTTATATTCATAAAGGCATGGTGATTATCTAGGTGAAATATATAAAAGCCCTCAAGGAATTTTTAAAATGATAATTCTGCTATACAATATCATTAACAAGGAAGTAGTAAATTCAACACCAGCACATATAT
Source organism: Fremontodendron californicum (assembly GCA_030761205.1). Classification (NCBI taxonomy): domain Eukaryota; kingdom Viridiplantae; phylum Streptophyta; class Magnoliopsida; order Malvales; family Malvaceae; genus Fremontodendron; species Fremontodendron californicum. The sequence continues at coordinate 1,926,366 of JAULJL010000015.1, read as the reverse complement.
CATTTATAGAAATACCTCTGTTTTGTAGCGTGTATCTGATGGCGGTATCTTTAGCCTTGCCTTCCAATCTTGTGAACTGAAAGAGGAGGGAAAAAAAAAGAGGTAAATAACTGTGAAACCATACACAATAAACATGATATGTTTGTTGATATGTTTGTTAAAGGAAAAAGGCAGGACAAGAAATTCCATTTGTAAAAAAACCACCTAAAGGTTAAGTTTCAATCTATAGCATATACAAGAAAAATCACCAACTGATAGTTACATAAAAAGTTAACAGTCTAAAAAACAAAGAAGTAAAGAGTAAGCACAAAAGCAATACATAAATTGTCCTTCCCTCATCAAGTCCTTTCCCTCTATAATCGAGTACTTCCTAACAAAAGGAAAGTTCGGTACTAAATCAAACCCTAGAATTATTGCCTAAGGTGATTTAGAATAATCAAACGTGTAAATTCGTCTATTATTGAAGAGAGAAAATGCCACAAAATACAATAGAAAAAAGATTTTTCATAAACACAAATAACAACAAAAAAGAAGAAAAGGGACCTAGAATCGACGGCTTCAGATTGTACGGTCTTCTCGACCTCATCGACGATACTGGAGTCATTGCCGCCGGGCAACAGGTTTCGCCTGAGCCACTGCTGTTGATGTTGTTGTTGTTGCTGCTGCTGATATTGTTGTTGTTGTTGTTGTTGAAAGTGCTGGTGATTCTGCACCATATTCCTCTGCACGTAGTGCTGTTGCGGAGGCCTCGACTGAAAGCTAGGGTTCGCATTTACTCCGCCGCCCCGGCCAACGCCGATCCCCGGTGGATATCTCCCTCTACTATTCATATCACAACCCTAAACTCCGAAAAACCAGATTCGAAACCCTAGAAAACCCGAAATCTGTACACAAGTACAAAAAAATCGAAGACTGGGATTTCTTACAAAGGGGTAATGCCGTAAATAGTGGCAAAACCGAGGGTCGTCCTAAAACAAAAGAAAGAAGATATGTTTTGTTAGTTGAAGAAAAAAAAAAGGTTAGATCGTAAATTTAAGTGAAAAGTGAGGGTTCTGTTGCGCAGATCTGTTGAAAGGAAGAAAAAGAATGAAAGTATTTTTGGAGAAGAAATCGAATGATTTGGGTTTTTGATTTTTTTTTTTTTGGGTGGCAAAGGAGAGAAGTTAGATTTTAGAATGAAAAGAGTAGAGAAAAGAAACGGGTTGGCTCATAGTCGTTCTCGTTTCTGAGAATGCGATGAAAATGAAAAAAAAAAAAAAATAGGGCATCCGGATAGATAATTATTTTTGTCGTTTTGTAAATTTTGATGTATTGTCCCTCTTGTTTTATATATATATATATATATATATATATATATATATATATATTGCCCACGACAACTAACTGATTTTTTTTTTGTTTGGTTATTTTTCTTTTTAAAAAAAACTCTTTGAGAGAGTCTTAAATTTATAATGTACATATTAAATTTCTGGTTAAAGTTATTAGTTTATTTAGATAAATTTTATATTTTAATTTGGATTCAAATAAGTTATTGATTTTTAATTATATTTAAACAAATTTTTATATAAATTAATATTTTATTTGAACTAAGAATTTATTTTAAAAAATAAATATATAAAAATTTATTTGAATATAATAAAATATAAAAATTTATTAAAAAATAAAATAATTTAGAATTTTTTTAATATTTTAACTTAGATTTTTTATAACTCAAGATGTTTTTTTTTTTTTAAATTGAACTTTTAATACATAAGATGTGATTAATTTTTTGTTTAATTTTTTAGAAGTAACAAAGATGGTCTAAAAAGGCTTGCAAGATAGTCGGTGATTTTATATTCCCCACCAAAGTGGGATATACATAAACTTAAATTAAATTACATTAATCAATAATATATACTATTTACATAAATAAATAAATAAATAAGAAAGCTTAGCAGGGAAGGTGCTTGGTGAGTCAGGAGTCAGTGAGTCAGGACAATGTTGGTGTCTTGGTGAGCTCAAACCTCAAAAGCATAAAGCAGCATTATATTTTGGAAATTCTTAATGCATTATTATCGAAACTTAAGGGAGTTTACTGTAATTTACACCAATCAAAGGGAAGGGAGAAAATACTAGAGTTAAGGGGGGGAAACAAAAAACAGATTCATGATTGAAGGCTTTTTGCCTGACTGGTTCTAGTTGTAGGGCCAGATAAAATCAAATTGTTGCCTCCTTTTCTGTTTTCTAGTAAATAATCTTTTTTTCCCTTATTTGCCTCGGATTGAAAAGAAACGGAAAAAAAAAAAAAAAAACCTATATTAAAATATTTAAGATTGTACTGCCATTGGCTACAAAATAAGATGATTCAGCAAGCTTAACTAATAAATTCGGATACCCACATCCAACCTTTTTTTGGGATAAAATCTCGAAATTTTTGGATTAAAAAAATAATATTTCACTGCGAATTTCCATAATAAGTATAGGTATTTATAAATCAAGTCGAGTTTAAATATAATATGTTTGCTTAAATTTAGTTATGATATATATTATATATTAAATATTTGTAATATCTTTTTTTTATTCATAAGATACAATTTTTTTTTGTAACAATAAAAAATGCCCCCGGATTAATCCACTCGAGTAAGATTTGAGTAACCCAATGAAATTTGCTTAATACAGCATAGAGTTGAGTCACCCAGGTTGCATATAAAATCTAGACAAAAACCTGGAAACAATTCAATGTATATATTATCAAGCATGCAGTTTGTATGAATTGCATAAAACAAGCCAATCCAAAACAAAATGTGAACATCAGACAAGAAATTAAAAATTCAACTTTGATGAGATGGTCTGCCACAGCCAATCAAACTAGTATATTGCAAAAGCTCTAAACAAAGGTCATGGTGGGGAATTATAAAGAACCAATGGTGTTCTAATTTTTAATTAAGATTTCTCTTCAGAGTCGTCTTGATCAGCCACAGCTTCCAGATCAGGTTGATTTTCAACAAAGTCGGAAGATGCAGAGGAGTTATTTCTCTTGTGTGAAGCAGCCTGGAGGACATGGTTGTAGTTCCCTTTCTCCATGAAAAGCTGAGCAAAATGATGCTTGCAGTAAAGGACCCCATCGAGAGCAGCATATGAAGAGTGTGTCAGAGTACAACCTCCATGAGCGCACCTGAAGCATGACTTGTGGAAACATTCCCCTTCCATGGTAACCTGTCGCAACAATGTGAACCAATATATATATTTGTAGAAAATACTGACAAATTGAAACGATAAAAATTAATAGACTGTAAAATTTACGAACCTTCTCCAATGGGTACACTGTTTTCTCGCAAGCGGCGCACTTGTCTTGGGTTCCAGAGAACATGGATGAAAGTTTGCTGGGAGTCCTAGTCTGTTGTGTCATAAATATAAATCAATTGGAAAAATAAAAGTATTTTGGTCCATTTTAATAGTACCAAAATTGTTGGTTTTTCGACTGGATATTTGTTCCTGTTAGAGTCAGGGAATGTCTTGAATTGACAGAAAAAATCTACAGTTTAAATGTAGTTTTGCCTTGGCTAGAAGTCCCAAATATTCAGTAGGTTTTTTTTTTTTTTTTGTGGCTCAGAATGGAAATTAAAATGCTATATTAATCCGATCCAAATATAAAACATATAAAAGCAAGAAAGACATACCAGCTCATTTGGCTTCTCGGACTTCACTGCAAAAGTAATCATTAAAGAAAATTAATGTTGTTAGCCTTAGCCATACAAGCTAAAAATGAGGATAAGAGGAGGGAAGGGAAAGCAAAAAAACCCGCAGATAAGACGGGTCTTACCCTAAGTTATTCGGATTCGGGTGAGTGTAAGATATGAGTATGTGTCACAGATATTCTTAATTTTTTTTCATATATTTAAAGGATTATACTTTATATTTATGTCTGAATATGTGTCGAATAAGAAAAATAAAGAGTTGGGGTGATCATATAAGTCTTACCTGTTTGGAAATTCTTGCTGAAATTGCCAGATTCCTTGAATAGTTGCTCGAAATGAGGCTTGCAGTACAGGACTCCATCCATGGAGGAGTAGGTGCTCATCTGTGAAAGACACAATTAACATGTTCAAGTTGTTAACAAATTTGTCAACAAAAGCATTTACACCAATGAATCATTTCATAGCAACTAGAAACCAACCTAAAGTTTAGAACAAGAAAGAAAAAAAATTTAATGAAAAAATTGACATACCACAAGATTTCCCTTGCAATGGGTACATTTGAAACAGGTTTTATGGTAAGGCACTCCTTCAAGAGTCAAGATATCAACCACATGGACAGTCTTATCACAAGCCTTGCACTTGTCCAAAGTTCCTGTGAATGCCATTTTTTTCTTTTGCTTAAATTTGTTTGAGCTCGGAAATCTCTTTGAAGATGTTATTATAATATGCAAATTCAACAAATTCCGAGCTCCGATGAAACAAGCAGGAACTTTTGGACAAGAAAACAGCTTGCCCTTTGTTGTGGGTTACGTCTGACAAATGAGAGCAGATATAAAAATTCCTTGCTCTGTTTATAAAAAAAAAATTAAAAAACTGTTATATATCAGATTATAACGTACTTGACTTCTTCTTCAGCCTTTTCTTGCAATGGCGAAAATTAGATTGTGTTGAGCTGTAATTGGCAGACACGTGATTGGAGATCCTTAAATTATGTTAGAAATGTGGATGGAATAGCATTGAACTGGAGAGAAACAAGGTTTTGTGCTTTTGACTTCTTCAAGGGAAATTTGGATGAAGAAAAAAAAAATTGAGAGCCAGCCAACTATTTTTGGTAATTAGACTTGGTGGTTCTCATGTTTTGATTATCTCGCATATAATAATGAACCAAGATTCGAATAAAATCAGATTATTTGGAACCAACCAGCCATTTGATTTGAAATTGCTAGCACGTATATTTGTGAAGATTTGTGCCATTCAAATGAAATAAAAAGTACACGTAAAAGTATACTATAGTAATCTCCAATTCAATTCGAGAGGATACACTTACAAATATAAAAATAATTTAATTTTATATATTTTTATACGATTTATATTTTTTTAATTTAATCATCGTATTTCATATTTTATTTATGAAGATTGAATACGTCGAATTGCGAATAAATTAAAAATATTTAATTATTTTTTATGTAAAAAATTTTAACTGTTAAATATATATAAAAAACGATATTCTCGAATGATATGATTGAGAAATTGGATCGATTCGAAATTTTATGTGTACGTCAAGTACAATTTTATTACTAAATTCAACAATCAGTTTATCAAAATATTAATTATACGTAAAATTATAAAAACATATAAAATTAATTAATTTTACATATTAATGTAAGTTTACCTCTCATCCAATTTTAAAGTGAGAGAAACAAACAATTATTTGTTGAAGCCAAATAGATTTACAAGTATTTTAAAACAATTGAAATGTAAAATTAATTTGGTTTGTTTAACAAAATGGGTCAAGACCCACTTTCTATTCAACCGGGTCAATTTTAGGCCGAATCTGATCAGAACAGAGCTGACTGCTAAGGACCTGAGGTGGGTTACTCTTCAGCCACCTCCCTTTCTGTTTGGTTGCTCAAAACGGTATTATTATTATTATTATTTTTAGGGTATTTACACCACTAAACACTGGCTAGTATTAGTTAGTAGATATGCTCATGGATCGGACAACTCATTTGGTCCGACAAATTTAGTTTGTATTAGGTCGGATTTGGATAGGTGTTTTGTGATTCGAGTCGATCCGACTTGGATCACTATTTTTAAAATAAAATATTATTTTTTATTTAAATTTAATTATAAAAATATATAAATATTTATATAAAAATAATTTTTTATTTTTTAATAATAAAATGAACAGTAACTTTGGATGGCTTGGGTCCGCCCAAAATCAAATTTGAGCAAGCAAAATAAAAAATTTTCGAATCCCTACCCAGAAGCAAGTCTTTTAGTTAGTTATGGTCATTATTTCTATTTTGCTTTTTTAGCTAGCTAGATGGATCACTTTCGCTTAATTCTAGATTTGGTAATTTTTTTAACTAAACTCAGTTACATGATACATCATTTAAATATAATACAAAAAAATAATTAAAATATAATATAAAATATGATACAACATGAAAAATAACACGAATATAACATAAATAAACGAACGTGTCAACAATTTATATAATATAATAAAAATTTATATAAATATATAATGCCTTAAACATAATTATAATACAAAAAATAACACAAGCACGATATAAGTACAGGGATTATTAAAGTCACTCTCTTTTCAATTCTAAAAATACCTAACATCTAATTATATATTGATTCTTAAGTTTAGGGTTTTTAGGATTATGACTATAATATGACACTTTGAGTTTGGCTTTTGATTTGTCTAGATTTCGAGAGATTTATTTTGGACATTTAGGTTAACTTTCTGGAGGGAAGTTTGGGTTAAAATTGATTATATAATTTATCTATATTAATTATAAAGTTTTTTTTTATTGAGGTAGTGTTACGAGTTAAGTGATTCCAAATCAATTAAAGAAATTACATAAAAATCAAATTAAAACTACAATAATAAAATAAATTAAAACTATTTAGGTCTTTTACCACTAAAAAATTACTTATCCTTTTTAATATCTTTTAATTAAAAAAATTCACTAAAAACTATCTAATCTATTTTTAATTTATTATCCTTTTAATACATAATATTTTTTAAATATAATTTTTCACCCACGTAATGGGTGTGATAAATTATAATATGATTAATGTAAATAAAAAATCAATTAATGATAATTACTAATATATAAATGTTCTGAAAATGATTTTAAAACTTAGATTTACTACATGCAATATTTTAAATATAATATCCTTATATATAATCATTAAGTAAAGTATGATATAAATTATGATTTTTGTTATTAATAATAGAATGATATTTTAAGAATAAATATTTTAATAATATGAATATTACTATATTTTATATCATGAAATATTTACATACATTAACTTATATAATAGAATATCAATTACACATGTAAATATGTTCGTGATATAAATTCTATAATTCATGAAAAACTATTTTTAATTTTTGAAATTATTACTGTTAACAAAATATAATTAGATTAATAATAGCATACATTATAATATTTTCAAATAATAAAAAAATACTCTCGCGAGCAAACCAAAATCATATTTTTATGAATTATATAAAATGAATAAAAAAATGAATTACATAAAATGAATAAAAAAAATCATAAAAAAAATTTATGTAGATTTTGACACATTCGTATATTCGTGTCGTATTCATGTTATTTTGCATTTCGTGTTTTAATTATTTTTCTCATGTTGTATTTGTTTCGTATAATCATGTTGTGTTCAAAATTATTAGGTCTAATTGACACTATTTAAATAACTCTCAATTTTGTGTCACGTGTCGTCGTGTTCGTGTTCATGTTACTTTTTTGTGTTATAATTGTATTCAAGGTATACAAATTTTGACACGTTGATAATTCGTTTTATGTAAATTTTGACACGTTCATCTATTTTTTGTGGCGTGTTGTGTTCATTTTATTTTTCGTGGCGTGTCGTGTTTTAAGATTATGTTCGTATCATAAAATTATTTTTAAAATTTCTCAATAATTGAAAAACATTAAAGACTTTTTATTGATATTTTTTTCAAAAATTTTCTTAAGGTGAAGAATAATTTAACAATTTCTTCAAAATATGGGTGAATATTTTGAAAATTAATATATAAATGTTGAGAATTAAATTCAAATAATTATAAAAATTTATAATAAATGAAAATAATGTATACATACTATTAATAATATTTAGCTCAATTTTTATTTTATATTAAAAAATTATGATTTTAAATTATTAAAATAATTTTAAATTTTTTTAATATTTTACTAAGTAATTGTAATTTTATTGAAAATTTGTGAATTCAAATTTTATAAAAGAAACTGTGACCCGGGCGTAGCCGGGAGAACATTCTAATTACAGATAATACTGGTTAGAGGGTTGAAGACAGGTGGTCTCTGTCGGTAAAAGCCAATTAAGTTAATTTAATGGTTTCACTCAACAAATAAAACAATAAGGAGAAGCCATTAATTGTATAATCCAGTAATAAATTAGGAAAAAAAGAGAGACCAAATCCACTTATAAAAACAAATACATACTAACCCTCGACGTCTTTTTAACTTGTACTTTTATATATCACTGATACAAGTCTTGGTGACAGCAGTTGCAGTTGGCTTGGTTGCTCATTTTGTTGCAAGGTAGCCCTGGACCAGCTGCAACCCTCTTCAACTGTTGTGTCCTGTAAGCAATTAACATACTAAAGCAAAAGATTTGGATGCTTTCTCCTAGTTGAATATGTTTTATATTCATCTGCAGCGTCTTCAAATCTTTGAAAAATTGAAAGATAATTGGAATTCTAGTATAACCTGATTGCATCAGAATTTATCATTATCTTTATATTTTGTTCTTTTACAATAACATACATACATACCTACCTACCAACCAAGATAATAAAAACTAGTGGCTCCATTTGATGGATATATAATTGCAGGTGTTACAGCAGCAAGGTGAGAATAGTATACTTGGAGCAATGAATATATATTACAAAGTAATTTCATGATTTTGTTTTGATGCTTTAAATTTGAAACATAAGTATGGATTAATTGTTCCCAAAGACCAATTTTTCTATCGAAATATATATTATAATATATATGGGCCAGGCCTAGTCGGTTAATATACATTAAATCAACCCAATCCAAATGGAAAAGTAATTATTTTTTAAATTTGTGTTTACTCGTTTAATAGTTTATTTTTTAAAATTAGTGTTCTAAAAGAATTAAGATATTTGTTTTGTTCAAACCATGTAGAAATTGATTTTCAGATTTCAACAAAGAAAAGAAAAGGGTAATATTGGAATTTAAGAGTACATTACATTGTCTATATAAACCAACCTAACCTTTCAATAAGTTTTAATATACTTTAGAGTTTACACTTTTTGCTATTACCATTTACAAACAGGGTTGCTTTAGGTTTCTTTTTCTTCCTATTATTTACAAACAGCGTTATCCTATTATTCATCCTTTGCGTTTTTCTTATTATTGTTTCTTATTATTGTTCTTCATCCTTCCTTGTGCTTTCAAAAGAAAGTTTGTCAACCAAAACTAACCCAAAAATTATGGAGGAGCTCGGAAAATCCAGCCGCATACCTAAGCACATGATCAGGAGAAAGACTCAATCTGTCAAGTATACCGATTCTGTTGATCTAGAAAATTTTTGTGTAGCAGCTACTTATGAAGGTTGGTTACTGTATAAACAACGTCAATGTCAATCTCAACAATTACCACCAAGTAGAAGAAAATACAAGAGAGCATTAGACACTGGATGTTTCTTGTGGAACCCCAATTCCCTTGAAAAAATTAATCTTCCTAACCTCAATATTCCTAACTTTCATAATGAATTTATACATTCTAAATGTATCTTTACCGCATCACCTAGGACACCACAATGCTTAATTTTTTTCTTCTTCAAACATGTACCTCGTGTTTTATTTTGTCGACCCGGTGATAAAAAGTGGACGAGTTATGCTTACATTGAAGATGACAGGAGCAGTCTCTGCGATGCGATTACATGTGATAAAAGAGTATATGCTTTTAACTTGTTAGAAGAATTAAGCGAGTTTGAAATTGATCCTGAACTTAGCTTCAAACGGTTTAATGCAAGACTGCCGGTAGCTTCTCTAGTTGCCGAGATCCGGTTGGTTGACTCTTGTGGCGAATTGTTTCTTGTTCAGAGAAAGTCAATAATCGACATTGAAGTATTTAAGATGGATTTTTCCCAAGACAAATGGGAAAAGGTTTTAAACTTGGGTCCCGATAGAAGCTTTTTCTTGATAGGTGACTATTCAGCATCATTCTCTGCAGTGGAATTAGGCATCAGCATTAGCGGTAATACAATCTATTTCACCGACAATGATGATGATCAAAGTTTGTATTCATTGAGCTTGCCTGATAAGAGGTTATCCGTTTGGAAGAATCATCCAAATTCAGGAACCCTTTGGGTTTTACATGATGAGATGCTGCCTACGTTAAGGTAATTATATGTTTTAAAATGTTTTATTGTATGTTTTACGCTGCCAATAACTTGGAGGTTAAATTCAATACTTGTTGCTTTCCGTTTAGCATCCTGGTGATTCACATATTTTCGGATTTACTTCATTCTGTTGATAATAATTAAGTACTCCACTTTGGCTTTTATTTGGGGAACTTTGACTGACTAATTACTAGAGTCCAATTTATCTTCCAAGGAATTTGACCCTTTGCAATTCTTCTCTTTATAAATACATTTATAGGAAGCAGATTAATACCTGGAAACTGAATATTTGATTCACAAAACATTAAAAGAAAACCCATATTTTTGCAAACAATTAAGCCCACAATTTGGGTGTCACAAATTTTGTCTACCCTCTTTGACAAACTTAATGAATATGAATTTGGTGGCCTCCTATATTTTAGGAATTTACTTTTGTTTATGATGGAAAGAAAAAACAAACACTTTTTATTACATTTATTGATAATATGAAAATTTACTTGGAAATTACAAATTTTTTATTAATTAGTTGTTTGCTCGCAGGTTCCCTGATAAACCAAAATGTTATGGGCAAATGATGAACGAAGATGAAAAGATTCCGAAAGATCATCGAACTATTCAAGAAAGTACAGATGAGTACAATAGAGATGATGAAGATAAAAGTGAATGCATATGGTTCCAACTACCAGCAGACGTACAAATATTTATTGCTCAACATCTTCCCACAGTACTTGATCATATGAACTTTCGAGCAACATGCAAAAAGTGGAGATCTTTGATCCTTCCTATCCGGTGGAAGGCCAATCACGAGGGCGTTCCATTCAGATATCCCTGGCTCATGTTTTCACAAGGAGAAAAGGGAATGTATAATTTATATGATCCAATTGCCAACTTGATGCATTGCATTAATATTCCCGAATTTGAAGAATGTCAAATTCGCTTCTCTAACCAAGGTTGGCTTCTCCTATCAAAGTCCTCAAGATTAATCTTCTTCTTTGAACCTTTTACAAGAACAAAGATTCAACTTCCCGATTTGAGGAGAATGGACGAGGTTGATGGATTTTGTTTCTCGGATACACCAACTTCGTCAAACTGGCAAATATGTGGTATCGGGCATTCAGATCAAATGGAAATAAAAGTATGGTATTTGCGTTCAGGTTATGAGGACTGGACTTTTCACACAATTATTTCCGAAACACTGCCTTATCCTTCTTTCACCAATCCTGTTTTTGATGGCGAATGCTTTTGTTATTTGGGAGAAAACGGAAGCCTTATTCTTTTCAAATTCAAAGAGACATATTTTAATTGGCATATTGGATCTTCAGCATCACGCTACTTCTCCAACTCCTCGCGCAGGTTTTTGATTTCCTATGAAAACGAACTGATTTCAGTGTTTCTTGATCAGGGAAGGTGGACACATGTAGTTAAGCTAGATAGAAGAACAGACAAATGGGTTGCAATCAAAAGTTTGGAGAAAGAGATTTTGTATTTGAGTCAAACGACATCTTTGGTTGTAGAAGCAATGGACCAAAATATAAAGAACACAATTCAGTTGTCCATGTTCAGTGACATCGATGATAAAGGCAGTAATATTTCTTATTCTTTGAAGAACCGGAGATACCAAACCTACAAGAGGAATCAAGGGTATTCACCACTTGCAGATCTTTATGATACCAAGGAATTATTATTTGGCACTTGGATTCAACCTTTGCTGGCGCCTGAGATGTTAACGTCTGATTGATTTTGATTAGGTTTTTAATGAATATAGGTTTTGGTTTTAGTAAATTTTCATTTGTTTTTGCTTTTTTTTTTTTTTAATTTTCATTCGTTATTTGATAATATTGGTTTTGATTTTAGTAAATTTTCATTTTCATTTTTTTTTGTTTTTTGTAGAAGAGGTAACAAAACAATGGTAGAAGTGCAATGCTGGTGGATTTTATATAATTTTTTTTATTATAATTAAATAATTAGAATATTAGAAGTAAAATATTATCGGCGGATACAGTCTCCATTCAAATGACTCACATGAAACAGAATCAGTAGCTTCCACTCGTTTCAAAGACGACTGCTTATGAGACTATCCGGTGGAAAATCTCATTCTACAAAACAAAAGATCATTTTAGTAAATTCAAATACTATTCGTAATTTCTAAATTTTAGATGTCCTAGGTTTAGATGTAGAAATTTTAGTTACAATGATTTTGATCCCAGGATTGGATTGAAAACTCGGTCCCCGAAGAAAATGAGGAAAAGTATGGCGTATAGTGGTTGTTTAAGTTCAAATTTTGTTTTCAGAGGAAACTTTAATAGTCGATTGTGCAGTACGTATCCGCGAGTATATCACTGTTTTATGGTCTACATGATGTGTTGCAAGTAAGATGAGCTAGGTCTCGTTGTCAAGGTAATGATTCTTTAGCTAATTATGCTGATGGGAATGGTCGGAATGTAGAATTTGCGGAGAGTAGTGATAAGAGTTGAGTGGTACTGTATCAAATGGTTTTGGGAGAATAAGAGAGAAATGTAAGTGGTGAAGCGGAAACACCTAGTTTGGATGAGTTGAGAGAATTGTTGAAGAAGGCAATGAAGGAATTGGATGTGGCACTTCTTAACAGTTGGATGTTTGAGGAAAAGGCTCAGAAAATATCAGAATCTGAGATAGCCTTGAAGGACGAAGCAGCTAGTGCTTGGATTGATGTTAATAACACACTTACTATGATTCAAGATATTGTGAACGAAGAGTGCGATGCTAAAGAGGCTGTTCAAAAAGCAACAATGGCACTATCTTTAGCTGAGGAGCAAGGCTTCAGGTGGCAGTAGACTCATTTGAACCTCTGAAAAGGGGAAATGACTCCCTATAAAGTTGTGGAGAGAGTGATGTGGAAATTGATATTAGGGAAGATAATGAGCACCATTGGTTGCACAAGATGAGATTAGAGAATGTCAGGAGAAGGTGGCAAATTGAGAATCAGAGTTAAGGCACTTGCAGAGTAAAAAGGAGGAGTTGCAGAAAGAAGTGGATAGATTGAATGAGGTTAGTTCCAGCTTTACATTGAATCTCCATCATTATGAGAAAATATTAAACCTGTACCCTCACTTTGATTTTTGCAGCTATCTGTTGAAAGGTTAAGTTCCATGAAGAAATATGTTTTTGGATTAGGCTCTTCCCAGGTGACTGAGAAAATAAAATTTCTATTATGGTCACTTGTGTTTTAATAAGTTCTTTCAACTTATACTTTTATGTGATACAGCTCCTGGTGACAGCCGATGCAGTTGGCATGGTTGCTCATTTTGTTGCTGGGCAGCCTGGTCCAACTGCAATAAGATTTTCGAATTAGATCGCACGATCCGAATCGCGGATCGTTTGTGATTCAATTAGTGATTGGGAATGGCCTGGCATTATCTTCAACTGCTGTTGTCCTGCAGGTAATTAACATAGGCAGATTTTGCTTCAGATTTCATTAATTTTAACATTTTGTTGCCACTACTCTTGTACTACATGAAGAAAGGAAAAAAAAGATAGTGAGACAAGCTTCCTAAAGCAAAAGATTCGAATGCTCTTCTTGTTGAATATGTTATACGTATCTGTTTTCCTCTTATATTACTCTGCAGCATCTTAAAACCTTTGAAAATTAGAAGATTAACTTGGATTCTTGCCATTTCTTTAAAAATCCACCTAATAGGTTTGATATAGTATGACTATGTCCTGATTGCATCAGACTTTATCATTTGTTTTTATTTTTATATTTTTCTTCTTTTTACAATAACATACCTATCATAGAAGATAATGAAACCTCACGGCTCCATTAGATGGACATATAATTGATGTTGTCTTCATTTTGTAGGTGTTTCAGGAGCGAGGTGAGAGTACTTCGGACCATGGACGTCCTATCCTATGATCTTGAGAAAAGGGATTGGCTTCTTGTTTATAATTGAATTTTGCTGTCAGTGATAATAGTTCTTCATGCAGTTATTATCCAAATGAACATCTTCATAACTGATGCATGTATCCCTGCTTCTGCTTCTTCTTCTTCTTCTTCTTCTTCTTTTTCTGTCCTTTTGTTTTTTTAATCGTCTTTCCCTATCTTCTTGTTTTAAACTGGCATCTTTACAGTTGAAGTAAGCAAAAGATGAAATTAGACGTCTACCCAGTATGAGACGGTAATGGTCTATGCACTTAAGCCATCTAGCTCCCGTAGTGCTTAAAAGGCTCTATGAATGATGCAAAGATAGTCGTACAAAGGGCTGAAAATGGGTGAGAAGAGAAGAGAAGAGAACTGATAAGTGGATTAAACTTATCCATAATTTCATTTACACATGTGTTTGTTAAATTAAACTAAGAATACTATTTCCCTAATAATATGCAACATTTGTTGAGGGGAAAATGAAATGATACATAAATTTTAAGAGCTTTCCTACTCTTTGCTATACCTGGAAATCTAGAACTGCTTCCCCTGCAGCAAAGATTGAGACAGAACACAGGAGTCAATCAGTTTACTCAATGCCATTGTGTTGTTCAATTTGATCTCATCCTTAATATGACAAATTCTATGCAATCTCAAGTCTTATCAAGAGAGGATGGGCATTGCATTTGGGTGGGAGAGACAGACTACTAAACTAAAACTTCTGGGAGGAAAAGCCAAACTATTTAACCCCCTGATCTTGGGTAAGCTTTATACCTCCCAGACTACTAAACTGAAATTTGTCTAGAAGTGAAAATGTATATAGTAACTTACCATGCATTCGCTTAACAAACGGATCCCCCTGATCTTGGGTAAGCTTTATACCTCCCAGACTACTAAACTGAAATTTGTCTAGAAGTGAAAATGTATATAGTAACTTACCATGCATTCGCTTAACAAACGGATCAAATTCCATGAAATTCTGTCTCTCCATGAGAAGTGGGCTGAGCCTAAGGTAAGTAAAAGATGAAAAATGTCTCCCATCTGGATCATTTACTGGCTTGACATTGTCCAATATCTTGTTATAGCTCACCCTATCATGGCAAAGAAGAGCATTCTCACTTGCAACTGCAATGCAAACATCCCATGCAGCATTCAGCACCTGAAACAGACAATTACTAAGCTTCTGGATTTGAATAAAGAATCTGCACTATATTGGATTTATAGTAAATGTAGTAAATGAATTTCTAAATTGCTAGTTTTTTCCAAAGAAAAAGTGTTCCTCTAGGAGAAAGGAAAAAGTAATAGCAAGTAAATATTCAGGCTTATCAGGAGCTCTCAAAACCTCACCTGCCAGACTAAACCCTGAGGATCTGCCAATGCTTCCCGCAAGTCTTCATGCTGCTCTAAAAAATGCAGTTCAGCACATGCAAAGTTTAAAGCAGCTCCATGCTTCTGTAGCATTGCTGCTATTGCAATATAGCCATCTCGATTGCAGGGATTGTAGAATCCAGCAGTTAATTCAGCAGCATGACTGGCTGTTTTGTACCACCAGTGAATACCTGGCAGCTGCTCAGCAATTAAAACATGGAAAAAAAAAAAAAAAAAAAGAATACTACATAACTTGAAGAAACAACTTCAAAAATTAGTTTTCAACAGGTAACAAACTTTGCATTCAAGTTAACGTAACAGCAGGAGGAAACCTCTAAACAAATCAAGGGGGAAGGAACAAAAAAAGCATAGGAAGAGAAAGAAGGGGGGAGAGGAAGAAGTACTCTTCATTTGCAGATTAAAACGATCTTGTCAAAATGGATATGTAGCATTTAATAACAGCTGTAAAAATAGAAAATGTAAAAGCATGTTACACAAAAAGTTTTCCTTATGTAATTTCATTATGATCAAATGCCCCATTTGAGAATAAGATATCTCATCAATTATAATCTTCAGATGCCTATAATTACTTTAAGCATTCATGTTAAAGAATAAACTCTTAAAACAATAGCATGTTCAAACCGTGTAACATTAAGACATGAAACAAGACTTGGACCTTAGAATATTTCTGAGTTCACCAGGGTTGAGGGGGTCCAAGAAAAAGAAGATTGCTAGCAAGCCAAACAATGAATCATAAAATCAATCTTAGAGGGTAATAAGAATAATATTCTGTTGGGTATAAGATATAGCAGTGCAGGCTGACTCACCTTTGCCGCAATGCAAGTGCCTTCAAAAGCTAACTTTGCCAGAGAGAGTATCAGGTCTCCATGATTGACTAATACCTGAGAGTACCAATTAAGGAAAAACCTACCATAGTAACCATCATAGTCTCCTCCGTCACAAAAGAAACCAGTTTCATGTGGCTGGGAATTACAGGACCCGGCATTATCTGGCCCTCTAGCCCAATAGCTGTGTCCCCTCATTTCTGCTGCCTTCCTCAGGCTTTTTAACATATACTGATCATATGATGCCCAGAAGAGAACCAAAAAATTAATGTTCTTGGCACTTTTGGGGTGACAAGACCACAAACAAGCAACATACTGTACAGAAATACAATAGGAGCAAAAACCAAGTGAACCAAAACTTGCTAGACTGGCAATGAAGCAATACTAATAATCATGATGAGATTACTTACGCTAAACTTGAAAAGAATTACCTGTAAGGAAACTACTTCTTAACACAAGCAGGATCGATAAGAACACTGCAAATACTAATATAGCCCTTCTAAAAGATTCCTAGAAAACCCGGCTAGTCAGCATTTCCTATTTATTGGTCTCTTTCCTTCTAGAAAGTAGACATAAATGGGGTGAGAGAGGGAGCAAAGATGTAGGCTAAGTTTCCAGGTGCATGAAAATGTGATGGGACTGAAGCATCAAGGAGTGGCAAAACATACATATAGCAGCAAAGCAATATATTAATCTATATAACAGTGATTTAAAAATCAGTTATCACATTTAGGGTTGAAAAATCGAATTGGTGAATCTAATGCTACATGCAAAGTTTCTTTCAAATTTCCCACTAAAAAGAACAAATCACAGTTCTTATAGCAGCAACTTCATATAAAATTACTGTGTAACCCAATAAGCTAAATAAGCAACCAATCAAATAATGCAAAAATATGTCAGGTTTAAACCATGCAAGAGTTGATATTCAAATTGTAATAACAATTACCTGGAACTCCCCAATCCCAGGATATCTCCATCATGCTTTACTGGAAAAGATGGGTATCGTAGCTCCCCAATCCCAGATTTGTTAATTTTTTAACAATGAAAAATGAAAGGGGTGTTGTAAAAATCAACAGATTCACATAAACCAGATAGCCAGTAAAATCCCCCTCTAAACCTATGTTGCTCTGACTCTTCATTTTCTTAAATACCCGTATCCGACGCATATCCGGACATGAGGATGAGGATATGATCCTCCAAGAACTCTCCAAATATATGAAAATCTTGAAAAAAATTGAACGTACACGTGTTGGACACATATCCGTGTCCGACTCAAACCCGAGTCCGAGTAACATAGCTCTAAACATCCAGCCATTATCATAAATGAAAATTGTAGAAAATCATTCATGTCAAAAGTAATTAGTAGAAATATAAAAGTATAACGACGTAATTAAAACACCTCAAAACAACATTTCCTACGCTGTTTCATCAACATAGATTCATTAAGAATTTTTTTTTTGTGGATAAGTAGTGGTTTCTATTCATCCATGAAAAAACAGCATAAGCTGTTACATATTACAGCAATTGTTCATCATGAACAAATATGTATTCAACTAGTGAAACCTACAAACTCAATTTAACAAACAATAAGAAATTCTGATTAAAGAATCAACTGCCAGGCATTACAAAAATCAAGATTAGCATTATTCATCTTGACTTTGCCTAGGTTGTGAAGTCTCAGCATGACCACATCCCTGATGAACTTCACTTGTTTGTCCTCTGGAAGCTCAACTTTTGTATGGTATCTATTGTTCCTCTCCCTCCAAATAGAATAAAGGAATGCATTCCAAGCAATGCGTAAGATGGTAGCTCTTAGAGCATTGCCTCTTAACCTTGTGATTGCCCACTGCAATTCTTCCTCCCAGCATCCAATCCTGCGCTGAATATGGCTCAGGTCCAGAACTTTCTGCCATACAGCTTTGGAATATGGACAAGAGAAGAAGAGATGATCTCTTGTTTACCTTTCAGTTTTGCACAATAGACATTCTGCCTCCACTGTCATCCCCCATGTAGCAAGCCTGTCTTTTGTAGGAAGCCTATCAAGAACAGCCATCCATGATATTAAGGCATGTCTGGGAATGTTCCATTTAAACCATACCAGTCGATGCCAAGGAACCTTGTCAGCCTTTGGTCGAATGAGATCCCATATAGCAACCAGTGAAAATCTGTTTGCAGGGAAAGGCCAATTTCTCTGATCATTAGTAACACAGCTAGCTGCCAGTTGCCTTAGTTGCAAAATTTTCCTCCAATTCCAACTGCTACCGCTGTGAGCAGAGAGTTGCCACACATCAACATAGATTCATTAAGAAATTTACAGACTTCATTATAAGCAAACTTCAGATAAAAAAAAAAAAAACAGTAACTCGAATATTAATCTAAAACTAACAATCATAGGTTTTTGTGAGATGTCAACATGAGAAAATGGTTGGGATTCTATAGCACTTTTTTCACATAGAAAACATGAAAAACTCAATTTGATGAGATTTAACCACCCAAGATGAACATTTTTAACCAAATACAAGTTTAAATATGTTTAATATAATATAAAACCATCCAAATTATCTACTAAGCAAGAAAATGATAAAATCTCTAGCATTAGCAACGAAGCACATACGTCGAGTTCAACTGAGTAGATCAACCACTCTAAAGATTAATGTAGACATTAATGGTACAATACACATGATGTTAAAAAGGATAAAACTAGATGGTTAAAATTCATCATATTGAATTTAGCACTGTCATAAAAGTATGTCCCAATCATACTTTAACAGACTCTACAACCTACTTTACTGCTTAGTAGGAATACCTATTTTTTAAAACACATACTTCAATAAAGCTTCTAATTAATTAGTTTCAGAGGAAAGAAAGAAGAATCCCGGAATCATGAACTTCAGATTTTAGCTTTCGAACCAAAGAAAATGTGTTAAAGCATATCACTTCCAGGAAACCAAAGCCTAAGACCTTCAAAATTCCAGAACCCCTAATGACTTCTTCCTCGTTTTCTCGGGAACCAGAGAGTAATAGAGCCAATTACAAGTCCAAGCACAAAAGTTACCTTCTGGAAGGTGCTAAGATTCTTTTCCCTGTACTATGTTTCACTAATTATGCAAATAATTTTTATACTAAAACTATAGTTGTCAACACATTTTAACATAGTTGCTGACAAAGTAATGACTAGCAGACACAATTGATTCACTTCAAGCTAAGAAATCATATCCACTTACCTCATTGAGATCAACCCATTCCCAGGTCTCATTTGCTGTATTTATATCATAAATCAGAGCATGTCGTCACTGTGTAAAAATAATAAAATATTCTGATTATGACTTAGGAATCCAAGACAAAGAAACTAACAATTACCTCCACGAATCTTTGTTAGCCTTCTAGTCAAACTTCAGTTTAGTTTCTGGAGATTTTGTGTGGGAACAAGGTTGGCTAGACCAATCTCCGACGAATGCTCCTTTATGCCTGCTATGGTGGACAGAAGGGATGAGATGATTTGGTAAGAAATCGAGGGTTTTTGAAAGGGGAGAATGAGTTTTTTTTTTTTTTTTTTTGAGAAAGCTTTTTTTCTTCTTTTTGCTCTAACTCTTACCGGGTAAACTTGTTTTATCTCTTTTTTTTCTTTTTTTTTTTCAAAGGGCCAAAATTCTTTTAACCGGATAGTAACCTGACGGTAAGAAAGTTTCCTTACAATTTTGCCATATATATAATTGAGCCTTGGGTTTCCCTCCCATTTTTCTGTAACCGCTTTTCACTCTCTCAATCTACTCTCTCAATCTCTCTCAGTCAGGTAATGGCATTTCTTTATTTTCTTTCTTTCTTTCACGACTTCTACCAATCGCATTTCATTTTCTTTCTTCCACGATGTCAGATTTTCTTTCTTTCACGATTTCTACCGACGGCTTTTCTTTGATTTCCTTGAAAGCTCTCCAATGGCGGTGGAAAAACGACTTAAAGATGAACTTGAAAAATTAGTGAAACAAGGCAGAGGCAAATCGGCACACATATTATATTTACTAGTAAATTCTTGTCTACTCTTTTTTTAATTCCTTTTGAGTTATTTATCTTGAGTAACTTGTCCGATTATGCTGAGCAGGAGGACGATGAGTCCAGGTCTTTTGGTGGTATGAGGTAAGATACTGAATCTCGATAAATATTATTCCAGTTTCATATTATCTAACATCAGTTTCAGTTTTTCCAAGTGCAAGAGGACCCGAGGTCATGGAAGCAGAGTGAAGAAGACCCGCGGTCATGGAGGCCGAGTGAAGAGGATCCGCGGCTGTTAGATTACGGTATTTGTTTACTCCAGTGGATTTGGTAACATTTCTTATGATCTGTATTTGAGACTCTTTGACTAGTTTAGCTTTCTATATGATCAACAAGTTGTGACTGTTGCTTTCACTGTAATCTTGAAAATCTTAAAACTGGCTTTATAAGTTCTATATTTTTGTTATTGAAGAGATAAATTGAGAGCTATTTGTATGTCTCCATTGTTTTCTAATGAGGAGTATATGGTTGATCTTGGCTAGACTATTTTACTAATGCATGGAATTACAGTATTCTGTTGCTGAAGTCATAGATAAATTAAGATGAATGGCAGCTAAAGTTTTTCATCCAAAAGATAAAGATGAACTAAAAGGATGGGTCACTTGGTTGTAGTAGTGGAGGTAGGCTATGTTAGAGTCCCACATCGGTGGGAGAATGGTTAGAGTTCCTCCTTGAAGGCTATATAAAGAGCCTTAAGGAGAAGTATTAAAATCATCCCAAGAATTATCTCTTCCTCTCTTGTATACTTTCTTATATTCTTTGTGAGGTTATTCTCTCCTAGTATTTAGAGAGAGGTGTTGTAATATTTTCTCATAGTGAAATTCTTCTAGTCTTGCCCCGTGGTTTTTCCCTTTATTCATTGAGGGTTTTCCACGTTAAATTTTGTGTGTTCAGTTCCTATTTTCTCATCTCTTATTTTAGTTGTGAGACACTATTCCGTCACTCTGGTACCTAACAGTGGTATCAGAGCCATTGGTTCGTGGTCCTTATTCCGCTGCAGTGAAAGTGTTGGTTCTTAGTATGCTCTGTGGTTGCAGTATTGTCTGATCTTCCACATCAGAAAAGAATTATTCTTGTTGCTGGAAATAAAGTGTGGTAGTGTGAAAGTGTCTAGGGAAGTTCTGGCTAGGAAAGACTTGGTATTTAAGTGTGTCTATCAGTGACCCACCTCTCTTTCCTGGGAACCTACCTGGTGCACTATTCACGGGCTACGGTCACTGTTCCAGTATACGGTGACTATTCACGTATACGGTTACTATTCATACGTGTGGTTGTATACTTTTGCAGTAATTGTTAACGTATACTGGATTTGTTCTAGTGTACGACATACGTACAATACTGTTCACGTATACGGTACTATTCACGGTGAAATAGTGTAACTCGCTTCAGTTCGTGTACAACCATGGCAGCAAAATTCGAGATAGAGAAGTTCAGTGGGAGAAATTTCTCCTTGTGGAATATTGAAAGTAGTGAAAGGAAACCTTGTGGTGATAAAAGCAGAGAAGATCACAAGCAATCTATACATGCTTTTGGGAGAGACGTTGCAAGAGGCAGATGCATCAGTTGCAGCAGCCAGCCAAGAAGAAACGACGATGATGTGGCATCGCAGATTAGGCCATTTGTCAGAGCGAGGCTTGAAAGTCCTTGCAGAACGCAATCTCCTGCCCGGGCTCAAGATGGTCAATTTACCTTTCTGTGAGCACTGTGTGATAAGCAAGCAGCATAGATTGAAGTTTGCTAAAGTAACTACAAGAAGCAAACACATACTGGACTTAATCCATTCTGATGTGTGGGAGTCACCAGAAATATCCCTGGGTGGAGCAAAGTATTTTGTATCATTCATTGATGACTATTCCAGGAGATTATGGGTGTACCCAATCAAGAAGAAGTCTGATGTGTTTCCAGTATTCAAGGAGTTCAAAGCACAAGTAGAGCTTGAAACTGGGAAAAGAATCAAGTGCTTGAGGACAGACAATGGAGGAGAATATGTAGACGGTAACTTTCTAGCATTCTGTAAGAAAGAGGGTATTATGAGACAATTCACGGTTGCACATACGCCTCAACAGAATGGTGTAGCAGAGCGGATGAACAGAACTCTCCTAGATAGAACAAGAGCCATGCTGAGAACAGCGGGATTGGCCAAATCTTTCTGGGCAGAAGCAGTCAAAACCACCTGTTATGTGATAAATCGATCACCATCAACGGCGATTGGTTTGAAGACGCCTATGGAGATGTGGAAAGGAAAGCCAGCTGATTATTCTTCTCTACATGTGTTTGGATGTCCTGTGTACGTGATGTACAACTCCCAAGAAAGAACAAAGCTGGATCCAAATTCCAGAAAATGTATATTCTTGGGTTATGCTGACGGTGTTAAGGGGTATCGCCTGTGGGATCCCACTGCCCGCAAGGTTGTTGTCAGCAGAGATGTAGTTTTTGCAGAAAATGAACTGCAAAGTGAGCAAACAAATGACAACACTTCAAAAGAGACTGCTACAGTGCAGATGGATAGAAATTCTCAAGAAGATGATTCTTCTGAAGCAGAACCAGAGCATGAGGTACCAGAACCAGTTGAGTCCGAGGCTGTAGAAGTTCGACGGTCAACTCGTGAGAGAAGGCCTCCAAATTGGCACACGGAGTATGTTACGGAGAGCAATGTTGCATACTGTCTTTTAACAGAGGATGGAGAGCCATCAACTTTTCATGAAGCTACTAGTAGCCCAGATGCTTCTCTGTGGATGACAGCAATGCAGGAAGAAATTGAAGCTCTTCACAAGAACGAGACATGGGAACTGGTGGAATTACCACGTGGCAGAAAAGCCATTGGTAACAAATGGGTCTACAAGATCAAGCGGGATAGCAATGATCAAGTAGAACGATATCGTGCTAGATTGGTTGTAAAAGGATATGCTCAGAAAGAAGGTATTGACTTCAACGAGATATTTTCTCCAGTTGTCAGACTTACTACTATCAGAGTAGTGTTGGCTATGTGTGCTGCATTTGATTTACATCTTGAACAACTAGATGTAAAGACGGCTTTTCTACATGGAGAGCTTGAAGAAGAAATTTATATGCTCCAACCAGAAGGTTTTGTTGAAACAGGCAAAGAAAACTTGGTTTGCAGGTTGACCAAATCTCTGTACGGTCTAAAGCAGGCGCCCAGATGTTGGTACAAGAGATTTGATTCTTTCATAATTAGCCTTGAATACAACAGACTGAGTTCAGACCATTGTACGTACTACAAGAGGTTTGATGATAATGATTTCATTATTTTGCTGTTGTATGTGGATGACATGTTGGTGGTAGGCCCCAACAAAGATCGAATCCAAGATTTGAAGGCACAGTTGGCTAGGGAGTTCGATATGAAGGACTTGGGACCCGCAAACAAGATTTTAGGGATGCAAATTCACCGAGACAGAAAAGACAGGAAAATTTGGCTTTCTCAAAAGAATTATCTGAGGAAGGTCTTGCGACGCTTCAACATGCAAGACTGTAAGCCAATATCTACCCCACTTCCTGTCAATTGTAAATTATCCTCAGGTATGAGTCCTAGCAATGAAGCAGAGAGGATGGAAATGTCTCGAGTACCGTATGCATCAGCGGTGGGAAGCCTTATGTATGCTATGATATGTACAAGACCAGACATTGCACAAGCAGTGGGAGCGGTCAGTCGATTTATGGCAGATCCTGGTAGAGAGCATTGGAATGTTGTTAAGAGGATCCTTAGATACATTAAAGGAACCTCAGATGTTGCATTATGTTTTGGAGGATCAGAACTTGTTGTCAGGGGTTATGTTGATTCAGATTTTGCAGGTGATCTTAATAAAAGGAAATCCACTACTGGCTATGTGTTCACACTTGCAGGAGGAGCGGTAAGCTGGTTATCTAAGTTACAGACTGTTGTAGCTTTGTCTACTACAGAAGCTGAGTACATGGCAGCTACCCAAGCATGCAAGGAAGCAATATGGATACAAAGGTTAATGGAAGAACTCGGGCACAAGCAGCAGAAGATTATTGTGTATTGTGACAGTCAGAGTGCCTTGCACATTGCAAGGAATCCAGCCTTTCATTCCAGGACAAAGCATATAGGTATACAGTATCACTTTGTTCGAGAAGTAGTAGAAGAAGGAAGTGTGGATATGCAAAAGATTCACACCAAAGACAACCTAGCAGATGTTATGACAAAGCCAATCAACACTGACAAGTTTATTTGGTGTCGATCCTCCTATGGTCTATCAGAAACGTAAGCAACATGGAATGGCAAGACAGAAAGAGTGGTGTGAAGATATGATTGGTTTAATCAAATCTTCAAGTGGGAGAATTGTTAGAGTCCCACATCGGTGGGAGAATGGTTAGAGTTCCTCCTTGAAGGCTATATAAAGAGCCTTAAGGAGAAGTATTAAAATCATCCCAAGAATTATCTCTTCCTCTCTTGTATACTTTCTTATATTCTTTGTGAGGTTATTCTCTCCTAGTATTTAGAGAGAGGTGTTGTAATATTTTCTCATAGTGAAATTCTTCTAGTCTTGCCCCGTGGTTTTTCCCTTTATTCATTGAGGGTTTTCCACGTTAAATTTTGTGTGTTCAGTTCCTATTTTCTCATCTCTTATTTTAGTTGTGAGACACTATTCCGTCACTCTGGTACCTAACAGGCTAAAGTTTCTCACCCAAAGGTTTCCCACCGCACGCTCAAATTCTGTCTGGTTGGCTTACGAGCCAACAGGAAATGAAAAAAGTGAACTGGTTTTCCATTTGCCACAGCTTGAGGTTATAAGTTTTCTGGAGAGCAGGCTAGGGTGGGATAACTTCCTTGGATCACATTCAAACCTAATGAATCAAATTCCATCTGATAGAATAGTAAATCAAAATGATGGGAACCCAAAACTGATAATTCACGTCACAAAGATCGAAATTTGAAAGGCGAAATTTCATTCGTTATTTGATAATATTAGTTTTGATTTTAGTAAATTTTCATTTTTTTTCTTTGTTTTTTGCAATTGTTTGTGGCAATAATGCTTTTAACAATATTATTTTCGTGTTGCAGTACTGAAGATACAGTGGAGCAGTGCAAATCTCTCTTCCTGAGCAACCTTTGAACAATAAAATTCTTCCTCTTAATATACCATTTGTATCTCGTAGTTTACGATAAGAAAAAGTGCCAAGCCAATGCTGGCTCAAGTATGTGGTTTTATATGAGTGATTGTGAAAGTGGTTAAATTTTGCCTATTGAGAACTTGCATTGTTTTACTACAATTTGAGGGAAGCAAATTCACTTTTGGCCTTCACTATATTAAGCTTGCAGCAATTTATATGTTTTAAAAACCATGTAAAAAGAAAGAACAAAAACAGAGAAGAAGAAGAAGAAACCAATCTATCTCTCTATCCTTGGTTTTTTTATCTAAATATAGTTAAAAAAATATTTTTTTATCAAAATACCGTTTTTTTCGGATTAATTCTCAAAATTCGTTATTTTTAAATCAGTTAGGAAATCGCCATAGCCCATGGCGATTTCCCAACTAAAATTTTCACTTTTTTTTTTCATTGGGTGGCGATTTCCCAAAGGAAAATTCACAAAGTGGCGATTTCCCAAGGGTTTTATTTTAATACTTTTTTTTTTTAAGTTTTGGAAAAATATGAAAAACAGCACTCAATAGTGAACTTATTGTGAAATAGTATAATAAATAAAAGTTATTTGAAAAATAGAAATGAATAATTAGAAATTATTATAAAGGATATTGTAAAGACAAAATTACCCTTAATGAAAAAACTTATTTTTCTTTTTTCTTTCATTAAGGAAATATTATTTTTTAAAAATTTTAATTGAAAATAAATTTAAAAAATAAAATATTTAAATAAATATTTTTTTTAAAAGTTAAAAAAATTTAAAAAAATAAATAAAAATTAATTTTAGGCATATTATTTTTATTATTTTAAAATTTTTAATTAAAAAAAGTAAATAAAAAATTTAAAAATTTATTTTTAAAATTAAAAAGTTTTTATTTTCAGAATATTTATTTTTGAATTAAAAATTAAATTATAAATAAAAAAAAGGGAAGAGAAAGTTTTTTTATCAAGGATAATTTTGTCTTTACAATATCCTTTATAATAATTTTTAATTATTCATTTCTCTTTTTCAAATAACTTTTATTCATTATACCATTTCACAATAAATTCACTATTGAGTGCTTTTTTCATATTTTTCCAAAACTTAAAAAAAAAAAAAAAACGTAAATCCCTTCGGAAATCGCCATCGTGGGTGGCGATTTCCCAATGGGAAAAAAAAAATTAAAAATTTTTAGTTGGAAAATCGCCATGGGCCATGGCGATTTCCCAACTGATTTAAAAAAAACGGATTTTGAGAATTAATCTGAAAAAAGCGGTATTTTGGTAAATAATTTTTTTTGGCTATATTAAAATAAAAATACCCTCTATCCTTACTATAAATATCATTTTTTTTTTGTTGAGAAAGTTCAAGCGGATTTTTTATTTTAATATAGCTAAAAAAAAAATTCCTAAAATACAGTTGCTTTTAGATTATTTTTCAAAATACGCTAGTTTTAATACTAGCTGGGAAATCGCCACCCCCCATGTCGATTTCCCAGCGTCAAAAAACATATTTTGGCTAAAAACATGAAGGGAAATCGCCATGGGGGTGGCGATTTCCCTTCATGTATATATATTTTTTAAAATTCTTGGGAAAATATGAAAAACATGCACTAATAGTGAATTTATTGTGAGCTGGTATGATGAATAAAAGTTATTTGAAAAAGAGAAATGAATAATTAGAAATTATTATAAAGGATTAGACCTGCTCACGGGCCGGGCCTGGACAGGATAATTTATGTTTCGGGCCGGCCTGGAACAGTGATTTTTATTATAATAATATTATTTTATTTAATTTTAATTAAAAAATTAAAAAAATTATTTTTTTATTCCAATGAACAGTTATTCGGGTCTAAATGGGCGGGCCTGGGCAGAAAAGAAAAAAAATACGGGCCGCGGCCCGGCCCATGAGCACCTCTATAAAGGATATTGTAAAGACAAAATTATCCTTGATAAAAAAACCTTATCTTTCCTTTTTCTTTTATTTTTTAATTTAATTTTTAATTAAAAAATAAATATTCTGAAAATAAAAACTTTTTAATTTTTAAAAAAAAATTAAATTTTTTATTTACTTTTTTTAATTAAAAAATTTTAAAAAATAAAATTAATATGTCTAAAATTAATTTTTATTTATTTTTTTAAATTTTTTTAAATTTTTTAAAAAATATTTATTTAAATATTTTGTTTTTTAAATTTATTTTCAATTAAAATTTTTAAAAAATAATATTTCCTTAATGAAAGAAAAAAAATAAGTTTTTTCATTAAGGGTAATTTTGTCTTTACAATATCTTTTATAATAAATTCTAATTATTTATTTCTCTTTTTCAAATAACTTTTATTCATTATACCATTTCACAATAAATTCACTATTGGTGCATGTTTTTCATATTTTCCCAACAATTAAAAAATATATATATACATGAAGGGAAATCGCCAACCCCATGGCAATTTCCCTTCATGTTTTTAGCAAATTTGGCTAAAAATACCAAGGGAAATCGCCACCCCCCATGGCGATTTCCCTTGGTATTTTTTACAAATTTTCAAATTTTAACGTTGTGAAATCGCCACGGGGGATGGCGATTTCCCAACTAGAAAAATAAAAACCGTATTTTGGGGATTAATCCGAAACCAACGGTAATTTGAGATTTTTTTGTGTGGCTATATTGTAGTAAAAAAACCAAGTTCAAGCTATCCACCTCGCCACTTTTTTTTTTTTTAATATTTCGGTTGAGAAGAAAAAAAAAAAAGAGGAAAAGAAAGAAAAATAAAAAAATTTGTGTATTTGTGTTTTTTTATTTAAAGTATTATAAATTTATATAAATTTTTACACGTTAATAATTCATTTTATGTAAATTTTTATATGTTAGTTTATACGTTAATAATTCGTTTTATATATATTTTTACACGTTGATGTATTCGTGTTGTATTCATGTTAATTTTTGTATTGTATTTTAATTATTTTTCTTATACTATGTTCGTGTAATGTCATAATTTATCCACTTTGTATTTTTTATTTTATTTTAATATTTTTTTATTACTTTAAAATTAAATTTAAGTTTTAATTTTAAATATTTTAAATATAAGTTATTTTATTAAATAATAAAAAAAATAACAAAAATGTGTGAAAAAATATATATATATATGTCATAAACAAACCTTTTTTTTTCGTGTTCTATTTTATTTCATCTAATATTTTACATAATTTAACATTCTGGTTCAATTTAGAGAAAAAATTATATGTTCGTGTCGTGTTTCAATTTATAACATATTTTACATAATTTGTCATAGTGATTCAATTTAGAGAAAAATTTGTGTATTCGTGATGTGTTCGTGTTCATTTTATTTTATTTTTATTTTCAAAGTATTATAAATTTATATAAATTTTTACACGTTAATAATTCGTTTTATGTATACTTTTATACATTCGTGTATACGGTGTCATGGTCATGTTATTTTTCGTGTTATATTTTAATTATTTTCATATGTTGTATTCGTGTCGTGTCTTAATTCATTTTATATTTACATAATTTATCATTGTGATTCAATTTAAAGAAAATTTTGTCTGTTTGTATTGTGTCTCAATTCATGACATATTTTGCATAATGTGTCATAGTGATTCAATTTTTTTTTTTAAATTGTGTGCTAATGTTCATTTTTTTTAATTATTATAGATTTATATAATTTTTTACACGTTAATAATTTTTATAAATTTTTATAAATTTTTATAAATTAATATAAATTTTTAGACATTAATAATTCATTTTATGTATTAGTTTTACACATTAACAAAAAAAACAACACGAACACACATTATTATTTAAATTGAATCACTATGACAAATTATACAAAATATGTCATGAATTGAGACACGACACGAATAGATAAATTTTATTCTAAATTGAATCACAATGACAATCTATGTATAATATGAAATGAATTGAGACACGACATAAACACAACATAAGAAAAATAATTAAAACACAGTACGAAAAATAACATGAACACGACACGAATACACGAACGTGTAAAAATATACATAAAATAGATTATTAATGTGTAAAAATTTATATAAATTTATAATATTTTATATAAATTTTAACACATAAAAATAATTATTTACGTGTAAAAATTTATATATAGTTATAATATTTTAAAAATACAAAAAAATAACACAAATATGAATAAGTCAAAAAAATAATTTTTTTATAAATTAAATTATTATGATAAATTATACAAAATATGTTATTAATTGAGGTAAAATACGAACAAAATAAAGATAAACAGAGGAGTTGGCGAGTAGTTGGTGAGACTGATGAGTTGGTGAAAAAGAAACGAATTGATAAAAAGAAGTTTACGGGAAACACAATGGGTGAAAAAGAAACTTTACGGGAAAGAGAGAAAAGACAATGGGAGAGAGAGAAAGGAGTGGAGTTGAGATTGAGAAATTATTTTCCTTTTTCATACTATGTTATTGAAACTATTTTTTTTTTTTTCATTTGCTCTTATTTTACTGTTCATTCATCTTTTCTCTTGGTTTTTTCTATTTTTTTCCTCAACAACTTCCAAGTTGTTTTCTTGTTCATACTTTTTCTTTTTATAACATTTTTTAAAGCCCAATTTTCGGGTGAAATACTATTTCAAAAGAGAGGTGTTGTTGTTCTTTTTACTTTTCAATTGTTAGCTTATCAGTTTGTGTACATATATTTTTTTAAATTTTAATTGAGATCTTGAAGTTGAGGTTATTGTTTGTTTTACTTTTTAACCCATATCAATTGCATCTTTGACTATTCAAACATATTCATTTCTCAGTTAAGAAGCAACAAATATGCATGAAATTTGGATGTTATATTTTCTACAATTATTTTTGCACAGGATTTTTCTAATTAACGATTTTTTTTTTTTTTGGATAAGTAAGTGTTTTATTTATCCAGAAAGCAGTTAAACTGCTACATCCAACATCATGTGCAACATGTACTTAAGCTATACATACTTAAACAATACTTGAACAAAACTTAAGACCACTAATCAATCAGGGAACAATAGCAACATACTTCAGCAATACTTAAAGCTATTCCAGAATGGACAAAGATCCTAGGAAAAAAGTGACAGTCCCCAATCTGCATCCAATCTTCGGTTCACTTCATCAGGACTAATGTTTTTGAGCCCCAACAATCGCATTCTGATGATCTCTTTTATCTGCTCAATGATCGCTCCTTGTGTGGATTGAAGGCGATTAAAACACCTATTATTTCTCTCCCTCCAGATCGAGTAAAGAAAGGCACTCCATGATAAACGCAAAATAACAGAAATGAGAGTTTTTCCTCTGATTCTGTTTACTGCCCATTGCAGCTCTGCTTGCCAGCTCCTTATGCTTCTATGAAGTTGACATAAGCATAGTATATGCCCCCAGATTTCCTTTGAATAGGCACATTCAAAAAATATATGATTCCGGGTTTCTTGCTCAGTTTGACATAGCTCACATTTGCCATCCACCTCCATGCCCCATGACATCAATCTGTTCTTTGTAGGCAGTTTGTCCAATATAACGATTTTTTATCTTCATTAACATTGTGGATTTCTCTTTGCTCCAATATATTTCACATCTAAATGTACTTGCTTGCTTATTTTTAGGTGAGAATCTCATAGTAGTTGGCTTTCACCATACTTCTTTGTACCAACCCGTGTCCTTGGTCTGCATTTTTGCTCAAAATTCATTTATTTCCTTTGAAATAAAAAAGAAAAGAAAGGGAAAATATTTAGAGAATAAAGATATTGAGAGAAAGAAAAAATGAGAAAGGAAGATCTGGAAATGGGTAAAAGAAGAGGGAATTTGGAAAGAAATATAAAAAAGACCAGAGAGAATGAGATAAGAGGAAGGGATAAAGAAAGAAGAGACAGAAGAAAAATAAGAGAAGAATAAATAGACACCAAATTGGGAGTGATGGAAAATTGAAAGTGGCGGTATAAAAGAAAAGAAATATGAAGAAATGTGGTAGAAATGGGTCATTATTTGGTTTTTTCCATCTCTTACAAAAGGCTTCTTTCTATGTTCTTTCGATGGTTTTCTTAATAATCTCATACTTTTCTTTATTCTCCTGTGACTTTCACTACCAGGTATATTATTTTGTATTATTTTTTTTTTGTTAATCTTTTCATATGCTATATTATGTTTCACATTCTGATTTTTTTTTTTTATTATAAATTTTGAGAGCACAATTATTTTCCTTTTTCCAAACAAGAAAAAAGAAAGTGAAAGGAAGAAGGATAGAGAATTAAGAGAAATAAAGGAGTAAGCAAGGATAAAAATCGATCGACCTGGTGTTAGGTGGCTGAATCGACGACATGCAGTCGCTAAAAACAGAGGAGAGTAAAATACTTTCCCCTCTACGCATCAAGCCTTTCCTCCTTTATTTTTCTTTACTTTTTTCCTTTTTTTAATAATAAAATCTATTTTTTCCTTGCTTTTATCATGCTCTTTGGTTTGATTTTGTTTAACGTAAAGCACGATGTTTGATATTATGGTGAGTTTGAGAAAGATCTAAAATGGGTTTTAAAGAACAAAGAAAAGTATGCTGAGAAAGTGGTGGAAGAGGTCTTTGATGCTGTGGTTGTGGCCTTTGGTCATTACCCTCAACCTAGGTTGCCTTCAATTAAAGGTATTGTTTTTCTCTCTGTTAATCTCAGTTTAAAAATAAATTTCACTTATGAAATTCCTACGTGCATAACCATTAATTATTTTTTGTGATATGTAGGAATAGATTCATGGAAAAGGAAGTAAATGCAAATCATCTTTACAGAGTTTCAGAGCAATTTCGAAATGAAATACTACTAATACAAGATATAAAATTGTTTCAGATTTTCTAGCTTGCATCCATAATTTCTTTCAACAGTTATTAAGTATCGATTTAATGATTGTTTTATTAATTTTGTAGGTGCTGGTGATTGTTGGGAACTTGAAAAATGGGAAAGCTATATCAATGGAGATTGTGGAAGTGGCAAAGGAAGTCTACCTCAGTGCCAGATTCCCTGATATTAGTAAGGGTTTATCCAAAGTCACTTCCAAGCATCAAAACTTGCATCTTCATTTACGGATAATAAAAATATTGGTAATTCTCAACTTAGAACAA
Source organism: Fremontodendron californicum (assembly GCA_030761205.1). Taxonomy (NCBI): domain Eukaryota; kingdom Viridiplantae; phylum Streptophyta; class Magnoliopsida; order Malvales; family Malvaceae; genus Fremontodendron; species Fremontodendron californicum. The sequence continues at coordinate 1,893,869 of JAULJL010000015.1, read as the reverse complement.
AGCTAAATCAATCATTTTGTGATCTCTTATGATAGAGGGCGTTTGGTATGATGAAAAGTGACCACTTTTCATGGAAAGTAATTGGTGGGAATGTGATTTCCATGTTTGGTATGCTAAAAACTGTTCACTTTTCTGGGAATGTAACTTTCCTTGGAGAGTTACTTTCCCACAAGCATTAGAATGTGATTCCCATGAGAAGTGGTGGGAAAGTAACTTTCCCATGTAGTTGGAAAGTTAAAAAAATGTTAAAGACAACATTATCCTCTTTCTATTTGAGTTAAAATTATCAATTGAAATATTATTTTAAAATATTTCGTACAAATATTTATTAATAATAAATATTATTGAAATATTTAAATAATATTTAATTTGCATTCTGCTTTTTAATTTTCCAATTACTTGAGAATAACTTCGAAAATTTATTATTAACAAACATTTTTTTATCATAAAAATAACTCAAATTATCAATTGAAATATTATTTTTAAAAATTTAGTACAAATGTTTGTTAATAATAAATATTATTGAAATATTTAAATAATATTTAATTTTTATACAACCTTTTAACTTTAAAACTACATGAAAGTAATTTCAAAATTTTATTATTAACAAATATTTTTTTATCATAAAAATAACTCAAATTATCAATTAAAATATTATTTTTAAATATTTAGTACAAATGTTTGTTAATAATAAATATCATTAAAATATTTAAATAATATTTAATTTGCATATAGTCTTTTAATTTTTTAACTACATGCGAGTAATTTCAAAATTTATTATTAACAAATATTTTTTATCATAAAAATAACTCAAATTACCAATTAAAATATTTTTTTAAAATATTTAGTACAAATATTTGTTAATAATAAATATCATTAAAATATTTACATAATATTTAATTTATATCCAGCCTTTTAATTTTTTAACTACATGAGAGTAATTTCAAGATTTTATTATTAATAAATATTTTTTATCCTAAAAGTAACTCAATTTAAAATATTATTTTTAAATAGTTAGTATAAATATTTTTTAATAATAAATATCATTGAAATTTTTTTAAATTAATAAAATTTACATTTTTTTGATAAGGGTAGTTTCGAGTCGATCAGTTTACTCAATGCCATTGTATTGTTCAATTTGATCTCATCCTTAATATGACAAATTCTATGCAATCTCAAGTCTTATCAAGAGAGGATGGGCATTGCATTTGGGTGGGAGAGACAGACTACTAAACTAAAACTTCTGGGAGGAAAAGCCAAACTATTTAACCCCCTGATCTTGGGTAAGCTTTATACCTCCCAGACTACTAAACTGAAATTTGTCTAGAAGTGAAAATGTATATAGTAACTTACCATGCATTCGCTTAACAAACGGATCCCCCTGATCTTGGGTAAGCTTTATACCTCCCAGACTACTAAACTGAAATTTGTCTAGAAGTGAAAATGTATATAGTAACTTACCATGCATTCGCTTAACAAACCGATCAAATTCCATGAAATTCTGTCTCTCCATGAGAAGTGGGCTGAGCCTAAGGTAAGTAAAAGAGGAAAAATGTCTCCCATCTGGATCATTTACTGGCTTGACATTGTCCAATATCTTGTTATAGCTCACCCAATCATGGCAAAGAAGAGCATTCTCACTTGCAACTGCAATGCAAACATCCCATGCAGCATTCAGCACCTGAAACAGACAATTACTAAGCTTCTGGATTTGAATAAAGAATCTGCACTATATTGGATTTATAGTAAATGTAGTAAATGAATTTCTAAATTGCTAGTTTTTTCCAAAGAAAAAGTGTTCCTCTAGGAGAAAGGAAAAAGTAATAGCAAGTAAATATTCAGGCTTATCAGGAGCTCTCAAAACCTCACCTGCCAGACTAAACCCTGAGGATCTGCAAATGCTTCCCGCAAGTCTTCATGCTGCTCTAAAAAATGCAGTTCAGCACATGCAAAGTTTAAAGCAGCTCCATGCTTCTGTAGCATTGCTGCTATTGCAATATAGCCATCTCGATTGCAGGGATTGTAGAATCCAGCAGTTAATTCAGCAGCATGACTGGCTATTTTGTACCACCAGTGAATACCTGGCAGCTGCTCAGCAATTAAAACATGGAAAAAAAAAAAGAAAAAGAATACTACATAACTTGAAGAAACAACTTCTAAAATTAGTTTTCAACAGGTAACAAACTTTGCATTCAAGTTAACGTAACAGCAGGAGGAAACCTCTAAACAAATCAAGGGGGAAGGAACAAAAAAAGCATAGGAAGAGAAAGATGGGGGGAGAGGAAGAAGTACTCTTCATTTGCAGATTAATATGATCTTGTCAAAATGGATATGTAGCATTTCATAACAGCAGTAAAAATAGAAAATGTAAAAGCATGTTACACAAAAAGTTTTCCTTATGTAATTTGATTATGATCAAATGCCCCATTTGAGAATAAGATATCTCATCAATTATAATCTTCAGATGCCTATAATTACTTTAAGCATTCATGTTAAAGAATAAACTCTTAAAACAATAGCATGTTCAAACCGTGTAACATTAAGACATGAAACAAGACTTGGACCTTCAGAATATTTCTGAGTTCACCAGGGTTGAGGGGGTCCAAGAAAAAGAAGATTGCTAGCAAGCCAAACAATGAATCATAAAATCAATCTTAGAGGGTAATAAGAATAATATTCTGTTGGGTATAAGATATAGCAGTGCAGGCTGACTCACCTTTGCCGCAATGCAAGTGCCTTCAAAAGCTAACTTTGCCAGAGAGAGTATCAGGGCTGTAATCGAGCTGAGCCGAGCTCGAATACTGAGAAGCTCGAGCTCGAGCTCGATTCGAAACTCGAGGCTCGAAGCTCGGTTCGAGCTCGATCGAGTATCATTTTTTAAGCTCGAGCTCGGCTCGAGATAAAATCGAACTACTTGAGCTCGACTCGATTAGACTCGTTTTTATACTCGAGCTCGAGCTCGAATTAAGGGTTTTTAAGTATGTATATATATATATATATATATTAAGGGTAAAATAGTAAATTAATAATAAAAATATTATAAAAAAAAAAGCTCGATTAGGCTCGCGAGCTGCTCGAATCGGGTATTAAGATACTCGAACTCGGCTCGCTCGATAGCTCGAGCTGCTCGAGCTCGAGCTCGGCTCGATAATGACCGAATCAGATTCGAGTTTTTTTCGAGTCGAACTCGAGTAGCTTGCGAGCACAGGTATCTCGTTTACACCCCTAACCTGAGAGTACCAATTAAGGAAAAACCTACCATAGTAACCATCATAGTCTCCTCCGTCACAAAAGAAACCAGTTTCATGTGGCTGGGAATTACAGGACCCAGCATTATCTGGCCCTCTAGCCCAATAGCTGTGTCCCCTCATTTCTGCTGCCTTCCTCAGGCTTTTTAACATATACTGATCATATGATGCCCAGAAGAGAACCAAAAAATTAATGTTCTTGGCACTTTTGGGGTGACAAGACCACAAACAAGATACATACTGTACAGAAATACAACAGGAGCAAAAACCAAGTGAACCAAAACTTGCTAGACTGGCAATGGAGCAATACTAATAATCATGATGAGATTACTTACGCTAAACTTGAAAAGAATTACCTGTAAGGAAACTACTTCTTAACACAAGCAGGATCGATAAGAACACTGCAAATACTAATATAGCCCTTCTAAAAGATTCCTAGAAAACCCGGCTAGTCAGCATTTCCTATTTATTGGTCTCTTTCCTTCTAGAAAGTAGACATAAATGGGGTGAGAGAGGGAGCAAAGATGTAGGCTAAGTTTCCAGGTGCATGAAAATGTGATGGGACTGAAGCATCGAGGAGTGGCAAAACATACATATAGCAGCAAAGCAATATATTAATCTATATAACAGTGATTTAAAAATCAGTTATCACATTTAGGGTTGAAAAATCGAATTGGTGAATCTAATGCTACATGCAAAGTTTCTTTCAAATTTCCCACTAAAAAAGAACAAATCACAGTTCTTATAGCAGCAACTTCATATAAAATTACTGTGTAACCCAATAAGCTAAATAAGCAACCAATCAAATAATGCAAAAATATGTCAGGTTTAAACCATGCAAGAGTTGATATTCAAATTGTAATAACAATTACCTGGAACTCCCCAATCCCAGGATATCTCCATCATGCTTTACTGGAAAAGATGGGTATCGTAGCTCCCCAATCCCAGATTTGTTAATTTTTTAACAATGAAAAATGAAAGGGGTGTTGTAAAAATCAACAGATTCACATAAACCAGATAGCCAGTAAAATCCCCCTCTAAACCTATGTTGCTCTGACTCTTCATTTTCTTAAATACCCGTATCCGACGCATATCCGGACATGAGGATGAGGATATGATCCTCCAAGAACTCTCCAAATATATGAAAATCTTGAAAAAAATTGAACGTACACGTGTTGGACACATATCCGTGTCCGACTCAAACCCGAGTCCGAGTAACATAGCTCTAAACATCCAGCCATTATCATAAATGAAAATTGTAGAAAATCATTCATGTCAAAAGTAATTAGTAGAAATATAAAAGTATAACGACGTAATTAAAACACCTCAAAACAACATTTCCTACGCTGTTTCATCAACATAGATTCATTAAGAAATTTTTTTTTGTGGATAAGTAGTGGTTTCTATTCATCCATGAAAAAACAGCATAAGCTGTTACATATTACAGCAATTGTTCATCATGAACAAATATGTATTCAACTAGTGAAACCTACAAACTCAATTTAACAAACAATAAGAAATTCTGATTAAAGAATCAACTGCCAGGCATTACAAAAATCAAGATTAGCATTATTCATCTTGACTTTGCCTAGGTTGTGAAGTCTCAGCATGACCACATCCCTGATGAACTTCACTTGTTTGTCCTCTGGAAGCTCAACTTTTGTATGGTATCTATTGTTCCTCTCCCTCCAAATAGAATAAAGGAATGCATTCCAAGCAATGCGTAAGATGGTAGCTCTTAGAGCATTGCCTCTTAACCTTGTGATTGCCCACTGCAATTCTTCCTCCCAGCATCCAATCCTGCGCTGAATATGGCTCAGGTCCAGAACTTTCTGCCATACAGCTTTGGAATATGGACAAGAGAAGAAGAGATGATCTCTTGTTTACCTTTCAGTTTTGCACAATAGACATTCTGCCTCCACTGTCATCCCCCATGTAGCAAGCCTGTCTTTTGTAGGAAGCCTATCAAGAACAGCCATCCATGATATTAAGGCATGTCTGGGAATGTTCCATTTAAACCATACCAGTCGATGCCAAGGAACCTTGTCAGCCTTTGGTCGAATGAGATCCCATATAGCAACCAGTGAAAATCTGTTTGCAGGGAAAGGCCAATTTCTCTGATCATTAGTAACACAGCTAGCTGCCAGTTGCCTTAGTTGCAAAATTTTCCTCCAATTCCAACTGCTACCGCTGTGAGCAGAGAGTTGCCACACATCAACATAGATTCATTAAGAAATTTACAGACTTCATTATAAGCAAACTTCAGATAAAAAAAAAAAAAAACAGTAACTCGAATATTAATCTAAAACTAACAATCATAGGTTTTTGTGAGATGTCAACATGAGAAAATGGTTGGGATTCTATAGCACTTTTTTCACATAGAAAACATGAAAAACTCAATTTGATGAGATTTAACCACCCAAGATGAACATTTTTAACCAAATACAAGTTTAAATATGTTTAATATAATATAAAACCATCCAAATTATCTACTAAGCAAGAAAATGATAAAATCTCTAGCATTAGCAACGAAGCACATACGTCGAGTTCAACTGAGTAGATCAACCACTCTAAAGATTAATGTAGACATTAATGGTACAATACACATGATGTTAAAAAGGATAAAACTAGATGGTTAAAATTCATCATATTGAATTTAGCACTGTCATAAAAGTATGTCCCAATCATACTTTAACAGACTCTACAACCTACTTTACTGCTTAGTAGGAATACCTATTTTTTAAAACACATACTTCAATAAAGCTTCTAATTAATTAGTTTCAGAGGAAAGAAAGAAGAATCCCGGAATCATGAACTTCAGATTTTAGCTTTCGAACCAAAGAAAATGTGTTAAAGCATATCACTTCCAGGAAACCAAAGCCTAAGACCTTCAAAATTCCAGAACCCCTAATGACTTCTTCCTCGTTTTCTCGGGAACCAGAGAGTAATAGAGCCAATTACAAGTCCAAGCACAAAAGTTACCTTCTGGAAGGTGCTAAGATTCTTTTCCCTGTACTATGTTTCACTAATTATGCAAATAATTTTTATACTAAAACTATAGTTGTCAACACATTTTAACATAGTTGCTGACAAAGTAATGACTAGCAGACACAATTGATTCACTTCAAGCTAAGAAATCATATCCACTTACCTCATTGAGATCAACCCATTCCCAGGTCTCATTTGCTGTATTTATATCATAAATCAGAGCATGTCGTCACTGTGTAAAAATAATAAAATATTCTGATTATGACTTAGGAATCCAAGACAAAGAAACTAACAATTACCTCCACGAATCTTTGTTAGCCTTCTAGTCAAACTTCAGTTTAGTTTCTGGAGATTTTGTGTGGGAACAAGGTTGGCTAGACCAATCTCCGACGAATGCTCCTTTATGCCTGCTATGGTGGACAGAAGGGATGAGATGATTTGGTAAGAAATCGAGGGTTTTTGAAAGGGGAGAATGAGTTTTTTTTTTTTTTTTTTTGAGAAAGCTTTTTTTCTTCTTTTTGCTCTAACTCTTACCGGGTAAACTTGTTTTATCTCTTTTTTTTCTTTTTTTTTTTCAAAGGGCCAAAATTCTTTTAACCGGATAGTAACCTGACGGTAAGAAAGTTTCCTTACAATTTTGCCATATATATAATTGAGCCTTGGGTTTCCCTCCCATTTTTCTGTAACCGCTTTTCACTCTCTCAATCTACTCTCTCAATCTCTCTCAGTCAGGTAATGGCATTTCTTTATTTTCTTTCTTTCTTTCACGACTTCTACCAATCGCATTTCATTTTCTTTCTTCCACGATGTCAGATTTTCTTTCTTTCACGATTTCTACCGACGGCTTTTCTTTGATTTCCTTGAAAGCTCTCCAATGGCGGTGGAAAAACGACTTAAAGATGAACTTGAAAAATTAGTGAAACAAGGCAGAGGCAAATCGGCACACATATTATATTTACTAGTAAATTCTTGTCTACTCTTTTTTTAATTCCTTTTGAGTTATTTATCTTGAGTAACTTGTCCGATTATGCTGAGCAGGAGGACGATGAGTCCAGGTCTTTTGGTGGTATGAGGTAAGATACTGAATCTCGATAAATATTATTCCAGTTTCATATTATCTAACATCAGTTTCAGTTTTTCCAAGTGCAAGAGGACCCGAGGTCATGGAAGCAGAGTGAAGAAGACCCGCGGTCATGGAGGCCGAGTGAAGAGGATCCGCGGCTGTTAGATTACGGTATTTGTTTACTCCAGTGGATTTGGTAACATTTCTTATGATCTGTATTTGAGACTCTTTGACTAGTTTAGCTTTCTATATGATCAACAAGTTGTGACTGTTGCTTTCACTGTAATCTTGAAAATCTTAAAACTGGCTTTATAAGTTCTATATTTTTGTTATTGAAGAGATAAATTGAGAGCTATTTGTATGTCTCCATTGTTTTCTAATGAGGAGTATATGGTTGATCTTGGCTAGACTATTTTACTAATGCATGGAATTACAGTATTCTGTTGCTGAAGTCATAGATAAATTAAGATGAATGGCAGCTAAAGTTTTTCATCCAAAAGATAAAGATGAACTAAAAGGATGGGTCACTTGGTTGTAGTAGTGGAGGTAGGCTAAAGTTTCTCACCCAAAGGTTTCCCACCGCACGCTCAAATTCTGTCTGGTTGGCTTACGAGCCAACAGGAAATGAAAAAAGTGAACTGGTTTTCCATTTGCCACAGCTTGAGGTTATAAGTTTTCTGGAGAGCAGGCTAGGGTGGGATAACTTCCTTGGATCACATTCAAACCTAATGAATCAAATTCCATCTGATAGAATAGTAAATCAAAATGATGGGAACCCAAAACTGATAATTCACGTCACAAAGATCGAAATTTGAAAGGCGAAATTTCATTCGTTATTTGATAATATTAGTTTTGATTTTAGTAAATTTTCATTTTTTTTCTTTGTTTTTTGCAATTGTTTGTGGCAATAATGCTTTTAACAATATTATTTTCGTGTTGCAGTACTGAAGATACAGTGGAGCAGTGCAAATCTCTCTTCCTGAGCAACCTTTGAACAATAAAATTCTTCCTCTTAATATACCATTTGTATCTCGTAGTTTACGATAAGAAAAAGTGCCAAGCCAATGCTGGCTCAAGTATGTGGTTTTATATGAGTGATTGTGAAAGTGGTTAAATTTTGCCTATTGAGAACTTGCATTGTTTTACTACAATTTGAGGGAAGCAAATTCACTTTTGGCCTTCACTATATTAAGCTTGCAGCAATTTATATGTTTTAAAAACCATGTAAAAAGAAAGAACAAAAACAGAGAAGAAGAGAGATTGACACCTGTGTCAGTGTGGGATAGTTTTGATTGAGTTGTGTGCTGCTTTTTGGATGGGCTGAATGTTTTTGGGTTATTTGTTTTGTCAAGTGGTTTTGTGATTTTAATGGGCTTTGGGATTGCTTGATTAGGATTTGTCACCTTTGTGGAAAGCCCTTTATCTTTTCTTTTTTTGTTTTGGATTTTATATATTTTTATCATATTCGTATTTTTTTTATGTTTTAATCGTATTTAAGATATTATATATTTATATAAATTTTAACACATAAATTTCGTTTTATGTAGATTTTGACACATTCGTATATTCGTGTCGTATCATGTTATTTTTGTGTCGTGTTTAAATTATTTTTCTCATGTTGTATTTGTGTCGTATAATCATGTTGTGTTCAAAATTGTCAGGTCTAATTGACACTATTCAAATAACTCTCAATTTTGTGGCACGTGTCGTCATGTTCATGTTCATGTTACTTTTTCGTGTTATAATTGTATTCAAGGTATACAAATTTTGACACGTTGATAATTCGTTTTATGTAGATTTTGACACGTTCATCTATTTTTTGTAGCGTGTTGTGTTCATTTTATTTTTCGTGGCGTGTCATGTTTTAAGATTGTGTTCGTATCATAATATTATTTTTAAAATTTCTCAATAATTGAAAAACATTAAAGACTTTTTATTGATATTTTTTTCAAAAATTTTCTTAAGGTAAAGAATATTTTAACAATTTCTTCAAAATATGGGTGAATATTTTGAAAATTAATATATAAATGTTGAGAATTAAATTCAAATAATTATAAAAATTTATAATAAATGAAAATAATGTATACATACTATTAATAATATTTAGCTCAATTTTTATTTTATATTAAAAAATTATGATTTTAAATAATTAAAATAATTTTAAATTTTTTTAATATTTTACTAAGTAATTGTTATTTTATTGAAAATTTGTGAATTCAAATTTTATAAAAGAAATTGTGACCCGAGCGTAGCCGGGAGAACATTCTAGTTACAGATAATACTGGTTAGAGGATTGAAGACAGACGGTCTCTGTCGGTAAAAGCCATTTAAGTTAATTTAATGGTTTCACTCAACAAATAAAACAATAAGGAGAAGCCATTAATTGTATAATCCAGTAATAAATTAGGAAAAAAAGAGAGACCAAATCCACTTATAAAAACAAATACATACTAACCCTCGACGTCTTTTTAATTTTACTTTTATATATCACTATACAAGTCTTGGTGACAGCAGTTGCTGTTGCAGTTGCTCATTTTGTTGCAAGGTAGCCCTGGACCAGCTGCAACCCTCTTCAACTGTTGTGTCCTGTAGGTAATTAACATACTAAAGCAAAAGATTTGGATGCTTTCTCCTAGTTGAATATGTTTTATATTCATATGCAGCGTCTTCAAATCTTTGAAAAATTGAAAGATAATTTGAATTCTAGTATGATCTGATTGCATCAGAATTTATCATTATCTTTATATTTTGTTCTTTTACAATAACATACATACCTACCTACCAACCAAGATAATGAAAACTAGCGGCTCCATTTGATGGATATATAATTGCAGGTGTTACAGCAGCAAGGTGAGAATGGTATACTTGTAGCAATGAATATATATTATAAAGTAATTTCATGATTTTGTTTTGATGCTTTAAATTTGAAACATAAGTATGGATTAATTGTTCCCAAAGACCAACTTTTCTATCGAAATATATATTATAACATATATGGATCAGGCCTGGTCGATTAATATACATTAGATCAACCCAACCCAAATAAAGAAAGTAATTGCTTTTTAAATTTGTGTTTACTCGTTTAATAGTTTATTTTTTAAAATTAGTGTTCTAAAAGAATTAATATATCTGTTTTGTTCAAATCATGTAGAAATTGGTTTTCATATTTCAACAAAGAAAAGAAAAGGGTAATATTGGAATTTAAGAGTACATTACGTTTTCTATATAAACGAACCTAACCTTTCAATAAGTTTTAATATATTTTAGAGTTTACACTTTTGCTACTTACGATTTACAAACAGGGTTGCTTTAGGTTTCTTTTTCTTCCTATTATTTACAAACAGTGTTGCTTTAAGGTTTTTTTTATCCTATTATTCATCTCTTGCGTTTTTTTTTATTATTGTTCTTCATACTTCCTTGTGCTTTCAAAAAAAAGTTTGTCAATGGAGGAGCTCGGAAAATCCAGTCGCATACCTAAGCACCTGATCAGGAGAAAGACTCAATCTGTCAAGTATACCGATTCTGTTGATCTAGAAAATTTTTGTGTAGCAGCTACTTATGAAGGTTGGTTAGTGTATAAACAACGTCAATGTCAATCTCAACAATTACCACCAAGTACAAGAAAATACAAGAGAGCATTGGACACTGGATGTTTCTTGTGGAACCCCAATTCCCTTGAAAAAATTAATCTTCCTAACCTCAATATTCCTAACTTTCATAATGAATTTATACATTCTAAATGTATCTTTACCGCATCACCTAGGACACCACAATGCTTAATTTTTTTCTTCTTCAAACATGTACCTCGTGTTTTATTTTGTCGACCCGGTGATAAAAAGTGGACGAGTTATGCTTACATTGAAGATGACAGGAGCAGTCTCTGCGATGCGATTACATGTGATAAAAAAGTATATGCTTTTAACTTGTTAGAAGAATTAAGCGAGTTTGAAATTGATCCTGAACTTAGCTTCAAACGGTTTAATGCAAGACTGCCGGTAGCTTCTCTAGTTGCCGAGATCCGGTTGGTTGACTCTTGTGGCGAATTGTTTCTTGTTCAGAGAAAGTCAATAATCGACATTGAAGTATTTAAGATGGATTTTTCCCAAGACAAATGGGAAAAGGTTTTAAACTTGGGTCCCGATAGAAGCTTTTTCTTGATAGGTGACTATTCAGCATCATTCTCTGCAGTGGAATTAGGCATCAGCATTAGCGGTAATACAATCTATTTCACCGACAATGATGATGATCAAAGTTTGTATTCATTGAGCTTGCCTGATAAGAGGTTATCCGTTTGGAAGAATCATCCAAATTCAGGAACCCTTTGGGTTTTACATGATGAGATGCTGCCTACGTTAAGGTAATTATATGTTTTAATCTTATTGGATGTTTTATTGTATGTTTTACGCTGCCAATAACTTGGAGGTTAAATTCAATACTTGTTGCTTTCCGTTTAGCATCCTGGTGATTCACATATTTTCGGATTTACTTCATTCTGTTGATAATAATTAAGTACTCCACTTTGGCTTTTATTTGGGGAACTTTGACTGACTAATTACTAGAGTCCAATTTATCTTCCAAGGAATTTGACCCTTTGCAATTCTTCTCTTTATAAATACATTTATAGGAAGCAGATTAATACCTGGAAACTGAATATTTGATTCATAAAACATTAACAGAAAACCCATATTTTTGCAAACAATTAAGCCCACAATTTGGGTGTCACAAATTTTGTCTACCCTCTTTGACAAACTTAATGAATATGAATTTGGTGGCCTCCTATATTTTAGGAATTTACTTTTGTTTATGATGGAAAGAAAAACAAACACTTTTTATTACATTTATTGATAATATGAAAATTTACTTGGAAATTACAAATTTTTTATTAATTAGTTGTTTGCTCGCAGGTTCCCTGATAAACCAAAATGTTATGGGCAAATGATGAACGAACATGAAAAGATTCCGAAAGATCATCGAACTATTCAAGAAAGTACAGATGAGTACAATAGAGATGATGAAGATAAAAGTGAATGCATATGGTTCCAACTACCAGCAGACGTACAAATATTTATTGCTCAACATCTTCCCACAGTACTTGATCATATGAACTTTCGAGCAACATGCAAAAAGTGGAGATCTTTGATCCTTCCTATCCGGTGGAAGGCCAATCACGAGGGCGTTCCATTTAGATATCCCTGGCTCATGTTTTCACAAGGAGAAAAGGGAATATATAATTTATATGATCCAATTGCCAACTTGATGCACTGCATTATTTTTCCCGAATTTGAAGAATGTCAAATTCGCTTCTCTAACCAAGGTTGGCTTCTCCTATCAAAGTCCTCAAGATTAATCTTCTTCTTTGAACCTTTTACAAGAAGAAAGATTCAACTTCCCGATTTGAGGAGAATGGACGAGGTTGATGGATTTTGTTTCTCGGATACACCAACTTCGTCAAACTGGCAAATATGTGGTATCGGGCATTCAGATCAAATGGAAATAAAAGTATGGTATTTGCGTTCAGGTTATGAGGACTGGACTTTTCACACAATTATTTCCGAAACACTGCCTTATCCTTCTTTCACCAATCCTGTTTTTGATGGCGAATGCTTTTGTTATTTGGGAGAAAACGGAAGCCTTATTCTTTTCAAATTCAAAGAGACATATTTTAATTGGCATATTGGATCTTCAGCATCACGCTACTTCTCCAACTCCTCGCGCAGGTTTTTGATTTCCTATGAAAACGAACTGATTTCAGTGTTTCTTGATCAGGGAAGGTGGACACATGTAGTTAAGCTAGATAGAAGAACAGACAAATGGGTTGCAATCAAAAGTTTGGAGAAAGAGATTTTGTATTTGAGTCAAACGACATCTTTGGTTGTAGAAGCAATGGACCAAAATATAAAGAACACAATTCAGTTGTCCATGTTCAGTGACATCGATGATAAAGGCAGTAATATTTCTTATTCTTTGAAGAACCGGAGATACCAAACCTACAAGAGGAATCAAGGGTATTCACCACTTGCAGATCTTTATGATACCAAGGAATTATTATTTGGCACTTGGATTCAACCTTTGCTGGCGCCTGAGATGTTAACGTCTGATTGATTTTGATTAGGTTTTTAATGAATATAGGTTTTGGTTTTAGTAAATTTTCATTTGTTTTTGCTTTTTTTTTTTTTTAATTTTCATTCGTTATTTGATAATATTGGTTTTGATTTTAGTAAATTTTCATTTTCATTTTTTTTTTGTTTTTTGTAGAAGAGGTAACAAAACAATGGTAGAAGTGCAATGCTGGTGGATTTTATATAATTTTTTTTATTATAATTAAATAATTAGAATATTAGAAGTAAAATATTATCGGCGGATACAGTCTCCATTCAAATGACTCACATGAAACAGAATCAGTAGCTTCCACTCGTTTCAAAGACGACTGCTTATGAGACTATCCGGTGGAAAATCTCATTCTACAAAACAAAAGATCATTTTAGTAAATTCAAATACTATTCGTAATTTCTAAATTTTAGATGTCCTAGGTTTAGATGTAGAAATTTTAGTTACAATGATTTTGATCCCAGGATTGGATTGAAAACTCGGTCCCCGAAGAAAATGAGGAAAAGTATGGTGTATAGTGGTTGTTTAAGTTCAAATTTTGTTTTCAGAGGAAACTTTAATAATCGTTTGTGCAGTACGTATCCGCGAGTACATCACTGTTTTATGGTTTCATGATATCTTGCAAGTAAGATGAGCTAGGTCGCGTTGTCAAGGTAATGATTCTTTAGCTAATTATGCTGATGGGAATGGTCGGAATGTAGAATTTGCGGAGAGTAGTGATAAGAGTTGAGTGGTACTGTATCAAATGGTTTTGGGAGAATAAGAGAGAAATGTAAGTGGTGAAGCGGAAACACCTAGTTTGGATGAGTTGAGAGAATTGTTGCAGAAGGCAATGAAGGAATTGGATGTGGCACTTCTTAACAGTTGGATGTTTGAGGAAAAGGCTCAGAAAATATCCGAATCTGAGATAGCCTTGAAGGACGAAGCAGCTAGTGCTTGGATTGATGTTAATAACACACTTACTATCATTCAAGATATTGTGAATGAAGAGTGCGATGCTTCAGGTTGCAGTAGACTCATTTGAACCTCTGAAACTCCCTATAAAGTTGTCGAGAGAGTGATGTGGAGATTGATATTAGGGAAGATGATGAGCACCATTGGTTGCACAAGATGAGATTAGAGAATGTCAGGAGAAGGTGGCAAATTGAGAACCAGAGTTAAGGTACTTGCAGAGTAAAAAGGAGGAGTTGCAGAAAGAAGTGGATAGATTGAATGAGGTTAGTTCCAGCTTTACGTTGAATCTCCATCATTATGAGAAGATATTAAACCTGTACCCTCACTTTGATTTTTGCAGCTATCTGTTGAAAGGTTAAGTTCCATGAAGAAATATGTTTTTGGATTAGGCTCTTCCCAGGTGACTGAGAAAATAAGTTTTCTATTATGGTCACTTGTGTTTTAATAAGTTCTTTCAACTTATACTTTTATGTGATACAGGTCCTGGTGACTGACAGCCGATGCAGTTGGCCTGGTTGCTCATTTTGTTGCTGGGCAGCCTGGTCCAACTGCAATAGTGATTGGGAATGGCCTGGCATTATCTTCAACTGCTGTTGTCCTGCAGGTAATTAACATAGGCAGATTTTGCTTCAGATTTCATTAATTTTAACATTTTGTTGCCACTACTCTTGTACTACATGAAGAAATGAAAAAAAAGATAGTGAAAGATTCGAATGCTCTTCTTGTTGAATATGTTATACGTATCTGTTTTCCTCTTATATTACTCTGCAGCATCTTAAAACCTTTGAAAATTAGAAGATAACTTGGATTCTTGCCATTTCTTTAAAAATCCACCTAATAGGTTTGATATAGTATGACTATGTCCTGATTGCATCAGACTTTATCATTTGTTTTTATTTTTATATTTTTCTTCTTCTGTTTACAATAACATACCTATCATAGAAGATACTGAAACCTCACGGCTCCATTAGATGGACATATAATTGATGTTGTCTTCATTTGTAGGTGTTTCAGGAGCGAGGTGAGAGTACTTCGGACCATGGACGTCCTATCCTATGATCTTGAGAAAAGGGATTGGCTTCTTGTTTATAATTGAATTTTGCTGTCAGTGATAATAGTTCTTCATGCAGTTATTATCCAAATGAACATCTTCATAACTGATGCATGTATCCCTGCTTCTGCTTCTTCTTCTTCTTTTTCTGTCCTTTTGTTTTTTTAATCGTCTTTCCCTATATATCTTCATGTTTTAAACTGGCATCTTTACAGTTGAAGTAAGCAAAAGATGAAATTGGACATCTACTCAGTATGATACGGTAATAGTCTATGCACTTAAGCCATCTAGCTCCCGTAGTGCTTAAAAGGCTTTATGAATGATGCAAAGATAGTCGTACAAAGGGCTGAAAAGTCTCTTTCTAGTTTGACTGTTGACACTGCTGAAGTCGTTGCCCAGGGGCAGGTTTTGGTTGAAGAGACTGTTGTCGAGGAGGAGAAGATCAGTCAAGGGGTTCTAATGATGTTATTGTTGGAAGAGAAAGGGAAGCTCTGATTAATGGTATACAGTAGTTGCTGAGACTACAACTGACACCTTATGAGAAGATCAGTCTGTCCATAATCCACCAGGTGCATGTAATCAAAGCAATTGCTGAATCTGGAGTTGTTTTCTTGCTATTTAATATTGGCCTTGAGGTGGAATCCTTCGTTTAGATACACAGTTCCAGCTTTTACATTGTATATCCATCATTATGAGAAGATATTAAACCTCTACTCTGATTTTACCTTTTGCAGCTATCTGTTGAAAGGTTAAGGTCCATGAAGAAATATGTTTCCAGATTAGGCTTTGCCCAGCATCAGGTGATCTCAGAAAATAAATTTTCTGTCATTGTCTTGTGTGTTTTTATAAGTTCTTTGAGCGTGTACTTTTATATATCACTGATACAAGACTGGATTGAGAATACTATACTTTGATCAATGAATATATAATTTCTAGTGAAGATTGGGTGATATCTTTTATGGGTTTTTCACGATTGGCAACCCAAACGCGCGTTTGAGTTGGGATAGAATAGTACCAGATTCCTAAATACCAATTGGATTCCCCATTTTTACTAAAGAAACCCAGCTCAAAAGTACGGTTAACGCTATGAATGGTTGCGTTTCCTCTGATAAAAACATTGGTGAACTCCAATTTCCTGGCTTTGGAATGGGTTTTTGTTATGAGCCATTTTCTGGTTCATTTGAATTTTTTTTATTTCTGTTATTTTCATGTTCAGTATAATGGGTTCATAGTTTTGGGTCTAATGCTGATAAGTCATGTTTTTCCTTTTATTATGGGTATAATTGTAATACAGGGAGAGGGGAGAGAATGGTTACAAAAGGCATGTGTCAATGATAATCAATTCCAAAAGAATATTTCTCTCTCTTGCAACGGTTTCTCATTCTCTTTCTGTTCTTCCTTTTCTCTTCATGTTTTCTGTGTATTTTCCCTTGGATCTACCAAGGAATTATTCAGGTCATATCAGTTTTGAATGTTTCTTTATATGAAACATTCAAAACTCTACTATGAAAGTGCTATTCAAATGAGAGAGAGAGAAACATAGGGAAACAGAGAGAAAGAGAGTGGATTCTTATAGAAATCTGTAAAGCTGCCATTCACTTCAAGGACACAACCCCAAAAAGATGAGAACTTTTCAGAATTATTCAAGAAATTACGGTATTAGTACTCTCTCCTCTTCTAATCAAAATTCTACTTTTATTATGTCTATGATTATCAAATTGCTACTTATATAAAATATTAAACGTGAAGAATTTTTTTTGAACTTACGATAATACTCATTGTTTATTATATTATTTAATACTTATTGTTTACTATATTATTTAATAGTTATTAGAATATTTTATTATTATATTATATATTATAGGATTGGATTGGATTAAATTTTTAAAAAATTTATTCAAATATTTGGCCAAAATAAGATAATGATAATTTTATTTGTTTAAATGTAATTATTGGTTAATTTATATATATATATCTTAGGTTTTCTTGTCAATGAAAAAGTAGCATTTTTGTTTAGTACAATTAATGTGCTCATTAGTAAGTTTGATTATTATTTTTGATTTGTATATTTGTTTATTTTATTTATTTAATCTGTGTTTGAGTAAGCTTTTTAATGAATATTTAATCAATTATAAATAAATAAAAAATGATTTTTCTTTATGATCAATACAAACTCTTCATATCTCTGTTGAATTATACTTTCACTCTAATTAAAATTATACCAACCGGTCAATGAGCCAAGACTATTTATAGTTTTGTAAATAATTATCACTTAATTAGTAATGTAATTATATACAAATTAAAATTATGGCTTCTCAGTTCTCACTATAAAATAAATGCTTTAGTTGTTATTTTTACTAAATAACAAAAATTGAGTAATACTTTGTTAACCATTGTTTTTTATTTTTGAATATAGTTTCTTGCTTTTTTTTTTTTTTCTTAGAATGATTTTGGTTTTTTCATTTACTATCATAACATCTTCTTTTTTTTATCTCATTTTTTGGGCAGATTTCGAAATATTGCAAATTCAATAGTTTTAAAAAACTTTCTTTCACAACAATATTTTTGGCTATTTGGTAAGTTACTTTTTTTAATACGGTTTCTTGTTTCTTATTTTTTATTAAATTTGTTTTGGTCTGAGCAGATTTCGACATTTTGTAGATTCAATAGATTTTTTTAAAAATTCATCAAAAAGGTCTTTGTCTTTTTGGTTATCTGTTCTTTAAATTATTACCAATTAATTCATTATTTTAAAACATTTTTGAAACATTATTGGAATTGTTTATTAAATTAAATTTATTTTAAATTTTATGAATTGATTTTTTTTTTTTTAATTTATCTTTAACTTATTACAAATTTTTTTTTTTTATATTTAAGTTTTTAAATTTAAATACTTTTAGGAAGCTGAATATTAAATTATATGAATATTTAAATATTCTTATTATATTATGATAAAAAAATGTGATCATATTTTTGAATTTCTTAAACACATAATGTAAAGATTTTTTTTTTATAAAATAATTATCTACCTAGATTTGAACAATAAATAATGAAAATTATTAAAGTAATATTAATTAAAATTTAGTAAAAAATTATATTCAAGTACTTGGATCTACTTCAATGAAGTTGCATTAAGTATGTCTACATTCTTAGCAATAAAAAAAGACTTTTTTTTTTTAAAAAAAATTTACTCAATTATTATATTTTTAATATTAAACAAATAACATAGAAAATAAGATTAATAAATTTATTGTTTTTGATGTAAAATAAAAGTCTTTATTGCTTACAATCAGGCGCAAAACAAATTCTTTTATAACTACTTACAAAAATTGTAAAAGTTCAACACGTAAAAAAAGACCAATCATGACAAATTTTCTGTAGAAAGATCAATTCGAGCTTCAAAATGATCAATTCCAGTTCTGTTATGCTGTTTGGTTCTCCTAAGAATTGAAACCTGAAACAAAGACATATCAACATATGGAGATTAATAAATCTTTGAACTCTAATGGCTTTCAAAGCATTGCCAGAAATAAAATGGAGTTTGATAACAAGACATAGATGATGCAGTATGAATATATGAGCTATTTCAAAAGCCAAATAATTGAATGGTTTTTTTGTTTTGTTTGTTTTTTAAATTTGGTCAGAGTTTTAACACATGAAACACATCTTAATTGCAAATTTCCTGTTCTTGGGCAAATTGTCAAACATTTACAATTTCATTCTCTGTAAGAGATATATAGGTATATTAAGCATTTTGTTTTGCCCCTTCTTTGGCTTTAATGGACATCTGTATACAGAATGAAGAGATACTCATGATATTAACTCAGCAAGTAGCATACCTTAGGCCGTTCCATAGCACTACCAAAATATCCTATACCAAAAGACAAGGAAGAATAAGCAGCTGCAATCTCTATAGCTTTCAGTTTAGGAGGATTTCCTGGAACCTAAACCATTAAATCCACATATAAACACTAAATAGATAAATGTAATAAGAAAAGACCTATCGCGGTTTAATCAAGACCTCACCCTGATTGGAGCATCAGCTTGCACAAGTAAAAGCCCAGCACTTTTATCAGTATCATTTTGACTGCTGTCTTGAACAACAGAACGAAGAACTTTCATGCAAGCAGAGGCAGGACCTGCCTGTGAACTAAGCATGAAAATAACCTTATTAGTTTTAGATTAGGGGAAATGGATGGACACAAAGCCTTAGCAAAATAACATTAGTGTTGCAATGAATCTAATGAATGTTTCAAATTTGGCAAAGGCAGCCAAAGGTATTTACTTGTGTCCTTTATTTTTCTTTTTAGCTAGCCTTCTTGTAACTGGCATATAATAAGATAGTTGTCTGTACTTAATGTAAACTAAGTTGCATAAAAGATGATAAATCTTCAAATTTTTAAGCTCATAATTTAGATCGAAGAAATTCAACTTCTATTACATGCTTCATCACTTCTAGTTCTCACCAAGCATAGACCTTTACCAATTTCAACACCCAAGCCCGGATTCAAGTTGACAACTAATATTTTGAAAATTTGATATTCTATTCTACTACTTTCCTTAATAGTGGAAAGGGGTACAAGCAAAGACAACAACCTAACTCAACATGGTCCATTTAGGACAACTGAAACTTTCTTCATGTAAAGAAAACAAATTTCTGTTAGGCATATAATCTGCAAGAATCTTACAGTGATGATGAAACACAGCACTCCCGAGCTGCAAATCCTTTCATTAGGTATTCTCCTGCACCAGTAGCACAACTACCAACTATGAAAGGAGCCCCAAAGAGTCCTTTTAAGGAGGCCCAACAGCCTGAACCATACATTGCTGCTAACCCCACACGACCAGAAACCTGTCATAATTTAGTGGGAAAATATCTCATAAATTATATAGCCACCAAGAAGAATGAATTCAGAAATAAAGTTTCAACAAGTAATTATCACCTTCAGTGCAATACCACCGCTAGAGGCCCCTGATGCTATATGTCCTTCAGTGTCGACACAAATAACTCCAACCGTATCCATGATACTGTCCTCTTCTGATGGGCTGAGCATACATGATTGACCAGCCCTGTTCTCCTCCAAAGTATCACCACAAGTTTGAGCCTGTGAGGCTGAAATACAGATGCACAATTTGGGTTAAACAATCTTGTCCAAGCTTATTGATATGACATATATCTCCAGAACTAAGTGGGGAGAATCTTCAAAGATAATAATCAAATATTAGGACATGCAGAAGAGGCTTAAAGAAACATCCAGCAATTTAATAAGCAATCAAATATCAGTGAAATCAATTACACCACTCAGTTATAGAGATACAGAGTCTTCACTGCTAAGAGAAAATCATGAATGCAGCATGGTACAGATGACAAGACGGTTCAGACACCAAGCAATGAAATAACCCATTCAAGAGACACAAGTTCGAGATTTGCGAATTGATTGAAATAAAATTCTTTAAAGATACAAATGGGTGCAACAACAAGAACAAAGTTCATAATGTTTCAGGGAGAAAATGTGAGGTGGAATAAGAGGTCAAATCTATAAGCAAGTAAAGATATTAGATTATAATCAGACGAAAAGGTATTATTGGTTTTGAAATGGGAAAAAGAAATCATTTTTAATATCTGACAGCGATCAAATACCTTGTATTGATGCATTCTGTTGTGCATTACAAGAATTTCGTTCAGAAGAAATATCAATCTCAGCTTTGGCACCAAGAAGCATTGCTTTGTAATGTTTCCATTGTGCTTTTGCCTTTGGTGTCACCAACCACTATTTTGAAATAGAAACAAGGAAATTTTACTAAAGAAAAGAATGATCTGTTAGAAAATTTACATTGAATAAGAACTATTAACCTAATAGAAAATGAATAACTCTTATTTTAAAAAGAAAAATAAACACAACATTGCAGAAAAACCCAAAACCTGATCAGCCTCTACCATAGTTTCAGGCAAGGCAATGCCTTTAGACTTTGCCCATATGCGTGCACCTTCACCAACCAAGAACCTTGGAAAAACATATTAAAGGACAGAGTTAAAAAATAGCAACAAAAATAAAAATGAAAATTTGACAAAAGAGAAAAGAGAAAAGTTATAATAATTCAATAGTAGCCAATACAAGCAAGGAAAAGCATTTGTTATTACATGGGAGGTATTCGACCCAACAAAGAAGACCCTTTCATTTGCTCCTTCACTAACAATGCAGCAATCTGAATAGCATTTGGAACACCTGGTCTAAAACTAACAAAATAGATACTCAGTAACTTTAAGAAAAGTATAAGATTTGCTCCAAGGAATATAAAAATTTTACCAGGCACAGCTCCAACAGCCCCAAAAGCTCCAGACTGACCATCCATAAGACTTGCATCACATTCCACATTACCATCTTCAGTTAAATTGGAGCCTCTGCCAGCATTTGTGCTGGGATCATCCTTTTAACAAAAACGACCATTTTTTATAATTAAAATAGACCCTATCCAACGACCTACATATTGTTAGGGGAAAAAAAGGGTTTTACCTCGAGCACTTGAATAGCCGCTGCAACAGCATCTACAGATCCACCAGGACCTTTACGGAGAACGGAAGCAGCAGCCAGGCAAGCGCGTTTCATAGCCGACCTTAAAGCTTTTTCATTGGAAGGGGCGTGGTATCCGGCGCCAACATGAACGGCCACAAAAAATCTGGGTTTTTGGGGTTCTACCTCGCCACCCATTGATGACTCCATTAACTTGGGATTGAGAGAGTCGGTGTCGGTTTCAGCTTTAATGGGTAAAATCTAAGAAGCCTAATTTGGCAAAGACCAAAGTCCAAAGTCTTGTTAGTTGTTAAGGAGGGCTATGATAATCACTTTTGAGTTTTAAAAGACGCTGAGGACTTGAGGGTTAGTATGTATTTGTTTTTATAAGAGGATTTGGTATCTTTTTTTTCCTAATTTATAACTGGATTATACAATTAATGGCTTCTCCTTATTGTTTTATTTGTTAACTGAAACCCTTAAATTAAACTTAAATGGCTTTTACCGACAGAGGCCGCCTGTATTCAACCCTCTAACCAGTATTATCTGTAATTGGTTTCTTCTTCTCTGTTTTTGTTCTTTCTTTTACATGGTTTCTAAACATATAAATTGCTGCATATGGGAAATTCCAATTTCACAAACTTGTAGTTGGAGTATGAAGAAGATCCTACAACTAAGTAGTATTGCTTCTAGATTTTTGGAGCTGACTGAGCATGGACTAATTTGAAAAACATGTGGCCATTCTTACTCTACAGCTGTTGTGTGGGAAGAGTTAAGACCAAAACAAGGAAAGGTTGATTGGCATCGTCTTATTTGGTGCAAATACCATATTCCTAAGCATACTGTTATTGCTTGGATGACTATCTTTAATAGATTATCTATTAAGGATAGATTGGCTAATTGGGGAATTTCTTCTGATGGCATGTGCATGCTATGTAAGCAAGAGGTTGAGATCAGGAATCATTTTTTTTCAGTTGCATCTTCTCAAAAGATGTATGGAATCAGCTCTATGAATTACACAAAACGGTGATAGTGGCAGCTGGGAACTGCAATGGGCTGTGAAAAGGTTAAAGGAAAAGCACTGATATCAGTTATTCTACGGATTGCGTGGACAGCTTATATTTATCATATATGGAAGGAGAGGAATAGAAGAGTTTACATACAGTAGGAACACTGTGAAGAACATATTCTGCACTTAATTAAAAACACAATTAGAACGAGATTAAGTGGCCTGAGAGACATTACTGAAGATGAAGTGAACAGAAATTATGTGAAAACTGGAGTTTGCAATTGTCCATATTCTCCAACACACCATAATACTGTAATTCAAGCACTTGTTGCTATGTTATTTGTTTACTCTGAACACTGTATTACTTGTAGCAGCTTGCTGCTCTTGGATAATAAATAGTGAAGGCCAAAAGTGAATTTGCTTCCCTCAAATTATAGTAAAAAAATCATTATACAATACTTCCTACTAGTTCTCAATAGGCAAAATTTAACCACTTTGACAATCACTCATATAAAACCACATACTTGAGCCAGCATTGGCTTGGCACTTGTTCTTCTCGTATACTAAACTTACAAATGATATATCAAGATGAAAAATTTATTGTTCAAGGGTTGCTCAGGAAGAGAGCTTTGCACTGCTCTATTGTATCTTCAGGACTTGTAACTGCAAGACGAAAATAATATTGTTGATCATGTTGAAGCATTATTGGCACAAACAAATATTCCGGAAAATTTTGCTTTGCCAATGGAAGTTAAATCATTGCATTCTGAGATCAATGAACATTGAAAATCTGTCTGTAAATAATTTGAATTTGAGATGCACACTGACCTGTGTGTCCCACTGTTCTCTCTGATTCATATATTTCATGATCGTTCCCTCCCTGATCATAAAACACCCAGGCAAGATCATTAGCCATATGAAAGTATGGCAAAATTAGTGGACAAAAAAAAGGTATAGACTGAAAGAAAGCCAATGAAAAATGAATAATGACAGTAAATTTATGTATTATATAGGGTGAAGGACCAAATCTTACCCCCTGGGTAAATTTGTCTATTGTGAAAGAATAATGGGAAAGAAAAGCAGCAGAATGGCAAAAATGGAAGAATGAACTGGAACCAACCTTGTAAGTTTTGTCACCAAAGAAGTAAATTTTTTGAAATTCTTCAAGGTATCTCAAGCAGTATGTTTTGTCCCAACCCTGGGGGAAAACCTGTCAAGCAATAACTAGTTCAATGAATCTGTCTGACTTTCCTGGTACTTAAATTGTTCAATCACAAAGCATATGCAAACTCACATCAAAGTTTATTTGTCCTCCAATTGAAAATGTCTAGTTAAGGTGAGCAAACTTTTCTCAAAGCACAGAAACCATTTTGGGCGTATATTATGAACCTGAAACCCAAGGGTTTAAATTCATGTAAGCATTCACCTATAAAATCTACTGCATAAAAGTACAAATTCCATATCTTTTGGATAGCAAAAACCAAAGGTTTTTTTTACCTTGTCATACTTTTCAAATTCATCCCTTTCTTCTTGGCTGCAGTTTCGCCCAATTGGAGATACATTGAGCATTCCACTTCGGAATTCTATCAATGTCCCCCTAAAAAAATTGATAAAGAGTTGGTCTTATTCAGCTTGACTGATAGATGAATAAATAGAGTTGAACTAGACTTAAAATATGAACTCCATTCTTCCAAGGTTGTCACCTTTTTATTGGGATATCCAAGTCAGCAATATAATGTAGCGCGACTTATAAATTCCTGCACAATCATTTGCAATCAATGAACAAAGACTTGATATACACCATTAAGTTCTCTGCACATGCAGTATTGCTGCCTATCATTCAACCACCGCTTAAAATATGTGCAAGTTAGATACTCTAGCCATCCCACTTCCTTTAATTTTGATATAAAAGAGTATAACGATCAAACATCAAAGAGATTCTCAAAATCCTCGTTAATCAGACATCCAGGCAGACATCACAAGCACTAAAAATGTAAGAGGAAACTGCTAATGAATGTCAATGGAGTCCTAACAACGCTATAAATCGAGCTTTTTCTTTATGCAATCTTTTCCGGATGTCAATAGAAGAGTCATCACATCTAAGAGGGAAAAATCTAACTTTCAGCTTCTCTTCTCCAAGAAATGACTTCAAGCTCTGGAAAAAGGAAAAAGAGACTCAGTTAAAGAAATGCATATCAACTTAAAGAACCAAAGAAAAAAAAGAAAAGAAAAACTTATCATCAGTTCTTAAATTTACAAGATAGGACAAGCAAATATGGTGTCGATAATAAATGCCTCACATATGTTATCTACACAGAGAAAATACATGCTTCGAGTAATACCTGGGTGCCAATGAGTTTCCCATCTTTATGAGCAACAAGCCCATTTTCAGAAAATACATAATCATAGTCATTAATAACTGCACCAAAAATGTAAACTTTGGTTAATATACATAGGCGTTAAAGAAAGGGTACAGTTAACCGGTGCCTATAGACACTGATTAAGGATTATTTAATTTTTGTTTTAGAATTTTTTTTTTTTGCATTTTAATGTATTATTTCTACTGAATTCAAGAAAAAACATTTCATTAATTGTACTTTTCTTTCTTTATATATCACCTTAACTAATGTCACTGAAACCGGATTAACATAGACCTTAAAGAAACAATGAAAAGAACAAGGTTTCATATTCACCAGTATAATGTGAGGAGCTAATTGAAGCAAACCTGATTTCCCAAGTTGCTCAGATATCTTACTAAGGTCAGATCCACCCACTACTCCAACAGTAACAACCTACAATTGAATATAAAACAGAGTAAGTTCTCTAAAAAAATTGACACTTTTTTGAAAGAGTTAACAAAAGAGAACCCAAAGGGTCATCATAAAAATCATATACCTTCCTCAGTTCCTTCATGAACTCCAACAATTTAGGGGTAGCCTCCTATACCATTTAAATGAATGATAAATTCAACAAAAAGAAAGAAAGAAATGTCAATTCCACTTAAATTCAACAACCCAAACAGCATATCACTAAAACTTAGAGGTTTAAAAAAGAGATTATATACCTTTCTTGGAGCTGTAAGAGTGCCATCAACATCAAATAAAGCAATTAAACCAGGTTTTCTCACAGCCATTGAAGTTTATTTATTTTGCTTCTGCCATCAAAATTGCAATGCTTTCAGTAAAATTAAAATTAAAATTAAACCAATAAAAAACTGCGCTTTTAAGATGAGAAGCGGAAATTTAGAGCCAACGAAAAGGTGGGATTAAATGAAAATTTCTGACCTTTGAATTTTGATGGAGTTTAGAAGAATGAGTTGAGACAGTGTAATGGAACTAAGTATAGTGAAGGAATTTAAAGTAGATCTTTAATGGCGGAACTCAAGGGAGTTCTGGGGGATTAAATAATTTGTTGAGGACTGGGAGTTTACGTTAGATCTGGTCTTGTAGTAGTTGAGAAATTGTTTTAGGGTGTTTCTATTGTTATCTTAGATTCATTGGAACACAAATCAGGATCGTCCACGTGTTTGTTTCATCCAATCAGAGGCCGCCTTTTTTCCTGTAAAGTAGGGTCAATGTTAGTAAATGGGTTTTGTTAAAGCCCATGGATTTTTTTTTTATTTTTTTCTTTTGGGTTGCCTACCTGCCTTGCCTTGATAGAGCAAGATTTTTCTTGGAAGAAAAGCATCAAAGATTTTTCTTGGTGGTTCATAAATTGATCCCAAAGCCCAAAAATAACCTTAAATTCAAATATGATCATCATCATAACATTATAATATAGGAAACCTTAAATTCTCAATGATTTTTAATTACAGTTGATATCTTGTAAATTAAGAGCTTAAGCACGATAAGCAGGGCCATCCATGAAATCTCGATGAGAAAAAAGCTACTAAAATTTATTTTACATATATCTTTCAACAGTAAAGTAGTAAACTTCACATTGGTAGCTGCTAAGAACGAAAGGATTCTCAGTTGCTCACTGTAGATTTCATCTTCATCTACAAGATTGTAAGGAATCATATATATTCATCAAAAACATGAGACTTCCTTCCTAAGGAAAAAATGTCCTGAAGGCCCATCATTTGACAGCAGTGCTAGCCTGGCAACATTCTCAGCTCCTTCAGCAGCAGTTAGGACCCCAATATTGCAAGTTATATCAGTTTTCACAAAGCCTGGGCCAATGGAATTGACAAGCAAACTTGGGTACTTCTTAGCCAGAATCCTTGTGTAGGCATTCATTGCTGCTTTAGAGAGTGTATACGCTGAGAAATAAGTAGGCCAACCTTGATCTTTTAGTAATCCCTCTTTAAAATCTTTAAGAAACTGTTTTAAAACTTCATCCACTTGCTCCTCTGTAAGACTTTCAGCATTGCTTAACACTTTCTTAGCCCATTGACTGGGAATATTCTGAACAAACAATATGAGAGATAAAACTTCTGTCAAACCTCATAGAATTATTTACTTTGATGCTAATGCTATGGAACCATAGGATTAGACTAAAATATTAGTAACTACTGCTGATGTTATTCGGATTCGGATGTGAGTGTCGGACACGGGTATGATTTATTCTAAGTTTTTCATATATTTGGAGGATCCTCGAGGGATCATATCCTATATCCATGTCCGAATATATGTCGAACACGGGTGTCGGACACGGGTGTCGGACACGAATATTTTAAGAAAAATGAAGAGTCGAAGCAACATAGGATGCAACCAAGTGTCCAAAAGAAAAGGGAGCTGTCAGCCACATGCGTTTCTCTCTTTTATATGCGTCAATTCAACATGAATATATTAACCATTATTTTGTATGGGAGCTTGAGAAGATTCCTAGAAAACCAATTTTTTTCTTTTTTATTATAGTTATCCTGAGGGAGTGCAGATTAGCAACTCAGAGTAAAACTTAGATGGATCGCAACAGTTTCAACTTCGTTTCATCTTTGCATTGATTTATTTATCAGGATCATGTACCTTCAATAATCCCAAAATAGAGGAAACATTGACAATCCTGGCAGAGTCAGATAACTGGAGAAGGGGAACAAAGGCTTCAACCATTCTTCTTGCACCATAGTAGTTGGTTTCAAGGCATTCTTCTGCCAACTCAAAAGTTTGAGTTGCAATCTCATACTGATTGGCTTGCTCTTCAGTTGGCTGCATGATAAGAGGAATCTTAAATATTCGCCTTTTGTTCTTCACCAGATAAAAATTTTCGTATCCCCACAGCCATAAAGAAATGCTTTTGGCAATTTATTATATGTTCTGCTTTCTCAAACCACTAATGAATATGCTATTGAGAGCAGAGTTTTGGATTTTTCAGAATCATGAAAACAAACGATATCTACACTTCTATGCTAGTTAATTACTATGAATAGACTAATTTATGAGTAACAATCAATTAATTACTGTTAACATAATACTTACAAAGTAACCAGCAAGTTCAGTAGCTTTGGCAAAAGCCTGATGATCTAGAATAGCTCCAAAAATCCCAGCATTGTTAACCTGCACGTGGTTCCAACTAACTATGATCAAAACAAACAACTTATTAGATAAAAGAGAGAAGACAAATTTCAAGGTTTTTTCTTTGTTCTTTTTTTTTTTTTCATTTTTTTCAAATGTAAAGCTGACATTTTGAAGAAATGGGTCATCAATGGTTTACCAAGATATCAAGTTTCCCGAATTTAGATTTGACATAATCTGCAAGGAAGCGATACTAGAAGGGCCTGTTACATCAAGTTGATGAAAAACTACATGATCAGAGAGACCAGAATCTTTCAATTTTGCAACAGCTTCAAGCCCCCTTTTCTCATCTCTAGAAGTCAAAACTACCATGATCCCTTTTGAAGCCAGGTTCCTGCATAGCTCAAAACCGATTCCCTTGTTTGCTCCTGTTACAACTGCATACCTAAGAGGTAGAAACAAATTTTTTTGAAGGAGGTTAAAAATTAATAGGACCACAGATGATATCAAAGAAATCATGAAAGCAAAAGATACCTTTTGGTTACAAGAAAGGTTGACCCTTCTGCCATTCTTATCTGAATAACCCAAAATAGGATGGATGTTGCAGATATATAGCTCCTAGCTTGACGGAAAGACAAATAAGTAGGGTTAGTTTGCTCTGGTTTTAGGAGTGTACCAAAAAGTCAAAAGGGAAAAATAATGAGTCGCTAAAGCCTAAAGCAATTAGTAACGATTCGTATCCGTTTTCGTTCTCTTATAGTACTGCTTTATATCGTTTTTCATTTTGTTTTACTGTGAGTATTGAAATTTTAAATACTATTATCACTTCTATGAATATCGGTTATATTCATAACTGTCTCGCTTTTTTCCGTCTCATTTGATATTTTATTAATTATTTTTATTTTTTTTAAATAATAAAGTATTGTAAAAGAATTTAAATATAAATTCAATATAAACATGTTTCTAATTTAAAAAGAGAAAAAAATAAAGTATTAGGTTTAAGTTTTTAAAAATAAAAATAATAAGTTTAATTATATTATTTTATTATTTTTTAAAAACTAAATATTTAAGGGTAAAATTATAATTTCAATATTCGGGGCGGGGCGGTACGGAGCAGGCAATTACCACAACTGCTCCATCCCCGTCTTTCAAGCAAAAAAAACCGCACCGTCCCGCTCCGCCTCCATTGTTCAAAAAAAAAAAAAACCTCTCGATTCGGATCGGTTCGAAATTCATCGGTCGAATCGGATTTTGTCATCCCTAGTAACGATTGTCTTAAGGATGCTTATAAAATTAATTAATATATTATCTATAATAATAATATTATATTAAATATAATAATTAATAATTTTATTTATTATTTTTAATACATAAAATAAAAATATTATTATATATAATAATTCTTTAAAGCATCCATCAACAAAATCGTCAGTAATAATGGCATAAGACCAAGGAATAGAAGAGAAAAATACATTATAATTTCCCTTTTTGTTGGTCTGCAGTTAGATGGAAGATGAATGGGATTGAATATTTCTCTGCATACATTTTTTTTATTTTTTCAATCCGTTGTTTATCAAAACAAATAAGCTGGCATCTCCTTGAAATGTAATAACAATATGGTTTTCTTTTCTTTGGTTAGGTTTATTAGTTTCAGGTCAAATCAAATTCATCTCTGAAGGGTAGGTTGAAAGATTTAAAAACTAGTGTTTTGCTACCTAATACTTTTTTAGAAAATGTTAATCAGCATCACTTTAAAAAATATATATATAATTAATAAATAAAAAATTGAATTCAATAAAAATGATGTTAATATGTGAAAAAAAAATTAAAATAATAATTAATAATCGTAATCAGTGTCTATTAAACCAATTAAGATTAATTAATATATTATTTATAATTATAATAATATTATATTAAATATAATAAGTGATAAATTTATTAATTGTTTTTAATGTATTGAACAAGAAAATTAATATATATAATAATTTTTAAAAAGTACCATAAATCAATCGTTAATGAAGTATTAAAAATTAGTACTCTAATTATACGATAGTACCTTATGCATCTAACCTCTACTGCTTAAACAACTATAACTCATCTAAATTTCAATGCCAATAGAGAGGTAGCTGTAGAGAAGAAATTTTCAGAGTACGTTCTTAGCACTAACGAAAAAAAAAAATCAACCTTTCTTGAGCTGAATCTGGTCATTTGGAGAAAAGCCCATTCTTGGAAATTGAAACATCAAACTCAAAATCAATGCTCGCATTAAATGAAAAAAAAAAAAGTTGATTGGAGAAGGCACTGATATCTGATGAACAAAAATCATTAGAAATCAGATTTTCGGACTCCAATAGAGGGAATATTTGTTATGACATAGTAGCATTTTTCCTGATATCAAAAAGACAGACAATAAATTGCTAAAAATGAATATTTTAATGGTTTTGATCTCTTAATAAATAATGTAAATTTATTTTTTTTAAACACAGATAAAAAGGGTATAAAGTTTTTTTTTTTTTTAATACCAAAAGAACGAAGTGAACAGGCTTGTTGTTGTTTCCCTTAGGCTGGTGCAGAACTTGGGGGCGCAGTCCACATAGAAATAGCCTCAAAATCCAAATTGTGAAAAAAGAAATGTGAGAGCCTACTTTTCATGAACAAGTGGGCTGTAGATAGGGTACCACATGTTTCGAAATACGTACTCCACCGTCTCCTCCTGCACCCATGAGTGAAAAGCACATGAAATATACCAAGCAAAAGGCTTCCAAAACAACCCATTTGAACCGTGAATAAGCTCATAAACACCCTGCTGTGAACATTATGGCGATTTAAATGTGAATAGATTTAGACATTCCTTTGTTTTAAAATCAGTGTGCAAGTCCACTAAATTTTCTATTTTACCATGAAAAGTTAGCAGAAGCTACGTTACTTAAATTCGGAGTGTGTCAGAAATGAATATGTATCTGACACGGGTGCTCAATCTTTTTAAAGTTTTTTTATATAATTAAAGGATCATACTTTCATACTCATGTCGAAATATGTATCGGATACAAGTATTAGATACGGAAAAAATGAAAAGTTCAGATAACTAGAATAAAAGTTTACTAGGGGGCAAAAGAAGGAAGGAGAAAGAAATTACATACTTTTGACATGTGCGCCAGTTCTCTGGGACCCACGTCGCCATGCCCTTCTGCCAATTCCTCTGCAACAGCAGCTCGCAGAACAGATGCTCCAACCTCAGCTGTGATATGTCGAATACTGCATAGTAAACAAGTAGAATGAGTGATGGAAGAGCAAAGTACTAGAAAGAAATATTTTTAAAACAGGGACCCCAAAACCATACATTCTCCCAATGATCTCCAATGGTCAAAGAGTGTTTCTTACAAGCAATATAATTGGATCAAAACTAACCTATATACCAGTGAGATAAATACCTGTCAACTGTAAGTAAACTAAAATCTACATCATTGTTGCAAAATCATAAAAGCTTAAGCATTTAAAAACTGGGGGTCCATTGAAATCTTGAGTGTATGAACAAAGAGCAGAACAAATAATTTTCACCTTTGAACAATAAGGAAAAGTCAACAGTGAAAGCAGATAATATTACCTATTGATAGATGGATACAAGATGCCCTTTTGGATTTCTTCATCAGTCATATAAGATGCAAGGCTGCAAGGATAGCATCACATTCACAACTTTCGGAATAAGACACGATGTTCTAATCATAGTAAAAAAACTCATTTTGATAAAAGCAGAACTGATTAGTAGACTGATGTAATCAATTAGCAATTGTGTGCATACTCATGTGAAGTGCAAAAAGGTTATTGTAACCAATGACTAATAGAGTTTATGAAACAGAGACCTGAAGAATGCAGAATAACATGGGGAGACACAAGCCTACACCGACATATTATTCTTTTTGGGGCCCTAATTTTGCGTCACTAAGAAACTAAAGTCCCCATGCAGTCAGCTATATGTTTATCAACTAGAATCAGAATTCTGCAAAAGTTCTAACAGCCAGCTTGATATTACAAACAGTAAATAGGATAGTTTTCCAAGCATTCTTCATTGTGAATTCTGGACTTCAAGCATTATCAAAAGAGAGAACAAGAACAGAAGCAACTATATAATATTAATAATATTCATACCATTCAGCAGCAGCTTGCAACATTCCATCAGTTATAAAACGAGCACCTGAGAGCAAAGCTCCCAAACCAATCCTGGATTAAAGGCAACAATAGTTAAATCAAAAGTTAAGATCCAAGTATGGTTACAAAAACAACAACAATGAACCAGAAAATAACACCTACCCTGGGAACAGGTACATGTTATTTGATTGATTTACATGGCCCACTTTTCCATTACCTGTCGGCAGGCAAATGATTAATTAAGATGTGATAACCACAACTGAAAAAACCAAAATCATGTGCCACAACATAGCCAGCAACAGCTCCCTTATTAAGGAAAGAAGCAGCAAACGCTTGTAAATATATGATGCAAAATCTTTCAAACAAGATGAATTTCAATTAGTATGGAAGATACCAAGATGGACATTTTCAAAAGGGCTTCCACTGGCAAAGACTATGTTTTCTCCAGCATGCTTAAAAGCATCAGCAGCAGTGCATTCAGCTGTCCAATGGGAATGCAAACAGAATGTCAAGACTATCTAATTTCATAAGGAAAATCAAAATGGATGGCAGGGCAGAAAAAACAAACCATTCATGGTGGGATTTGACATCGCAAAAATAGCAGGTTTACTTGAATCAGATTCACGCAAGGCCTTGAGCACCTGTTTTTGTGCCAAAACAGTAGTGAGGAACTCAACACAATGCAGAATCCAAGCAGTATTTAGAATTAGAAAATAAGCATAAACTCCCCCAAACAACAAAATAAATGTTACCAACAATACATATAATAGAGATATATAGAAAAGTAGGAATTTCCACCTCTTCATTGAACACACCACCAACTCCAGACAAACCAAGAAGCACATCAGGTTTGACCTTTTTAACCTGAATAAAATTTGGTTCACAGCAATTAGAATCTTATATATGCAAAGAGCATCCGTAACTTGTAGAAGACTATACTTATAAAAGTGTAGCATAACATAAACTTTTTTCGTCACAATGCACTGCAAATTCTGTGCTGACTGCTTTTCTTCTTCGCACACAATTTCATATAACACCAGCCCGGCACTTATACATGCTGCCCGTCAAGCACTAACATTGAACTTACCACTTCAAGTAGAGAGGCCCCCTCTGTAAGTCCCACTATCTGTCCTGGATCTTTAGCAAATGGTGCTGCTGCTGGATCAAGATTCTTCCTCTCTTTAGTGATGAGACCCTTAACCAACAACAACCAATAGAAAAGTAAGTAAGTACCCACCACGTGGAGGATGAAATAAAAATTACCAGATGGTCAATTGACACATAGCTAAAATTAGAGCATTTAGATCCATAGAGTCAAACCATAATCATTTTCTAATAAGAAGAAATTTTAAAAAAAAAAAATTAAAAAAAAAAACCTATGAATGAAGTAGATGGCATAAAAAAAATTCAGAGATCATTTTTCTAGTAAACCTTTTTCACATGTTTTGTTCAGCAAGCCCCATCTTTATTACACAAGAGAAAGGACATATTACATATCTAAAAGAACAGAAAAGGCTTTGCACAAGTAGGATGAAGAGTACTAGAGTAGAAGTACAAAACCGTACATCTTTATCAAGTAAGAAAAAGTTCCGAGCAGCTGTTTCTCCTTTTCCTGTCATCCTTGCAACAGCTTGCACAGCCGTGCTAAGAACACCAAGCCCTGCACTGGAAGCCAGACAGAAAGGTGGGTATGAGAAATAAAGCCGAGGGGGAATGGGCACAAAGGAACAGCAGAAAAACTATGGTGAAAGATTGAAAACCAGAGCCTTATGCCCTTATTATAAGTTAGTCAAGTACCTTCCAGCTCCCACCACAACTATCTTTTGGTTTGGAAAGTCCGCCAATGATCGACCTTGTGCTCTTACAGTTCCTAACAATCCAGCAAGTGCAACTCCAGCAGTTCCCTAAGAGACATTAAGTAAGCACAGCCTTCTAATACTGGTGGCATTCATAGTGATGCACAGCAATCTGCATTACACTAGACACTAATCCACTCCATAAAAGTAGCAACTTGCTGCACCAAGTGCTCACCTGTATGTCATCATTAAACATGCAAAACCTTTTCCGATAGCGTTCCAGAGTTTCAAAGGCCCACTTCATTTGAAAATCCTCAAACTGAATGGTGTAACCATCAAATAAACAACATGATACAAACCAAGCATAACACAAAAGTCTCACTTCTGAAAGAAATAAACCTGTAAAATAGCCTTAGGCCAACGTGTGAAAACTGCTTCCACGAACTCATCAACAATTGATAGATAATCTTCCCCTTCTAACCTAGGTTGTCGTAGTCCTAAATCTGTCAAGCCAAAAACAACATGTCAAAAGAAATTTTCACAACCTGTCAAAAAACAAAGTAACAGCAAGCATATCATATGGTCCACTCTACAAAGGTAACTACTTAAGAACAAAGTTATTAAGTACACATTTTACTCACAAAGCGGGTCTTCAAGTAGCTTTTGATTGTTAGTACCAACATCTAGCATAACCGGGAGTATCTGTCAGAGACAGATATTGATTGAATAGTTAAAGTTATAACACAAGACGAGTCACCATCACAAGAAAAATTGAAAATGTAAAATACAATAATAACATGGAACAAACTTTGAAAGCAAGATATAAACCAAATAATTCCAAGTTCATAAGTGCTGTCCACTTAGCCACAAATATAAGTTCACATGCATATAAGAGAGAACTACAACTGATGGCTAAATATGTCAAATACAGTCAACATCCAAACACAGGTATGAAAATGGTCGCAAATGGTTGATACACACACGTGTGGTCCAACTAAATGGTGTTAAGTACCCATAAGAATGTATAACCCAAATTATAATTAGCAGACATGCACATGCATGCAAATATATACACCGGAAGGAGGAAGAAAGAGAAGAACATACTCTTTGTGGGTTGATACCAGCAGCGGCAACATACATATCAAGTTTTCCAATTGGTATTCCAATCCCCTGAACTCCAAGGTCACCAAGGCCAAGAATTCGACTGCCATCAGTCAGGACTATCATATCAACCTGTGAAACAGAAGGAAATTGAACATAATATTAGCTCTGCAGTAAGCAATAATTGGTAACATGCTTTCCTAGAGGGGAAGGAACAAAAGGCATATGGCATACAATCTCTGGCACTCTCAAAGATCCACAAACTTACCTGTTGAGCTGGCCAATTATATATCATAGACATCATCTCTCCTTTATCCTTTGCACTGAAATACATTCCACGTGGACGTCTAAACAACCCAGAGTAATTTTGGCATACTAGTCCTACAGTTGGGGTGTAAATTATTGGAGCAAAATCTTTAATGTTGTCAATAAGGACCTGCAGCAAAAAGTAAAGCAGAAAAACTTCAAATGATATCAGAACTTAAAAGTTTGTATAAATACTACAAACTGAAACGAGCAACAAACTTACTCTGTAGTATAGTGTTTCATTCCTGTCATGCAATCTGTTTAAGATCCTCCATTTTGCTAATGCAACAACACTATCCGGTTGGCACTTAGTATTTTTCTCCAACGAGCGATATGATTCCACTACCAATTAAAAACAGAGTCAAAATTAAGGCTATTGTTAAAAATGAGGACAAGATCAACGAGGCGGAAACAATCTCCTAAAAGACAAATATATAACGAAATGAATTTAGTAAGCTAAATAAATATTAACTAACTAAATCAGAATAGATATTAGCCTATCATCTAGTAAACTTACTCGAAAAATTAACACACAAATTGCACCCAGCCCTTCTGACTCAAATCATAGACTTATATCTATTGATAACTGCCTTCAAATCTTCACTCAAATGAAAAACTTCCAAATTTACATCTAAGTATGTTCTGCAAATATAAAACATGTCAGAAGGGTAGGTATCAAACTTACTGAAACGAGCATATTGCTGCTCAAATGATATCACACGTGGCGGAAGGAGACCACGAAGCCCAAGTCGATCCCTTTCAGTCAAAGGAAAGCCAGTGTCCTGAACTTAAAGAAAAAAGGGAACAATAAGAAAACAAAAGGCAAAGTTTGCATAAGCAGCAATTTCATCAGCAAAAACAAATTTCAAGCTCATATTTGTCAACAATATTTCAATAGCACGATCTCAAAAAAAAATCAACATCTAAATTCTCCGTAAAGTACTTTTGGGTCACAACAAAAATCACTTTCAGGAACCAAAGAAAAAAAATTACTTCAAAGTGCAAGCATAACAAGTTCATCATAGTGATACGGCCTTTTAGAGAATCACACCCAAAAATTAATTATTGAGATGAAAGAGCGTTCATATAAATTTTAAATTTAATACTTTTTAATGTGGAATCCAAATCTCATACCTTACAATATCTTACAATTGAGTGGATAACGTAGAGATCATAGGAAAAAACCAATTGCTTAACCGACATAAGTTAATCATCAAATTACTAAACTAACCTTATTGAACAAAGGATCATGAAGAATATCAGCTCCACGCTTGTGAATAATGCAAGCACCAGGAATCGCCGACGAGAATAACCGTCTCGATCGGCTCAGTCTCGACGCCGCAAATCGCGCCAGATTCCACATTCCGTGCCCAAGATTTCAAGATCCGAATCCACCACTAAAAAAAATGGGAGACAGCAACACAACTCCAAAAAAAAAAAATCACTCTCTTAGTAGTTTTGGTTTTTAGCCTGTGTTTGGTTCAATATTATATGGTAAAAAATTTCTAAAGATTTAATCTTTTCTTTAATTTTCTTAGTTCTTAATTAACGATTTTCTTTGGTCAACGCTCGTGTGAGTGAGATAAAGAGAGTAGGTCTGAAAGTGGAAAACAGTGTTAAGTTGTTGAAAAAGAGAGTGTTTGCAGCTGCTCGGGATGTGCGGGCAGGGACAGGGAGAGAATGTGGTTAGGTAGGATAAGTGGTAAAAGCATACGGCGACTGAAAGAATGAACGATGAAGAAGAGGGTGAAGTCAGGCTGTCAGGGCAAATTTGGGAAGATTGTGCGTTGGGATGGGCCCCAATGTTTGGACGGTTCTAATTTAACGACCAATTCAACTGGGTTTTGGGAAGGGAGCGTCCGAAGTTGGGAAATTTCGCCTTTCGAATTTTGATCTTTGTGACGTGAATTATCAGTTTTGGGTTCCCATCATTTTGATTTACTATTTCATCAGATGGAATTGATTCATTAGGTTTGAATAATATCCAAGGAAGTTATCCCACCCTAGCCTGCTCTCCAGAAAACTTTTAACCTCAAGCTGTGGCAAATGGAAAACGAGTTCACTTTTTTCATTTCCTGTTGGCTCGTAAGCCAACCAGACAGAATTTAAGCGTGCGGTGGGGAAACTTTGGGTGAGAAACTTTGACCCCTACTACACCCAAGTGACCCATCCTTTTAGGTCATCTTTATCTTTTGGATGAAAAGCTTTAGCTCCCATTCATCTTAATTTATCTATGAAACTTCAGCTTTGGAATACGGTAATTCCATGTATTAGTAAAAGAGTCTAGTCAAAACTCCAAATCAACCATATACTCCTCATTTGAGAACAATGGGGGCATACAAATAGCTCTCAATTTATCTCTTCAATAACAAAAATATAGAACTTACAAAGCCAGTTTTAAGATTTTCAAGATTACAGTGAAAGCAACAATCACAACTTATTGATCATATAGAAAGCGAAACCGGTCAAAGAGTCTCAAATACAGATCATACGATAAACAATTACATGTTTGCTAAACTGCCACCGTTAGGCTGGTTTGAACCGCCATCAGTAGTACTCCATCAACAGCCCAGGGCGGTCTTAATAATCTTTGTTTCCAAAGTTCTTGCACCAGAGCTGTGAAGGAATCGCACGAACAGGCTGATGAGGCCGTTGCTGCAATAAAAATAATCTTTTAGCTAAAAATATCATGGAAATGTAAGCTAGCTGATAAAACAAGTTTTGAAGAAGTCA
This sequence comes from Fremontodendron californicum, assembly GCA_030761205.1. Classification (NCBI taxonomy): domain Eukaryota; kingdom Viridiplantae; phylum Streptophyta; class Magnoliopsida; order Malvales; family Malvaceae; genus Fremontodendron; species Fremontodendron californicum. Next base: position 1,855,401 of record JAULJL010000015.1, on the reverse strand, counting down.
TCAAAGGTTAATAGATCGAGTCACAAAGTTTTGAAACAGCTCATGGCTACATATATCTAGTTTTTACTACTGAGTAACTTGGAATTAGAAATGCAGCAATTTGTCTCTGATATGTCAGGTTGATCAGCTGGGCCTCGAGCTGCTTAAGGAGATAAGAAGTGCATATAAAGCAATAAAAAAGTGGCTATTGACTTCAATCATTTGATGAAGTGACACTGTAACATTTTGTGAATGACAAATTTACCATCTTGGAAGGCATATAGATAGTTGACCTTCTAACATTGGTGTATAATAGTACAAGATTAGAGAGTAAATGCCATTGATGAACTTAACTTCAGAGTCCATCAAAAGAGAAAGTAACAAGCTGCAATCTTACATTATTATCTAAACTGGGAACATTAGGCCTATCGAAATTTAATCAGGAATAAGTGCGCAGCTAGTAACTACTAGAAAAACTAGATTTTTGCACAGCATTTATGGGTTAATAATGAAACCGAGAGCAATTTTAATGAACATTAAAACTTCGTTTAAAGCAGTGTTGTCAAGGCGTGCGCCTAGGCGCGCCTACGCCTTGCGCCTTAGCGTCAGATAACAAAAGCGCCTCAGACCCTTTCGGGCGAGGCTCATTTGATCAGGCGCACGCCTGGTGCGCCTAGGCGCGCTTTTTTGTAAGGCGATAGGCGTAAAAAAAGCTCGCCTGATTGAAGTTCTCTTTAATTTTAACTTTTTTCATTAGATGTACCTTTTATAGTAAGAAAGGGGATAGTATCAAACTCTCCACTTCTCAATATTTGAGAATTCAACAACAGATATGGGACGTAAGGAAAGCATGCATATTGGGCAATTTTTTTTTTTTTTTCATGTTTTGTAGATAAACTGGATCACTCTTTAGAGTTTATTATCATAATTACATATCTTAAGCTTATTATATATATATATACATATATATACACACACATTTACATATTGCGCCTTACTTCACTCAGGCGAGCGCTTTTTTTGCGCCTTGCACCTAAGGCAATATAAGGTTTCTAGCGCCTAGAGTGCGCCTTGCGCCCTTGACAACACTACTTTAAAGAATAAAATTTAAACAAGAGTAATCAAAGGACAATGTTATACACCTAGATAACATTCAACTAAATGTCTGAATGATCAAGTAGGCAGCCTACTCGAAAGGGATTATCATGTTTGACCTTTGTATCCACTTCTATCTTTTACAGTTAATACTCTTTGTTAATATCTAAAAGCTTCAACCAACATTTCTACAAGCACCCATACCATTTTCAGGTCTCATCTAACCAATCCCTTCAATCTAATTCCAAATGACGTTTATTTTTTAGAAAGGTAAGATTAAGAACCCACCAAAACTAATAAATTGTAATAAAATTTGCATTAGGATCGACCAAATCCATAATAGACATCTTAGCATCAACAATTTATAGCGGTTCGAATCATTTTGATTTTCGAAAGGGTTAAAACTAGACTCAAAAATTCATATAATTAGGCTAATAGGCGTTTTAAATAGCAATTAAAAACAGTAATAAAGTGATAAAACAGGGGGGGGGGGGTTAGGAACCTCGAGCTCGGCGGATTTCATGGCGATGGGGATGCAGATGAGGAAAACGCCGAACATGGCAATGGCAGTATTGCGACGCCAGTGCTTGGGCCGGCAGTATGGGCCTCCCGACATGCTCCACACCTTTGTCCTGAAATCCTCAGCTCCATGCCCATGTCCATGCTCTCCTCCTCCTCCTCCCATCTTTTTCTTAATTTACTCGACCGATAAATTGAATCTCTTACGACTGTGACGACCAAAGTAATTAGATCAGATGAGAATTGAAAATGTATCAGAAGAAAACCCCAATTGGAGTTTATGAAACAAATTGTAGTTGCGAGGAGTAGAGCGAAAAGGAGATGGATTATTTGGAGATTGGTTACCTGAGAGAAATGGCAAGTCAAGAACGACGATCAGCTGAGGCTCCTTTCCTTGTGTTCGCAAATGGAGACAGTGACAGAAGGAAGGGCTTCGGTATTTCTTGGTGGTTATGCTGGTTTATCGAGGAACTTTTCGTCTTTTTACTTTATCGTACTAGCCCATCGCTGGAAGCCCAGTTGCTAGGGATTTACAGGCCTCTTAAAGGACCTGGTTTTACTTGGGCTTTTCTCCAGTAAAAAGAGAAAGAATGAATGAAATGTTTAGCTTTACCTGGTGGTTATCCTGGTTTTACCTGGATATCAGACACTATTTGGTTTGATTTTTGCATTTTGGATATAAAGTTTCGAAACGGATTCGGATACAAAATTTTGGATATTCGAATCCGTTTTGATTTTGGTTCGAATAGTGTCAGATATTCGAATCCGTTATCTGAATCCAGTTTACTTATACGGATAACAGATTCGAATATCTGAATTCGATATCCATTTACATGTTTAGCTTTTGCTTAATTTTATTTTTTATCTTTTAAAAAAATTGATTTAATGAATTCAGATATTCGGCGGATATTATTATCTAAATCGGATGCAAATTCAGATAGCAAGTGATAATAAACCGATTCGAATATCATATAAATTAAACGAATTCAAATTTAAATATTTAAATAATTATAGATATTTGATTTGTTGCCATGCCAAATGAGAAGGGGAAAACAATAGTAAACTCTTAATCTTAGAAGAATGGGTATTCTGCTTTAATTGCACCATTAACCTATCTCTGTCTACAATTTTTCTTTCATTTTCTCAGTAAGTGGGATTTCAATTTAGTTTATCGGGATGAGAAGGAATTGTTAAAAGAAGCTCAATAGCCCCAAGTTTATTATCATCCAGGATCAAGAACAATTTGAGATTTGAGATTATGTTATATTATTGCCCCTAGAATTCAAACATCTATAACAAAACAATATCTACTGTTAAAACTGTAACAGTGTAAACATTCCCAATTTTTATTACAGCTTTGAAGGTATCTGAACAAATGAAGAGTTCTTTGGCTTTAGAACAGAGAGAAAGAGAGAGGATAAATGAGGTGCTACAGCCAGCCACCTTATTTTGCCCGTAATGACATTCTGGATACAAGTTTTTACTCATTTTCTTAGAAGAGGCACAAGGAGTGATAAAATTATACTTGTTCCTTGTTTCTCTCGACAGCTATATGGATGTTCTTCAATAACAAATACCAGCAAAACACAAATTTATGTTCTTTTTAGATGCTGCCCAAGTAGCATCATACAAAAAAGGACGGCTATCGATCTTACTAACATCACGAACTTGCTTCAGCTGCAAGTGTCAGTTTAACACCATCTTTAAATGGAGTAGGAGAAATATTTAGTGTCTGAACCAGCTTGGTAATATCCATGGATATATCAGCGGGCGACATGACACCACGGTCAACCTGAGAAACCAGCACTTCAGTTACCAGCAACCACGCACAGAAAAAAATCCATATTAAAAGGTAACAAATCAAGAGAAAGTAAAAGAGAGCGGAATTGCAGAACTGGAAAAGGTTTATCTATTATGAAAGGCATATTTTTAATCAACTGACGTTCTAAAGGAATATAAAGAGCATATGAGAATTTTGGAACCATGTTTGTGTATGCTATTGAGTACAGATGAATGGAAAACCTCACTAGAACCAGATAGCCTTGAAGGAAGGATGAAACCGGGCCATAAATTAGGGACTAAACTATAACATACTACTAAGTTCAGAGCACAGGAATAAGAATTTTTTTCCATGGCTTTTATAAGGTATACTTACAGATGATGCAGATACTGGTTTAATTAATGAGGAATCATGTCCTCTAATTTGTGCCACAGCTTCAGCCATTTGAACACGGGACACCCTGTCTGGTCCACCAACATTTAGTAGCAACTGCATTTTCTTACCCTCTTGGATAAGCAACATAAGATCATAATCATTAAGTCAGTTAGGACATATATAAGAAAAAAGAAATCCAGATGAAAATTTCTTTGGAGAAGTAAAAGCACCACAAGGACTCGGAAGAAGGACCAACACCCGTGAAAATGAGAAAACAGACAAGGGATGTACCAAAAGAAAACAAAGCAATAGGAAATAAGAAATTTGAGAGAATGAAGAACAAAGATTGCAGAATGGGCCGCTTTTTCATTCTTTCCCAAGTGAACTGTCTGTCTTGTGCTATAGGGTAGAAGATAATAACTTTACAGAAGGCCAATCCCATATCAAAGCATGATTAATGCTATCATATTAAAATCTTCCTTCAGAATTAAAACTTTAAAACAGGAGATACAGAAGGAGGTTCTCACAATCTATTATCAAAATTATATATAGAAGCACAGATATAGCTTCATACCTGATAACCATTTGTCAATCAAAGTCCGGATGACAGCCACAACATCCTTCACATACACTGGGCAGCGGTACTCGTCATAAAAAAAATCCACTTTATCTCCTTTGGCAAGGACACTATCAATCCACTGCAACAAGTTCGGTTATAAATCATTGGTTGATAATGAAATAATCATGAATTGTAACTTATATAATATACTGCTGGTACATTTTGTGTTCTTAACTACTCACAAGAATTACCATCATACAAGAAGCAAAATGAACTCAAGTGTTATGTAAATCAGCATGGATGTTTTTCATTCCACGCAATGTCTACTTAACCCCAAAATTTATTTGGAGGAAAAATGGAATACTGAAATGTCCTGCTATTTTCTACAGGCATTTTCAGTTCGCAGCATATAATAAATAATGAATGAACATTAAAAGGTTAATATGAGAAACTATATTTTTAGCCAAAAAAAAAGTGGAAAAGAAATAAATAAAAATATGGGACTTCAGCTTTCACACCTGAATTGGAAGAGATTTAGGAACAGGTGAGACAGTTTGTGGCCCAAATATAATACTGCTTCTTAGAATAGCAAAATTCGCCCATTTCTCAGAGATGAACCGCTCAGCTGCAACTTTTGATTTTCCATAAACATTAACAGGAAGAACTTCATCTTCTTCCTTGTAAAAAGATTTCACTCCTTCATACACTAATGCGTAAAACCAACATCCAAAAAGACAAAAAGCGTTTCAGATCTTATACCAAACAAATAGAATTCATAAAAACCAATAATTCACTGACCTTGATCCGTTGAGAGATGAATAAGAAGAGTGTTGTCATTTTGGGTAAAGCTTGACAACCAATTCACAAGAGAAGTAGGCACATTGATAGATGTAGCGGCGTCAGGATCTTTCTCGCAAGCGCGTGGCACCGACAGAGCAGCGCAGTTCACCACCACATCAGGCTGCCATTCCAAAAACCCACAAGCTTTAACATGTTAAGTTTTGTGTTTAGTTAAAAGAATTATTGGGTATGAAAGAGAATGGAAGGGAGGGAACTAACCTGGCCAAATTGTTGTGAAATGGAAAGGAAACCGAGTCCAGTCTTCAAATCAACGTGGAAAGCGAGAGAGCTGGGGAAGGCATCGAGCAGAGGCTGAGGAAGAAAGGAGTTGTAGGTGAATGCCAAGTCATACGGGGTGGTTTCTTGGATCTCTGAAAATCCTTGCAAGAGATGTTGCCCCAAGTAGCCTGTGCCTCCCACTACTAACACTTTCTTCGCGCTCATTTCCCCCCTCCTAGCTGATTCCAATTTGGGAGAAAAGAGCTGAAAGGTTCAGGCCTTTGCTGGGAGGGAACTTGGGTTTTCTGGTAAGAAGGTTCGTCAGGGTTGGTACCGTTGGTTGGATTGTGGAGATTGAATGAAGGAAACCCAACGAAGCTTCTTAATTTTTTTTATCACCATTCACAGTCGTGTCGTCGGATAGCTATTGGATTGCACGTGAGTTCAATTTTGTAATCAGTCTCAATCTCAGATAAGACCTGTAATTAAATGAAAATAAAAATGATATTTTTTATAAAAAAAATCTTACGGCTATGTATTTATTATGTCTCTGATGATTTCCCCTTTTGTCTTCTCTCTACAAATTTTCCATTTTTTAGTACAAAGATTTTTTATTTATTTCACTTTCTTATTTTTCTTTGCATTTTTCAGACGGTTAATCTGATAATATTCGGAGATAGATGATGAAACATAATTTGATCCGTGTTTCGGTTTAACTTTTTAAACCTTAGACAATAGTTACATTGCTCCGACTCTTTATTTTTTTCGAAATATCCGAATCCGATATTTGTATGAACATGAAAATATGATCTATGATCTTCGAAAGACCATCCAAATATATAAAAATCTAAAAAAAATTGAATATACCTATATTAATACATACCCTTGTCCGACATCATACCTGCATCCAACACTCACATTCGAATCCGAGTAAGATACAATAATACAAATACAAATTTTCCTTCATGGAAATTTACAAGTCCGAGGACTAAGGCCTATGTTTAGAATGTAACATCACAAGCCAAAAATAATGCGAAGAAGAACTGGGAGTCTGGTAAATAACAAATGGATTGATGAACTTCAATGAAAGTAAAGTATATTTCTGGAACACCAAGAAGAAAAGGAAAAATATTGCTAGTTACTGAAAGAAAAGAAAGTCTGGGGAAGTTTGATGATATGATATGAAGTTAACTCTGCATTTCTCATGATTGAAACTTTCTACTCCCTTTCCAGCACCATGGCTTCTCAACTACACTCTGAGGAAGCTTGGGACTTCTCAATGAGTGACTCGATTTTCTGGCCAAGCATTCGATGAAACATTAATACGAGGTTTAATCAAAGACAAAAAAAAATAAAATAAATAAAGAATACTAAACCAATAAGTCATTAAAATACTGCAATTATAACATAAGTTCTACAGTAACTCCAAATAGATGAATGCTGAAAACGATTAACGTCAAGGGCAAAAACTTTCATTTTTGGCTCAACTAAATATTCTCAGAACCAAGTATGCCTTCAACTCTTTTCTCAGTGCAATAAAGAGAAATGAGATGGTGCAAACCTTTACTGATTTATCGACTTCATTAAGTTTTTGCATAAACAACTCTCCAGGCATCATTGCTCTCCGCTCCACAGAAGAATGATGTGGTGAAGCTGTCATCTGAAATATGCAACAGTAATTAGTAAAGCATGGATCTGGCTGGGAAAAAACCCTATGAAATACTACTAAAGATAGTATGCAGAAAGGTGTTAAGAAGTGGCGACTTCATTTTTCAGGTAAGAAAACATATTTACAAGCATCTTCGCCTTTGTTCTTGGGAGGCCTTGTTTAAACTGTATGTTCAGACTTCAGACCTTCAAAATTCCAATATTTTGCTACCACAGGGTTCAACATGTGAACATAAATTTCTTTTGTACTCAAAACTCATACTTAACAATGACAAAAATTCACGATATTCCCATAACGAACCACTAATGCCCTCCTTTCTCCTATCAGAAGAGAATCTAAAATCAATCTATTCCCGTATGACCTTACATGCTTGATGGCAGAGTTGTAGATTTACAGGTTCAACTTTGCACCAAGTGTAAACTAACTAAATTGGAATGTGCTGCATCCTAAATCCAGCTGACTTAAATAGGAAGACATATTGTAGGCCGGTCCAAGAACAGTATCTGATATTTCTCATGCTTACCAGAGAAATAGCAGTGATTAGGTATAAAATTTTGAGGGTTCAAGTGGTTAAATTACCTTCCAACTTTTGGCCGGTGATCTTAGGATAGGCTGCCCTTCTGTCAATGATGTCATTCGAGATATAGTTTCCACTTCACCAGTGACAGTAGAAAGTTTCCAACTTTTACCGACATCCTGTATAGCCTTTGCAGCTTCTCTTACAATGACCTGCAAGAAATATGAAATTCTGATTTTCATTCTCCATGAGGATGCCTCATATGCGCAACAGCAATTAAGCATAGTTCATTGCAATTGTTTATGAGAATGAATCTCATCATTTTTCAAAGATTACAAGAAAAAATCTTAAGGAAAAAAAAAAAGATAACAACATAAGAAATCAATTCCGTTACCTTTCTCAGAAGTGCAGGGTTTGCAACCCCTTGAACCTGTAGTTCATCAACAGGTGCAGCTTTTCCATGGGCTATGCTTTCAACTCTAAAGGTATGGATATCATACACTGATTGCAACCAGCCTGTAAAAATCAAAACACATATATTATTCTTCTGAAGGAACCACTGTACCGGAAAGTGTATATTCCCAATTGCAGACAAAACATATTCTGAATCAAAATAAGATAAATTCATTAATCACAACATTACAGAGTCCCATGACATAAAGGATGACCAAAGGATTGAATATTCAATGAATCATAGACAAAATGACAGTCAAGTTTTCTCAATCAAATCAGTTGCTCAATCTCAGCACTTAAGCAATTGTAAGTGGAAAAAGGGATTGTAAATACACATTATTGTTCTTTTTACCCTTGCTGAGAAAATGATAAGACACAAGTAATCTCACATACAAAATTATCCACCACATAGAGAAAGAAAAGTAATTAAACGAGAAATATCTAGCAAGACCAGAACTAATACCTTGTTCAATTATAATATCAATCACCTTGGAAAGAGGTACATGCTTCTCAATTGTTATTATGCCCCAAAAGGGTATGAAAGAAGGCCTTGAAACCTTCAAAATGAGAGGGGAGGAAAAGGTTAAACTCAAAGTAAACTTCTTTCTCATTGATAACCACCATGAAGTTAATGTAAGTTTAGGCCTATATCTCTGTGCACAAGCACTATATCCATACCTTGTAAACTATTTCACTAGGTGTGACATACAGCTTGCGTGATGAAATATCCTTTTGAAATACATATCTTCTAATGGGCAGGTAGAGCAACATGATGATGCCAACACCCCAAGCCAAAACCAGCAATAACGATATAGAAACCCATATAATGGTGTCATACTGAAGATTGTTTCTTGCAAGTTCTTCAAAGGAAGCTGCGAACAATATCGGTTCAGAACTGTCTAATTTGAAATCATCTTCCAGTGCTTCAGGATCAGCAAGTAGCTGGTCCTTTGACGACCGAAGTTCTGATAGACCATCGGTATGACCCATCAACATTTTCTTGTGTGCTCAAAACTAATAACAGAAAAAACACAAAGCATCAGAACTAAGCCTATGTTCCAAAAAGTACCACAAATTGCAATTGTTGAGTCACTCCCAATTGGTTTATAAACAACAATTAGTACAACATGAAAAATTCAGAACAGTTTGAGGAAATAATATTCATTTCAAGCCAAGAGAAACAAAGTAAAACCAACGTCAAGCAATAAAAAAGTTCCCCAAATATTTGCTTAATAGAGCAAAAACTGAGCACCTCATCACATCACCAATTCAAATGTGTTACTAGTAAACTCAAATTCTGTACAATCTTTTGGCTGAAACTAGCTACTTAGCTAGCACTTGTTTTTCCAAAAAAAAAAAAATTATAGGGAACCAAACAGCGGTTATACATTCGAGAAACTATTAAAAGAAACGGCAAGCAGGTGAAACAAGAAATGGTAGAGAGACTTGTTATTACCTGATAAACCAGGAAAATGCTATGCAAACTCGAACGTGAATAAATAAGTTGGGATTGAACGGATTAATTGTTAGGGTTTTGAAAGGAAATTTCAGTTTTGGGGATTTAATACAAGGGGAAGAAACTACCAGTCTGTGATTTGATGATGATGATCATCGAACAACCCCCCAAAACGGCACCAAACATTCAATTAGCATGAGAGAAATGAGAATTGATTTGGTGTGGGTAGTCGTACGTTGTTATGCATACGTGGCTGACAGAGTAGATTTGGTTTCCAAGTGGATCGTTGTCTTCGGCAATGGACCCACCAATTAAAACCTCGTTCTGATCTTCCTAATCCTATCCCTGCTGAATTAAATCTTGTCCGCTACTTATCCAAAAAAAGAAATCTTGGTCCGACCGTCTCCCATGCCTTTCACACGTGCCCTACGTTGCACGTACGCCTCTAGTCTACCCAAGCAAATAAGTCAATCCTACTTACATGACCTTATAATTTTTTGGGTTAATACGAAAAAACATGCACTCAACAGTGATCTTATTGTAAAATGGTATAATGAATAAAAGTTACTTGAAAAAGAGAAATGAATAATTAGAAATTATTATAAAAGATATTGTAAAGACAAAATTATCCTTGATAAAAAAACATTCTCTTCCCTTTTTCTTTTTTTTTTTAATTTAATTTTTAATTAAAAAATAAATATTCTGAAAATAAAAACTTTTTAATTTTAAAAAATAAATTTTTAAATTTTTTATTTATTTTTTTAATTAAAAAATTTAAAAAAATAAAAATAATATGCCTAAAATTAATTTTTCTTTATTTTTTTAAATTTTTTTAAATTTAAAAAAATATATATATTTAAATATTTTATTTTTAAAATTTATTTTCAATTAAAATTTTTAAAAAATAATATTTCCTTAATGAAAGAAAAAAGAAAAATAAGTTTTTTCATTAAGGGTAATTTTGTCTTTACAATATCCTTTATAATAATTTTTAATTATTCATTTCTCTTTTTCAAATAACTTTTATTCATTATACCATTTCACAATAAATTCACTATTGAGTGCATGTTTTTCATATTTTCCCTAATTTTTTTATATGATTTATATTTATTTAATTCTATTATTGTATTTTATTTTTTATCTATGTAGATTATATATCGTGCACGTCAAATGTCGAATAAATTAAAAATGTCAAATTAGTTGCTTGATGTAAAAAAGATTTTATCCGTCAAATATATATATATATATATATATATAAGATAATATTGTAGATCACATGATATAGTTATTAATTTAATTTGAAATTTTATGTGAATGACAAGTGTGATTATATTGTTAAATTCAACGATCAAATTGTAAAAATATCAATCGTAACGAAATTATAAAAGAGCGTAAAATTAATTAAATTTACATCGGTGTAAATTGATCCCTCCTCTAGAAAAAATTTTATACTATTAATAATATTTTAATTGAATTTGATATTATAAGTCAATTGATACTAATTTAATTGATGAATTTATAAAAATATCAAATAAATTCACAATTTCAAATGATAAAATTAGGTATTAATATATTTCAATTTTTTTTATATAATATTAAAAGAAAACATACTTCTTACAAACTATTTTTATGTAATTTCTTTTTTGTTTTTAAATCTGTTTGTTTCACCCACATAATAGGTACCGTATGATCGATTTTAATAAAATAAGAATGATTCTGCTAAAACCTAAAGTGATGAAAATTTGTTGTTTCCATTTTTCTTTCTTTGTTTTTTATGTTAATGAAGCATATACTTTCATTTATAAATAAATATAAAATAAAAAACACAAATTTTTTTTTTTATTAAAAAACGACAGATTTTTTTTCATTTTGTAAAACCTTACTATTACTATTACTAATGTGAATGATTTAGTTGGATAAATCATTTAAAAAATATTTACTTGAATAAATCATTAACCAATTTAAAGTTAAATTTATTGATAACAAGGATAATAAAATCTGATAGTATCTCGTTAAATTCCATTACAAGTCAAGATAAATCAATTTAGTTTAAAAAATTATTTAAAATTTAAAATAATAAACTAAATTCAGGGTTATATATATTTTTTTAAGAAATACTCATTTCTAAAAAAATTACTATCACATTTTATTTCAGTAACTTCCTTGTCTCTTTTAATTTTTTTTCTTTTCAAAATACTCATTTAATTGATATCATTTGATTCGTGATATCAAATTTAATAACAATATAAATAAAAAGAATTATTATTCTGTATACTGGCAACAAAAGGAGTTAAAAACCGTCACATGTCCCATTTTTTTCAATATAACTTAAAGATATGTGACAGTTTTTTAATATCACTTGTGGAGTAAAAAAATCCACTATAGTATACAGGATAATAATCCAAATAAAAAAACGAAATATTGTGAACAAGCAATAGTCATGTGGATCGGTGATGCACCAAAAAGAGTGTATCTTTATTAAACCTTGTAATTAATATGGTCAATTAATAAAGTAGCATGCAAGGGTCGAATCCACATAGATTGGTTTTTAGTTTATAAATTATTAGTTTAAAACTTAAATTCAAAAAAAAAAAAAAAAAGGGATTTTTAAAATAGTTTAAAAGTAAATAAAACAAGAAAAGTAGAAAACAAATAAATAATAAACAATCAAATATGAGAAATATGGTTAAGGTTTCATTCTCCACCATTAGATAGTATTATGAATCAAATTCAGACATATCAATATCAATTATCTATCAAAGTTAACAACCGTAGATAACAACATCTTGTGTTACCCCAATCCTTCATTAGTTCGTCGTTAAGCAGGACGAACGCCACTACTTAATCTCTAACTATCAAATAATCTAGGATAAACATCTCTAAATTTAATTTGACAGCAGCTTTATGATGAGAAAGATAGGTTGATCTAAGCAACAAAAGCATGACATGAATTGTTTAACTTAGGTAATGTTCCACTTTGCAATTAGTGAAAATTTTAACAGAATCATTAATCACAAATTGCCACTTATGCTAGGAAATCAAGACAATTACACGGATCAAGACTTCTAAACTAGCATTAGATAATTATCAAGATCTATCTAGTTTGCAACCTAAACAAATCAAGACAACATCATGAATAATTCTTATAGAAGAACACAAGCAAATTTGATAAAAAACTAATGATAGATTGAATCTCAAAATCAATTACACAACATGTTCTAGGGCTTTGAAATCACCCTTAATCAAAAATAAGTTTAGCCTAGTATAGGCATAGATAATATATACATAAAACTAAAAAAAAAAATGGAGAAGAAGAAGAATAATGATGATGATCCTTGAGTTTTCTCAAAAGATAATGATAGTTTGTGGCTCAAAAAATGGTATTTATAGAGTTTTTTTGACCTTGAAATCCCTTTCTTGGTGATCAACGAAGCTAGAAGTCAAAATAAGACAATTTTGGACTTTTTCTGGATTTTTTTTTTTGGTTTTGCGGTTTAGAAGACAGCAACTCAGCGCTACAGCGCTGACTTTCTGCCCATCATGGGGTGCTTTTGCTTACTGACTTCGCTTTCGCGACTGATGCACTGTCTTACACTTCGTCGGCTGATTTGGATGATCATCCGTTGTCCGATTTAGGCGTGTAAACTATCATTGGAAAGGTATTCAAGTCAGCTTCAAAAGTCAAGAAGAAGTTTCTTCAAATAATATCTTTAACATAATTATTTCCTTACAACAAGTTCCAAAAGTCAGATCTACCTAATCATCTAGCACTAAGAAATTGATCTTTTTGACTCCCAAGTTTTTTTTTCATCTTATGATTGTGACTTTATAAGCTCTTTATCATCATTATTGACATCTTTTGACTTCATTCTTTTAAATATACTTATAATTCAAAAATATAATATAAGTAAACAAGATAAAGATCGAAAACATAACAAAAACTAAAAATTGAAAGGCATAAAATGTATATTTTATGAGCTTATCAATCGGACTCTCCGAAAGCAACGCAAGGTATTACAAAAATATCACTCTATATATCTTAGGGTGCATTTGGAACACCAGCTAGCACCGTTCAGTGCGTTAAAATATCTTTTTGGTGTAAACGCGCTAGAGCTATCCGTTTGGATAGCAAGACTCCCGTGCAAATTATCTAGTTGGCTATCAGTGGAGAGGAAAATTTTCATTAGTGAATAAAATTCCAGTGAAAAAATGTCCTTCCATTGGAGGCTTTTATTTCCCATTCTGACTTTGCATTTTTTTCTTTTTTTTTCTTTAATTTTTTTTCTTGTTTATGTTTTGTTTATTTAAAATATTTAAAATAAATTTATAATTATTTAACAAATCATTTATATAATTATTATTTGAAATAAATTATTTTTATTTTTAAATGTGTAAATATAATTTTATTTTATTTTATTTATTTTAATTTTAATATTTTTTAATAATTTCTCAAATATGTTATAAATTCTATTATATAAAAATTTAATCTAATGTCTTTAATGATCATTTTATTTTTTCGCTATAATTCACATCACCTCCATCGTTACTTTTGCATCCAAACACATATTCCATCACTGATTTTAATTTTACCGTTACAGTATTTAATCTCATCATTATAGTAATTAATCTCACCACCATTATTATTTTTAATCTCATCAGAATCAATTTCAATGTTCATATTAACGGAGCCTTAGTCAAACAACATCAGCCATTGTAGTTCCAAATTCCGATTCTAATCCCCCCAAACTTTCCAATTAATGTTCAATCTTTGAAGCATCCTTTACTTGGTTTTCACTTCATGTTTAGCACTATCAGCCATCCATCAAAATAAAACTCTGCTTAGGAAGATTAGGACATCAGCTCTTGGATTCCATCATCCATATATACTAATTCAAAGAATTATTCAACCCAAATTCTTCAATTTTAAAAAATAAAAAATTATAATTTACGTGTAGTCTTTTTTTTTTTTTATCTAATATATTTAAACTTTAAATAAAATTTAATGTTATTTTTTAAATACAATTAGATATGTTTTTTAATTTTATTTGAACCTAATTTTTTTTGATAATTTTAAGAGTGTGCTCAATAGAGTAAAAAAAATAAAAGGATAGATGAGAGTGGATGAAAAGGTATAAACAAAATGAATTTTGAATCTATTGGTAGGAGAGAAACGTAAGAGAAAATACAATAAAAATATGATTATTGTCTACATTTAGTCACAAAAATAAATAATTTCAAATTAAAACAAATAAAATGAGAAAGGTACAAAATCAAGTATATATATTTACAAAATTATTTATTATATTTAAATTTTTATCTTTTCATTTAATTTACAAAAAGATATGATAATAAAATAATATCATTTTTTATTTTTTTCAACTCTACAAAATAATGAGTTAACATTTTTTGTTTTCATATTTTTTCTAACAAAGAAATCAATAATTTTTCTTTTTCAAATTTTGGCCCACAAAAAATAACAACCGCCGCCAAGACAAATTACTCGCACACCAATCGCCACCCTCCAATCAAACCAAACCAAACCATCTCCCAATCTCCCAAAATCCCCAAACAAGTCCGTTACGACTTTTTGGAGTTAACTTATAGAAAAAGTAAATCCATAAATAAATATATATATAAAAAAAGAAAGAAACAACAAAGGAGGACCCAAAGCATATTCTCTCCTCTCCTCCCCCAACTTATCTTTATTAATCAAAACACCTTCCTTCTCCTCAGTTCTCATTTCCCCCAAAATTCGAAGTCGCTTACAAGGAAGTACCATCTGAAAATAAAATAAAATACAGGTAAAACTTACTTCTTTTTTTACTTTTATTTTTCATCAATCTGCTTTGTTCTTCAATCTAGCTTTCTCCCCAGTAGTATGATTTCCTCTTCTTTTTTTTTTTTTTTTTTTCTTCATATAATTTGTTGAATATTATCTCGTGTTCGTATATTTTACTGAAGAAAGAAAGAAAGAAACAAATCCTAGATTGTAATCCTTGAACATGGAATCTGCCTGAATTTCTTGAATCTCATGGTTTCGTGTTGAGGCAGCTATTCTGGAATCTCTCTGTTTTTTACCCCTTTTTTTTCTTCTCCTCTCTTGACGCTTTTTAGTTGATAATTCACGTCATTGATTAAGAGCGTCAAAGAATCCTTAATTATGTATTTTTCTTGTTTAAATCTTCATTAATTACGTTTACGCAATATGATTTCATGTCGAGGAAGGACCTTAGTATTATACTACTACTTCGTTTTAGGACTCAGCTAGTCAGCTTTTACATAATTTCTGCTAAATAGGGAGCTAAACTGACTTAATTAATTCTATTTATTTAAATAAACAAAAGCAAAAGCTAACTTAATTTAAGCAATAGATTAGAATATGGATACTTCTATTTCTTTCATCTTCTGGAATGAATTTGAAATTAGGGTTATTCACAATTCTTAGGCATTCCAATTTACTTATTACCTTTTAAATTTCAGGTAAGATAGAGTACTTTGGTTGATTGACTCTTGTTCCAATTTTCTTTTCCATTTCAGCTAATACTTTTGCATTTATAATTTTTGATGCAGTCGTAGACATTACTGTGTGATTTAGAAAGGTCAACCTCTCTGATTTTATAAGCTGCCTGCATGAGTTTGTGGTAAATTTATGCTGAAATTGTCGGTTCAAAACTAGAACCTGATGACTGAATGGCTAGAAAACAGCATATTGCAATTTTTACCACAGCAAGTCTACCATGGATGACTGGAACTGCAGTTAACCCTTTGTTTCGTGCTGCTTATCTTGCCAAAGATGGAGAGAGAAAGATCACATTGGTGATTCCTTGGTTATCTTTGAAAGATCAAAAACTAGTATACCCAAACAACACTACGTTCAGTTCACCTTCAGAGCAAGAGTCATATATTCGTCAATGGCTTGAGGAGAGGATTGCATTTATATCTGGTTTCGCTATAAGCTTTTATCCTGGAAAGGTAGTCACACCTTTAATGAATATCTGTACTTTTCCTGAAGTAGTAATGCTTTTATTTATATAGCAGGACTGTGAGCACTTTATCTTTTATTAAACATTTAATGAAGAGTGTTGAGTTAAAAAGTTAAATATACCTAATTTTGAGCTATTGTTATTATTCTGAATGCTAATCTGGTAGAACCCTTCTGTACTTGTGCGGCATTTTGCTGTCTGTCTCCAGTGTTTATTTAGACATTAGAACCATCATTTGAGTAGCATATTAATATCTGATGGTAATTTATAATACTACTTGTGTGCAGTTTGCTGTAGATAAAAGAAGCATTCTTCCTGTAGGAGACATCTCAGAAATCATTCCTGATGAAGAGGCAGATATTGCTGTCCTTGAGGAACCCGAGCATCTTACATGGTTTCATCATGGGAAGAGATGGAAAACTAAATTTCGCCTTGTCATAGGAATAATACATACCAATTATTTGGAGTATGTGAAGAGAGAAAAAAATGGACAATTCCAAGCATTTCTTCTGAAATATGTAAATAGTTGGGTTGTAAGCATCTATTGCCATAAGGTAAGTTTCCCAATAAGTCTTGATTTTCATCCTGATTGTGAACAAGTTAATGTGACTTTTGCCCCTTTTCCATTAAAGATCTGTGATATTTATAGGATTAAACAAATTTTGCACTTTTGCATACTAGAATAAACTTGTTAAAACCAGTGTTGTCAAGGGCGCAAGGCGCACTCTAGGCGCTAGAACCCTTATATTGCCTTAGGTGCAAGGCGCAAAAAAAGCGCTCGCCTGAGTGAAGTAAGGCGCAATATGTAAATGTGTGTGTATATATATGTATATATATAATAAGCTTAAGATATATAATTATGATAATGAAAAGAGTGATCCAGTTTATTCACAAAACATGAAAAAAAAAAAATTGCCCAATATGCATGCTTTCCTTACGGTCCTATATCTGTTGTTGAATTCTCAAATATTGAGAAGCGGAGAGTTTGATACTATCCCTTTCTTACTATAAAAGGTACATCTAATGAAAAAAGTTAAAATTAAAGAGAACTTCAATCAGGCGAGCTTTTTTTACGCCTATCGCCTTACAAAAAAGCGCGCCTAGGCGCACCAGGCGTGCGCCTGATCGAATGAGCCTCGCCCGAAAGGGTCTGAGGCGCTTTTGTTATCTGACGCTAAGGCGCAAGGCGTAGGCGCGCCTAGGCGCACGCCTTAACAACACTGGTTAAAACAGCTTAGATTATTTAAGGAAGAAAATAATTGCAATCTACTTTGCCTTGGGTGATGTTTGTTCTGACCTAACGGGATCACTGCCACCATGTTGGTCCACTAGAATGATGTATGTCTCTTGATTTTACTAGCAGAGTCTAGCTGTTGATGCAGGTGATAGAGAACAAAGGAGGGAAAAAAAATAGAGAAGCGTAGAGTAGAAGGAAAGTAAGGGAGAGCTGGGAGGGAGAAGAAAGTTGAATTTCCTTGTGTATCCATGCATTGATATATATATATATATATATTATAATTAATTTCATCGGATTGCAATCATGATGTAATTGCAGGTAATTAGGTTGTCCGCTGCCACCCAGGATTATCCCAGATCCATTATCTGCAATGTTCATGGAGTTAATCCCCAGTTCCTTGAGATAGGCAAGAAAAGGTTTGAGCAACAACATAGCAGTAACCAGGCCTTCACCAAAGGGGCTTACTACATTGGGAAGATGGTTTGGAGCAAAGGCTATGGGGAACTACTTAAACTTCTTCATGATCACCAAAAGGAGCTAGCTGGTCTTGAGGTTGATCTATATGGCAATGGAGAGGACTCCGATCAAGTTAAGGAAGCTGCTAACAAGCTGAAGCTGACGGTTAGAGTTCATCCTGGTCGTGATCATGCTGATCCTTTATTCCATGAGTAAGCCTCCTTTCATCCCCCCCCCCCCTTTTTTTTATATGGGTGATGAATACAGGGATTGGGAGCAATGAATATTAATCTTTTCTTGTTTTCCCTTTCAGTTACAAAGTGTTTTTGAATCCTAGCACCACAGATGTTGTTTGCACAACCACAGCCGAAGCATTGGCTATGGGAAAAATTGTTGTTTGTGCCAATCACCCTTCTAATGACTTCTTCAAGCAGTTCCCGAATTGCCGAATATATGATGATGCCAATGGTTTTGTTGAAGCCACACGCAAGGCACTCAGTGAAGAGCCTGTCCCATTGACTGATGCACAGAGGTATGAGCTGTCTTGGGAGGCAGCCACAGAGCGGTTTTTAAGGGTTTCTGAGCTCAACCAGGTGTTTGCAAAAGAAATGGAGAAAAATTCATCAAAGGAATTTGCATCAGTGTCTTTAAAAATGTGGAAGAATATGGAGGACACTTCAGCATATTTTCATTATGTGGCTTTAGGATTTGAAACAACTAGAAGAGTATTTGGTGCGATTCCAGGGAGCTTGCATCCTGATGAAGAGCAATGTAAAGAACTTGGGTTGGCCACTCCTATGGGGAGAGGAGGGTCCATAAACTTAACTGATTGAAACATTCTTCGTAATTCATTTCAGAACATATTTGAAATGGTAGAAAATTTCGTATAACTGTAATGTTTTCTTTTTAAACACATGATTGTAATCTGGCTAAAGTTTTAACAGGGTTTGGCAGTTTGGCTGGCCTATTGATGCAATAAATTACGTGAAAATTTTCTTATCTAACTTTTGATTTCGTCCGATTTCAGAATTTAGAAAGAAAAAAAAAACTTTTGATTTTGTCCATACCTTGACTTATTTACTGTTTGACTTTTTAATTTCGTTTTAGGCTTTTAGCTTTTTTTCTTCTCAACAAAGGTAGTTTATCAATTAGATCCTTGTTAATATGAATATTTATGTCATATTCGTATTAAATTTTCGTATTATATCGTGTTTAAAGTATTCTATAAATTTTAATTTTTAACAATGTTAATAATTTATATTATATTGATTTTGATACGTTGGTGATATTTTATCAAAATATATCATATTTTAATTTCATGTCGTGTTTATAAAATTAACAAAAAAATGATTTATATTTATAAAAAAAAACCCGATGCAAGATAAAATTTTCTGTTCATAATATATTTGTTTCAGTGGATTTAAGCATTTTGTCCAATATCTATTTCTTTCCGAGGGGCCAGGGCCTGCGGTATGTTAATATGAACCTCAGCGAACGCCGCCGTTTTGACTGTACACCACCAATGAGAGAGACGACCCTTTTTAAAACCCAGTAACGGCTGGTTTTTGAGTTTTCCTTTGCTAAATATTGCCTTTCATGGCCTCAAAACTTGTACCTTTCCTTTACTCTCATTCCAAATACAACTCATCGGCTTTTACTCCTATTTTTGTCGCATTTATCATGAAAATTCAAGAACCAAACTAATCCCAGTAAAATCAAAACTGTACTCAGAAGGAATCAATTTCTTGCCTTTTTAATGATGACCTTCCACGTTTTTGCTTCTCTACGAACAATGGCAGCACGTGTTCTATCGGGAATCTTTTCTTCCTCAAACACTTCCATATTAATCCCTCATTCCCCTATCCAATTTTGCAGTAGAGACCTTAATTTCTATAGACAATTTAACTTTGGTGACAATGGCTGATGCTCTGAAGCTTCAACAATCATTGCAGGAAAGCAGTGTTCTTGACACCCCAAAAACTGAAATTGGTGTTGAAATTGAGGTATGTAATCCTATATTAGTTGATAATATGAAATGGGTTTTGATGAATTTGCTTAATTGGTTCATTAATTAATGGTTTTAATTATGTTATTCTTTTAGTTCACTGAATTATCGTATATCTAAACATGTAAAATTTGTTAAATCATGATGTATGAGCTTCAAGGTAATGTACATAATTGTACTAATTGTAAAAGGTTCTAATGTAGCCCCCTTATCAACATTCATGAGGGTTTATCTGACTTTTGTTGCTTAATGGAAAAATCTGGTACTTGAATCAGGAAATTAAACAATCTGGTATTTGTATATATCAAATCATCTAAAATTCATTATTGCATACTAGTTTTTGCTGACTGATTTTGGAGATTATATACTTCCTTGAAACCAAGGAAATTTTGAAGGCTGTTATTCTCATGTTAGGATATGTTTTGAATTAGATAATTTCACATGCATGGATTTGTTTTTCATTTTTCTTATAAACCGGTAATACAGTTGGTAGAAGTTGGTAGGGCATGACTTGAGGATCTTCTTTTCTATGTAGAATTGCATTCCGAATTTCCGATTAGCAGAATATGATCCGTTATCAAGTGCATTGTTCAAATACTAGCATGTCTTCTGTTGCTCGAATGATTAATATCTACTAAGATCTGTTGGTTTTAGACAAATAAATTTGGAACATCTTAAATTGCATGTTGATTGGCTTATCAAGAGTTTTGTTCAAGCACTAGCACGTGTCCTGTTGCTCATATACTAACATGGATTAAGATCTGTCGGTTTTATACAGATAAAGTTGGACACATGAGAGACAGTTCTTGATTTTACCTTCTATGTTATGATTAAGTCATGTCAAAGATGCTCTATCTATTAATCTTGTTATTTATGTCGGCAATTGACATGTGCTGAATATAGGTTACCTTAATTTGTTCGATATTGTCAAAGAGAATCTATTGAGGATTGCATCGTTTAGGTAAAGTCACGTGCTGATCGTAAGCTGACTTAATTTTCTATGGTAATTTTAATTGACTGTAACTTAACACATTTTAACTTCTGGATATTGAAGTTAGTACAAGACTAATTGGCAAACACAACAGGATTTGAGTCAAAAGTGGATCTATCTAGTTATTTGGCCAATGCAGAAGGTAGAGTTCCTCAACAGCTGAGAGTTTCCTGTACTCTTTTCTATCAATATGTATGTATTAGGTCTTATTATTGATAACGAACACATGATGCACACTTAACAAAACATTAACTTAAATTGGCAAAACAAAGAAATAGTTTTGAAGTTGGTTTATGATAGCATACGAGAATCTGGTGCTACTTTTTTTTTTGTGTCTCAGTCTGCACTAATATTTGCCTACTTTGGTTCCAAATCTGATTTGTATAATTCTTCATTGACATACTTGCATAGCACATATGATATGGTTTGAATGCATCATCTTCTGTTGATTCTGGCAAATTATATGTCAAATTTGCATTCCTCATAGGTTTTCATACAACTTTTTGAAAGGAAACCTTTAAAACAATGATGTCCCTGCTCCCTGGACACTTTAATTACCATTTTCATCTTAGTTAATTGATGTTTTCTTGCAAATATTTCTCTCTTTCTCTGTATATTTACTTAGCATTTTTATTTTGAATCTTTAGGACTACTTTCCAGATCCTCCAGTGAGTCCCGAACATCCTGATCTCTGGAGTGAGCAACGGTGGAAGAGTACTTTAAGCAAAGAGGAGCTGAAACAGCACTGTGCACGCTGCAAGGAGAGAGGGCATGGTTATCAACATTGTCCTTATCCAATCCTTTATCTGACGGCACGTTTTATATTCTGTAGTTCCTTTCAATTTCCTCAACATTTACTTATTATCTGCTTCTATTTTGCTTAAGCTTTGTCTTTTTGATTACCAGGTTTCAGATTTAGGTGGGGGTCCCGATTGGGTGAAGCCAGTGGTCTGGACACCTCCAAAAGGAAAATACCGATGCAGTCGCTGTGGTCGACGTGGACACAACCGCCGTACTTGTCATGGACCTGTTTTCTATTAAATAGGTTGTTTGTGTTTTCTGCCGTGCTGAACTTTTGAACATCTTTGTTTGCTAGGCCCTTCCTTTGGTATTTTTCTTTTAAACTGTTAAGACATGGGACAGTTATATCTGTGGTTAAAATAGAGATATAATGTTGTTTTCTGGCATAGGTTTGCCAAACAAGCAGAAAATTGGTTATTACTCAATATACATTTTTGAGAAATATCATTCATGCTGGCGACAGTGTGGAATATGACAATTATCACCAAATTAGTGGGACTTTTTGGCAATTATTTCACAAAGTTTGTATTGAAATAAGTTTTTTCAAGCATGTTAGAAGCTCTAGGGTAATGCTAGCCATGTTTAAGTGTAAGTTTTTAAGTTCAATTCCAAAAATATAAGGAAAGAAACGGAAAAAAAATGTTTTTCTTTTGGCCAAAGAAACAAAAGGAAAAAAGTATTATCGGGTTTCTTATGATGTCATACTATTTATCACCGAAAAGCATAAGGCAACAAGACACCCCATCGAGGAACAAGATTGGCATGGTGCGGTGCTTTTGACTTCCTTTGAAGAGCCTTATCTTTCTTTTTCTCATCAACTCTACCCAGTTGCTGATGGAAACAGTGTAAATGAAATGGAAAAGAAAATCTGGTTTATCACTTTTTCTTTTGCTTATTTTAGCCTATCACTTTTGATCTCTATCTAATTCCTAGAAAATTTCATCCAGAGGAAATATATTTGTTATTAATTTCTTTTATTAATACTTTCCAAATTCTCACATTCATAATTGACTACCTTAGCTCTTCAATTAACTATTGGCTTCTTATTGCTGTTTGTTTATTATAGTTAGTAAGTTCACTTGAGATGTGTTTTTTTAGGATTTATTTAATTGAAGGCTTACTATGTACTATTGAGGTGATAGGTGTTAAAAATGAAAGAACTTCTAAGGATCTTGTAATCCCAGTTTCCTTCTTTTGGCTGCAGTGGTAACAATGGTGAACCTAAAAATGAAAAAAATCAATCAATTTCCAGCTATTTTTCTAATCAGGCTTTATAGATGCAAAAAGTGGCGTAATTGGTTGTAATGATGAGCGAGTCACTTACATTATGTGTTTATACAACGCGTACTAGTTGAAGCAAATGCTTGTATCCTTGTTATTCTCTTGACTGATGATTTTTGCATTTCTGATGGTGATACTGAAACTAGCTTTCTTGGTTTGGATGATTCTAATTTCAGATAATTCTCGATACCGGTACATTTTTTCTCATGATCACTAGCTTGTAGATTGTTATCACTGTGTCTTTGCTTCAGCTTAATCTGCTTTTATTGATTGAAGCCTAGGAGATCAAAGTGGCATCAATTAGTGAGTGTTCAAAACTGAACTTTTTATTTCTTTGTAGATCATGATGACATGATCATATAGACAATTAAGCCAGTGCTTTTTTTATCAGTAGCTATCGTGTCTGTTTATGCCAAAAAGCAGAAAGTTATCAGAAAGAGTAGAGTCCAAAGGCATGAAGAAGGACTCAAACAGAGGACTGACTGATCTATCCTAGCAAGAGCCCCTGGAAAGTCTGTTGTCAAAAAACAACTGTTCAAGGCCTTTGATTTCTCTTTTAAATCTGTAAGCCTCCTTCTTGACTTTTGCATCAGTGTTCTGTTGGGAGCAAGTGATTTGTGTCTGTTATGATTTCTTATAATCTACTGTTGCATTGTTCTTAGGTTGATAATCTTTCTCTGCCTGGCCGAATAATCTGTATTGTCTATTTTGTAAGGGCTCTAAATGGGTCATCCATTTTTGCCAGACTTGTAGACAGGCTACTCAATTTGCCTTGGAAAATCTAAGATGGCAGTTGTTTGGTCCATTGGTTTTTGCCGTATATCAATATCCCCTTGAACCCTTCTATCATCTCAGCAAACATGGTAAGCAAAATGTTTTTCTTTATTTGTTTGTTCTTATCAGTGGCCCATATATAAAAATTCAAAATAAAGCGTTTTATAGACGAAACAGTGAGAAGATATAACCAGAGCTATTCATTTCATTTCAGGTACGTTTCAAATTTCCAATCATAAAACACGTTGAGAGAACGGGAAACGTGGCTTTAGAAGTATTTTACTCTTCCTGAGAATTGCCCTTTTAAATACATCTTTCTCATCGAAAACCTAGGTCTGAAGTATTTCTCTCACAGAAGAAATAGGGGGGAATCCTTCTAAGCACTCTTGAGATATCATCATTTTCCCTATGGCAGACAAGAATTCATCAAGGCCAATTCCTGATCGCTGGACGCTGGTTGTTAAAGAGCAGGAGGATGGATCTAGTCTTTCGGTAATTGAGCATTTAATATTTATTTATTTATCTCTTTATGATCTATATGGTTTTAGCACTAGAGGTCTGATACATATCAGCCCACTTTAATCAAGTTTTCTGCCTGCATTAGTATGTTGAATGCTTAATAATATTTGGGTTTTAGTGATGGATTGATTCAGTTGATCTGATTTTGGCTGTCTATATTTTATTACCTAATCTGTTGAGTCATATCTTTTACTTTAGGCATGGCATGTTGCGTCATCATTTGAAATATCAAGAATGCAGATTTTTTTGTGTGTTTAGTAGTTATGAACCTTAGTTTTCTGTTTTGACAAAAATGACAGAATTGTGATATGGTGGTTTATAAAGTTTTGACTCCTTTATAAGTACATGCCCTTGATGAAATTTGAAAATCAAAGCCCCGTTTTAAATCTAAATAAGATGCTAGAAAATGATTTTAACAATCTAGTTGGTGTGCAATATTCTTTTGAAACTGGCAGTCAATCCACTATTAGTAGAAGGTCATTATATCCTTAGTCTTTAGGTTGGAGTCTAAACTCAAATTTCTGAATCTTGAAGGTAAATGATCTGTGATTGTGCAGAGAGTATGATCTAGGATACTTACTAGTTGCTACCATCAAGATGAAATTAGATATCCATCTGAATGACTGATCTGATCACCCAAAGAGTGTACCCTGTACTAACAGTGACTGTTTTTGCCCCTTTTGGAGCTGTTGCTTGACCTCTGTGATTTATCTTAGAGTTTCTGGACAGTTCATGCAGGAGTATTTTTCTGCAGACTACCACCGCATGCTAAATGATGACTGTGTTTACCCCTTTTGGAGCTGTTGCTTGACCTCTGTGATTTATCTTAGAGTTTTGACAGTTCATGAGGAATTTTTTTCTGCAGACTATCACTGCATGAACCCTTGAGCATCCTCAATTCAGCCAGCCCCCCCCCCCCCCTTTTTTTTTCTGTTATCTTTAACTTATTCCATTTAATATGGCATTTCGCACCATCATTTGTGTCTATTCCTGACTGGCACACCCCCTTAAATAGATGACAATTAAGAGGTTCAGAAGCAAGAACGTTGGTGGAACCAATTATTGCTATTTTAAAGGTTGGAATATGTGAAGCTAGAGCTTTCACAAAATGTCCTTACAGGAAAAGTAATTCCTGTCTCTCTACCTTGAAGAGTTAAAAAAAAAAAAATGCTTTTATAGGACAGTAGAACCTTTACCGACGAATGCTATGCACTTCTATGTATGGTCCATATGTTGCTAGATTTACATTGCAATAGTGCTTTTTCTTTGACTATTTAGATGCTTTGTTGTGTTCTTCATAAAATCTGTTATAACTAAGGGTTTTCTTTTCCTTGTTTTCAAAGAATAAGTGCTAATTAACGAGAACAACTATTCGCCCTTCACGATTATTGGACTTGCTTATCATGAAATGTCTTACTCTTTCACTATTTTTCTTTTCTTAGCTTAAAGGCACATGATTCTCAAAAAAGCTGTAGGAATACAAGATTGATTGTGATAAAATGGAATCTAGATGAGAATTAGACAGTAGAAAGAAGAATTTTATTGACTGGTGGTTTTAAATGGTTGGATATTGCAGTACTACACATGTCCAGAGAGTGGGCAAAAGTTCTACACCTATGAAGATCTCGTGCGATATGTGAATTATGCAAAGGCTGCTAAGCTTTCCATATACTCACCTGTGAGTTTGAACTTCTTTTGCTCAATTTTGTTATTAATAATTTTATTCATCCATGATTACCATATACACAAGGGTTGAGCATGATTGTAGAGCCCCGACTGAATTGGATGCAAACATACTATGAGACAATAACCCTTAATGGTTAAAAGATCATTCAGGACTTGGTTGCTGGATTTGCTTCAGTTTTGATTTAAGATTTGCCATTATTCTCATGTTCTCACTTTAGTAATTGAAGTTTATTTGAATTTGTTTTCTTTTACGTCAATCCTCTGTTGCAGGATTTCCGTCCCCGTAATCCTCCACGCAGACCAAAGAAAAAAGCTAGCATGCCTGATTTAGATCAGAGTAAGTTCTAAAGTTGATTCTTCTTAGTTCTTACTAATCTAATATGCCCTTCATTACAGTCCCTTCCACAACTTTTATTTTTCTTTCTGATCAAGGCTCTCTGGTGCTATTATGTTCATAACCGGATTACTGATACTGCATGAACTTCATAAAGTAACCTCTTTACACGTATTACTCAAATTGCATTGCATTGCATTGCATTCAACCTTGAAGTGCATTTTTAACTGATAATGTAATGAAGTTTTGGTTGCTTCTACATTCTTCCTGCATAATGTTGATATCTATTTTCTCATAAAGTTGTGTTAAAAATGAATATAGTGTACTGTTTGGAGTGGCCAATGGTTTTGATTTTATGTTGTGTTTAACATATGATATGCAGTTGAGAAAAGCTCAGGTTGAGAAGATTCTACATTCAAATTGCCTAGTATTGCTGCGCTTGAGCTAATGGAGGTGGCGAGTCCAGCACATTCAGTCTCAGACAAGGAGTCTGCATCAGGGAAAATGGAGGTGGAGAACCGGGCTTCAAATGAGGGATGCAGTTCTAACAAGGGAAAGGCCAAGAAACAGAAGAAGTAAAGCAGCAGAAAATGTAGCTGGATATTATCCCAAAAAAAGAAAGAAAGAAAGAAGATGTTGCTCAAGAATGAAGATGATCAGCAAGTTTCTGCCTATGAGATAATTTTTGAAATCTTGTTTTAATAAGGATGAATAAATGAAAGACAACAAAGAAAAAACAAATCTATGGAGTAATCATTTTGCATAATTATTTGAATAAAGTTTTGGATCCAATAAATTAAATATTATTTAATTGTTATATTACCCGAACTTGAAAGTGAATTCCGAATATGAGTATGTGTTCGATTTGGTTATAATATTTATAAAAAAAATGAAATTTAGGATAACATTAGCTTAATTGAATGCTAAATTATTAGTACGACATTAAAAATGAAGCTAATGAATAGATATTTCTTCAGTTTTTTTATTTTTTTGGACGTTTCAGAATTATATATTTTGAACATTGAAAAATTTTACTTTTTATATTTTAAAATTATTTTTATATTAAAAACTATAAAAACATTACTTTTAAAAAAAAAATTAATTTGAATATTAAATATATTAAAATTAAAGTTTTTTTTCTTTCTTCTTCTTAAATTCATGAAAATGAAGGCGAGACAAACAATTTAGACCGAGAGAGTAATAATTAAAAAAAAAGGCTTAAAATAAAAGTAAAAAGAAAAACCTTAAAAAGTAAAAACATACTAAAAAAATAATCAGCGTACACTGACACAGAAAATGGCAAAGCCCTCCTCTACTTTTCCTGCTTCTCAGGAACCGCAAACATTCTCTTCTTCTGCTGGTGCTGCCACCACGACAAAATCCGAGGAGAGATCTCCGCCGTACGCGTCTGAAGTTCTGGGTTTCTTTAAAAGCGTCGGAATTTCCGATCCTAACGTGGAAAATTACAGTTCAAAAGACTTCTATTCCAATCTCTTATGTAACTACCTCAAGACCGACACCGTCGGACGTGGCCACGTCACCTGCTTCGCCACCGTCAAACCCCCTGTCGCCGTAATTCTTTTGGACATATTCTCATTTTATCAGAATTATTATATGAATTTTTCTCTTACTTTTTTTTTTTTTGGGTTTGTTTTGCAGAATTATTTTGGTGGGTTACATGGAGGGGCAGTTGCAGCAATAGCAGAAAGAGTGGCGATTGCGACAGCTAGAACAGTGGTGGGTGAGGATAAGGACATTTTTCTTGGTGAATTGGGCATGTCTTATCTCTCTGCTGCTACCATAAATGTGAGTTCCTTTTCAATTTCTAATATCTGATTTTGGTTAATCCCAATTGTAGTTTTAATGAAAAAAGTGAAAAGCTGAGTGTGATTATGCCTGCCAATTTGATGTTTAAATGATGCATTGAACAGTAGGGAGCAATTCAATTTTCAGATATTATCTCTCTGTTGATTGGAGTTTGTTCAAGTTTTGACGTTTTCTACAATTTGTTTAAAGTCCTGTTTAGCCTTTTTATGTTGAGAAAGATTTGGAGGGGGATTTCTGGCTGGATTAAGTTTGGATTATGGGCGTGGAATAATAGGAAACGGATTTGTTCTTCACATTATCTGTTGCAACTGAAGATATGGGCTTTTCTCAAACTTCACCATGTTCAAGACTGCTAGGAAGTAAACACCTTATTATCTAGTAATCATACAACTTTTAATGCACTCTTTGAATAGAAGATGTAATACTGGCAAATGGGCTGCAGTGCTGAACATTTATCTATGGGTTGCAACCTCACTTTTCTCTAGTGAATTACTCATTGGAATATGTCTAATTGGAGCAATAGTCAGCTATGTTACTTGGACTCAGTATGATATATTCAATTTTTTATTAAGTTTTTTTTTTATATATTTGGAGGATTATACCCCATACCCATGTCCGAATATGTGTCGGACACAAGCGTCAGACACAGATACTTTAGAAAAAATGAAGAGTCCGAGTAACATAGATAGTTAGTGCTCTTAAGAGCATAAGTCTGAAATTCACCCTGAGAATAAGGCAGATGTGGGCTGCTTATTATAAAATATAAACTGCATTGCTTGACCTTCCCTTGCATCTCATATGAAGATTATTGGATCAGAAAAGAACAAGCTTTCTATCAATCATCTCATATAGTCTTGTTTATTTGCATGCTTGACTATTTCTTCGCGGTTTAATGAAGTTATACTATCATGTATGTTTTTAACATGCAGGCAGAGTTGATTGTTGATGGATCTGTAGTGAGAAGTGGAAGAAATATCACTGTAGTTGCAATTGAATTCAAAATGAAGAAAACTGGGAAACTGGTCTATACTTGCCGTGCTACCTTCTATAATTCACCCATTGCCAGGTTATAAAGTTCCAATACTTGTGGCTCTGCTGATAACTATGTCTCGTGCCTATGATAAATTCCTGAAACGGTTCTGGTTCTTTGTGTTGGTATTGCAAAATGAATATTCTTAGGGTTTTACTACCGAGTGCGTTTAGGACTCTTTAAGGTTAGTAACCTTAAAGAGTGCGCTTAAGGCACTTGATAGCAAAATCCATATTCTTATGCCATTATTATGAAGAAAAAATGGTGTTACTTTCTAATTCTGTTACCTCTTTTTTCTTGATAACATAATGTAGACTAATAGGAATATAGATCCTAGGGACATTCATGTGCTTAAAATATTTCAAGTTACTCATCAATTGTTGTCAGCTCTGACCATGGTTGAATAAAATGCATCGAAGGCTCACTTCAGTGGCATGCCATCATACAAGAAATGCAAAAACAGTCAAACAAGCAGGATCGAGTCTTTTCTTATTTGGAAAAAGATGAACCATCAATTAATCAAAAGGTGCCAGGTATACCCTGTTGTTTAATATGCCTAATTTAGAGATCAACAAAGATGGAATCCAAAATTGAATCTGGTTAATGTGGATCAAATAGGTTACCCATTTAGTTTCCGGTTAATTGTGCATGCTAAATTGCTAATGCACTTTCCGCCATGCTTCATCATGGCATACTTAAGCATAGACCCGGTAATTTCATGTATATGTGTCATGTCTCGTGTTTTTTTTTTTTGGGTATCGTGTTAATCGTACTTGAATTTGTCGTATTTATTACATTGTTTTTGTGTTTATTAAACATGTGTTTTTGTATTATGTCTAAAATTACCAAATCTACTTATGCATATTACGGGTTAATGGAAGCAGCTGCAGCAACATGATAATGGAATAGAACCAAAATATTTGAAGCTCACATTTCATTTACTAGTCTTACATTCTCAGAAGTATGAACTTTTGGTTTATACTTTTCAATTTAGTGAATTTGCTCACTGGTGAAGACAAGATCAGTGGCCCTTTACACGAATTATCATCTGTGTTAGTTAAAACCCAGGAGAGAAAAATAATGTACTTGCATGATCATAATGCTGCTGAAGTTTTTTCACACATCCGCACCACCTTTGTAATTCCTACTTGCTGGCCAACAACTACTCTTGTGACCGAGTCTTTTACAACAATATGCATCTAGAAGCCTGGCGTATTGGCCGAGCTGGTTTCAATGAATAAAATCCTTAATAAACATAAAGAAAATGCACTGGTTTAATTCAGCAATGTAAATGGTGATTGATAAGATGTTACCAAAAGGATTATATAAATGGATCAAACAGGTAATTAGATCACTTTACCATCCACATTTCTCATGAAAATATGGCATTAACAAATGCCTCCGCATCAAACGGTTGAAGGTCTTCAACACTTTCACCAACACCCACAAACTTCACAGGAATGCCAAGCTCATCAACCACACTGACCTGCGAGAGGCAAGAACATAGATAAAAATGTGAGTTGACGTTTGGAAACAACCTCTAACACCCTCCCACCCTACCCCAAAAGCAAAGAGAAATGGGTTTAAGAGAGGATACCACACAGCCACCTCTAGCAGAACCATCAAGTTTTGTCAAAATAAAACCAGTTATTCCAACAATCTGTCACAAAATTGGAAGTTAATACAGCTGAAATAGCTGCTGAGTGCAATAACAAGATATTAGCATTTAACAAGTTTTTCTTAGTATCTTGATGAAGACGGCAAGGGTAGGAAGAGTGCCTCATTGAACTCTCTAGCTTGTGGAAGCATATTCAATCCAGTGTTCCCATCAAGAACTAGTAGGATCTCCTGCACATGTTGTGGTACGGCCTTAAGATAACTCTTTGCAGTAAACACAAGAATTTGAAAAGATAAATACATAGTTCAGTGCATTCAATTCATTTCAAATTCATCATCCTTAAACATATTTTACTACAGTTAGAACTAGAACGGTAGAACCCTAGAAACTGGTATTTACAAAATCATCCATTTTCAAGTCTAAGGAGACATGCCCTTAAAGCCTAAGCCAAAAATGATGCCCAAAATAAATGAAAAATGTGGAATAGGGGCAGATAAAATAATGTATCAAACATGTGCTTTGTCTCAACCAATTACACAGAAGATGAAATGTAAATCTGTCTCATTGCCTAGACATTCAAATGATTTCAAGGCCAAAACGATGTTAAGGCCTTAAGGGTACAAAATAGCTTGGGCTTACGTTGGGTGCACCAGGAATAACTTTGCCTACAGCCTTCTTACATGCTATCAACTTTTCCATCAAGCTGTAATTAGTGTGAAGACCTGCAAATTTAATAAAGCATGCCAGTGAGAACCAGTTTAGAGGCAGAGAAAAATCAGCAAAAACAAAAGATGAAGTTCATAATACTTACGTCCAGATGTATCACACAAGACAACATCAAAACCTTTCTCCTTACCTCTTTTCACAGCCTGCGAAAGCACTTTAAAATCACAAGTTAACAGTTGTAATGCATCACAATAATAACAATCAGCAAAATGCAAAATTTGTCTGCTTCCACTCCACTGTCTCCACCCATCCCTTTTGGTCCTAAAATAATACTTTCACTGGATGTTCTATTTGTCTACCTGATGATGCTTTGGCATTCTCTTTTTCAGCTACAACTATCTCACAACCAGTTCTCTCAGCCCATATCTCTAGTTGATCAGTAGCAGCCGCTCTGAATGTGTCACCTGCTGCCATCAATATCTGGCAAGATCTCAAATCAATCCGTGAGAAAAAAGATATGCAAAAACTATTTGTGAATAAGCATGTTTACAACTACAAAGGCCCCCATCACATTGCAGCTAAAGCATTGTACGCTTTTTAGTAGCTCACCTCTGCCCCTTCATTCTTTAATCTATAAGCCAGCTTTCCTGCAAGGGAATCATTAATGAGATTATTTTATAATAACATGTCAAACATCTATTTGTTTAGATAAAAGTTGCTCATAAATAAATCTTTCCTAGACATATAAACTAGACAAAATTCACAAAGCTTATTAATAATATGAAATAACCCACTAATTTATAATCTACAGAATTCCGTTCACAAATCTTAACACCCTTAACTGTCTAACAATTATGACATTGCTTTCTAGCCTTACCAAGTGATGTTGTCTTGCCACCTCCATTAACGCCAACAATCATGATCACGGCTGGCTTCCTGATAACATCAAAGAGTGTTCAACAAGGAACAAGCAACACCATTTTACAGCAGGATGGAACAACAAGAAAATCCAAAATCTAAAACACGAAAAACCTGAAGCCAAGTCGAAGCTCGGTGTTACTCCCCTTTTTTGTTAAGAGATCCAACACACTCTTCTTCAATGCATCCTAAACCCACAATTAATTTACATTTTTCAACATTTATAACCTCATAAAATAAAACAGTTCACTAACTAAATGTCTAAATCCAATAAAATATTATAGGCATTTCTGCATTAACCTTTATTTCACTTCCTGATTTAAGTTTTCCACTTAGTATATCCTCCCGCAACCTCTCCACTATTTTAATTGTAATTCTTGGCCCAAAATCGGATACCAACAAAGCCTGCAAAATCAAATTAAAAGTAAATAACTTTATTCATTTTCCGATCTTTTTAACTTCTTCAATGGCACTTATTCCATAGCATTTAAACAAGGAATAGAGAAGAGAAAACCTCTTCAAGTTCGTCGAGGACGCGATCCGTGTCGGCGAGGTTCCAGTACAATAAGAGTTCGTCGATGACGGCGAGGTTGTCTCTGGTTTTGGAGAATCCTGAGAAGATCTTTTCAACGTCACTGTTGGCCTTTTCCTTGATTAACCGGCCGAGTCGAGTGAAGAACCCGGTCTGACTAGCCAGGATTTTGAAACGGTAAGTGGCGTGGAAGGAGTGAACCGGGTTCGAGGGAAGTAGGAAAAGAACGGTGACGGTGAGGATTTGGAAATGAGTGAGAGCTGAGTAGGAGAAGACGACATCTCTCTTGCCTCTCATAAACTGAATTGTGTGAGATGAAATGAAAGGACTGGGACTGGATAACATTCCTCCAACGACGTCGTTTATGATACAACGGTCTAATCCAAGTTGATGGTCCAAAGATAATTAATAATTGGATTTTGTTAACTATTGTAGCATTCTTTAAGTTTACCGTATGTAAGTTCTAATTTTTAATGCATCAAATTAATTATTAATTATTGTATTTAATATAAAAATATTATTATAAATAGTGATTAAACTAACATTAACCAATGTTTTTAGAGTAGTGGTAAAGTAAATTTCTTAACAATTTTGTTCTAAAAATGGTGAATAAAGAACTTTTAGGTTTTTTTTTTTAGAAAATTAGAAAACTAGTAGTTCCAACATGACAAAGAAAGAAATTTTAAACCCTTTGGGGGAAAAATTTAGAAATTTTTTTAATTGAATTCTTTTGCATATTTCATATTAAGATTAAATTATCAGTCTGTTTTATTAACACCAATTAATAATAGCTAACTTATAGAAAAAATTTTAACATTAATTTGAATTTATTAGTGCTATATGTTATTCTTAATTTATTTATATATATATATATATATATATATCAGAGTAAATATTAGTTAAGGTAGTCCATACCCTTTTTGCAAGGATGGTACAGTTGACTGGCTGTTGACACAAATTTGAAATTTCTACTACGAAACTTCATGGCAAAAGCGCTAAAGAAAATACTAATCAAAAGGCGATGATTTAGGTCCAGTTTGACTCTGTAGGTATATAAAATATATCAAAATTTATTGGCCAATAATCAGTTAACAGATTTAGGTGCATTTCATCCCAAAATATTAATCAGAACGTGCTGATGACGACGCGGTGCTGATGTAAGTAATAGTATGTAGAATATGAAGAGCTCTAATCAGCTCAAGGTCCAGGAATTTATTTTATCCAATCCACAGTTGAGTTGACAAGTCCAGCGTTTAGTCTTCGCTGTCTTAATTGTTGCCACTTGCCAAAAGCCAATCACCTGTTTGGCTGTTTCAGTGTTTCTTCCTCCTCATCTTCTTTTTTTTTTTTTTTTTTTTCCCTTTGTTTAGATCCATTACCTGTTTCCTTAGAAGTAGGCAGGTTCTTTCGTTGGCTTTTCGGTTTGTTTTGTTTTCTCTCTTACTAGTACAAAGGAAGGTTTTCTCTCAAGGGTATAAGACATTATGCTTAAATCTGATAATTTGAATATTCGTATTTTTTTCACATGTATTTGTTTTTGTAATTCTATATAAAGTTTATTAAAAAAAATGTGACCGCTTGCCTTTGCTTACCAAGCCTTTTTTTACACATGATGAACCTAATTTAATTAGATTTTTTTTTTTTATACAAAGGAAGCTGTTATTTCGAAATGCAATATGGATTTCAGATATTGAGATTCGAATATCAAATTTATTGGATGTCATTTTCTAAAAATAACTCCATGAATCATCTACCTTAAATCTCTGATTCAATTTAATTCTATTTTAGTTCTAATACTACTTGTCTTGCCACATTTATCTAAAAAAATTATAAACATTAAACAAATGTTAATATGGAATCTTCCACATAAATAAAATTTAAAATCGAATTAGAAAAATGTTAACTAATGTCTAATGACATTGATTCAAGTGAGATTAAAAAGAAATAAACATGTATTAATAAATTAGTTTTTTTTAATTGAATAAATGTAATACATTAAATACAAAAAACTTTCTTAAATTAATAGTTAAATAATACTTAACCAATATTTATAGGCACTAGTTAAATAAATTCATCAAATTAATGTATTTTTTAATATAAGATAACGCAAATAATTGGTATAATAATAACATTTTTCCAACAAACAGCATGTTTTGTCTTCTTAGTATTTTTTTTAAAAAAAAAAACAGAAATGAAGATATAAGGAAACCGTCAAGCAAACCTTGAAGCAAAAACTGAAAAAAGGTATACAATGGTATATAAATTGGAATTTTTATATACTTTCATCAATTTGAATTTATATTATATATAAATAAATTAAGTACGCACCTCACGCCAAAATTGAATATCCCACAAATTTAACTCCCCACTGCACGCGCTTATTATTATACCCTTAAAGTCTAAACTGAAGCACCCTCTCTCTTTCCGCCGCCTTTCTCATCAACTTCCTTTGAACAACTCCTATATAAATCTCCCTACGACTCGTGCTTCTTCTCATCAGCCGTCGCCTTTCAAATTTTCACAAAACCCAATCCAATCCCACTAGGAAACCTCGTTTCATTCTGCTTTTGTGCTTTCTCTTCTTCATCATTATAATGGATACCAAGTCTCGCACTCTGGAGATTACAATCTTGTCAGGAGAAGACCTGAGAATCGATAACAAATCGATTAAAAAGAACGCTTTTGTCATCGTTTCGATCGACCCTTTTAACTATAAGACGACGAAGATGGACGGAGAAGGAGGGAGCTATCCTTCATGGAACGATAAACTAGTGATGGACATGCCCATGCAGACACGCTTCGTTACCCTCGAAGTCAAATGCAAGGCTTCAGGTGGTGGGGATAAAACCGTAGGATTTGCAAGAATACCAGTGACGGATTTTATTGGAGGCTATTCTCCCGATACTTGTTTACAGTTCTTGAGTTATCGGTTAAGGGATCCAAAGGAGTTGAAGAATGGAATCATCAATGTTTCTGTTAGAGTAAAAGAGCCCTTACACGCTTGTTCTTCCCAGGCTGCTGCAGCGGCTGGGCTTGGAATTTCCATAGATGGACGAACAAAAGATTTTGGAGTTGTTACTGGGATTCCAATTTCGAGTGGTTATTATCAATCTAATTCTTTGTATAGATGATTTTCAAGGAATTAAATTGAAAAAATATCTAACTTGTACAAAACACAACCAACATTTTTTTTCTTTCCAAAATGCAAAACTTATTGCTGGAATTTATGACTTCAGTTAAAAATTCTATTCACATGGGATCAATTAAAAGTGATTTCTCAATTTCCAGCAAGAATGTTAATTATTATTATGTTGCAAAGTTGTTTTTTATGTTGCTAATAACGCAGTAGCTAGTATTAAACTATTTTAAAGAATTCAACTATATTTATGGTCGTATTTGTAGTTTTGATTTTTTTTTTCATCAATTTTCAACGTTAATATTTATAGTGCAATAATATTTTGCGTCTACAAACGTAATGCAATAAAAAATGCATCAGTGATCGTAATTTAAATTTCTGATCTATATAAAGCACAAAATCGGTTAAAATTGTTCTATTTTTCCATTAGAACTTGGAATGGGGATGCACACCAAGAAGAAAAGCAGGTCGTCAGTCGTCATGATCAACCAACACCATTATCTTATCTCCAGCTTGAAATCCACCAAGTAGCAACAAAATTTTGTACATGAGTTTCAGGTTTCCTTATGTATATATATATATATATATACGATTAATATTTGATGCAGTTATACACTGTCAGTGCATAGTATTATACACTGTTAGTGCATCCTACGATGTCACCTATCGAGTTAGGGGTTAGTGATTAGGGGTTATGAGTTAGGGTTAGGGGTTAGTGGTTACTGATTAGGAGTTAGCTTTTTAATGAGATGTCAGTTTAAGAGTTAACTGTCAATATATAAAATCTATATACTGACAATACATAAAAAAACGAACTCAAATAGATATATATCTAGTTCCTGGTTCGAGTCAAAACATTTGAGAAGAAAGGAATAATTTTTCACGTTTTGAATCTCAAACATTGTTTTTTTTTTTCTTTTCAACCAACTACTATTCAAAACGACTACACCTAATTCTAGTTTAAAAAGTCAAATTTCCTTGTCATGCAGGTCACCAATTTGTCCCTGGAAAACAAGCCGTCATATTTATAATATTAGTGGTAGTATATAATTTAATTAATTTGGTCCAGAATCAGAACAGGAAAGACAGAAATAGCGTATCTCCTTCTATCTTCCTTCTCGTAAACTTCCTTTGAAAAACGGTTACATGCCTGCCTGCCAGTCTTTCTAGGTTCTAAAGACTCAGTTTCTTAGAAACAAGATGATCAGATGGTGGGAAACTTCCTCGGATTTCAGCCTTTGCATTAATTGCAAGGTAGCCGATTATTAACAATTTTTTTTTTTTGAATAATTAAGAAATTTCCATTCATGGATAAGTAGCTGTTTTTTTTTTTTTTTTTAGTGAAATTAGGCCATTTCTCCTCGACTGAATTTTAACATATAGTCCAATTAATGAGAATCATATTCATCATTCATGCATATTCCATGGTCGGAAATCTACCATGTTAATGTGCACTTAATTTGATAAATGTAAAATACTTTTTTTTGGGTAAAAATAAATGCATTTTATGTTTAAGGGCTTATGCCTACCAAACAATGAGTTTTTTACTTTTATTTTAATATAGTTGATGCCACAAAATTGGTAATATTTGCCACGTTTTCTATTAAAATTATGAAAGAAATTAAGATGGGATTTATGATAAATGTAAATTGGACCGAAATGTGCGAAATAAATCGACAGACATACATGATATTACTTGTAAAGTTATATATTAATGACAATTTCATTCTTTATACACTTGTAAGTTTGATTTCGAATCATTTTTTGAATTTATTTTTGATCCACTAATGATAAAAAAATTTTAATTCCACAAGCGGTTTAAAAATTTGATATATATCTCATTTATACGTACGATCCTGCTAATTTCGTTTGTGTAATTTAAAAATTTTATTGACATGGATAGATAATTTCATTTTAGCATAATTCGTAATTTCTTGTTATGTGCCATGTAACCAAAATGTAAAATATTAATATAAAACACTAGACACTGAAAGCTAGTAGCACCAGTTGTCTAGTGGTAGAATAGTACCCTGCCACGGTACAGACCCGGGTTCGATTCCCGGCTGGTGCATTAGAGCTATGAAGAATTCTGCGCTCATGTGATGGTAGGGTCCATCACGCTTCAGTGATCTTTCAAGATGACACTACGCGCATCTGAGCTCTATACCTTTTTTTTATTCTCTCCCACCTTAATTTTTTTCTTCTAAATATCGAATAAAAGCTCCAAAATCTGATTTTCGAACACCCTTTGTTAGAATTTGGCTACTAAAAAATTCTTATAAATATTCATGTTGTCCATTGATTTGAAAGCAACATGATTCCCTTAGAGCAATATCACAGAAAACCCCCATATAATGACCAAGTTCCTTTCAAGTTCAAAAATAGTTCTAATGAGAATGTTTGGAAGATATTGATTCCTATCAAATTCAGTTTTATATAGAAAAATAATTACTCCATTAACAACTAAATTAAAGTGATTATCCTAACTCAGAGGGAATTAAAGGCAAAATCAGCTGGGAAGAGCATTTACTGTACATTAATTAACAATTTGGAAAACACCTGCCTTTGTGGCAAAACCTGTTCTTAGCTGATGTATAGTCATATAATTACATTTACATACAAGCAGGGAAAGAAGCAGTGTTAATTACTCCAATTAGGTTTTCTAAACTTCTTCACTACCACCACTTAGGTCACTTGTCTTTAGAATGTTGAACTTGCAGAGAGGACAGGTAGCATTGATGTACAACCATTTCTCTATACAGGTGCAATGGAAATGGTGATGGCAAGGAAGTTCGCGCAATTCGCTCCCATCTTCATAACCAGAAAGGCAGATGCAGCATTCCTATATTATGATTGGAACAGAAATTTATGTCAAAATCGTGCAATTTCATTCTCCGAAAGGCCAGCAGAACATATATGAAGACCCAAGAATGGATGGCGACCACTCTTACTTAATACACATATGAAACAACAACAATTTTAAAATGCCTGATTTTACCACTCCATTTTATAGATTTTGTAATGAAAGAGGGAAAATCTCTCTGCAAAATAAAATAACATAGCTAGTGCTCAACATGATATCAATTTAAGTATGTCAGTGAGAAGTAGGTATGTTGATTTAATCTTGGTGTTTTGTGAGCTACCATGATTCAATGTGTGATTGCAAATTCTAACCTTAGCTACAAACAGAAATTGGTTATATTATCAATTGTAACTTCCTACAAATTTCAATGATTTTATAAAAACAGCATCCAAATATACAACAGTATAGGTCTATGTTACTCGGACTCAGGTGTGAGTGTCAGATACGGATATATGTCCGACACGAGTATGTTAAGTTTTTCTAAGTTTTTTCATGTATTTCGAGGGCCCTTAAAGGGTCATATCCTCATACTCATGTCTAAATATGCATCGGACACAGATATTTCAAGAAAAATGAAGAGTCGGAGCAACATATAGGTTACTTACAGCATCCTCATGTGAAAGAATTCGTTCAGTAGGAGTATCAGTGTCACATTCAGTCATTATCCCCTCACGAGATTCTTGAATTTCACCATTTACTTTTTCAAAATCACCAACCCTTCGAAGCTTGTACTTTGGCAATCTATCAATCTCTTCCTCTGTCGCTCCTTCCTGTTTTACATATTGAAGATGGTGTAATATAAGGAAGGATTATTCAAGAATGGAGAACAGGAGAAAGTATAACCTCATATAAAGATTATGAAGGATGCAGCATATATAACATAATCTAATCACATTGATGCATTCAACAGTGAAAACCATTTATGCAGCCAGAATCAAACACATGCCCTCCATTTTCAGCAATACTGTGTTTTGATTGGCATTAATTTTAACATTACTCAGACATGAGCTTTTCCTTGTAGGACTGGGAACAACAGAGCATCAGAGCCTTTCCATCAGCCAAGAACAGAAAAATAAGCAATGACCAACTTGTGAATGTGTCTCTGAAATTAAATAGTTCGCTCCATGTACATTCTTTTCAACAATATAAGTAAGAAAGCGGATTAACGAAATTTGTAATCGAAGGGGGAAAATCCCAAGACAAACCCCACAAAAAAGGAAGATCACAGGTGGTTCATCAAACATCAAAGAGCACCATCCAGATCATGGTAAATTACAGGTTTCCTCACTGAATTTCTAATCAGTAATCACCAACTCATTGCAAACTTAATTAATCATACAGCAAGATTTTGTTATTGGATTTTGTGCTCCGCTTCGACAAAACATAATAAAAAAGGCTATCTTTGTCTCAATCATGATTAAAAAACTAATCCACGAAAAGCAAGCTGAGGAATACATCAATGAATTCAATATTCTTTAATGTAATAATAATCAGCATAAAAAGTGAAAAATTTACCCGATCTGTGAGAGCATACAAAATTGCTATGATGCAAGGAAGACAGCAGCAAACAGCAAGACCAATAAGGCAGGCAACAGCAACACAGATTATTACAAACACCACATCGAATGCAAGAAATGTAACACAAAGCCTGCCCAATTAAGAACCCATCTAAGGAGTTAGCAATAATTAGTTTTAAAAAGTAAAAAAAAATAAAAATAATCCATCTTGAAATGATAAAGTAATAGTACCAGTAAAGCTGAGGTGAATGATGTGTCAAAACTTGTCCATTAGCAGTTATCCAATAAAATCCAATGATCCACCAAAGAAATGAAAACATTGTATTTGCATACTCCAAGCTTTTGGCAACACTGCAAAAACCATAAAGATTTGGCTTAAGCAATCTTGATTCTATTCCTAAGTAATCTTAATTAGTTATCTACCTGGTTTCATCTCCATTATTCAGCTCCTCTGTTTCATAATCCTCGGAATCCCCTGTTTCAATCCCGGACTGAGAATTCAGACCCAAATCCGGATCCTCGTTATTCTGCAAACCAGAAACCCTCCTTTCGTGTCTTCTTTTATATTCTACTACTACGCAAGCAACGTGAAATAAACACTGTATCCCGTAACCCGAAATCCAGAGCCTTAAAGGGACGGTGGGCTTTTCTTCAAGGCTGAGTCCCAAAACGACAACCGCCATAATCACAAACGCCAGATTCCAGAGAATGTCAAGGACTATAATGGGCTTCGAATAGGTCCAATCGCTTTGATGCTCTTCGAGTTGCTCGGCCGCGGTTTCTCGCACACGAACCGATGGCTCACGGAGCATCAGGCGACGACTGCTGGCGCGGCGGAGGAGCCTAGCAGCCGCGCCACGTAAAGGAGGAGGTGGACGACGGAGGAGGCGGCGGCTGCGGAGGAGGTGGTCGGCTATGGAATGGGTCAAGAGGGGTGACGTGTCCACCACATCTGATGGAGGTGATGTCAGAGGTGGTGTATTTGATGGGTTCATTTTTTTTTTATAAAAAAAAAAAAAAAAAAAAAAAAACAGTGGAAATTAAGGTTGTAAGAAAGAAAACCTGTTAGAAGAGTTGGTTTGAGAAGCAATTATTTTTGTAATGGTGATCAAAACTCGACTTTAATGGGAATGATTTTAAAGGAAACTAAATAATAGCGTCAAAGTTGGGGAAAAAGGGGTTTTAATTTGGTAGGAATTTGAATTTTGGTGGGTTTATTTGGATTTATGTATTAATAATTTGAAACTTTGAATTCAGATAAAAAGAAAAAAAGGGTACTACTCCAAATTATAAAAAGGCAATAACTTTGGTACAAAGGACTAGAATTATTAGGATGGGAAGCAGGGGAAATGGTTTCGAAGACGACGAACTATGATAATGAAAAAGAAGGCATATAGCAACAGCCAACAGCTTCTGGATTTCTGTATGGAAAAACTCCCTATTTGGATTCATTTAGGTCGAGTTCCATTGGAGCTTTATACAAGAACAGGATTGAGCTATATAGTAAGTGCGCTGGGCACTCCTCTCTACATGGACAGAATAACATCCAGCCAGCAGAGATTGGCCTATGCCAAAGTGTGTATTGAAATTGCCGCCACAACTGTCATTCCAAGCACTATAGATGTTGTGTTGGAGAATGGATCCATTGCGTCCATAACAGTTGAAGCTCCTTGGCTGCCACAAAGGTGCTCAAACTGTAAGATTTTTGGCCATTTGGATAAAGCTTGCCCATCTAAGACTGTTAAGACTGTTAATGCTGTAGCAAAGGTTTGGAGGCCAAAGGAAAAGAAGCAAGGACAGGAAGAATGTATAGCAGAGGAAATTATTGAGGAGAATGGCAAAAGAGTTGAATGTGATGCTGGAATTTCATTAGTAAGCCCCAAGAATCAAAATATGATGTCAAGCTTCATCAATAAGGAAGTTATGATGCCAAACCAGAAAACAAATACTGAAACCAGGAAGGCAAGTTCACTC
Organism: Fremontodendron californicum; assembly: GCA_030761205.1. NCBI lineage: Eukaryota > Viridiplantae > Streptophyta > Magnoliopsida > Malvales > Malvaceae > Fremontodendron > Fremontodendron californicum. The sequence continues at coordinate 1,812,792 of JAULJL010000015.1, read as the reverse complement.
AATCGATATGCCATTTTGGAAGAAGTAGTTGAGGAAGAGGATAGGGAAGAAATTGAGCCTGAGATCAGGAATGATACAAGGACAGTTACTGAAGATGAAAACAGGACAGAGCACTCTCCTAGGAAACCAAGAGCAGCTTCTGCTGGAGTAGCAGATCTTATGAAGAATCTGAAGACAAAGAGGAGAGGGCCTATTGACAAAGGAAAAAAGACCAGTGCAAAGGTAAATCTCACTACCTCAGGAAGTTCCTTGCCTAACCAATCCTAATGAATCTATTCATATGGAATGTAAGGGGATTCAATCATTCCCTTAAACAAAAAGATGTAGTTAGTAGAATAAGAAAGCTAAGAGCTGACATTGTCTGTCTGATTGAGACTCATGTCAAGCTTCAGAATATGCAGCAGATTTTAGATAAAAGTTTTCCAGGATGGAGCATGTTCCATAACTATTCTGAGGCCAATAATGGAAGAATCTGGTTTCTTTACCAAAGCCATGTGCAGCTGAGTCTGGTTGCTTCAATGGACCAAAGCCTTACATGTAGCATATCTTACACAGGCAAGAAGTTCTTATTCTCTGTCATTTATGTTTCTAATGAGGGCATTGAAAGGAGAAGGTTATGGAGCCATTTAGTTCATCTAAATAGCACACTGTCTAACCTTCCATGGATGCTAGCTGGAGACTTCAACACTATCATTGACCCCTCTGAAAGCTCAAGTTATGATGGATCTCAAGCACCTAGCACTGATATAAGGGATTTTACTGATTGCTTACAAGTTCTATCTTGTTTTGATCACACATTCATAGGGACTAGATTCACATGGTCTAACAAGCAAATTGAAGGTTTCCTGGCAAGGAAGTTAGATAGAGTGCTTATTAATGCAGAATGGCTCACAGCATTTCCAGAGTCTCATGTAGAATTCCTTGCTCCAGAAATCTCTGATCACAGCCCAGCATTCATAAAGCTTGATATGGTGAGTGCCTCTCCACCTAAACCTTTCAAGTTTTTTAACTATTGGACCAGAAATCCAGAGTTTATGCACATTGTTGAGAACTCTTAGAGGGTACCTACTGGTGGTAATCCCATGGTTAGGTTGCATACCAAAATGAAGAGATTAAAGTCAGTATTGAAGAACTTTAATCATGCTTATTATGGTAGCATATCTGAGAAGGTTACAACTAAGAGGAAGGAATTAGAGGATGTCCAAGTAGATCTACTCAGCCATCCTTCTGATGAATTGGTAGAAAAGGAAAGGATGTTAGCTCAAGAGTATAATGAACTGAGGAAAGCTGAAGAGAGTCACTTCAGGCAGAAGTCAAGGGTTCAATGGCTTCAAGAAGGAGATCAGAATACTGGATTCTTTCACAAGATGATTGCAGCTAGGCAGAATAGGGGCACAATGAGAGTCCTGTATGATGATAGTGGAAATAGGCTTGAAACCTTTTCACAGATATCCCAGGCAGCAGTCTCTCATTTCCAGAAAATTATTGGCACTAAGGACTATAATGTTGAGGGATGTACAAGGGAGTTTCTACGAGAACTTTTGCAGTTCTCTTTCTCGGATGCAGAGAAGTTTGAACTCTCAAAGCCAATATCCAGGGAGGAAGTCAAGGAGTCCATTTTTGCCATCAAGGGGGACAGGGCTCCAGGGCCAGATGGTTTCACATCTCACTTCTTTAAGGAAGCTTGGACAGTAGTAAGGGAAGAGTACATTGATGTCATTCTTCATTTCTTCCAGACAGGAGATTTGCTGGCAGGCTTTAATTCCACAATTGTAGCTCTAGTGCCAAAAAACCAAAATCCTACTTGTATTAAAGACTACAGGCCTATTTCCTGTTGTTCAGTAGTCTACAAAAGTATTACATCTGTGATGGCAAGAAGACTCAAAAAATTCCTGCCAACAATCATCAGCAAAAGTCAAAGTGCCTTTGTGGAAGGAAGGAATATCTCAGATAATGTCCTAATGGCACAGGAGTTAGTAAGAGGCTATGCTAGGAAAACTCTGTCACCTAGAAGTGCTATAAAGGTTGACCTTCAAAAGGCTTTTGATACACTTGACTGGGACTTCATGTTGCTGGTTCTTGCAGCTTTGAATTTTCCAACAGAATTTATAACATGGATCAAGAGTTGCATCACTGGTCCTAGGTTCTCTCTATCAATTAATGGAGGCTTGGTGGGCTACTTTAAGGGAGAAAGGGGTATAAGGCAAGGAGATCCTATCTCCCCCTATCTGTTTGTGCTTGCTATGAATGCACTTTCTAAGCTTTTGGATGCTGCTGCACAGCATAAAGTCTTTGATTTCCATCCTAAGTGCAAAAGGATTGGGCTCACTCACCTATGTTTTGCTGATGACTTGATGATTTTCACTAAAGGGCACCTGAAATCCATCCAAAGAGTGCAGGATATCCTGAAAAGTTTTTATAAACTTTCTGGTTTGCAGCTAAACTGTGCCAAAAGTGAACTTTATTCTTCTGGAATCAGTAGAGCTCAGCTTCAGGAAATCCAGGGGGTGACAGGCTTCAAGCTAGGAGAGCTTCCAGTGAGGTATTTGGGGGTTCCTTTAGTAACAAAAAAGCTGACAGAAAAGACTGTGTCCCACTTATCTCAAAGATTACTGCTAGGATCACTCACTGGACATCAAAGTTTCTGTCCTATGCTGGAAGATTTCAGCTTATTCAATCAGTTTTGTTCAATATACAAAACTATTGGTGTAGAATCTTTATTCTACCTAAGGCAGTGCTCTCCAGAATTAATTAACTCTGTTCTCGATTCTATTGGTTAGGGAAAGATGCAGAAGTCAGAGGAGCAAGGGTGAGCTGACAGAAAATTTGTTGTCCAAGATCAGAGGGGGGACTTGGCCTGAAGGATCTAGGTTCTTGGAACAGGGCAAGCATAATGCAGATAATATGGACATTGCTTTTTAAGGTAGGTTCATGGTGGATTGCTTGGATCCACAACTATGTTCTAAAAGGCACCTCATTCTGGCAGTTCCCAATCACCCAGGGAAGTAGCTGGATTTGGAGGAAACTCCTACAATTGAGACCATTAGCAGCTCAATTTACCTATCAGAATAATGGAAGATTAGTTTGGAAATTTCCTGGGGACAGGTTTTCAGTGGCTAAAGTGTGGCAGCAAATCAGGCCAAGGCAACCAAAGGTGGATTGGGATAGATTGGTATGGTATGCCTACCATATTCCAAGGCATTCCCAAATATCATGGATGGCAATTCAGAACATGCTCCCTACAAAAGATCGATTGATGGAATGGGGAATGGAGCTTAATGGAACTTGTGATATGTGCAATCAACAAATGGAGACTCGAGACCATTTATTTTTTGAGTGTGAGTATTCTAAGGCAGTATGGAGGGAGATTCTGCACCTATGTAAGCTTCATAGAGTTATCAGAAGCTGGGACTTTGAATTTCAATGGGCAAAGAGGAAGCTAAAGGGAAAATCTCTTATTGCTACAGTGCTTCGAATTGCTTGGAATGCTCTCATATATCATGTATGGAGGGAGAGGAATAACCGCAGGTTTGGTAAACAATCTCAGCAATGTATGCAAATGCTTGAGAAAATCAATGAGGAGGTTAGCTATAGACTAGGGGGGATGAAAACCATAAAGGATGATACTGTTAATAGAGATTTGCATGTTGCATGGGGGTTAAAAAGCTCACTGATAGCATAATTGGTTCTTAGCTATGTAAAGAAGACATTGTAAAATAGTGCATTTGTTTGCCAGCTATGCTGGTTGTATTGATGTAGCAGTGCATGCTGCTTTTGGATAAATAAAAACTTTGCTTATCAAAAAAAAAAAAAAGCCAACAGCTTATGTTTTTTTGGGAATAAAATAAAATATTCAAAATTTTGATTGATACCCATTAATGAACAATCAATATTTTCTTAGTCGCGGGTGTTTAAAGGACATGTGTCATGTCATGGCAACATTGAATTTTAATGGTTAAAAGTACTCAAAACTATATTTTAATCTTCATATAGTAACTAATTTAATTTTTATGCATTTAAATTTGATGTAAAAAAATAAAATTAATAATAGTGTTAATGAAAAATTATTTAAATGTTGATATGATATAAAATTGATCAAAGAAATGATTTAAAAAAAATAATGTGTTAAATTTTTTTACTCCAATAAAATTTAAAAATATATAATTTTTTTTACTCAAATTTCTATCTTACTCGTAAAAATATGTCATAGTTTTTTACGAAATCATCTATTCTGTCAGTTTTTAAATTTTAACTGAGTAAAAAAATTTAACACATCATCATTTTTTTTAAGTCATCTATTATGTCAATTTCACATACGATTATCAATTTTACTTATTTATATCAATTTAAAACATATAAAAATTAAATTATTTATTTTTATAATATAAAAATATACTTTTAATTATAATACGTACTACTTAAATACTTTAACCCATTTTAATGTGAAAGCAGCCCTGTTTCTACTAAATAACTTGTTTGGGTTCTCAATATAAAGACTCACCTAAAAAATGAAAACAAGAGAAAATCTTTCATTGAAAGTTGGAAGTTTCTTGGACATGGCAATTTGAGATTTGGTGTGAAGTGTGAATTGGCGTTTGTAATGTCAGAAATTCCAATGGCAAAATGCCAAAACGATGTTGAAAGCAAAAAAAAAAATGAAAGGAGCAGAAGAAGCCAAGGAGATGAAGTTGGCGTAGATGAAAATGATGCTACCAAGTTCCAATGCAAACAAACAAGACCAAAGTGTCCCCTCCCCTGATACCGGAGCAGCTCAGCTTCATCTGTTCTGTTCCCATGGAAGTTCCCGCCAAGTAGCTTGAAAATTAGGTACTCCATGCAACTCAAAAGGACCCACCTCGTCTCTTTTTCAGTGGGTAGGCTGCGACCCGTCTTCGGTATTTCTTCCCAAAAAAATATTTACGTTTTCATTTTTCACTGTTACTTAATTCCATATCAAATTTAACCCTTTTCTTAATCTTCTTTTTGTCTAGTTTATGGTAGTTAGGACTTTTATTTCTGCTCGATTTGAAGCTTTTTTTTTTCTTAAACAAATTTTTTGAATTAGAAACATTAGAAAGCGGCTTCAATGATAAAACTAAATTTCAAATTTCTGAACTTTTCTTTCGAGTCATTTCACCAATACATTCACGTGCGATCAATTCATTTTGCGAATTCCAGCCAATCAAAGCTTGATTCCAATCGGGTTTTAAACGAATTATCCAAATCGGGTCGGATTAATGAAGCTCGAAAGCTATTTGACAAAATGCCCGAACGGGATGAGTTCACCTGGAACACATTGATAGCTGCCTATGCAAATTCTGGGAAATTAACTGAAGCTATAGAGCTTTTTAAAGAAACCCCAATAAAGAGTTCCATCACTTGGAATTCACTAATTTCAGGGTATTGTCTACGTGGGATGGAAATTGAAGCTTTTGATTTGTTTTCGGGAATGCAATTTGAGGGACAAAGGCCTAATCAGTACACAATGGGAAGTATTTTAAGGTTGTGTTCAACATTGGGTTTGCTTCAAAGAGGAAAACAGGTGCATGGTTATGTAATAAAGACACAATTCGAGACGAATGACTATGTTGTTACTGGTCTTGTTGATATGTATGCAAAGTGCAATTGCATTTTGGAAGCTGAATATTTGTTTAAAATGATGCCGGATAAGAAAAATCATGTCATGTGGACTGCCATGGTTGCTGGTTATTCTCAGAATGGAGAAGCATTCAAAGCGATTGAGTGTTATCGAGATATGGTAGTTGAAGGAGTTGAGTCTAATCAGTTCACTTTCCCCAGTGTATTAACAGCTTGTGCTGCGGTTCAAGCTGGTAATTTCGGCGCACAAGTGCATAGTAGCATAGTTAGGAGTGGTTTTGAAGGTAATGTTTTTGTTCAAAGTGCGTTGGTTGATATGTATGCAAAATGCAGGGATTTGGATAGTGCCATGATAGTCTTAGAGAATATGGAGGTTGATGATGTGGTTTCTTGGAACTCTATGATAGTAGGGTGCGTGAGGCAGGGTTGCGAAGAGGAAGCTCTCTCGTTGTTCCAGAAGATGCATGCTAGAGATATGAAACTGGATAATTTCACATACCCGTCAGTTTTAAACTGTTTTGCTTCAATGAAAGATATGAAGAATGCAATGTCAGTCCATTGTTTGATTGTTAAAACAGGGTTTGAGGCTTACAAGCTTGTGAATAATGCTTTGGTTGACATGTATGCTAAACAAGGAAACTTGGATTGTGCTTTTCAGGTGTTCAAGCACATGCCCAACACGGATGTGGTCTCATGGACCTCTCTAGTGACAGGATATGCACGTAATAGCCGTCATGAAGAAGCTCTCAAGTTGTTTTGTGACATGAGAATGGCAGGCATTTATCCCGACCATATTGTTCTTGCCAGTATTTTGAGTGCTTGTGCAGAATTAACAGTTCTTGAATTTGGGCAACAAGTTCATGCAAACTTTGTTAAATCTGGCCTCCAATCATCCATTTCAGTAGATAATTCCCTTGTAACAATGTATGCTAAGTGCGGGTGTATAGAAGATGCAAGCAGAGTATTCAATTCTATGCGAATTCAGGATGTGATAACTTGGACTGCTCTAATAGTTGGTTATGCCCAAAATGGTAAAGGAAAGGACTCGGTAAGGTTCTATGATCAAATGATTGCTAGTGGCACAAAACCAGACTTCATTACTTTTATAGGCTTACTATTTGCTTGCAGCCATGCTGGTCTTTTGGAAAGTGGTCGCTCCTATTTTGCATCAATGGAGAAAGTATATGGAATTAAACCAGGTCCTGAACACTATGCTTGTATGATTGACCTCTTGGGTCGCTCAGGAAAACTTGTTGAAGCTGAGACATTGTTAAATCAAATGGATGTAGAACCAGATGCAACTGTATGGAAGGCCCTTCTTGCTGCATGTAGAGTACATTGCAACTTGGAATTGGGGGAAAGAGCAGCAAAGAACCTCTTTGAATTAGAGCCCACCAATGCTATGCCATATATCATGTTGTCTAACATGTATTCGGCTACCGGAAAATGGGAAGAGGCTGCGAGGATTCGAAGAAAGATGAAATCGAGGGGGATTAATAAGGAGCCTGGATGTAGTTGGATTGAGATAAACAGCAGAGTGCACATCTTTATGTCTGAAGACAGAAGCCATCCAAGAACGGCTGAGATCTATTCCAAGAGCGATGAGATCATGGTCTTGATCAAGAAAGCTGGTTACGTACCAGACATAAGTTTTGCTCTCCATAACATGGATGAAGAAGGGAAGGAGCTTGGTCTGGCCTATCACAGTGAAAAACTGGCCACTGCTTTTGGACTTCTGGCCGTGCCACCCGGAGCCCCGATCCGAATTTTTAAGAATCTCCGGGTTTGTGGGGATTGTCATACTGCTATGAAATATATATCGAGAGTTTTCCTTCGTCACATCATCTTGAGGGATTCTAATTGTTTTCATCACTTCAAAGAAGGACAATGTTCATGCGGAGACTATTGGTAGATAGTTTTTCGTATAACCACATACTTTGTTCTTCAAACAGTTTTCTTACGTTAAAAAACAAACTGTTGTGATCTGCAGTCACAGTTGACTTGTATTCTGTATTTAAACCAATGTTTAAGAATCGGATCAAAAATCAAACCGATGAGATTTTCAATCCAGTTCAACGATTCGACAGATTGAATCAGTTCAATTTTAATTAAAAAAATTAAATAAAAAATATAATAAAATATATATTTAGATAAATTGTATAATCTTTAATATATAGATCTAAAAATTTTAAAATTCAAATTTTATCATATACAATAAATTTTTTTTATAAATAAATACGTTTAAAATAGATTTTTTAATTTTTATCAATTTTTTTTATCAGTTCAATAAGTTTTTCATCAATTTGCTGTATATGTCGAATCAAACAAGGATTCGGTTCTTGGTTAAGGGCTAGTTTAGCATTGCTGTTGGAAAAAGCTTGGGTTGAAAAAAGCTCGAGTTGGAAAAAGTGTGTTTATAAAGTGTGATGAAAAAGTGTGGTTTAAAAACTTTTAAGTGTTTAGCATTGCTGTGAAAAAATGTTGTAGGAAATTGAAATGTCAAAAAAGGATATGTTCAAAATAATAAAAGTGTAAAGATGTGAGGATAATAAAGTCATTTTATCCAAAAATTAGCTTTTAAAGCCCAAAAGCTATATTTTTTGACTTTTTGATTTGGCTTTTCAAACCATGGTTTCAACAGCAGAAGTCAAATTTTTTTATCTGTTTAGCATTGCGTTTGCGGTGAAAAACAGCTTTTGACCTCAAAAGCTGTGTCATAAGCAATACTAAACGAGGCCTAAATCGATATTTTCAACACTGACTTTAACGAAGAATGGATATCTTAGCCATCTGAGGTGGCTCGCAAGTTCGCTGCAGTGGAGGATCTATGAGATATAAAACGTGGATTTCTTCTTGGCCAAAAAAAAAAACGTGGATTTCTTGGAAATTTGAATCTCTGTAGAACTGGTAGGAAAATTACAGTGGAAAAAGTCGTTAATTCCTCTGGTTGAAAATACAGTGGAAAGCTCCATTTTAACTAGTCATCTTTTTCATTAGTCGAGACAGATAGCACATCACATTGTAAATGGAAAAGAAAATCCCAAAACCTCATCGCTAGCAGTCCTATATTCCGTCCACCGGCATATCCATTGTAGGGGACAGCCTCCCGATACTATCATTTCGGGTCTTGGCTTAAGCATTAAGGAACAAAGATGGTCAGCTCTGAACTAGCAAGAGGTGGGGCAATGTAGCTTGTCTGGGGTGGCAACTAAGCCATCCAAAACCAATTTACATTTGATCTTATGTCCTTGCATGTTCTGGGATAAGACGTTGACATAATTCGACAGATGCGCCAACCAATTCTGCATAACCGGTGAGAGATGTGTAATTCCTGAAGACAGCAAATTTTTAAGAGAAGAATAAAATGTGAAAAGGTTAATCTTGCTTACCTTGAGCCGTGAAATTGAATAGAGGAGGTAAGGCTCGCCCATTAGGTAAGCATGCATTGGGGTCTCTCAAATCATCAAAGAAGGGGTGTGCACATGCCTCCAACTGAAAGCCAGGAAGTGACACTCTCATTACATGAGAGTGAGGCAACACAAAGAACCTATGGTACTCCGACTCTTTATTTTTCCTAAAGTATCCGTGTCCGACATCCATGTCCGACTCATATTCGGACAAGGATATCGAGGTATGATCCTCCAAATATATGAAAAAACTTAGAAAAAATTGAGTATAAGCGTGTCGGGCACATACCCGTATCCGACACTCACCCCCGAATCCGAGTAACATAGCAAAGAATACGGGTAAAACTTTGTAAAGAACATGAAACTAATATAATCCATCACAACAACTTCTTGTGCACATGCCAAATTGTCACTACTAGTCAATTGCTACCATTTGAAATAGAGAACTGAAACTACAACTTGATCATAAAGTTCCCAATCAAGATTCAAGTAGACAAGCACAAATGCATATGTAACTGAAAACAAAAATATTATATTGCAAAATACTTACGGCAGTGCAACGTAGGTTTGGTGAATACTGAAGCAGCCTTGACACAAGATCCACCACTTCAAGGGGCAATCGCTTGTGGAATATCTGAAAATTGTAACTTTGAGTAAGATTTCCACTTTTATGTACAACCGTATATATAAGGTAATTAGAAGATGATCCAATCAGCATACCTTATGCCATGGATGAGCTTTGATCTGAGGGAATTTGAATTCAGTGTAATTTGGATTCATGCATTTAATTTCTTCTCTGGTTGGTGTTCCTAGTATCTGATAAAATAAAGCAAAAGGAAGTGAAAAGATGAGAAACACAGAAAAAGAAAAGTAGAAGTAAAACTAGAGAAACAAAAAGCCACAGATGCACACCTTAATAATTTCCACTAGCTGATCGACACCACTTTCACCAGGAAACAATGGCTGCAAATGGAATACCAAAAATATGCATTAGTGCATACCCTGTATATCGTACTATTGCATAGAAGAGTTTTTTCAAAAGATAGTAACTTTTACATACTACAAATGGATGCCTTGGATAAGAACTCAAATGCAGACAGATGACAGATAGATGAAAGAATAGTTTTGCAAAAATTTCATATAGAATTCCAGGATGTCAAAGGCCTAAAAAGCTTACCAACAAATTACAAGGGCTCAAACGAATGACGGCATCAATGAGATGGTGCAGAAATTGATGCCAAAAGCAAAACATAACAATGTTTAAATGCAGAAACACATATCGTGAATGTTAATACAGTCAGCAGACCCACCAACCATCAAAAGTTACATAAAATGAGAATATGTGGACCATGAATGCTATTAAGGCATTACTAGAGCCATGCAAGCATTAGAGAGGTAAATAGAACATAAGTTGACATCAAATCTGCTGCATCTAAAAGGAACTCTAATTTTATACACTCACCTGTCCAAGCAGAAGCTCAGCCATGACACAACCAACAGACCACATATCAAGAGCAGTTGTATACTCTGTCGCCCCAAATATAAGTTCTGGAGCCCTATAATATCGTGAGCATATATATGATATGTTGGGTTCACCTGGCACCTAAAGATTGCAGAGTAAATCTCATATAAGTTTTAGACAAGAAAAAAAAAAGACTTCCAAACTTTCCAAAAAATTGAACATACCAACATCTTTGCACTACCGAAATCACATATCTTCAACTGGTGACTGTGGGGATTGACCTACAAATATATCACAACATAAGCTCCAATATGCTTTGGCATTTGATAATACAAACTTTATTAGAAGAATAACAAAAGCAATGACATGTTAACGCCAACCATATTTCACAGACAAGAACCACATTATATCATGAGCAAACACAAGAAATCCTTGGACAAGCAGTATGCCTGACCACCATTAAAACAAATAGTGTCACACATTATAGTGCATTCAAGTTGATAACAAATTTGTCAAGCTGAGGTGCTCCGTAATTTCCTCTACACAAGAGAAATTTTTCTTAACATTAACATCAACCTCAAGCTTATAATAAAAATGCAAAAATGTCTTACCAGTAAATTTTGCGGCTTAATATCACGATGACATACACCAACCACATTATGTAAATAATTTAGAGCACGGCAAATCTACAAAAACGAAAGCAATATAGCTCGTCACAATATGCACTGAGAATATAAAGTCAAAATGATTAGATCAAAAATCAAAACAGTAGAATTTTGCAACCCACTACTGATTAGCAATGCAGAGTCAGGGATCACCTGGTATATATACAGCTGCACATAAAGAATGGGCATATGCTGATTCATTTTGCTGTAGTGTTTTGAAACTTGGTGAACGGTTTCTGGTACATACTCCAGAACAAGGTTAAGATAGAGCTCATCTTTGTCAGTGGTTGAAAAGAAACAGTGCTTCAGTTGAACCACATTAGGATGGTCAAGTATACGCATAATCTGGAGTTCCCTATTTTTGTATCTTTTATCTTGCAGAACCTTCTTTATAGCAACAGATTCACCTCTCTCCAAGCACTTAGCCTACATCATAAACATAAAGTCTTACGTAAAACTCAAAGAGAATGAATATTCTGAATAAATGCAAACACCAAGAGAAAAAGGTTACAAACAAGAAGATGGCGACATGCCAATGAATTCGTACCTGAAAGACAACACCAAATGAACCTGTGCCAACCACACGCTCTGCCATGTATGAGATTGTCTGAAGCCCAAGAAAAAAATGCATTGTTATGCGTTAATTGCAGCTTAGTCCAAATAGAATAATCAAATGAAATTAAATACCATGCATGTAAACCAAGACTCTAACATGACAATGACTTAAGCAAACTATTGAGCTGGGCTCATTTTTTAAATATCAACTACGACAAACAGCCTCAACAGGAAAAACTTATTCCCACTCCATCAAGAAGGAAAAGGGCATGGGATAATCTTCAAAAAGAAAAAAAAAAAAAAGGAATAAAGCAACATTAGCTCACACATAGACTGCTAAACATAATTTACAATCCAGCTGAGCAGTTAATCATGTACAACGAAAAGTCACCCAAAAAATCAAATCACCTGTTTTGGTTGCCCATTCCGACCACCAACAATAGTTGAAATTATCTGACCTGTTTCTGTTCCATTTCCATTAATAACAGTAGCCTCCACATCCTGTGAAATACAAGTTACAAACAATAATTTTAGAAATAATCAGGGAAGCTAGATAACTGTAGACAGCTTTGAATCATTTCATAAAATCAAATAGCATTTTCCACAAAGTTGGTCACAAGATCTCTTGAAGAACCCCAAGCCATAGCCTGAGGAATATATAGATTGCTTCCTCATTGATTCAATTCATTGCCCTCACTAAGGTTCAATTCAAGTCACAAAAGTAAATAGAAAATAGTTATTACCTATGTTGCTCCGAATCTTAATTTTTCTTGAAGTACCCGTGTCCGACACCCATGTCCGACGTATATCCAGACATGGGTATGGGGATATGATCCTCCAAGGACCCTCCAAATACATGGAAATCTTAGAAAAAATTGAATATACCCGTGTCAAACACATACCCGTGTCCGACACTCCACCCGAGTCCGAGTAACATAGGTTATTACTTCAAATTATATCAAGAGCTTCAGACTTTTTAAGTTTGAAGAAGTGAATAACTTCTTAGATGGCATTCCAGCATACCTGTTCATCATTTTAAAAGAAGATGGATACGAAGACAATATTTAAGAGGAAAATTTCAACATATATGTACAAATACGTCTGAAAGAGTATACGACCAAAAAATCACCTTCTCATCTTGGTCGACAGTTTTCTCATCTCTAATTCTCATTTCATGCATTTCATTAGGGAGCTGATCGACACCTGATTTCTCCGTTCTAGCAACAGAAGTTACATTGGACATACTTGCTACAGTTTCCAGTGATGTAGAAGCCATATGCGGCTCTAGACCAGTTGTACTCCTCTCAACTAAATTTGATTCCCCATGTACCTTACATTCTGATTCTTGATCAACCTTTGCCCTCTTGGTGCCAGTGTCCCCACCCTGATGAGAAAATTATAATTTTCCCGAAAGAAATCAATACATAAAACCAAAAGATTAAAGAAAACAAGCATCCTCAAAGTAATAGAGACAAGTGCCTTTTATATCGCTATCTTTATATACTAGTCACATTGTAAATCTCATACTGTGTTCTTTTCAACAGATTGGAATTCATATATACAGTAGGTAGTGACTTTCAACAATGAAGAAACAATTCAGATTGCATAAATATTAAACAAACAGACACAGCAAGTAGCTCATTTCGTTTATAAATTACAAATCAACATTCAGTTCAGCCTCCTCATTCAACCGCTCTTGTCACTTGCATAAATTATGTGGCTCATCCCATTATCTAAAAGGCATCCCAGATTAAGCTCAGGAGTTCAGGGAGGACAGACCGATAGACTAAAAACAAATGAGAAAAAACCAGTCTGAAATTTAATGTGTCCAACCTCAAATTAAGTGGCAAGCAGCTATTTCATTGTAGTTTGATCATGACACCTCAGCAGTAGGTGTAAAGGCCACACAAAAAAAAAAAGATGTAGAGGCTCAAATGTAATTTTCTAAGTTCCTTTCCTTTCTAGACTTCATTCCATGATTACATACTGCAGTCAACATCACAAGGACCCAACAATTTAGGTAAGTAACATATCTGCAGTATTTTACCTCTATAATACATCCCCTAACAAGGAAAAGAAGTTTGTTTAGGACATTACCCATTCTCAGGAAAAAAACAATAATGGCGATTTGACCGATCACCAACCCAACAACAATGCCCTACATAAAATCCAACCACTGAAACATGACTTCCCATCAACCACCATGGTAAATATAATCTAAAACTACAGCTTAACCTATGACAACACATACATAAAAGCACAAACATGAAATTATGCTAACACGGTAATATAATTGAAATCAAGATATCCTCAATCACAAAATCAAAGAAGAGATCCACCAAAATTGATCAGTAAATGAATAGAACACATTCAACGTCGATACAAATAACACAGAATTCAAAAGCATGCCAAATAACCGTTTCCAGACGAAACAAAAGCAATGAAGCAAAAAGCAAAAGACTTTAGCTAACAATGCCATTCCTCTCTTCCTCAAAGAGTGTTTCAACCAAAAAGAAAACTTCAAAAATTATCTCAAAATACAGATTATTATTATTTTTTTTTTTTAAAAGAGAGAATACTAGTTAAAAATCCAGCTATAAGCCAAAAATAATTACGCAACGAGAACAACAAAAGAAAAAAATCGCATATTGCATATTAAACCATTAATAATCCTGCTAAATCTAGACATGAATGCCAGAAATCAAAAAAAAAAAAAATGTTTTCCCTATTTAGCTAAACATGGAAGAAAAATGAATAAAAAAATAAAACAAAAGCAATTTTTTCAATGAGCGAAGCTTAGAAGTAATCCAAAATCCGTTCCGTTTTCCCTTTTTTTTTTCTTTCTTTTAGCCCATTTCTCTTAACAACGAGAGAGAGAGAGAGAGAGAGAGAGAGAGAAAGAGAGAGAGAGAGAGAGAGAGAGAGAGAGAGAGAGAGAGAGGGAGAGATTAACGCCGATTAAATCTATGAAAAAAAAAAGATAAAGGAAAAAACAGAACTTACGGGATCGGAAGAAATAGAAGAGCGACCGGAAGCAATGCTATTGAGACGACGCATCACATTCATGATTTTAGATATCACCAAACCAAACCCTAAATTCTTGAAATAAAAACAACGAATTTGGCCTTCACCACAAATAAGAGAAGAGAAGAGAGAAAACCCGCTCTCTCTCTTCTTCTCCTCCGCCTTTGATTCTATTACCCGAATAACAAATAATGGAAAAACCAATCCGAACAAAAATTTAATGTAATCGATAAAATATATAACCTAATTAGAGAATTTTAAAAAATTTAAATACATATATATATTTAAAAGAAATTGATCAATTTATCTCTTTCTTTTCTTTCTGTATCTAAGAAAACACAATGAAAATAAAAGAAAACTTTCTCTCGCTATAATTTTTTCTCTTCCATAAAAGCCACCAAATGTCTTTCCTGATTTGATTTTTCGTTGGTCAAAGCTAGATCAAAGCCAATCAAACCAGCCTCATCTTTTGCTACTTCAGTCAAACGAAGAATTGGAGCCGTTGATTCTTCACTATGAGAGATCCAACGATCGGTAATATTGAGGATTTTTGGGTAATTGGCAAAAGCTTTTGTTTTTGTGGTTGGATTAAACTATCCTTTATCGGTAAGGGAGGTTCTTATGACAGAGATTATCCCTCACGGAATATTCGGGGGAGCTTTGACCAATCTTCGACGGATCTTTTGGCGGTTAAATTTGATGTCTTAATTATTATTTTTTTAAATTGAGAAATTAGACTCTAATAAGTAATTATAATTTCCCTTAGTTATTAGCCTTTTTTTTATTATTTTTTGTCTTATTAGTAGGTTTAGGTCAGCCTGCGTGTGGACTGGTTTTTTTTAATATAATAATATTAACGCCTTTTTTTTTTTTTTTATTGAGCGTGGATATAAACGCCAAATATCTTGTGCTTAAATTATGCAATTTTCTAGGGTTCACCATTACTATAAGCTATATAGATTTTTTTAATTTGTGCAAAAAATCAGGATAGTATTAAAATTAATAATAACTCAGAAAAAATATTTGGAATCGAAACTTCAAACTCTAAACAATATATAAACTCTTTTTTTTAATTACATTCAAATATTTGGACACAAAGAATTAAACTCAATTTTAAACTTTACTGTTGAGGAACTGAGTTTTATCCATGTTGAGGTGTTTTTGGGTACTTGAGTTGGATAAGTTTCTCGTTACGTGGTGAAAGTTGATGTGAGTTTGCAAAGATAAAATATTGTTAGAGGGTATTAGAGTTATATTTTTGAAAAAAAAAAATTGATACTTAAATTAATAAATTTTAAAAAAATGATAGAGAAAAAATAAATTACAGAGTTTCAACGTTTAAGCTTTTCTTTATCTCAAACTAGCTTTTATTTTAGTTATTTGTACTTGACAATAGATTATACTTAGAGATTCTAGTTTTAACAGGTGTGAATCAGATTTTTTTAAATCTAAATCTGTTGATTAGCTGTAAGTTCGTCATGTGTCTTACATGTAGGCGATCTAGCTATATAAATTAATTATAAGTCCAACAATATTTGATTATGAATTGCGCTTGAAATTCTGATCTTAACATGTATAAATTAAATATTATGTGAATCTAAAACTATTGATTAATTGTGATAAGTTAACTGCGTGCCACAGGAATCTAAATTTTATTTTATCCATTCATAAATTTTTTTTTATAGCTTGAAAATTTTCTTGCGTGTCTCATTAAGGTTTCGTTTAGTTAGTGTTTTTTTTTTTTTTTTTTGGATAAGTAAATTTTCATATATCCAAGAAAGCAGCAGTGCTGCTACATGTTACAAAGCTAGCTTAGCCTAGCTAAACAAATCAGAAAACCAATGCCATTAGACAAACATGTCTGCATTTAATCTCCAAGAATTACATAAAAACGTATTAACTGAATCTCTTTTAATCTTCCTAAGATCACTTAACCTGGTCGAGATCATGTCTCTCACTTGCTCAGTGAGATGCTCCTCCTTTTGCTCAGTTGAGTTGAACAAACAATTATTTCTTTCCTTCCAAACTAGGTAGATAACTGCGTTCCAAGCTAGCCTCAATATCGTTGTGATTAGAGCTTTACCTCTGAGGTTGACAGAGGCCCATTGAAGCTCTACAGTCCAACATGCAACCTGCCTTTTTAACCTACAAAGTACCATCACTCTCTGCCATATCTGTTTCGAGTAGGAGCAAGTGAAGAATAGATGATCTCTGCCATATCTACAAAGTGTTTTATTTTTACTTTTCAATATAAAATTAAAAAATAAAACACTAACCAAACCTGAAAAAGAGCATGAATTCCACTACAAATATAAATTTATTACAATTATAAATAAGCGGTCCTATAAACAGAAACTGCCAGCCATGATGCAAATCACAATAAAGATCTTTCTTAGTATCCTTTCTCCTAAAGAAGATGTTTGAGTAGTCCACCATCTTTGTCTGTAGACTCTGTAATGTACCATTTCCTGCATGTAGCAAACACATTATTAATTTCTTCTTCCTTTTTGAGCTTTTCGTCAGAAATCTGGTTGGCCCATCCGGAACTCAGCTCAAATGGTCATACAATCTTAAACCTTAATGGACCAGCTTTCCAAGGATTTGTTGGACAAATATTATTGCTTCCTGGACCGAACCTCATTTTGGTACGCCCGTCGGACCAGTTTAAGAAGCGGTAAACTTATTGAGTTGGTTGGTTGGTTGCTATAAGTCCAAAATTATTAGCAATGAATTAATTGTTAGTAAAGAAGAAGAAAGAAAATGCTTATACCTAGGCAGCTTATGCCATTCTAGGCATGCCATTATTGCTTAGACGATTATTCTTTGACAGACTTCCTACAATGCAAAGATTGAGCTCATAAGGGAATTCCATTCTTAACATAAATTATTTTTATTTGTACTCAGGCTAATTTGAGATGCTTATCTTTTCTTTCTTTCTTTTTTTTTTTGTTATAAAGGAAGTCGTAATTTGAGAATAAGTGAAGAGTTGCAAATGGTCGAGATTCGAATTCCAGACTTGCTGGATGTCAAATCTTAAAGATTATTACATGAATCAGTTGAGTTAAACCCCAAATTCAATACCTATCTCTATTTTGTTTGGATGGAATGCTTCAGCTCTTCTTAATCAAATCAAGGAGATTAATAGATTTTGGGTTCAAGGACCAACAGATTGCAAGCGATGAAATCAACAGCTTGCTTAATTATTTATTTTGGATAAATAAAATATTAATTTATTAAAAAAATAACTTTTTTCAAACGATTTTAAATTGACGAATGTCTCAAAAGTATTCCTTAAGAATAATAATAAGTTTGCTGTGATGCTATTTTTTGGTTACCAAATTGCACGTTATAAAATAAATATTTGCACCAATGTTTTGGCTTTGGCTTTAAATGGTGAAGTAGATCCAAGGTTTTTTTTTTTATTTTTTTATTTTTATTTTTTATATTAAGGACATGCACTACTGCTGCTGCATGTGAATTATTATATGATTGAATGAAAGGGGAAAAAATAGTGGGCCTTTTTTGCACCAACCAAATGAACTTATTTGGAAAAAAATATTAGAGAAAGAGCCCAACCCTCACATGTCGTGTTGTTAAGATTTTTCAATAAAACCTCGAAAGAAGACGGTGGTATGGCCATCATTCTTAATATGGCCAGTAGTTGGCTGAAATTTCTTCTCCATTTCCGAGTTTGATTGTGACTGCTTCAAGTTAAAGCTTATGCCATTAAAAAAAAAAGAATAAGCTTAATCTTACTTACAGCTATTCATGATTGAGTCGGCTCAGATCTAAATAATAATAAATTTATTTATTCAAAATTTTATTTAATCAATATGAAAAAAATTCATTTTATTGTTTAATATATATTAAAATATTTATATATTAAATAATTCAAGTCTAATTGGATTGACTCGAATCTCAAATATATTATCTCAAATCTGATTTATTTCGAATTAAATTCGTTCAATTCGACAAGTAATTCCTTGAACAAACAAAAATAAGCTTTGTAAAATATCTAAAAATAATCTAGGTTGGGCCTTGAAAAACTGTTGCTAGATTTCACTCGTACGTGTGTAATGCGTTTGCCCTGTCAATGTGAAAACCCATGTTCAATTTATTTTCTCTGAGTTTTTATTAGTATAATAATTTTTTTTCAATTTTTAGCTAGCTAATGATATAATATATACTTTCCAATTATTTTTTTTCTTATTAATGATTGGAATGGTTTCATCAAATATGGGCTACGATGATAAAGTTGTTATTAGCAATAAATACATTATAATTAATAATTAATGACAATAATGAATACTTGCATGATTATTATACTAATTAAATAGGTTTATGTTCAATTCATTAATTGAAGCTCTTTTTTTTTTGTATATATCTTTAATTATGAAAAACAATTTCAAAGCCATAGCCTTTGATAAAGAAAAGGCTTTGTTTTTGTTAACTATAAATGATATTTCTTTTTGGAGGAATGTTTTCATGAATTTTTTTTTTCTAAATGATTCAAACTTTTATAGACATTAAATTGTTGTTGCAATAATAAAGGCTGACAATGAGATTAGAACCCCCAACTTCCAAGTCTAAAGTCTAAACCCACCCCACCACCTTGGTTGTTGCATAATCATAGCTTTATGCAATTCAACATTTAATAACTTCTTTGTTTCAATAAGTAATTTATGAATACATTTTTTTCTTATAAACAAAAAATATATATATATAATTGTTCTGTTCAATAATTATAAGGGCTGAAAACTCAAACTATACCTAATCGTCAAACAGGTCAGAGTCACTTATCAAAGGAGAACAGTTTCAATTCTTAGGTAACATCACATTTTCGTTCTCCAACATCTTTTATTTTTTTTGAGTCTTCATCATCCCTCTTTTTTAGATATTTATTAATTTAAGTATCGGAACACGTTTCAGAATTCAAACTCCGATGCCTATTTGATTATTTTTTACTCTTTACAAGTCTTCTTTACTCTCAGACAGATACTTTCCTCGAACTCTCCTTCTACAAACTAAAAATCTCTCAACAATACTATTCATATATATATATATATAATTTATATATATTTGAACAATTTTGATGATGGATATTTTTAGGATCATAAGAAAAATGAACTCAAACACAATTTTCAATCTATTGACATTTGAGTAGAGCATGATGGCACGTCGTAACTTCTGTTTTTATGCAATTTAATTGAATGCTAGCTCCTCCAATGGTTTGAGGTATTGTTAGGAAAAATGGAGAGTAGAAGATGGATTCAAACAAGATAATGTTTGTACTATATATATGTTCATATTTGGTCACTAGATAGAATTCATGCATGGGGTTTCAAGAGTGAAAGACTTGATTTATTTATTTACAAAGGAAAAAATAAAATAAAATAAAAAAAAGAAAGAAAAAGAAGAGAGAGAGAGAGACAATGAGAGAAAGGTCTCACAATCTGGCTTTGTGAAATGGTCCTACTCATTTATTGCACCCAAGTGTTGCAATCTTAAGCTTCCAGCCTGGTATTTAATGCTACACCAACCTCTTTCATTTTTATTGTATTCGATTTCAAAGCTCAAAGGGGATCGGGGAGTGGACTCTTTCTATTTTATCCCTGCCTGCTGCAATAATCAAAGCATTAAATGTTTCATAAGTTTCAACTATAATCAAACTGTTTCATTCTTCCAGATTTCTCACTTCTCTATGCTTTTTATTCTCCAGCTGCCAGGGAAAATACAATTATAAATACTTCTTCTTTTCTAACCTTGCTTGGGTTATGGTATCACAATTTCCGCAGCCTCTCAAAAACCTCAAAATTTAAGCTAATGGTTCACCCTGCAAGGAAAAATGGGAAAGACTGAAATGTTTTGAGTGTGAAGGTGAAACCAAGCAGGTGAAAATGTCGGTTAATAGCGGCCCAGAAGTCAGTTCATGAACTGAGCTAGAAGCCCAGAAAAATCTTAAACATCACCTTTTTGAAATTTCCCCCCCCTAGTAGCCTTAGCGTAGCATGCATGAGAATCGAGAAGGCTGAAGCATGATATCCGATGCCCTACCCAATCAAATATTATTTGACTGATTCTAGTCCAAAGATCGGGTTATCTTTTTAAGTTTAAAGGTTCGTCTAATATTTTGAGATAGATTGAATAAAAATATTGAACACGAAAAATAAGATTTGATATAAAAAAATTAGATTTGTTAAAAAATGAGCCGAATCTCAGACATGATATTTTTCTCCAAGCCTAACTCAATCCGCTTTACTATTACTAATATAGATTTTTGAGGAATTGATCATTTTAATAAAATAAATTTAGTCAGGCCTGTGTCAACTTAGGTAGTGATTTTATATGACTGAATCAGATATAATAAGAATTTTCTATCCATATTTGAAACTAAAGATAATCTAAACTAATAAAATATTTATTAATATAAGACTTAGGCCTAGTTTAGCATTGCTGTTGAAAAAAGCTTGGGTTGAAAAAAGCTTGAGTTGAAAAAAGTGTGTTTATAAAGTGTGGTGAAAAAGTGTGGTTTAAAAACTTTTAAGTGTTTAGTATTGCTGTGAAAAAGTGTTGTAGGAAATTGAAATGTCAAAAAAAGATATGTTTAAAATAAGAAAAGTGTAGAGATATGAGAATAATAAAGTCATTTTATCCAAAAGCCAGCTTTTAAAGCCCAAAAGCTATATTTTTTGGTTTTTTGGTTTGGCTTTTCAAACCATGGTTTCAACAGCAGAAGCCAATTTTTTTTATCTGTTTAGCATTGCGTTTGCGGTGAAAAGCAGCTTTTGACCTCAAAAGCTGTGCCAAAAGCAATGCTAAACGAGACCTTAAACCCGGCTCTACATATGAAAACCTCTACCCTAATATCTACTCCTGCCTTGTCTAAATTTATACACAAATAGGTATATAAAATATTGTTCGTACTTTTTCTAAAATAATTTGACGTAGTTTATGACTTTTAATTTTACGTTGACATTTGCTCATTTTCTATATAGGAGAAAGAATATGGAAATAAGCTTCATATTTAGGAAGTTGGAAGGGTGTTGAATGTTGGATATTTTATGTACATCTTATATTAGTATAGCAATCTACATCAAATCAAACATAGATAACTTAGAATTTTGAAATTATATTTATGTTGATTTACTTTAAAAAAAAAAAAAAATTTGAAGCTTGTTGGTAAGCATTTAGAACATAAAATGTCATTATTGATAAGTCAGTGGAAGTTTTTGCCTTTCCAAGTGATCAATAATTGAAAGCCCAAAAAACTCATTATTAATGAGGAAAGGTTTCTTGTGTATAAAACAAGACAAAAAGAAGAGCACACGTCAAAAGGAAAAAAATTGAAAAGGGAAAGCAAGTCCAATCATACTGAAAAAAAAAAAAAGAGATTTTCGATTATTAATTGAATTAAATTAATTAATTAATTAATTTAATTAAAATAAATAAAAATGTTTAAATTTTGTCATGTTTGGATGCTATATTTTTTAAATAGAATTTGGAAAGAATGATTGCACTATATATGATTTTTGTTTTAGCTGTTAAAGAATTTTCAAATCTGAATTAGGCTATTTTGGGTTTTGAGTGAGGATTACATTTCATACAAACTATTATCAAGATTAGGCAACCTAAATGGCTAAGATCATGCCGTTCTTCACTTTTCAATTAAGACCTGATATCCTACAGATTGATGCAGCTGCACTTACAACTACAAGGTTTACCGCTTCGAAAGCAACAAATTTGCTCAAAATAACCTTCTTCAATATCATCATCAATCATCCTATTCTAATTCCAACAATAAACTTTCGTATAGGTCAAATCTTACTAAAATGGGAATTTGTCGGAAGGAAAAAAAAAAAAAAAAAGTCCCAGCTTATTATATATCGATATTATGACCATAGCGTTTAATTTAAAATAGAAAGAATAAAAGTTACAACATTCATGCACTTGTAGTTTAGGATTAAGTGAAAGATTAATTGACAGATTGATTCGGTTTCTATATTAGCAGTAGTATAAACATACATGTATGTAGAATTATATATAAATGAAATTCGAGTCTTAACTTAATTGATTCACACAATTACCTTTAAAAAATTGACATTCAATCGATTTAAAATTAAAATTTCAGTATCTGCAATTATTTCTTTTATTTCTCTTTGAGACTTTATTTATACCAAATAAAAAATATATATATATTTAATGTATAGGGTTTTGATAAATGTTTGAAAGCCATACCACTTTCCATTTTTATAATTATCAAGAGAATTAATATCTCTTAGACTTAATTATGTGTTCCAAAATTAGATATTTAGCTGGTTTAGGTATAACTACATATATCACCATTTATTCCTTAGCTACTCCTTCCTGTACATTATGTATGATTAATCTTTACTCAAAACACGTTGAAATTTCTTCTGAAATGGGAATTGATATTCCGTAGTTTTTTTTTTTTTTTTAATTTGTTCATAAATTTTGGGTCTATTAAAAGACAAAGCTGGCTCAGCTTCTGACAAACATCATAGCATCAAGACGAGCCACAATCATATCACCCAAAACGTCCAAAATTCATATTCTTCGCTCCTATTGTGAAAGATTTAACGCTTAGCCTGTTTACCCACAAATACAATCCATCGACAGATTCAGCATCAAAGCTTAGCTAGCTAGCAAAGCAAAGCTTGCAAACAAACCAAACCATAAATATCGCTTATCCTTTGCATCATAATCCAAAAACGCCGTTACTGTCAGACTCCTCCTTATCACCGCTTTCTTGTCTGTCAAATAACCTCCAGGAACGTGGCGTTGTTTCATTGGCTTCTCAACGTAGACCCGGAAGACAGCAATGCTTTCTCCCAACAGCTTCTGCTCCCTCATTTAATGCCCGATTTCAACTTACAGCCTAGCCCTAGACCCCTCCCCCTACTCACAATCATTCCCAATCTAACTTGCATTGGTGGCGCGTTGATTTTACTTGCTCAGCCGCCATCAAATGAGGTTTTGAACCGAGAGTTTGAAGAAAGGGAAAAATACTTGGATATTTGGATAAACTCAAGTATCACAATTAATACATTAAATTAGTAATTAAGTTTCCAAAAGCCAAAACTGACAACTCGATTAATACAACAATAAGGTGCTGTTTTTCAAGATATCTTGTTCTTGGGTTTTGACATTTGACTTTTATCCCCCACGTTGAGCCATCTAGAGGGTCGAGCTGAGTCAATACCCGAACCACCACCCTTGCCTTGTGCTGAGAAACAGTCCAATATTTTTTTTCTTTTGCACCGAGTCACTGCCTGACCATCACCATGCAAGGAGTCTCCACGCGCGGTTCGTTCTTGACTCAACACCCCCGACTCACTGAGTCACACACACTATCTTTCTCTCACACAAGACAAACGCGAAAGCTATCTTCAGTCTTCACCACAACCAACCCTATAAATGACTAAAAAAAATACACAACAGACTTCCAGGTTAAAAAAGAAAAAGAAAAAAGGGCTACAACAAAATTAAAAACTATTAAAGAAACTGCCCTCAGGATCACGTGAGTTTTTGCCCTTAGCTTTCGCATTGAAGGGCAGCTTTGATCTTCTGGACGGTGCATGAAATCAGATTATTGACTGTCTCCACCGATTCTACCGTAAGCTTGGCCGTTGGTAAACTGTTGACCAGTATTTGGAAAGCCACCGTGAGAAGGGACCCACCCACTCTCTGCGACCCAACACCACCACCGCCATTCCCGTTAATATGTCCATTAGAGGTGGGCCCACGAGAGCCTGGACCATCCGGGACGATAGCAAAACCTGAGGGTAGGAGAGCCACGTAAGCAGAATCACCACCGTTCATAACCACGTGCATGGCTGGAATGTCAACAGGCGCGTACACCACAAGCGATCCCGCCGTGTCTATGCATGTCTCCTGCAATATCAGCATGCTGCTCTGGTTTGCGTTCATGGCCTGCACCCCGCAAAAAAAAAAAAAAAAAAAAATACAATATTAATCAATCAACCCCTCATTTTCTCCAAAATCTACCGTTCTAAATTGTTTAATAATTTGGGCCTAAGTGTCAGTATGTTTACAGTAGAAGCAGGTTGAGAAAAGAGTCAAAATGAAAAGTCCAAAACTTATACATAAAGAAAAGGAAAAAAAAAAGTTTTGGACTAAAAAGAAGAGTGAAAAAAGGCTACAAGCGTCCTATACTATACTTTGACTTTTTAAAAGAGAAAAAGATTATATTTAACCCTTTCCTACAAAAATTTTCACCATAAATTGTCTTCATAGATACTTCCAAATTCCAGAGTCGTCCTTTCAAATTTACCCATTTGACCCACTCCCCGACAATGTCATTTCCGTCCCTAAATTATTATCATCTTCCTCGCTAGATAGTTTATTTTAAACTATATATTACTACTAAATACTTATTTTATTTTATACGTGAAAAACGAAAATAGAAAGGAGAGAGAAGAGGAGGGTGTGGAGTATATTTACGCTAGCACGGAGGAGGGAGACGCAGTTGCCATGATCTTGGCCTTTGGCGATATGGGCCATCTCTTGCATGGGTCCACCATTCGACAAGATGTCCCACTCGCTTCTCAGCCGTTCATCACGTAGGAAATCAAACAGTCTTTGAGGTGAAACTGGCAACCAAACTGAAGTAGCCGCGCTCAACACGATGCCCGGTGGCTCACCAGGGTCATCAACGCTCTTCCGTGTCATAACCCTAACGTCTTCATCCACGTTCCCAGCATTCAGCTTGTTCCATTTATGAACCGTCGAGGCACACACGCCAGCACAGAAATTATCCGTCATCCGTTGGGCTAGCTTTAACATGCTTCGTCTCCCACTTGCAGTTATAGCTACAAAAACAAATAAATGAAACATACTTTATCTATCCATGTTTGCACATTTTAGTATATTATATATATATTTTTTATTAAGGTATATATATTATTTATTGGTAATTACCAGTATGATCTCTAGTGGGAACAGTGTTGGACATGAGGATAGCAAGGCATTCGCATTGGCGTTGAAGGGTGGCCACCCAACGTTGGGCACCGAAGCCCATGCCTGAGCTAAGTAAAGGGCGGTAGAGTTGATGAACTTGGCACTCCTCATATTCTGCATGTTCCACCCATGTCACCTGCGCAATTTTTCAGTATAATCGTCAGTGGCCATTCCATTCCATGCAGAATTTTGACTATTTACACAACAACAATCATTGGTATAATAATTAATGATTCCTCAAATTTCTCATATAAATAATAATATGAATAAAATAAGAATATGTATTTCTATTTAGCTTAATAAAAAGTACTACTACTATATATAGTGGACGTTTGTATAATATCGTTATTGACAAATAATTTTGATATTTGCAATAGAAAAATACGAGGCAAATCTTGGAAATGACTCAAAAGATTGGGCTCAATGAAAGAAATGGTATCTCTCATTGTCACATTGTCCCTTGTGTTGAAGCATTAAACAAAAAAAATTTTAAAAGATTGAATAATAGAGAAGTTAAACTTTTTAAAGATTTTGAAGGAAGAAAGTGCACAGCGAGGTGTGACATCGAGATGTGTACTGATGTCGCCTCAAATCAAAGGTGCTCAGATACTCAGATACAAACAAAAGAGTTAGTCTATGCCATTTTGACTAAGGTCTAGTTTAACATTACTTCTGACACAGTTTTTGAGGTCAAAAGTTATTTTTTACCGTAAACGCAATGCTAAACAGATAAAAAAAATTGAATTCTGCTGTTGAAATCATGATTTGAAAATCCAAACCAAAAAACAAAAAAATATAACTTTTGGACTTTAAAAGCTGACTTTTGAATAAAATGACTTTATTATCCTCACATCTCTATACTTTTATTATTTTAAACATATATTTTTTTGACATTTGAATTTCCTACAACACTTTTTCACAGCAATGCTAAACACTTAAAAGTTTTTAAAACACACTTTTTCACCGCACTTTATAAACACACTTTTTCTAACTCGAACTTTTTTCCACCCAAGCTTTTTTCAACAGTAATGCTAAACTAGTCCCTAAAAAGTCCTCGTTAGAGTAGGTTTTAGAGTAGGAAAACAAGCACATCATCCGGGGCTGGAACCAGGTCACACGCAGTTACATGCCTTAAATGTAGCTAACTAGATGGGAGAACCGAGGCAGCAGCAGCATCAAAGATTGGAATAGAAACATCAAATCAATAGTTTATTCAATAAGAGACTCGGGAATCGGGATTATAATTCATTTTGCTCAAAAAGAATATATAAATTTAATGTGTTCAAGACACAAAAAATAAAGATTAATGGAGGCTTCCATTGATATAATAATGGAAGTTAACCTCGATTTGCTGCTGTACACTGTGCAGTTGATTTATTTTTTTTTGTGTTTAAGCAAACCCAGATGTTGAAACTTAAAAATTTAAACAATATTTTGACACTAGAAGAAGCATCCAAATCAATAAAATAAGATACTCTCTCCTAAGTGTGTAGGAAGGTTCAGATTTTTGAGAGGAGAGTTATTTGTTTTAGAGAAAAAATACATCATTTAACAAAATTATAATGATTTTGATAAATGATTTTGATAAGTGCGAAATTTTTTATAAATGCACACACCACACTTTGATCATCGATGTGAGTTAATTTGGAAGCAAACCAGGCACTGACAATGTGGGGTTACACTGAGTATTCACTAGATAAAAACAAAATTCTTTGATGCATGAGCTCTTAAGTTGGGGCTTGGGAATGCAAATGTCCATGGATTTCTTGACCTTGTGTTTTCCCAACTAAGCTCTAATGTTGCAGTTATTTCAGCAAACTTATTAAAGACTAAATGGAGGAAGAACAACCACTTTGAAAGACGCAATAAATGTAACTAAAAGGAAAGAACATGAAGTAAAAGATATAAGTCATACTCGTAATTAATTTCGTATCTTACTAAATTAAAATTACCTTTGAGTATCCATTGGGCATATCTTGCACAACACAGCCAGAAGGAAGCCTCCTGCAGTTCACAAATGTCGGTGCACCTGAAGTTTCTCGGATGGAATCAATAGACACATCGACCACTGCCCAAACCCCTTGTGCATGTTGCTTGCAGAACCTTAAGAAATTGACCTCACGAACTGGAACCAAAGGAGAAAGGACTTGGAGCTCAGCATGCATCTGAAAAAAAGAAAATTGTTTACAAGGAGTTATAATTGATTAAGATAATAATAATTAAGGGAATATAGTGATGAGATAGACATAAGCATTAATTGTCGCAGGAAATTAACTTACCAGTTGAAGTGCACCATTTCTGGTTCCTCCCATGCCACTAGATATCACATCAGTAGTTGATGTTCTGGCAATCATACAAGGAAACATCTCCGCCCAACGATTCTATGTAAAAGAAGGGAAAAAGAAAATTGATGAAAGTTAATTCCCATGGTACAAACCTCTAGAAAAGTCAGAAGAAAGGACTAAATTTCTCAAAGCATATGCCATCACCAGAGCAGTCTCAACTCTTTACAAAGAATTGGGTAAAGGAAAAAAAGAGACTGCCAAAGAAATTTCGAATCTACAAATCTTAGTGAGAAAATGCTTTGAAAATGACTTCAAAAGCCATAAATTTAAATGAAACTGACTAATTGGATGAATATATAGTTGGCTCACCGAGTCCATCAAAGTTTCAACAAGGGCCAAACTGTTGATAATCACCACCCCAGATTCTCTAGAAGCCTCAGTGACAAAGCCATTTGATTTCATGCCAATGCAAGGAGTGACTGTCCTCAAGTACTCATCCTGGTTCAATATTTCTCTTCCACCTTCCAAACTCCTAATCCAAAGTGGTTCATCAGTCTGTGCCATCTTAACCAATTCATCCATTGCAGCCAAAGCAAGTTCCAAAAGCATCGATCTTTCCACCGATCTATCAAGTCCAGTTACTGCAGTTGTTGGTCTGTTATGAGGAACCACTGTCAAAGCATTTGTCATCCCACCTCCAAAATCAGGCCCCAAAGGCATTGTTGTAGCCACGGTGCTTAAACCTCCAAAATCATTGTTACCAACTCCAAGTTCCAAACTTGAGTTTGGCATTGGAGGTGGAATTGAAGTAGCTAGTGCTGAAATGGGACGCCCCAAAAACTTGCCAGCAAGTGCACAAACTCGATCTAACTCATCTTTTAAACGAGCGTTCTCAATCCTTAGATGTTGCTCTTCAAGAGATATATCACCAATAATTGCCGGACCCCCACAGTTAGTACAAATCGGGTTCCTCATAGCATCCCTAATAGACATGTTCTCAGCTCGAAGCTTATCATTCTCTTGCCTGAGCAAAGAGTTCTCATGGCGTTCCAATTGGGTCTGGAAAAATGATCAAGTATTAATATTGAATAACAATCAGAGCCCCAGAAGAACAGGACAAGAAAAATCTTTAAACCCAAAAAGAAAAGGAAAAAAAAAAAAAAAAAAACAATGGTTTGGTTCTAGCATATACCTTCATTTGGGTACGGCGGTTTTGAAACCAAAACTTAACCTGTCTGGTTTCTAAGCAAAGCCTTTTGCTAAGCTCCAATCTCTGTTTTTCATCGGGATGAGGGCACTCCTTAAAGAGACTAAACCAAAACCAAGAAAAAAAAAAAAACTTGTTAAGGCATGTTCCAAAAAAGAAAAAAGAAAAAAGGAAAGAACTTTGCTTTGAAACATGAAATCATACGATTCAAGCTCTTGGATTTGCTGAGGAGTGTGTCGGTGGTATCTCTTCTTCCTCGGAGGCTTGTCGGCTGCGTCTTGATCATCACCTGAAGCTCCATCCATATTATCACTTCCAGATCTGCTCTCATGTTCCTCTTCTCTGCTTCTTCTCCCAACACTTCCCTCAAAATTCTCACGCATTCTGGTCCCATCTCCTTGATTATCTATATTCGGTTGCTGCTGAAAACATCAAATAACCCAGATCAGTCCTGACGAAAAAAAAAGCAACAACAAGAAGAAAACAAAAAAGGAAAAAACGAAGCTTATTGTTAAAGAGAGCGTTGTCATCATTACAAGAGCAAGAGAGAGGCCTGGAGAGTTGAACATGTTCTTAGGAAGAAGAGAAGGAGAGACAAGGCGAGGTTGAGCAATAGCACCGGTGAGCATGTTGTTGCTATAAGGGATGTCTGCGACTATTCTTGCACCCCCTCCACCAGAGCTGTTATCAAGAAATCCCCCAAAACTCATCAAAGAAAGTCCTTTTTTTTTTTCAATCTTTCTTTATTGTTCTATATTTATCAAGCACTTAACTTTGATTTCGATTTCTTCTTTTTTTCTCTACAAATTTACAAGCACTCTCTCTAACTACACTCCCATTTGACTGATAAATTAGTAACTCTCATGGAATGGAACCCAAATTTGCAGACAAAGATATACATAAAAAAAAAAAAAAAGAGAAAAAAAATCTATGAAACTGTGTTCCTTAAAAACAGCTTTCAGAAAACCAATATTTGAACAAGACCAACCAAATAATAAAAGTAAAAGTAAAAAGAGAGAGGACAGAGGAGACAAAAGGATAAACAAACTCCAAATGTCTCCAACTTCCTCTCAACTAAGAAGTGATTTTAATGGAGAGAAAGAAAGAGAAAGAAGGCAAGCAAAACCCTTTCTGTTTATTGCCTGCTTAGCTCTTCGTTCTCTATCCCTCTCTCTCTCTTTCTCTTTAAAGAAAAAAAACGCTTTTTTTTTTTTGGGTTTTTGGTTTTAGGTCTGAAAAAGAGAAGTAGGAGGCCTTAAAATCAGTTGGCTGGGCGTTTCAAAGAGAGTAAATGGGAACCCTAGTTTTGGCGGAGAGTGTTATGTTATTATCTTCTCGTTCTTCTCTGCATGCTTGACTATTAGTACTACTAAATAAGCTTTTCAAAGGAGATAGAAAGTCTTCTCCCCAAACCCACAAACAAAAATATATGAAAGATAAAAGAAAACGAAAAGCTTTAAAAGATTTTCACAGAAGAAAATCAGAAAAATAAAAAAAAAAAACTTAAAAGAGAGAAAAAAACAGCTGAAGATAATAAAACCCACTATGTGGACTCTTCAAAGCCTTACATATATACATACCAACAAGAAAAGGTCGGTTGACTCTCAGCTTTTACTCTGAGACTGACAGTAAAAAATATTTTCAAACTTTGTTTTCCTCCTTTTTAACCTGTTTAGGACTCAGTTTTCTTTTTACATCGACATGGGACAGAGTTTCAGATTTGCTGCCCCTTTTTTCTATCTCCATAGAAACTTCAACCCATTGGGATCTGTAAAAACTCTAAATTTATGGACAAATCCAACCATACAAAAACAAATTTTGGTTTTTTTTTTTTTTTTTTAGTTTTGCATTGATTTTGCACTCACAAAATTGTATGCCAGCAGTAAACAAAAATTTAAAAAGTGATTTTTTATTTATTTTTTATTTTCAAGCCGAATATAATAAATTAAAAAAGAAAAAACATCTAAATGAAAGCAAACAGAGATTTACCATGGCAGACTTGGTTTGAGTTTACAAAATAGTTGTTTTTATTTTTTAATGATGTCAACTGTGTAATTCTTGCAAGTGATTTTATCGCATTATATATTTGCAATTGGTTTTGCCCTAGTTTTTGTTAGGTTTACTTCTAGTCTTGACTTTTAAGGGTGGCTGAGAATAAATTTACAAACAACTATTCAATTATAATATAATTTGAAATTTCATTAACTTTTTTTTTTTTTTACATATATGAATAATTTATTAAACTAAAATAAGTGAATGATATTTTTATAATTTCAAATTTTAAGTTCTAATAATTTGAAAGATGACTTGAAAATAGCTGTGAATTATATTTTTTAAAATAGTAGCATGAATTTTGCGTGTATAAGAAAAGAGGAGATTTGATTATATATAATAATTATATAATATCAAGAAAGAAATAAAAATCAAAATCTGATAAAAAAAATGGAAAACAAAGTTTAATAATTATGAGGAAAAAATGGACCAAGGTTAAAGTTGTAACTACAAGTATGACATGACTGTTCCATAATTGATGAAATACTTTTAAGTAATCCACTTTATTTATTTATTTACTTTCTTTTTCAGCCTCACAAGTTACACCTTCTTGCTTATTTATTTATTTATTGTCAAAGAATAATATTTACTCACTAAAATTTAATGTTATTAAGCTATTATTAAAATAAATGTTTGCACAGTAAAGAGTTATTTTGCAATGGAAAATGTTATAAATTGTAATTACTAATTTATGTTCATATAGTACTAAGTGTTTAGTGAATTGAAGAGATATAGATTAGACCTGCTCACGGGTCGGGCAGCCCGTCCGGCTCGGCAGGCCCGGCCCGTATTGTGCCGGGCTTGGGCAGGATATTTTGTTGGCCGACCCGGAACAGTAATTTTTATTATAATAATATTATTTTATTTAATTTTAATTATAAAAAAAATAAAAAATATATATATTTTTATTCCAATGAACAGTATTTCGGACCTAAACGGACGGGCCTGGACGACCCAAGGCCGGGCCTGGGCAAAGAAAATAAAAAAAACGGGCCGCGTCCCGACCCGACCCATGAGCAGCTCTAATATAGATGAATAAGTCATTTATAAATTTCACTTTGGTACTTGACTGTCAAGGAAAAATGACTACGGAAGAACATTCTACATTTTTTACATATTAGCTAGGTGAGGTAGTTTAATGCTCATTAACCATGGTTGCTAAAGCAAAAATAAAAAAATAAAAAAAGTTTTACAATTAGATTTGGTAATTTGTGTATATGTATCGTATTTTGTGTGTGTTAATTTTATAAATATAAACATAACACAAAATATTAAATATATCAAAATCTTAAATACGAATACAATACTTGTATTAAACATGTCATATCATGATTATTACATTATTTTTGTATTTATTAAACATATTATATTTTCGTATCGTATCTAAAACTATTAAATTTATTCATAATTTTATAGTAGCTAGCTAGATGGGAAAAGAAAATGCTTTAAAACATTAGAATTTGTTATTCTTGTATATAGTTTCTTAAATTGTATTTGTTTTCATAAGAAAGACTTCCATATATAAAACAGACTTGATGGATATATATATTATTTAACACTACATATGATGAAGTTCCAATAATAATGGTAATTTAATATTTTTATATAATGAGAATAAAACCTTGCCTTTATGCATTGAAAATGAATTAATTAATACCCTTATTATACTATTAATTATTTTTTTATATTGTTATAATTGTTACTATCATTATTTAAGATACTAAATTATTATTATTTTTTATTTTAAATTAAAAGCAAAGCATAAATACTCTATTAATACCTTTAATTATTAATTTACATGTGTATATCATCTTTAATTAATTTATGGATTTATGTTTTCTTAATCAGCAAAAAAAAAAAAAAAAAAAATTGTAGACTTCAGTCTTTTTGAATTTACAATGTTTGTGCTTTGGTTCCCTTCGGTTGAGAGAGACCTTTATCAACTTAATTAATTTTGTTCATCATTAAAATTAAATACCCATGGATTTTGTTTTGGTACTTATAAATACTTGGATTTAACTTAATTTTTTATATTTGTATAATTAAATTAAGCCATACAAGTAAAAACATTTAGAATTTAAGCCGTTATAGTCTATTAAAATTAATTTGAATCATCATTTTCAATCACAATGAACAAAAGAATAAAAGATATCATGCTCTTGTGATCAAATTATTATTACTACTACTATTTTGATTTTTTTTTTTTATAAACACATCTTACTTAATATTAACTAAATTTGTTTGATTAATTTAATGGGAATAAACCAAACAAATTATTAGGCTTTATTAATATATATATATGCTAAAATACTTAAAAAAAACCTTTGAACTATTTCATTTTTTTAAAGTAAGTTCCCATACCCAAATAATCTTTTATTATTTGATTTGTAGTCAAATAAATATTTATTTTAAATGAAATATTGATTTATTTTAAAGGTTATTATTTATGTATAAGAATGTTAAGGATTTATTTGCGTACAAGTTAAAAGTTAATGATTTATTTCGCTGCAAATTAAAAAGTTATTTGATTATAATAAAAGTATTAAGATCTATTTAAATAAAGTGATAAAATTTAGAAATTTTTAAAAAATTATTTTACCCATATATATATGACCTGGGGCTGGGATGGTATTTACTTTAATTGCAGACATGGGGGTAATAAAAATGGCCAACTGTACAACAAAATAAATGTTGATAAATGGAATTAAATCGTAGCTTGAATGCCCTGTTGTTATCAATTATCTAAACAATGCCCCACCATTAAAAACTCTCCTTCACCTACTGTATGCATGTGTATGTCCCTTTGCTAAAATGAAAATTCAATTTCAAAATTTTCTACTTATTATTTGCATATACATATATGCAAAAAATTCCATTTTATTTATATCAATCTTCTTGCAAATTGCAAATGGTCACTGTGATTATCTAGAATAAAAAAATAAATAAAAAATCAAGATTAATGTTATCCAAATTCTTCATTCTTAAAGTATTCGTATATGGATATAGGATGTGATCCTCCAAATATATGAAAAAAACAACTTAAAAAAATTTGATTTTGCTTATATCAGACACTCACCTTAAATCCAGATAACATAAATTAAGGTGTGTTTAGCCCAATTGTCAAGTGTAAATGTAATTATCATATCCATAATTAATCTTATAGATTTTGATATCCATATATAGAATAGAATATATGATATCTCTTCCTAATTTCTTTGGGGTTCATTGAGGGCACTTCAATTATTAATGTTAGTAGTAGTTTTTTAATTTTATGTAGTTTCCTCATCACTGATTTTAAGGTTTGAAAAGGTTGAGAGAGAAAGGGATATATGCAGCAGAGGAGAAAAAATTAAAGGGTAGGCAGGCAGGGAAGGAAGGGAGAGCTTGGTCAGCAAACAAAACTAGTGTTTAGTTTGAGCTAAATGCTTCTGGCTTAGTTGTTGTGCCTGCTGCTGCACCCCTTTTACATGACTTTGGTCTACAAGCCCACATGCTATGTTTCGCCGACACAATCCAATCATCTAATCAGCCTTCTGCTCTTAATATTGGTTTATAGAAGGTAAGGATTTAGATAACATCTAAGTTTGAATAGTAATATATTCTTGTCTTATTATATCACAAAAAAAGAAGAATAGAAAGACTAGCTAGCTGCCATGACTAGGATGATGCATATGAAATGAAGAAATATGGAATTAGTACTGAAACCCATGAAAAGCAACAAGTTCTTATTTTCAAAGTGTTGACAAAAAGCAAGTCCAAGAGAAGAAACTAGAGAGGAGTAAATATAGGCAAGGCAAAACCCAAGTAAGTTTGTTCATAAAACCACCTTTAAGAGATGACATTTAGCAAAATTAAAGCTCGAATTTCAACATCTGTAATTCCTTTCCTTATTCCCAAACCGCTGCCTCTTTTGTACCCAAAAGAAAATATAGATAGGCAAGGCAATGCAAGGGGCAGATGAGAATGGATCGGAGGGGGTAGTGTTACCATCGGCAGACCCACAACTTCATTACCTTTCACTCTCATTAGGTTGTAACATCTTAACTTTTCTTGTTCATCCAGTCTTTGAGAGAACAATTCCACGACTCCAGGTAGTACGAGAGATCAGCTGAGCTGAGCAGAGCAGATGAGTCAGTGAGAAAAAATCTATTGAGCTAACATTTTAATTTTGTTCATATTTGTTTTTCACAGTTTGGCCAAGGCCCACCCAATACTCCCTCTTCATTTGCCGTTGCATTAATGCCTACTCCTATTTTTTAATTTCAAGCCTATCAACTTCCAGTTTACATTAAAAGCAATTCATCTTTTGGAGTACCCTCCCCTCTTTCTTTCCACGTATGAAAAAGGCTATGAAAAGAAAGTTAACACTTGCTTCCCTTCCCCCCAACCCCCAATTATCCTCAGCTGAAAAAAGCCCTTCAAATTCAAAGTTGAAAAACTTTATAACCCTTTCATTTTCCCACTTTCAAAAGCTTCCTAGGAAGGTATCCTGTCTCTTAACTACTCCTCTATACTCTCTCATGTATCTTTTCAACTTGAAATTTGTCACCACTCACGCGTATTCTGATACCACCCATTACTATTACGTACATATACGCGTCTTTGGTTTTGAACTTGGAATTAAAGGCTCTATATAACATGTTTCATGTTCCATGTTTATGGTTTTCAACATTAAAACTTAGTCACATGCATATACTAGTTTCAATCTTTGAGATTTACGTCCCTCCTGTTTTGGATTAATTCAACTTGATTAATTAACGTAAGCCTAGCTTGGTAGCTTTGACCCTCTGATCCTTTATTTTCCTTTGGGAGGTTAGGGAAAGGGAGGGGAGGGGTGGTTGGTGGGGGACAAGTCTAGAATTTATGATGCTAATTGCTACGTAGAAGTAGAAGATGGGAGTTAAAGTTGGATAATTGTGGAAGCAAGCAGTTCTGCCCCATGCCTATACTTATTGCTCCAAAAAATTGCAGGTACTACCTGATAAAAAGACAGGCTCCAAAGCTTAGTTGTCTAATGGAGTAATGGCAATATCAGCTGACATGAATATTTCCCAGCTTTTATAGCAGGAACTGATCCTTCAACCAAGTTTTCCTTGAACCCAAACATACAACAAAGCTCAAACAGAATTATGACACGCCCTTACAATTAATGGATACTAGGATAAAATTTTAATAAAAAAGTTGGTAATTTGCAGTCTAATTCTGAATTATTATTATTATTATTTGGCTGCGAATGGGGAGGCAATTAATCTAAATGATGGGCATTAGTATTAGCATTGGAATTTAATTTCATCCTCTTTTTTCAGACCCAAACCCCAGTTTTCTTCAACTGGCAGCTTCATGTGGGATCCCCGTTGGCCTTTTCAACTCATATTAGCCTTTTTTTTTTCTCAATCACTAGGTTACAAAAAAAAAGATAACAATCTTCTTTTTAAACCATTGAAGATGAAATCTGACTTCAAAGTTTTGGTAGAATAAGGGAATGGCTATATTTTCTACTTGACTTCTTCCATAGGCATTTCTTTTGCCACCGGCTTTTACTTTTCAAAGATTCAAGGATTGAAAATTTTGGGCTGGCCCTTTCTTTCAACTTTTCTCGAGTGAGGAAGACAGGAATCTAACCATTTCATATTTTGGTTAATATGAATCCGATCAAACATATAGTCCTTGCCTGGAAAAAATTTCCAAACACATTTTTCTCAAATCAAACTTTTTCAAATCATTTTTTTCCAATAACAATGCAAAACTGTACTAGAATCCAAACGCTGGAATGTGGATGATAACAATCTTTGGCGGACCAAGAAACTGGTTTTTCATGAATCAACAAGCACAGAAAATGCTCTACTAGTTTTTCTTAGCTTAGTCATAATTAAAAACCATAATTGAGACACCCCCATTTGATATTTATTTAAAGAAACCAAGAAAAGTGACGTAAATTCCTCATAAAGTTCTAAAAATGCCTATGGATAGTAATACCCAGAACAATAAATTCTTTTCTTCAAGCCACACCAGGAGAATCCATAAGACACGTCACATCAATGTTCAATTTCACAAAATCTAGCATGTTTTTTATGACCTGGGGAACAGAGGGATAAAACACTAATTTACAAATTTATTAATCTGTTAAAAGAGTTGCATGGTGCAATTTTGCATGAACAATTAAGCGTTTGCTATGCTGTTTAAGCAAAAAGCAAAAAACAAAAAACAAAAAAATCAGTTGATGAACGTGTAGTGGACTCTTATCTGAAACTCTCCACTGTCAGTGGAATAGTGATAGGATAATGCTAGTTTTACTCCCAAAACTCAAATCCATGTCTTGTTCTTGCATCTCTAGCCATCCATGGGGTAGGCAGAGCAAGGAAAATTGTTCAATCGGTCGGTTCGGTTAATAACCGAACCGAAATACGGTTAACCGAATTTTTTTTTTCTTTAACCGTTAACCGAAAAGTATAAGAGGTGATTTAACCAAACAGAAATTATTTCGGTTAATTCGGCCGGTTTTTGATTAACCGAAATAAATATCAAATTTATTTTACAACCTATTTTTAATACATGATTTTATATCCAACTAAAATGCCAAAACAAACTAATTGTACTTCATCCATAAAGCTATAATAAAATTCAAATATCAAACATACTAAAACAACTAAGAAAGCATAAAGTATTTCGGTTAATATGGTTAATTCGGTTAATTTCGCTTAACCAAACCGAATTAACTGAATACCGAAATTTATCAAAACCCTTAACCGATTACCGAACCAATTTTTTTTTTTGTTAACCGATTAACCGAACCAAATTAGATTTCAGTCAGTTAATTCGATTAAAACCGAATAATGAACACCCCTGAAAAGTAATGAGTTATGGACCTTTGAGAGGGAACCGAACCGAATTAGATTTCAGTCGGTTAATTCGGTTAAAACCGAATAATGAACACCCCTGAAAAGTAATGAGTTATGGACCTTTGAGAGGAAATATATCATCCCCTATCATAATAACATGCAATCTAGTAGAGCCCCAGGTTTCTAGATAACACTCCCCTGGTGAATAATCAAACCACACACAACAGGATCACAATGGTGATGAGGCTAACAAATAGCAGCACCAAGTTAATGACAATCTATATATGCCATCAAATTACAATCAATTCTTACAGCTACATAAATTGTCATCGCCACTGGTATGTGTGTACTGCCATAGAGCTACAGTCTTTTGATTCTTATACTTTTCTACATCTATAGTTTCTTGATATAAATATACCAAATAAGGAACAAGAAACAAGATTGCACCTATTTGATGCATGGAGAAGACAACTTGGCTTCAAATAATAACAAAAAAGAAATGCAAAAGGAAAAATACCTACATTAGGAAGAACAAAGTCTGTCTCAATGGGATGCTGAAGTTAGCTGCCAAAAGGTTTTCGTTGCAACCAGGATTTTCTCTCTCCCATGTGATTCAGGTTCCTTGTCATTTATGGTAGCTGTCCATCTTACTGCGTGAGCTATGCGAGCCACTTTGTCTATTACTTCAGGAGAATCTCGAATCACAACTGTTCCTTCTGGACGCAACATCCGATCTATCTCCACCATTAGGTCCACAAGGTTACACCTGCAGGGCATTATAGATAATGATAAAAGGTACTTGGAAGTCAAAAGCTGACAAACCATGCAAAGAGTAAACTGACAGAGTGATCCATGCAGTAACATTGCATGAATCCATTGAGACACAACATGCAAAGACTATCATAGGATACAAAGGTGCAAAGATTGCTTTTCTACGCTTTGTTTTGCATTGCGTTTAGAAGTTGAAGCTTAAAAGGAGAAGGAAAAAAAAAATGAAAATAAGGTTAGTTTAAGCAAAGAAAAATATTATATAAGCAATAATTTAATGAAGATGTAACTAAATGTTTCAAAACTTTTAAGTAGTTGGCGTGCAATTTCTTTCATAACTAAAACAATAGGAGGAGAACTTGTGTTGCTCATACAAATGCAAAGAGAATTGAAGGATGACGTCAAAGGTTATATCTACCTGCTCTTGCTTGAACCAGGAAGCTTTATTAGTGATTCAATGCCAGCTACATGGATGAGATCATAAGAACGGGGGTATGTTGAGAAAGGCTCACACCTGCAAACAGCAATCAAGAACATCAATTAATCAGAAGCGTTTTCCCTTTAAGACTAAGACCACTGTATATCACATCATCACCGGAAAAATAACGATTATCCAGAAGACAAGCAACCATGACAAAGATTTGAGGATAAGGATTAAACATATCTAGTTTGAAAGTTAAACACTGCTGTACAAAATCATTGCTCCAGTTGAATAATCTCTCATCTAACTAAATTACCTAAATCCCATGCTAGTACAGGTTTCCATGAGAGATTCAATCAACAGGGAATAAGCAATAGAAGGTTTGCTTTGAGCAGAAAGGAATGAACATGGTATTTCCATGGGGAAGTTTGTCACAGAAATTAGATGACTAGGCACTATGGTATACTCTTGTTTTCAAACGGGCAACAAACTGTTAGCATTTTCAGTAAATAAGGATAGAAATGTTACAGTAACTCACCAATCATGGTATACTCCAATAAAGCCTCTGTCATATATAACACCAAGAGTTAATGGCTTCCTAGCAGGAACAATATTCATCACCCATACTGGATCAGATGCAAGTGCTGCTGCAAAACCTCCAAAAAATGCATTCATGTCCATGACATTGCGTATTGCTCGACTCCCAAGCTTCAGATTCAAAGTATTCTTATAATAGGCAACTCTCCTTGCCCACCGCCTTGTGTCTGCCTCAAACAAATCAATCCCGTTTTTAATGACCAAGGCCCTTGAAGGAGCCCTGGTTAGCCTGTCTGGCCACTTAGGAATTATCCCAATAGCATATTCTCCATTCACAGAAGATGTTGTAGTCACGCATCTTCTTAACTTAAAGTACCTACCCCAACAAAAGAGAAAAGAAACTTAGAAGAACACAACATTTCTGTTCTAGAAACAATAAAACCCATAGTATAAGTGGCAACCAGAAACTATCCATCGTGCAGCTAAATTAGGTGGAAAATCATGTTGAATTCTGGTTGAAATTTTCTTCGAGAAAAAAAAAGGCAAATTCGATCAGAATATAAATTTTTCAAAACTAAGGCTTTCCATGACAATTACCATGCATTATTTGGGTCATTTGATTCATCACATGATTCAAGCCCAAATTCATTTTGGTTTGGTAGACACGAATCTCCATCAGGCTTTTTCCAAATGACTGTGTTCCCATCCACAGCAATCAACTCATAACACAATGCTCTTGCCACAGCCTGGAGGTCTGCCCACTCCTTATCTTGCTTAGGCCACTGTACAGGGGGTCCAGAGATGACCAAATATCCGCCTGGGCGAAGCAACCGGTCTACTTCAATGAAATAAGTTGCATCTGCAAAAGCCATATATCTTCACATTAAGACCAAACAAAAGAGATATAAAATAAGAATATATCAAAAGCAGTCCACAAAAAAAAAAAAAAAACCCCACTATAAGCTGTGAAAGGGATCAGGCATCGAGAGCAGTGAATGAAGTCAAATGCAAATGCAGGAAATGGGAGTCTGCGAGTGCCAAGCATTAGAACAAAGGCCGGTATTCCTCTTTCCAATGCAAATTGTATTTGTGCTTTATGCGAATCTCTTGGAGCAAATGAGAGTGTCAAAATGCCTTCTGATAACAATGAACCCCCAAAACTTGCAACCTTCAAAAGGATTATTAATAAGCAATGATATTCAAACAGTACAAACTAGAGTATGAGCATAACAAGATAATACTAGTATATAAAATATCAACTTACCCCGCATCCCATATCAAGGGCAGTCCTAAGAGTTCCACCACTTATGGGAATGTACTGTCCAAGTTTCTCGATATATGGAGCGGCTCCATCAGGGAACATTGTTCCACCACCAGGAAAAATAAAGTAAGGACCTTGCTCTTTCATCCATCCTTGGTGACCTTTCCTATCAGCAATTTTGTTGTGTGGCATATTGGAATGCCATATCTAACCATTACACAATTAAAACTCTTTTAAGTAACACTAATAATTTACTTCCGTTTCTGAAAAGGGATTAATTTATGGCAACAACGAAAGTAATTTTATAGCGAAGTTTTCTGTTTAATAATCCCAAAAAAACCCACAATTTATTAACAATTAATTTTTTTTTACCTTGTGCAAGCTTTCAGGCCACTGAACAGGAATCTTATAGCCAAGAGGAGGAGGGATCAAGCAAAGAGGCATTTCATCAGGCAAAGGACAATGCCTTTCTCTATAGAAATTCATCTCCCTGCCAAGCTGGCTGTTACGCCTGGGGTCCTCACATGGCATATGATCAACGGAATCGGCAGGGCACGCTTCGATGGGCTGGTGGTGGTGGCCCAGTTCTACCAGGGCCACCAGCCGATGTCGTTGCCTCGGATCCGATGTGGAAAGCAACAGGGCTTGCCTACCAGAGGCAGCCAAGGAATCCCCAAGAGGGGTGAATACTAACAGGAAGAATAAGAGTACGAGGCCGAAGAATATGGCGGATATGATGTCCAAAAGCTTCCATTGCCGCGGGTTTCGTTTGGATGCTGGTAGATTTAAGTGGCCCATGTTTCTGGATCTTTGATGTGATTACTTTAATGGTTCATCTCAGGTTTTGATTGTGGATCCAAATTGGTTAGAGGGTTTGGTTGAAAATGGTGTTCTGAGTGAATGAAGGGTTATTATTAGATTGGGGATTGGAGTAGATTTTAGCTTTGTTGCACAGGGGGAGGGGGAGTTTGGAACTGATGGAGTGGAAGTTTTAGTACTTAGAAGTGAGTTTGATGCCTTGAGGGAGAATTTGGAAACCGTGGTGAGACTGTTTTTAAATTAAAAATGATACTTATTTTTTATTTTAATAAAATTTTAATTAAATTTAATTCGAATAAATAATTTATTTGATTTAATTTAATTTTAAAAATCAAAAAATTAAATTCGAATAAGTTGAATATCAAACGAGAACAATATTAATTCAAAATGATTTGAACACCAATGAAATTAACTCGAATAACTCTAATATAAAACTCAAATAATCTAAATTCAAAATAATCTGAATTAACAAATCTGGGTGAAAGTATGGAATGGGAGCATGTGGCGTGGCGTGGCGTGGCGTATGCGGTCGAATGTGTAGCTGTCAACTGATGGCAGCGCAATCTTGGCCTTGGGAAACCAATTTACTTTGTTCCGTGGAACATTGTCGCCTCGGGGGAATATAAAATAATTGGCAATTCAAAACTATATATAGTCTATAGATTTTGGTAACTGGCAATAAATTTAGATCTTAGATAGATCAACAGGGTTTTAAAAATGTGGAAATTAATACATCATAGCTTTTGGGTTTTATTTATTTATTTATTTATTTATACTACCTTCTAAACTAACCAAGGAAAGTTGGGAGTTAATATATTAATGCACTCAATGATGATGATACATAGAGGAGTAAACTAAAAATAATGCAAATTAAATGATAGTTAAGTTTCCTTCATTATCAACCAAGTGTTGGACGCCAAACGATGCAATAAGATTTACAGTTTACTTCATTCAGGACAAGGACAAGGACAAGGAACCTTTGTTTTCTCTGGTGTTAATGCAGGTGCAAATCTTTTTGATGAAATGGAAGCTTTCACGTAGCCATAACTTCAGTCTGCTTCCAACTTCAGCAGCAAAAGGGCATCTAATGTGATCACTGCAAACACATGAAATGATTGTCCTCTACCCTAATAAAAGGCTTAATCAATAGGCATGTAACTCAAAAGGCCTAATGATAATACTCACCAGATTTTAGGGACAACAAAGTAAAAAGGGCCTAATAA
Source organism: Fremontodendron californicum (assembly GCA_030761205.1). Lineage (NCBI taxonomy): Eukaryota > Viridiplantae > Streptophyta > Magnoliopsida > Malvales > Malvaceae > Fremontodendron > Fremontodendron californicum. The sequence continues at coordinate 1,769,671 of JAULJL010000015.1, read as the reverse complement.
GATGCTGTGCAGCAACAAGAACCATGTCCTTAGCTAGCATTGGCATCAATCTAGATCATCCAGAATTACCATAAAAGAAGGGGAATTTATCAACAGTGAAATGCAACATACATAAGTAGTAACAAGTAAGATAACTCTTTAGAGAATCTAAAGAGCCTTGCTTCAATCAGATTGCACATTCAGTTTGTATATAAGTGTTATGGTAATGACATAAAATTGAATTAAAGAACACGGACCATGAGCAGAAAATTTTTAAAAAATGTAAAGAAAAACGAATAATTCAAACTCTTGAGATAAATTTTGAGTATATACAAAACAGTGTATCCCGAAATCCTCAAAATTCAAATCCACCATCATGGATAGCCAATCTCCTTTTTAAGGTCTTACAATAGCGTAGCGCCTCAGCACATCCGGAAGCCAGGCCCAGCAATATAAGGAACCTTATCAAGAAAATCTTGGTCGTGCTTCAGTCCAGAATTCAGAGTTTCCTGGAAGCCCTAAGATTGTAGTCATGCTTGAGAAGATTTGCTCTCAGCAGCATTGCCCTAACATCCCGATCAAATTCATTGCCAGTCTGCAAAACCCGCTGGAAAGTTGCATTTCTTTGATCAGCATGTCGCGCATAAAGAATTTTGTTGTGCGAGTCGATCCGAGCCTGCAGAGACATTATAATCTTCATTGTAAAAGATACATTCAGACAAAAACCCCCTCATGACTTATTTTGCACGGGTCCAATTGTCTGCATTTGAAATGGCTATCTTCACCCCAGGGAATTATATGCATGAACAAGGATTAACTTTACTTCCCTCTCTAACTGTTCTCACTGTTTGGGAAGGTTTTGGTTGAGAAATTAGGTAATTCACTTTATTTCCTCTTACTATCTGATAGATCCTATTAAAAAGGTCAATAACCAATTCTAATCTAAATAGTAAAATTGTACTCGTTGGTCACTGAGGAGATACAGATTAAAAATCAATTTGGGACTGATATTTGAAAAACTGCATACAAAATCATGTGCCCATGCACCAACAAAACTTATGAAAGCAAGATACTGGTGCAAAACAATACCTGTATCTGGTTGTCAGTAATCAAGGATTCAAGTTCTTTCTCAAGTCCTGCAACACTTGTTTTAAAGGCATCAGCCATCATTCGCATATCAACAGACACAAATGGGTGGGTATACTGGATGAGGGCTTTGTTCCGGATTTGATCATACAGGGTCTCAACATGATCATGTAAATGGATGTCAAGCATCAGGTTTGATTTGAGGTTTCCAAGATATTCCAAGCAGGAAGCATAATGGCTGCAATAAAAAGAAGCTATAGTTAATACCTAACCCACCAGAGCAAAATAAGTGCTTCTGATCAATTGAGAAAGATCACACATAAGGACTTGCCAAAATCCAGAGTCCAAAGAGGTTGGATATTATACTATTAACCACAGAAAATTGAATACATATTAATTATAGAACTTGTATAAAAATGCATGCTATTGCTCATAGTTATTACCAACAAGAATGACAGCACAAATACACTTTCCATCTTCCCTCCTTACACTATTTCCTCTTATTCTTTGCATCAAGTAAGAAGCCAAAACAAAAACCAAACAAGGCCAACAAGATCGTTTAATGTCCAAAATTATTTTTTTACGATTGCAGACAGAAGAAAAAAAAAGAGAGAAGAAAATACCTTGAGTAAAAATCGTTAATAAGCTCCCTTACTTCAGGTACCAACTCCAAGAAATTCCGGAAGTTGATATTGTCTATAACTTTGTTCTGCAAAGTAAAATCATTCAATGACTAAGAAATCTATCAAACGACAGTAAGACATGGCTGGAAAATAAAGGAGGGGGAGAGGGGAGGGGGGAAATAGTGAGAGAATTGATGCCTTCAGCTCAGTTCGATCAAAGCTTGCAAGTGCGCAAAGCCCACCATAAGTAGCAACATCTTGAGGAGCAATCACTTCACTGTATGAATTCAACAATTCTGGACCCACTTCCAAAAACTGCACCCATAGAAAAGACAATCAATCCCGCAATGAAATGGTAATTGCTCAAAATAAAACTTATCCCAAAATCCTCCCTGTTACAATTCATAAAAGTAAAACAATAACCAATGCAAGCTGACCAAAAAAAGGAACCCTCAACCTCAACAAGCAGTGCAAGCAAACTTTAAATTAATCAGGCCCAACAAACTTTTAGGGATTGCCCCAGATAAAGGCAGCAGAACTAAACCCTCAAGGCACACAACCATTATACTGCATTACCATCAGAAAGAACACTATAATTCCGATTTTCTACCATAAAACTAACTAAGTCTCATAAGTTTTCTACCATAATCTACCACATCAACCAAAACAATAAGAAGATTTCAGGCTTCCTTTTAGGAATGCAATGTGCCAAGCCATGCCTAAAATGTAGATTGTTTGAACTTGGTTCATTAAACTTATTGGGCTCAAGCTCAAGTCACATTTATTTCGAGCTTATTGGTCAAGATTTGAAACCAGATTGTGTGGCTTGAATAGCTTTTGAACTTGAGTACTAGACAATGACTTGGTAAAGGACAAGATGCGGAACGATATCAGTTATATGTGAATAACCACCCATTTTCAGATAATCATAAGTAATTACTGTTATCTTCTATACATTTCAGCCATATCAAATTCAACACATCTGGCCAATAAAAGATAGTACATGATATAATCCTAATGCAAGCAGAAATGAAAGCAAAAATTGCAACATCCGAATTATCCAAGATAACAATTTATAAGCTGACAAACCTTACGAGCAGCAAGCTTGTACTTCTTAGCCTCCAAATAAGCCAATCCGGCAGCACAACGTAGCTTAGCAATAGTGGGAGGGTCAAGTGCCTCGGGTGTTTGCTCAGCCTTACTAACGTAGCTTGTCACATGAGTAAATTGACCCATCTCAATGCTCACAAGAATTGCACTCAAACACATCTGAATAATATGCTTTGATGTAGTACAATAATCGCGAGTTCGAACATAGCTTTTAAAAGCATCCCCCAATGCACCATGAGCATAGTAAAAATCTCCAAAATCATTGTATCCCATTCTTATACTTTCTTTAATTAAATTCGTCTGAAAATTAAAAAAAAAAATAAACAAATAAAAACCAAACAAACCCTAAACAGTTTCTACAAAAGAATTCAAGTAAAATAAATTGAATTACCCTGTAAGCATTGAGTTCGTTTTCGAGCTTTTCCTTCCTTTGCTCGGCTTTTCGATCAACCCTAGTGCACCACGAGGCATCCATCGAATAGTTCGGACCCAATCGACCGTCGATCTTCTGGACCACTTCACGGAATAGCTGCGTGTTCTCTCCCTTTTTGATCTCGTCGTAAGCCATCCTTAGGGCTTCCAATTGCATCCCGGAATTGTCGCAGTGGTCGGCGATGAATATGAGCCGCGTGATCTTGGTACGGCCCGTGTAAAGCCCAGCGTAGGCCTCGATATCCAGCTGTTCGCCGCTAATGATGGGCCGGTTCTTCCGGATTGTTGTCGATGTTGAAGATGACGGAGCATCGTCTAAGCCTCCAATGCCGTTGGCGTACATATCCTCCATCAGTGGATTCGAGGCGTCGTCTTCGCCATCCATTGTGAAAGAAAAAAAAAATAGAAATGGAAGGAGTTGGGAATTTTAGGGATTTTAGGGTTAGGGTTTGTCTGTTTGCGAACTGTTTAGTTTATCACAGTAGTAGTGATGGAATTGGCGAAGGAAGGACCGGGCTGGCAGGTGACCTCTTATAGGCGTTTGCTTTCCAACGACGTCGTTTTAAAAACATGCTAGCAGTAGTGTTTTCATTTGATAAAATAAGTGAGTTTAGATGACTAGAATTTTTTTTTTAAAGGAATAAAATAGAAAAATTATAAAATACAAATATCTATCAAACATCTAATACTAATTATAAAACTCCTAAATTGATCTCATTAATCAAATGACACTATTTCAATTTAAAAAATTATATAAAAGTCAAAATTAAAATTATAACAATAAAATAAAATTAGAGATATTTAAATCTTTAATTTTAAAAAAATAACTATACATTAAAAAATTACTCATTTTTTGAATATTTTTTAATTTTAAAAAAAATACTCACTAACAAAAATTACTTATTTATTTTTTAAACTTAATATTCTTTTTAAAATATAACTTTTTTTAAAAAATATTTTTTTCACTCACAAAAAAAATGAATGTAATAAATTCTAGTAGTTTAAAAAATTAATTTGTCACAATCTGAAAAAGTAAATTAATTAAGATTAGAGTAGATTGAGAAATAATCATAATAAATTTTCAAATAAAAATATAAAACTTTTAAATTGTGTGTGATTGAGAAATTTTTTTTCTTTTTTTTTTTATTAAAGATTTTTGCTATATTTTTTTGTACTGTTAATCTTATGCTTATTTGGTCATAAAATATAGAGGTTGATATTAAAAAAATTTGAGTTGCAAGTTTAAAATTGAATATATATATATATATATCTCTTTTTATCATGTAGTTTTTCTTGTTTTCTTTTGTTCTTTCATTTATTTTGTTAAATAAATAGAATAGAATAAAAAAAATATAATGTTTATGGACTTTTCATTAAAAAGAATTTCCCAAATCCCAAATTCTGATTTATTTTTTTTGATTGGTTTATGTTGTTTTGACATTATGGTCAACAAAATTAGAAACATTTGGACCTTAAATTAATCAAAGAGGTAGACTTTGACTTTGTATTGAAATATTAATTTTCTTAATTACATTAAATTTACAGATAATAACCGGGCTCATAATCTCAATGGGCCTACTATGACCAATTCTTTTGTTTGGACTATTTAAATCGGTCTATTAGAGGTGAGATTGGCCCAATAAAAATTAGTCATAGCACATTGATAGAAGGAATATAAAAAGGATTTTACCCTTAGCCTCTCAGACTCTCTTTGTTTTGCAGAAAATTCATTTAAAAAAAATAATATTTGTATTTTTTAAATTTATTTACAGAAAAGTGTAATTAATAGATTTTTTTTTGAATTAAATTAAAACAATATATTAAATAATAATTTTAAAATAATAATTAAATAATTTTTAATTGATACCTATAAATATCTATTAAACGAATTTATATATCAAATATAATGTAAAGTCTATTTATTTTATTTAAACCTAAAACGTACATCAACAATGAATTTGCAAGAAAGCTAGACTGCTATATTATTGTATCGGTAATTGCTATTAAATATAAAAAATTTGCTAAAGATTTTTTTAAATATAATAATATTTTCTCTCAATTCATCGAAAATGAAAGAAAAAAAGAACCAAGAAAACAGAGCAACTTTATTTATCTCTACGAAGCAGTTTTAATTCCTTGTTGGTTTTGTTTAGGTGGCAATGGCGGCGATGCATTCCAATATCGCTTAACAGCAAAAAGAATCTTGTTTCTCTCAAGGGGTCCTTTTTCGTGGTCTAAAATTCTTCCATCCCATTGCATAACATCTATAATGTTCTTCATCTTCACCAACACATCAACATCGTCTCTGATTATTACACTTCCTTCTGGTCGTAAAATCCTATCCATTTCAACAAGAATATCCTCCATTTCACATCTGTCATATAAAACACAATTACTTCTCCTGATGATCAAATATGAGCAAAGATCATGGTCATGATTTTTTTTTTCCTTACCTGTCTTTGTAGAGACTGAAAATAGAATCAGCATGAATAAAATCGTAAGTCCTAGGATAAGTAGACATTGCCTCGCACCTATGAACAGACAAAACACATCATTAATGGAGGGTTATGGAAGCAAAGGATGAAACTAAAAAGGCTAATAAATGGAGGGTAAAACTTAAAAGTTATGTTACTCGGATTCGAATGTGAATATCGGACATGGGTATATGTCCGACACGGGTATGTTTGATTTATTCTAAGTTTTACCATGCATTTGGAGGGTCTTTGGGTATCATATCCCCATATCCATATCCGAATATGGGTCGGACACGGGTGTGGGATAGAGGTACTTCAAGAAAATTGAAGAGTCGGAGCAACAAAGCTTAAAAGAAAAGAAGATACCAATTTTGATATGTTCCAATTAATCCACGTTCATAGACAACTCCAAGAGTGTTGATTTGAGCAGCCTCAACTGGGACAATGTTCATGACCCAGACAGGATCATCAACAAGAGCTGCTGCAAAGCCTCCTAAATAAGCATTCATATCCAACAAGTTGCGGTATCTCCCTGTTTCAGCCAGCTGATAGTCTATTTTCTTGTAATATGCTAATCTCTTCTTCCATAGCTCTGTATTTTCTACAAACATTGTTTCTGTAATTCCTGTTAAACTTCCACTACTGATCCTTGGAGGGATTGCATTCAGCCTCTCAGGCCATTTTGCTAATTGCCCACCAGCGATTTCCTTTATATTGGATACTTCAGGCAGTGGGGTTAAACAAGTCTCCAATTTTGTGTACCTGCTCCAAAGATTTGATAAATTTTTTAAGTAGAAACTTTTGGTGGAGAGTAACTAATTGCTAGAAAAAAAAAAAGGAACTTAAAAAGATTGATGCTTCATTTAAAGATCCAAACCAACAAAAAAAAAGTAGGTGAATGGTTTAACCAGCAAAAGTTGTGCTTGAAAGAAAAATCAACTAAGTGACAACTCTTGGACAGTGGCTTTATCATTCAATTGGTTTTGGAGTGGGAAGAATTTGTTTTTTGATTTTTAAAACAGTTCTTTTCTCCAATCAGAAACCAATCTCCTTGAAATTACTAAACAAAATTTGGATAGAGCGAAGATTCTTGACTCTTATGTTACCGTACTTGGGTGAGTGTCGAATATGGGTATACTAAACTTTTTTTAAACATTTTCATATTTTTGGAGGACCATATCTTGTATTCTTATCTGAATATGTGTCGGACACAGACTCTAATTCTTAAACTAAAATATTTAAAACCATTTCATGCAAATTGAAAATGATCTCATTTAATTATCCAAAAGAAAAAAAAGAAAAGAAAATGATCTCACCATGCCATGTCAGGATTTTGAGTCTGGCAAAAGCGTGGCTGCTTGAAAATCTTCCTGTTAGCTTTACAATGGATATGATTAGTAGGTTTTTGCCAAATCGCAAGGTCATCTTTCTGTACAATTTTTTCCCAGCATAGGGTTTTAGCTACGTTCTCGATCAGGGATTGTTCTGCTTTCAGATCATCAGCCGTCCTATTCCAACCTTTCCAATAACGTTCCCAGTTTATTGGAGGTCCAGACAAAATCCAATAACCACCAGGACGAAGAATTCTATCAACTTCAATCAAATAAAGCCCGTCTGCTCGCAACAACATAAATCAAAATCAATAAGCATTCCGGACACTAGCAAAGAAAATGAAATACTAATTACCAGAGCGTTAAATTGAAGGACCAAATCCAAGGTTTACCATACTGGCCCCAAGGAATGAGGCAACGAGAGCAATGAGCCATGTCGAAAGCTCTTGAAGGGTAAGGAAGCCTAATGGAGGCAAGGACTCCGATCAATGCAGGCACCCCTCGTTCAAGTGCAAATTGCACCTGAGCTTCATGGGTGTCTCTTGGTGCAAATGACACTGCTAGGATGTTCCGCGATAGAAGGTAAGCTCCCCAACTCGCAACCTGAATAATTAATGGTTCAAAGAAACCCAACAATACAGTAACAATAATCCATTAACTTAATAATGGACGCATGCAGAAATTATGGCGAAATAATTAAGAAATTATTTTGTTTGCAGGGATGACTTGCAGATTAAGAGAGAGTGAGTGGTGGTTAGCAGGAGAGGAATAATTATCTAACTCAATGATATCTTGTTCAATATCACCTGATATTTAATACAAATTCAAATCACAAAATTTTGTTGGTACAAAGATAATCGTAGTTTAGAAATAAGAGAAAAGATAACAGATGTTGAGATTCGAATCTCAGATTTGTTAGATGTCACTTTTAACTTTTAAAATTGATTGTATGAACTAACTGGAGATCGGGATTAATACGAGACTTCTTAATTATATTAGTTAATTTTAGCCTTTTCCCTAGTTAGACAATAAGGTCTAAACAAATTAATGTTCTTGGTAAACCATTTACTTGAAAATGAAGACTTCAGACTTGAAAATCTGCCAGAAAATATCCTAAAAAAAGACATATACAGATGAAAAGGAGAAGTTTGACAGTGAAGGTGCACTCATCAGCCTACTTTTATATATATAAATTCTTACCTAAATGGCTAAAAACAGCATGGAATCTCCTTAATTACATCATTTATGACAAGTTTTAATTTGTTCATTCCATTATAACCATTGCCCTGTAAATGCATGCCTGGTTATTACTAAAAATATGGAATTTCTTACTGGCAATATAAATATACCCAGATTTTCTCTCCCAGTGAGATCATCCCACAAAGGAAGTTTTAATTTGAATTATTATGACTTTCTCTTTTCTGGGTCTTTTTCCTTTTCTTACTCCACACAGCCTAAGATACGTGAAACTGGCAAAAATTAAATAAATAAATGTAAAATTCAATAAATTAAATTTGTATATAACAAAATATAAAATTAATGCTACAGCATATATTAGGTTAAAATAATAAATCTAATCAGATATATGAGGGATTACGATATGATTACAATACGATTAGAGATTACAATAAGATATTTTTGTTTAGTTATTTCTTAAATTGGTAAGAACCTCCTATATAAATAGGATACTATTGTATAAGCTAAATTAATTCAATAATATTTAACAATCTAATCCTTTGAGTCTTTTTTCGTGGATGTAAACATTTATTAATTTAAAATGTTATATAACAAGAAATTCGTATGGATCAAGAAAAAGACAATGAACATGCGGATCAAAAGGGAGAAAAAAGAACAAAAAATAAGAGAAGATTATTCTCATCACGTATTGCCTGTTTTACTCATTTTTTTTTCTAATTAATCTTACTCCATACTCTTTTTACTTTTATCATATAATAAAAAATATCTCTATATTCTTGTATATAATCAAACAAATAATTTGCACGATCGATCCTCCAACCAATCACCTTTCTTTTTCAACAATATTTCCAACCAACTTTCTATTTCTCTAGACTTAGAAAATTTTTAGACACGACATCAGAAAAAAAAAAATACGAAAATATTAAAAAAGATACGATACGAATATACGAATGTTTTAAAATTTATATAATACAAATTATTAATATGTCAAAATTTATTAAATATATAATACTTTAAATCCAATTATAACACATAAAAATAATAAAAAACAACACTAATTTAGGATTAACAGGTCTCCTTATTAGAAAGAAAAAAAAAATTTCAAAACCCATTTACTAAAAAACGAAAACTACAAAAAACTTAACGGCAATTTCTAACTAGCATCACTAGCCGGTTCAAAGCTGAACCAGCTATCCCGGTCCGATGGAAAACATTAAACATGAACGTAAAAAAGGGTATAATAGAACGTACCCCGCAACCGGTATCAATGGCGGTCCTTATTGAGCCATCTTTGAGATTGATCAATTGGTCGATATCATCAATATAAGCATCAGCGCCACGTGGGAACATGGTGCCACCGCCAGGGAACCTGAACCGATCTCCTTCGACCTTAACCCAATTCTGATTCTTTTTCTCGACAGTCAACTCTTTATGTGGCACGTTAGCGAACCACGCAAACTCTCTACTCTCAGGCCACCTAAAGGGAACCTTATAACCGTACGGAGCCGGGATTCTACACTTTAACAACTCGTTCTTTTCTGGGCAGTGCCTCTGTCTGTATATAAGCATGTTCCTGTCAAACTTCAACGATCTTTGAACGTCCTCGCATGGGGTGTATTCGGAGAAGGAAGGGTCGCATGGAGGGAGGTGAGGGACACGCTCCGTTACGGGGGGTGAGTCAGGAGGGAGGTGGTGGGGCAAGAAGTCGAGTTGGGTGGTGGAGAGGGAAGAGCAAGGGGCTGAGGATAGGAAGGCGGCGGCGGAGGAGGAGAAGGAGTTGGGGATGAGGCCTAGGGAGTGTTGCCATATTCCAATAAGGTAAAAAGTAGTGCATAGAATTGCTATAAGAGTGATATAGCATAGGCTGGGTTTTTTGGTATTGAATAATCTGATTTGAGATAGTCTTGTTGCGAAACAAGCCATTGCGGCCATTGACAAATTGAAACAAGTTAACCTTCCTAGAAGAAAAAACGACAGAGACAGTCAAAGTAAAGGGAGGGAGTGAAGTTTTGGAGGGGGATTTGGGGAAGGAGACGCGCTTGCCTGGTGAAAGGGTTAAAGAGTGAAGGAGAGCGTGTTGTTTTATAAGTATGCTTGGGTCCGTCTGGACGAACGATAAGATTTATTTTGGTGGGGTTAAATAGCTGTCAGATTAATTACAGTATTGAGATATGTGTTTAAAGGTAAAAACAGTGATTAGAGTTAAGTAAATTTTAATGAAAATAATAAATGATTATTAAGAATATTAAATAATAAAAAATTTAGATTATTTAATATTTTATATAATTAAAAATTATAAAATTATATTTTTGTCACATAATTATTTTATTAATAGATAATTAAAATTTAATAAAAATAATAGTAATATATCAAATAATAATTTTGCATTTATTTTTGTATTATTTATTTTTAATTAATTCAATTTAGTTATATGATAATAAAATTTATATATTTATTAGTTTATTATATAATAATAAAAATTATAATAAAAAATAAAAAGCAATCGGAGCTTGAAGCTTCATAAGACTAAAAGAGCAAAAAAAATTCCTCCAAACATATAAAATGGTAGGATTATGGCAAAAAATTGCCCCAATCAAGCCTCAATGAGGCTTCGTTTCAGTAACAAGAGGAAGAATTAATTAATACAATTAATATTGGAGTCTGTTTTTTATACATTAATAATGGAGATTTTTTAATTTTGTAAACGTTGTTAAAAGATTATCATATATTTATTTTTTTAAATATATTTAAAAAAATATATGTCATCTTATTAATCCGTTTATAAAATTTAAAAATTTCACTAATGGTGAAAATAATTTATTTTAATATTGTGTGTATTTGTATGGTAAGTTAATTTATGGTATATGCTCTTAATTTGTTTTTCCTTTTCTTTCGTTTGATTTATTTAGTTTACATAAACTTTTTTCACCATCCTGAAAAGCAGGAGAAATAATAAACCTAAATATATATATATATTAATATTATTAAAAAATAAAGAAAATTCTAAATTTTTTTTTAATGAGTAAAATGTTTTATGTCCCCCATAAAGTGGAGACTGGGATTCAAAAGATACATTAAATATACTATTTATAACTAAATAAATAAATGGTTTTATATCCAAATTTAATTCATGCTTTAAGTTGGAAAAAAAATTGTTTTAAAAAACTCTTATTAGTAAAACAAATATTTTTAGAAGTTAAAGAAAATAATAATAATAATAATAATAATAATAATAATAATAATAATAAGTAATGCAAAAGAGCGCGTGAGTAAAGGAGCACACTCAAACTACTTTTCTATCCCCTCTCTTTTACTAATTATTAGCTAATCTTTGCTATCTAAATTGACGCCTATACATATGGGTTTGCTTAATCGACGTAGACATCATTAAAAATTATTTAATTATTAACTAAAAAAAAATTATATTTAATATATTATATTTATTAAATTAAAAAAATAATTCATTAATTATATATTTTTTTCTTTTAACATCACTGTGCCGAGTGTTGTTCTGTCAAGGCGTTGTTTTCGAACAAGAGCTATTCCGAACAGGAACTATTCTAAATGGAAGCTGTTTCGAACCTGTTCTGAATAAGAATTGTTCCGAACAAGAGCTGTTCTGAACAAGAGCTGTTCCAAATAAGAGCTATTCTGAACGAAAGCTATTCTGAACAAGAGCTTTTCCGAACAAGAATTGTTTCAGTGAAATAACGTCCAGTGAAACAACCCTTAGTGAAGCAACTTTATTACTTGTTCTGAAATATCTTTGCTATTGTAGGCATAAGTATAATTTTCTATAAAACAACTTTATTTCTCTCAAGAAGAGGTAATATATTAGTATCCAAAATCAAATATAACAAAATTAAAAAAATGATAAATATTTTAATAAGATATATTTTTATAAATTAAAAAATTAATTAATAATGAATACATATAAATTTTTTTAATTTTTTTTATGAAATTTAAAATTTCCACTCATATGTATAGAAAACTAATTCATAAAAATAAAAAAAAAGCTTGATAAAAACTACTCTTTCTGTTCCAAATTGTTAGTCTTCCATTGACTCTCACAGATTATAAAGAAAAGGCTTTTAATTTTGATGTATATAATATTTATTTTTTTTAATAAATTTGATGTTTTATAATTTCTAATGTTAAGAAATAAAAAAAATTGAAATATAAAAAAGTAATATAGATTTAATTGTTGGAAAACAAAAAGAATGCATAATTTTGAGACATAAAAAAAAAAGAGAAAGAAAATAGGATGGAGAGGGAGTAGTATATTTTGAGTTTTGACACTCAATTTTACTTTTTTTTTTCTTTCAATAAAATTATAAATTTTCAAGTATCAAGTTTTTCGGGATTAATCGAATATGTAATCAAATCTACTACCGTGAAAGGCTTTTATTTTATTTTTTAATTTGTGGCTTGCTTTACCCAAAATTGCTAAAACCCTACCGTTATTCTCAGCTTCAAAAACCCCAATCTCAACTTCCAGAAACTTGGTGCCGGCTTCCATAAACAAGTCTCATTTTCAACTTCCATTAACTTTTATTTAGGCTTTAGCATTTTGGGTTTTTATTGAAAAGGGTAATCTGGTTCTACTATGCTTTTCAGTTTTCATTTCCCTTCTAACTTCTAAACGTGTTATTCTTCTTTTTGTCTTTTGAAAACAAATGACCTATTTTCTTTTGTAAATTGTACTTATAAAAGAACAAAAAAGAAAAACTGTGGCTAACATAACTTACCATGGTCCATGTTAAAACTTTTTCATGGCTTGGGCTTTTTAGAGGTTTGCAGACAAGTTTATTTTCGTCAGTAATCCATTTGACTTCATCGTTTGTGAATGCCTACTTCACCCCATTACGTCCCATAAATTTCTGTCTTTTTTCTTCTAATCTTAATAAAAAAAATTCAAGTTCTAAAATGTTGTTTGGAGCATTTTGTATTACCTTAGGCGGCAGGAATCTTTGGCGGAGATGGTAAATTCATTTAGTATGAAGAAGACTTTAACAAAGTGAGTGAAGATACCCAGAAGCAGAACCTCCTTTGGCAGAAAAAGAAGGAAAAGAAAAACGTTGGGCCAAAAGAGAGATGATAGAGACATGAAAAAAACATCAAAATACATGACAAAGTCTGAAAAGGCAAGATATTTGGGAATAAGGGCACTTCAGATCAGATCAGGTTTCACGTAATTATCAACCTTTCCCTGTTTTTAAACCCTGATTTATGAGGTTTAACATGTTTTATAGTTAACATTACTTATGGTTGCTTTGGCTGGGGAGATTGATCCGCTTGAGGTAAACTTTATGTTAATCATTTCAATGTTAAGCCCTTAAACTTGGGGAACATGGCAGCTTGAGCATTGTAACTTTCAACTAGAGAAAAAGATATGCTCTTTCTCTTTGAGCTATTACTGTGTGACTGCAATATTTTACATGGATTATTAGTCATTGTAATACAAAATGCTGAGGACAGCACTCATGTTTTAACAAGGCTTTCACTCTATGGTCAGTTGTTTTCAATTGCTATCTAATATAGAATTTCGTTATATGCTCGGATTAATTGCTTAGATTGTAAGGAAGGAGCTTCATGAGAAAATGATACCTTTCAAGACACGCCATTACTTGCCTAATAGCCGGTAAGATTTGTCATACTATTTACTTTGGATTTTAAAATAACGTTTTGGTGTCTCTAGCTTTTGGAAATTTGGCAGCTAGGAAGATATACTGACCCGGAAGAAACTTCAGCACGATCTGATTGTAGAAAGGCTCCAGAAAGTATCAAGTTGGAGGCAACCTACTGTTTTGATGTTAATTAATGAGTAACTGCCTTAATGTTTGGGATTTTTACTGTATTTCTAATCAGCAACTATTAAATTTTTTTTTTGGCACAAAGACATCCTAATTTAAAAATAAATAAATTAATAAATATTGAAATTCGAATTTCATACGAAAAAATTTTAATTCTGAAATCTTTAACCATTACCTGCACATGAATTGATGATTCCCTGGGGCTCTAAAGGAAAACCATATGAACCAGTCATGGAACTGGTGTTTACATGGGACTTTATATTCTCTGCCTTCGGAAAATGGAGATTTTGCAGGTAGGGTAGTGAGAGAGTTGCCACTTGTCAGCCTTCTCTGCCTCTCTTCCCAAAGAGAAAAGAAAGAAAATGATGGATTCAACATCTAATCAACAAATTAGTTTGACTTTAATAACTCCTAGCAGACGAATTCAATGGATAATGTAATAACTGATCTCTGTCATCAGCTGAAACGTGTTGGTGGCCGGGGCAAGCCCCATGTCTGGTCCCATAACTCCATATATTCTTCTGACTCATTCCACCCAGGGAGAGATTGGACTCTGGCTTATTGTTAATTCATCCAAGTGGAGAATATTTGAACCTAATAATGCATTACATTATGCCAACAAACAGTTTGGTTCTTTTTCATTAAACAAATCAAAAAGCAAATCTAATTTGTTGCTTCTTCATTTGTTTAATCTATGAAAGTAGTGGCTGAGAGGAAAATTAGATAGGGGATGACACTTTTTGGTGGCGAAGTTTTAATCAGGGAACAAAGAAGAAGCCCTTTTCTCAGGATGAAAGTGCAAGTGCTGGTTAAAGGTAAAAAAAGCTGTTGGATTGGCCTATCCGATTACATTCCTTGTGCAATTAAAGTATGAAGTGTTACTCCGATTTTTTATGTTTTTTAAAATATTTGTGTCTGACACATATTTGAATATAAGTAAGAGGATATGATTATCAATGACCTTTCAAATACATGAAAAAAGTTAGAATAAATTAAACATATCCATATCGGATACATATCCGTATCCAACAATCGTACCCGAATTCGAGTAACATAGGTATGAAGTATTTTAACTTGAAACTTAGTCCAATAGATTCATGCAATTAATTACTTTAAAAGGTAATATTCGCAGGTCTAAAATTTGAATCTTAACACCTATAATCTTTCTTATTTTTAAACTGCAAACTCTTTTGTATAAAAAAAATGAAGTACTTGGTTGTGAAAGCAGCCTTGTCGTTGGCTATGTTTTTGACATACAATCTCCACTATACTTAGAAGTTAATAGACGACTAATCCGTCCCCATAGCCACTGCAGCTTGTAGTTTGGAGTGGCTAAGATTAAAGTCATTAAGTATGAACTGACAATAACATATGCAGTGGAGTGTTTTTAGTGTAGTACGTATTCATCTAGAAAAGTTTATCGAGATTAAAGCGAAAAGACAGGTTGGGATAGACGGCTAGTAGTACAATTTTAATGAAATACGCATGCATTCATCCACAAAAAGCTTGCTTATCCAGCTTTATCATCAGAATTATAAAAGTCCATTCAACAATATGATCTAGACATCCAGGATGAATGAAATGCGTATCCCTGGCGTCTCTGTATGTTTTTCATTGTTTTACTGGATAACCATCTTTCTCAAAGGCCATGAAAAGGAATTATACTCAGTTCAGTGTTTTAGACTCTGTTCATTGTTTTACTGGGCATTAAGCGTTTCCCTGAAATTATACTGCTAGAATATGATTATATTTATATATTTATTCAAAACATATTGCCAATTTGCCATGCTGCTTTGACTGCTTCCAATCTTCGCAAAATCCAACCAATTATTCAATTTTGTTTCGCACTTATTATATGTCCTTAAGTTTTAACTAGTTGAAACTCAACCCAATCAATCCTTAATTCGAAATTAATTGGAGCTAATTAAATCACCTTAACCCATAAAAAGAGCTTGTTGGAGTTTTACACTGACAACTATATAAAAAAATTAAATATATTCATGTCGGACATATCTCGTATCGACACTCTGTTGTGCGGAAGCGAATTGATATTACTAAAACCGATTTAAACACACTGAAAAAACACCGATATTTTACGTGGTTCGGCAACTGTGCCTACGTCCACGGGAGGAGGAGCTTGAAGCTTTGTATTAATGGAGTTTAGAGTACAAACATATACAGAATTCAAGGTGCTACACAAGCACTGAACTCACAACTCAACACAATACCGAATTACTCTATAAACACAGAGTATTTGCTTCAACAATTTAGCTCTAACTTACTCAACTCTACTCTTCTCACTCATTTTCTCTCTTACTCTACATGGCTATTTATAGCCAAAATATCAAGGTGTGAACATGCATCAAGTGGCAGCCACCATAGCCACCATCCACCACCTATCTTGGTGTGAACACATTGCAAGTGGTAGCCACCATAGCCACCATCCATTTGCAAGTGGTAGCTTCCATTATTGGTGGTGCAAGTGGTAGCTCCATTAATGGTGCTAAGCCACCTATGTGACTTTGAGCCATATTTTGAGCCATATTCCAACAATCTCCACCTTGGCGAGAATCCACAGAGAGAATTCAGAGAGAATTCACAGATTAGAGCTTCCTCCTTTCTCCTTCAAATGTACACACCATTACTCACATATCAGGGCACCTACTGCATTGGCATGATTCATCAATGCACTGAGCCTGAGTCAATTTTTCTGTCTACTTCCCAGGAATTTTCTTAGCTTCTCCAAGATCATCTCGAACTCTGAGCTCAGTTGAGCCTTCAGCCTGTCGATCTCCACCTTGCCTTTTTCAGCAGATAGACAAATGATCCATCTTGAAGTTTCCGGAAATAAACACAGTGATCAAATTGACTGTGTGTGTACTTTTCATCCTGTCATGAAACAGTCCAACCGTTTGTACAGCTGTCACGGGATTGTTTCAGATCATACAGTGATCGGTTCAACTTGCTTTTGTAATCTTTGCGACCGGGGACTCCAGAACCATCTGGTTGAGTCATACAAATTTCCTCCTCTACGGAACCATGGAGGAATGCAGTTTTTACATCAAGTTGAACTATCTCTAGGTTATACAGTGCTACTAAAGCCAATAAGATCCGAATAGATGCATGCTTAACAATAGGTGAAAATACCTCATTGTAGTCTATTCCTTCTTTTTTTGAGCCTAACCTTTGGCTACCAATCTGGCTTTGTATCTGATGCTGTCTTTGCCGGTAGCACCCTCCTTTTTGGCAAAGACCCATTTGCACCCAATTGATATCTTGAGTGTTGGAAGTGGAACTAACTTCCAAGTCTGATCGCCTCCTTCCACTCGGCATGCACAGGGCTGTTTACAGCTTCTTTGTAATTGATCAGAACATCATCATCAATTACTGGAAGGGCGTATGCCACCACGTCTGTGTATTGAGCAGGTTTCCGAATATGTCTATTCGGTCTACTGGTGACAACTGATTCAAATTGCTGAAAGGTTTCTGGTGATGACTCCTCCACTTCAATTAAGGTGTCATCAGATTCTGGTTCAGATTCATCTGAATTTTGACCAGCATCTTCTGATTCAAAACTCCACCTGCTTTAGAGAATCTTGGTTCACATTCTCTGGAGTTGACAGTTTCAGCATTACAGATTCGTCAAAGGCAACATCTCGGCTTACGATGACTCTCTTTGACTCAAGGTTCCACAATCGGACTGCTTTTACTCCTTCACTAAAGCCCATGAAGACAGCTTTCTTGGCTCTAGGATCCAGTTTTGCATCCGTTACTACGAAGCCGATCATATTCAATGGCAGAATATCCGGACTACACCTCTATGGGAGTCTTCCCATCAATTTCGGTGGAGGTTAGTCTGTTGATAATGTGGGAGGCGAACAATAAAGCCTCCGCCCAAAATGCTTTGCTCAAGCTCGACTGGGATAACATGCAGCGAACTTTATCAACCAAAGTTCGGTTCATCCTTTCTGCAACTCCATTCTGCTGGGGAGTGCCAGGAACAGTGAAGTGTCGGATTATCCCATCATTCTGTGAGAGGCTGCTGCTCTGCCTGTCACGGTTTCTCTGTCAAGGAGATACAGATTTCCCTTCATATAACCCTTCATTGCTAAGAATGCTCCACGTACAACTCTCAGGACTCCATTCTGAATGGTCACCTTGTAACCATTTGAGTCTAAGACCCCCAGTGATATGAGGTTCTTCTTGAGATCAGGGACATACCTTACGTCTGTAAGTTGTCTGATTGTACCGTCATGCATTTTCAATCGGATTGTTCCGATGCCTCTAGTGTGACAAGTATTGTCATTGCCCATATGGACAATCCCTCCATCAAACTCTTTGAAGTTTGAGAACCACTTCCGGTTCGGACACATATGGTAGGAACATCCGGAATCCAGAATCCATTGATCTGAAGAGTGTGTTGTTGTGGAAATCGTAAATGCAGAGTCTTCCTCTCCCTCAGATTCTTGAGCTACACTCACAATCGACCTCTCCATGTTGGGACAGTTATTCCTCCAATGCCCTTTCTCATGGCAAAAGGCACACTCGTCCCTTGAGAGTCGTGTTCTCGATGATCTCCTCTTTGAGCGGGATCTCAATCGACCTCTCTGTCTGGACAGTCTTTCTTCCAGTGTCCAACACTGGGCACACTCGTCCCTTGCAGATTGTCGATGATACTTTTCTTAGACGTGATCTTCATCCATCTATCGGTCTTTCGCGGATTAACAAGATTCTTCTCCTGGATAGGATATCCACCGCCTACTGGACGGAATCTGGACATGATCTTCACCGTCTACTGGAATGGACTGGACAGGATCTTCACCTCCTACTGGACGGGATCTCCACCGTCTACTTGACTGGACGGGGTCTTCACCTCCTACTGGACGGGATCTCCACCGTCTACTGGACGGGGTCTTCACCTCCTACTGGACAGGATCTTCACTGTCTACTGGTCCTTCGCGGACTCACAGGTCCAGTACTTCGCACTGCCACATGCCAAAGTTGGTGGTGCCATCAAATTTCTCCACCTCGAACTTTGCAGTGGTCATCGAGTTCTTTCTGATATAAGAACTTGTTCGTGCGCTGCTGGTTGTTTCATGTGTCTCTAATGATTCTGCCATGGTAATAAAACAAAATTACCAACAAAGTGTTTTTCCGGTACCTGTATGGAAAAACGGATGCCGCGGTTGAGTCCGGAATAGTCGAAATAGCCAGGAACGGGTCCAACTGTGTAACTTTTGGACACACGGTGAATATTCTGCAAATATTCTGCTACAAGTGGCTCGAAATGGACTCGGTTTAGCTCAACCGGCTCGGAAAAGTCTCGGAATAGTGTTCTGAAACGGCTCAAAAAATAGCCCGAAAAAGTTGGTCGGAGCTGCGGCGGCGCGTGGGGCGCGCGTGGGGCGCGTGGAGGCTGCTGTCTCACCGGCGCGTGTGGCGCGTGGGGCCACTCGCCTTCAACCTCTGGAAGGCGCGTGCGGCGCGTGGGCTTCACGCGTCTTCAACCTCTGGAGGCGCGTGCGGCGCGTGGGCGCGTGAGGCTCACTCTCAGCCCTTCTGGCGGCGCGTGCGGGCGCGTGCGGTGTCTTCTGGGCCTCCGGTTGATTCTGTTGCAGTCCTCTCGACGACCTCTTCAACCTGGTATTTTCAAAACACAAATTGGAGCACTTTTGAAAAACGGACAGAATCGAACAAACTCGGTTTTACGTAAAAATTGGCTCTGATACCAATTTGTTGTGCGGAAGCGAATTGATATTACTAAAATCGATTTAAACACACTGAAAAAACACCGATATTTTACGTGGTTCGGCAACTGTGCCTACGTCCACGGGAGGAGGAGCTTGAAGCTTTGTATTAATGGAGTTTAGAGTACAAACATATACAGAATTCAAGGTGCTACACAAGCACTGAACTCACAACTCAACACAATACCGAATTACTCTATAAACACAGAGTATTTGCTTCAACAATTTAGCTCTAACTTACTCAACTCTACTCTTCTCACTCATTTTCTCTCTTACTCTACATGGCTATTTATAGCCAAAATATCAAGGTGTGAACATGCATCAAGTGGCAGCCACCATAGCCACCATCCACCACCTATCTTGGTGTGAACACATTGCAAGTGGTAGCCACCATAGCCACCATCCATTTGCAAGTGGTAGCTTCCATTATTGGTGGTGCAAGTGGTGCAAGTGGTAGCTCCATTAATGGTGCTAAGCCACCTATGTGACTTTGAGCCATATTTTGAGCCATATTCCAACACACTCAATCTAAATTTAGATAGCATAGGTGCCAAGTGCCAACTGCCAACTGCCATGTCTTACAAAGAAAGTTGGATGCTTTGCTTTGAGTCGGTCAATGAAAGCTTTAAGCCTCTAATTCTTATTAAGGTTAAAGCAAAAGAGGAAATTATAAACTATCAAGGGAAGTCATGACCGTAATCAATTGAAAAACAAAAGAATTCCTTCTTGTTGCCTCTGTTTTCTTTAGGTCAAGATTACACTTGTCAGCCACGAACTACAAGCAAATTTTTTTTTATAAAGAAATGCACCTTTTCTGCAATAAAAAGGGTGGTCCAAACCTATTAAAATGGATATAAATTTAGTGTTAAATGGCACAGCAATGTTCTTGGTTGTGATTAATTTAAGAAAGCGATCTCGTTTAAACTTAAGGTTTAATTACCCTGTGTTGCAGTTTGCTTGAATATGGAAAGGGAAGAAAATACTGGCAGAACTTTTCAGGAAAAAGGATCGAGCAATGGAAAAAGAGAGATTTTCTGTTCTTTCTTTCAATTGCTGTCATTGAAGCCTAAACTTATTCTTTATTTAGGATTCGGATGGTGAATTACTTGGAATTTCTTTAATTACCTTAGTAAATATCAAATTTATCTAAATACTTAATTGTACAGAAAATTATTAGGCATTGTATTTTCTAAGGTAGAGTTGGTGATCAGTTTATTTATCTTGTGTGTTTTAATTTTTATATATGTCTTTAAAATATTATATATTTATATAAATTTTGATATGTTAATAATTCATGTTATATAAATTTGACACATTGATATATTTATATCATATTTTTTAAAATCTGCTACAAGTTTACAACTGAAGTAAACCAGAAACAACAACTAGATAACCCCAATCATTACATAACTCATTTGTGAATACAAGTGAAGAAAAAGCTAATGCTAGCACCAACATCAATTACAATTTTGGCACATGCATTGGAAACGAAATCAAATTATGCCAAGGGACTTTTTGTATTTTATCCCCCAACCTGTTCCAAGTGTCAACAGATTAAATTCCCAAAACTTGAAGCAAGCCATGTAACATTCCCTGTATTTGATTCCTGAATCAAATTTCTTGCTAATTACACGGCCTAAGAGTATTAACGAAGCAAAAATTATGTAGCCTCAAAAAAATATGCTTGAATCCAACCAACTCAAATAGAACCAGAGACACTAAAAAATACCAATATTAATGTCATGTTGATATTATATTTTCTATCATATTTTAATATTTTTTTCCTATCATTTTTATATCACGTAACCATGTAGAATCCAAAATTATGAGGTCTTTTCCAAGGTTGTCTTTATCCAAAATATTTTCTTCCAAGATGATCAAGTCGATTATCACAAAACTTATAGTACACGCGCGAAACTACAGCGCGTTGGAGCAGACATCCCTATAAGTACCTAACCTAGGACTAAAAGACCAAGTAAAGCAACTGTCCCTTTTAAATGTCGAAGTAGATAAGATCCCCCCTCTCGTCCAGCTCAAACCACCTGAAGCTGATTTAGAAACTCTCTTGTCTTGACTCTTCTCCTTTTTTCCCGTTTTCTTTTTTCTTAAAAACAGCAATTCTGATGCGTGTACACAGAATTTAGGCATCGTCATCTAAAGCTCCTCTCTCTCTATTTGCTTACGCTTGTTTGTCTGTGTAACAACACATTGTTCACAAAAGTTCAGGGTTTTCTGCAGTTTCCTTTTCTCAGATTTCAAATGACAAATTCTGTTTATATTTCTCTGCATATCTCTATTTTTTTCCCACTGGTATTTGGTTTGACTTGACGTCAACTACAGGTTTTATATTCAGCGTTTAGTTAGGCTCCTCTATTCAGATTGGTTTTGTTTTGTTTAATCTCTCTGATTAAAGGACCCAAAATTTATATCATTTCTGGGTCTTTTGGAAAACCCAGATTTAGAATAAAAATCTGGGTTTTGGGGTTAAAAGGGACTTAATGGGTGCCAACATATCTAGTGCTGTAGTGGATAGGGATGAAGGCTGTCCTCCATTGAGGCCAAGACTTGGTGACATACCAGAGAGCTGTGCGGCCTTGGTTTTGGCGCAGTTAGACCCACCTGAGATTTGCGAATTGGCTCGGTTGAACCGATCTTTTCGCGGTGCTTCGTCGGCTGATTTTATATGGGAATCGAAATTGCCCTCCAATTATAGGTTCATTGTGGAGAAAGTGCTAGGAGATACGACTTTGTTAAATCTGCAGAAGAAAGAACTTTATGCCAGGCTGTGCAGGCCTAATCCCTTTGATGCTGGCACAAAGGTTAATATTATTTTAGTAGTAATTCTTTTGGTTTCTCCATTTTTGGTGGTGTAGTTTAATGATATAATAATGTTGGCTTTTGGGTATTTGCAGGAAATATGGTTAGATAGGAACACGGGTGGGGTTTGTTTATCAATTTCTTCCAAGGCGTTGACGATCACAGGGATTGATGATCGGAGATATTGGAGTCATATTTCCACCGAGGAATCTAGGTGTGTTTATAATTCAAGAATAATTACTTTTTTCTCTTTTGTCATGGCAATCTTTACAGTTCAGGAAGGCCAGAAAACGAGGATTAAGACCACCAAGTACTTTAGCTATGGTCCCCTGCCTCTGGCCTAAAGGCCGCTGACAACTTTTAACGTTTAATCCTCGGATTTTTTAGTGAGCAGGGTCCTAAAAATCATTCAATTTGATTCAGCATTGATCCCTTAACTTTTTCTTTCGTTTTTTTTTTTTACAAAGAACAGTTTGTGTCTGTGGTGAAACTTGAAGATATTAGAAAGCAAGGGCAAGATTTCATATAAAAGATTTGAGTAGAAATTAACGTGTAATTTGAGCATCTAGATCCAAAAACGAAAAAGGATTGAGAATGATTAATAATTTACACTTGACAATCCTGATAGTGGATTTTAACCTTCCTTTTGGTGACAAATTTGGTATAGCCCCAAGATATTATTATGTTAGATCTACTTTGAGTGTGGATTATGATTTTATTGTATTGTTTTCTGATTGATACCATATCTTCCCTTGATTTTGGTGTGCAGATATCCTACAGTAGCATACCTTCAGCAAATTTGGTGGTTTGAAGTAGATGGAGAGCTTGAGTTTCAATTCCCGATGGGAACATATTGCCTATTCTTCAGACTCCAGCTTGGGAAATCCTCAAAGAGACTGGGTCGTCGGGTTTGTAACCCTGAGCACATCCATGGCTGGGACATAAAACCCGCCCGATTCCAGCTAACAACTTCGGACGGTCAACATGCTGTATCCCAGTGTTATTTAGATAATCCTGGGAACTGGGTCCTCTACCAAGTAGGAGATTTTGTTGTTGAAAATCCTAATGCGTTGACAAAAATCAAATTTTCATTGACCCAGATTGATTGCACTCACAGCAAAGGAGGTCTTTGTGTCGATGCTGCTTTAATCTACCCCAGTAGTGTAGCTAAAGAGATTAGATAATGTTCATGAGAGTTTGAGAGCTGTAAATATCGAATTGTATTCAAGGTTTGGTTTCTTAGCGCTCAGAGTGTTTTTATTGTGGAAAATTACATCTACATAATTTCATCCTTTAGTTGATCATGTATAAATCTTGTTTTCCAGTTTCTTTTTCCCCCCTGAAATAATAACAAATGTTGCTGTCTACAAGTTTCAGCAAATTTTGACAGTAAATCAAAATTTCTTTTCCATAAATTTGTACAATATACTTCCTTTTCGATCCGGTAAACTTGTTTATGCAGGATTCCATATATCCGATGAAGCAGGTATTCTCTTCTCCCTGTAATATGGAGCTAACGGCAAGTAGCATTAAGTTTCATTTAATTATCTTTAAGAGATATATTCGATAAGTTTAAAATTCGAATCTTAACGTATAAAACACTTTTTTTTTTTTTGTGTGTGGATAAGTAGCATGTTTCTATTTATCCAAGAAGCAGCAAAGTTGCTACATAGTTACAGTGTTTGCAACAAAGTAAACAAGACAGTGTTTACATCAGGCTAAGAAAAAATAACCGTGTTAAGCCTCCAAGCATTACATAGGTCGAGGTTCACATGATCCATCTTAACTTTGTTAAGACTATGAAGTCGCAAAGAAACCATTTTCTTGATAAGTTCTACCTGCCTTTCCTCCTGAAGCTCAACATTGTTGTGGAGCCTGTTGTTCCTCTCTCTTCAGATCAAGTAAATAAAGGCATTCCATGCAATGCGTAAGATAAGTGTTATCAGTGCTTTGCCTCGAAGATTAGCGATAGCCCATTGCAACTCTTCCTCCCAGCTAGCTACCCTTCTATGAATCTTACATAGCTCCATCACCTTCTGCCATACCAATTTGGAGTAACCACAAGAGAAGAATAAATGGTCCCTTGTCTCCCTCGCTTGTTTGCACAGCAGGCATCCCTCTTCAGTTGTCAGCCCCCAAGAGGTTAATCTGTTTCTGGTAGGTAGTCTATTAAGCACTGCCATCCAAGAAATTGTGGAGTGTCTAGGGATGTTAAATTTGAACCATATCAACTTGTGCCATGTCACCTTATTAGCTTTTGGCCTGATTTTGCTCCAGACTGCAGCCACTGAGTATCTGTTATCAGGGAAATACTGTCTCCCCTCATCACAGATGACAAATCCTGAAGCCACTTGCCTTAGTTGCAGGATCTTTCGCCAGTTCCAGCTACTTCCACTAAGAGGTAGAGATTTGTCAGGCATCTCTACCCTTCAATATATAAGCTTGAGTCCAAGCGATCCAGAATGAGCCTTTATTCATCAGAACAGACCAGAGGTTCCTGAAAATGCATGCTTGATTTCACGAGAAAGAATCCTTGATGCCTAAACCACCTTCAGACTTTGGTAGGCAAACCTTTTGCCAACTAACCTTTGCCCCCTTAGCTTGCCCCTCTTTCCCTTTCCATAGGAAGCTAGAGAAAATTTGAGTTAGCTTCCTTAGACATTGCTTAGGTAGAATAAAGTGCCTGCACCAATAGTTTTGTAAGTTGAAGAGCACAGACTGAACCAGTTGCAGCCTTCCAGCATAGGACAAATGCTTTGCAGCCCAGCCATTGACCCTTTCTGTCACCTGTGCTACAAGAGGCTCACAATTCTGCATGGTCAATCGTCTGGTTACGAGTGGAACTCCCAGGTATCTAACAGGCAGTGTGCCTATTTTGAACCCAGAGTACTCTTGGATAAGCCTCAACTCTTCTCTAGGAATCCCAGTGGAGTAGAGTTCACTCTTTGAGCTGTTGAGTTGAAGACCAGAAAAGTAGTAGAATTGGGTTAAAACAAGCTTGATACCCTCTACTGAGTCCAGGTTACCTTTGGCAAAGATCAACAGGTCATCCGCAAAGCACAAGTGAGTGAGATTGAGTTTTTTTGCATTTTGGGTGATGAGAGAAGACTCCAAAGCTTGCTGCATTGTCGAGTAGCTTGGAGAGGACATCTATTGCTAATGCAAATAGATATAGAGAGAGGGGATCCCCCTGCCTGACTCCTCTAGCCCCTTTAAAGTAACCCATAAGTCCACCATTAATGGAGATGGAGAACATAGGGGATGTAAGACAATTTTTAATCCATAATAAGAACTACTCAGGAACCTGCATTGCTGCTAAGACTGCCAAAATGAAGTCCCAGCTAAGGGAGTCAAAAGCTTTCTGTAAATCCACCTTTATGGCACATCAAGGGGAAACAGTAGATCTTTCATACCCTCTAACGAGCTCCTGGGCAAGCAAAACATTGTCTATGATGCTTCTGCCAGGGATGAAGGCACTTTGGTTAGCACAAATAACCGAGGGAAGACCTTGCTTAAGCTTGCTAGTATCTTTGTGATACATTTGTAGAAGACAGTGCAACATGATATAGGCCTTAAATCCTTCATTGTGCTTGGATTTGGACATTTCGGAACTAATGCAACACTGGTGGAGTTGAATGCAGGGTGTATAGTACCAGTTCGGAAGAAGAATTGGGCTGCTTTAGTTACATATGCACCAAATATGGACCAGGCAGCTTTAAAAAAAATGAGCAGTGTGGCCAGGACTTTTGCCACTATTTGATGCAAACATTGCATTTTTTATTTCCTCATTAGTCACAGGCCTAACCATTTCTTCTTGAACTTCAGTAGTTAGGGAGTGAAGAAGCTCACCAAGAAGCTCTTGAAGACATCCTGTGATGTTGCAATCTGTGATCCCTAGCTGACTTTGGAAATATGTGACAGCTTTTGCTGCAATTTGAGGAAATGTCTCGAGTATATTTCCATCAGCATCATAAAGCACCTTGATGGAATTTTTCCTTTGTTGGGACAACACCATTATGTGGAAAAACCCCGTGTTTTGATCCCCTTCCTGCAGCTACTGGATTCTAGACTTTTGTTTGAAGAAACTTTCCTCATCTTTTAGTGAATCTTGAAGTTCCAAGGCAAGAGAAGCATGACTGGCTACCAGGTCAGTAGCTGCTGGATTTTTTAGCAAGGAAAGTTGCACATCTTCCAATTACTTTCTTTTGGTTTTAACTTTCTCAGAGATAGCTCCATAATTAGAAAGATTGAACTTTCTAAGGTGTTGCTTCAATCTTTTCAATTTTATATGAAGTTTTGACATAGGGTTGCCTGAAACAGGCTCATGCCATGAATTCTCAACTACTTGCATGAATTCAGCATTCCTAGTCCAAAAATTGAAGAATTTGAAAGGTTTGGGAGGGGAGTGATTCACCATGGCTATTTTGATCAAAGCAAGACAGTGGTCAGAGACTCCCGGTGCTAGGAACTCAGCATAGGAATGAGGAAACAAGAGATGCCATTGATCACTAATTAATACTCTGTCAAGTTTCCTTGCAAGATGAGCTTCTTGATGATTTGACCAGGTGAATAAAGGACCAACATAGTTGTGATCAACCAGGGCATTCTGTGCAAGACAAACCTGGAAATCTTTCATGTCTGAGGTGCAACTTTGAGAACCATAGAAACTTGAGCTCTCAGAGGGTTGAGCAGCCACATTAAAGTGTCCTGCTAGGATCCATTGAGTCAGTCCACAAATGGTCTGAAGATGTGACCATAAAGTTCTCCTCCCAATACCATCATTTTCCCCATAAATGGCAGTCAAGCAAAACTTCTGAGTTTCATGAGTCACTTGTCAAGTGATGGATTGATCTGTCAACACCATCATATCCACTGATAAGTCAGTCTTGCTAAGCAACCAAATTCGACCATTAACAGCTAAAGAGTAATTATGGATAAGCTTCCAACCCCCAAAATGTTGTTGAACAATAGGCTGCATCTTGGGGAGTTTGACTCTGGTCTCAATTAAGAAAACAATATCAGCTTGTAAATATCTAATTCTACTTGCTACTTGTTTCTGCTTAAGAGGACAATTAAGTCCTCTTACATTCCATGCAAGGATATTCAGAGTGAGCCAGGTGACTGACTCCTCAAGACAGCTGAGGCTGCCTTTACTCTGATTTTTACCTTGTTAGGCCCATTCTTTCTACTTTTTAAGTTCCTCATCAAATTGGCCACTCCAGCAGCTGCAGCCCTTGGTTTCCTTGGGAAGGCACATTTGACTTCCTCAAGGGGTTTTCCAACAGCTGACTCAGGTGCACTATCCATAGGAGGCATATCAACCTCCTCTTCAATGACAGATTCCAGTATTGCAAACATGTTTGCTGATCCATAGGAGCATGATACTGATGAATCTCGGCCATGCTCAACTGTCTCCATGGCCTTTGGCTGAACAGGGAACCTGTCACCCCTTGTTCTTGCTGGTCAGGATTTCTCTTTTTTGGAATCCAAACTTGAGCAGGTTCCTTGACTAGCTTGCAGGGAGAGTTCTTTTTAGTGTGTCCACATATACCACATTGCGGACACCTAGGAGGTAACCAAGGTATCTTCAAATTGGCAGTTTGCTCATGTTGAACTCTAGGGATTGCATGCCAGGTTCTCATTTTCGAGAATGATTGGATTATTTTGGATGTGCCATGGCCCATGCTCAAGAACCCAATCTTTAATCTCAGAGAGAGAAAATTGAATTACATAAAGGTTCCTTCTTGCTGGCTTAATTTCAATCCGCCCATCTTTGTCCTATAGCAATTTAATCAGTTTATGAAATAGTATGAAGTTTGGTGGTTTCCCAATGAATTGCGCAACCAAGGAATTCTTTCATTGAAGATCACCTTCTTCAAACACTCTTTAATGGGTTTTTTTTTTTATATTTTTTTATAAAAATAAAAAATAAATTGTTTTATCTCCGAGTATAAATAAAGTATTGCATGATGAGCTGGGAAGATATACATTGACCCGATCGAATCCTTAATAGTTCCTACTTTTTCTCATATATTTGAGTTTCTTGCGACTTTACGACATGCTATCTTAGTTGTCTAATCGTGTTGGTCCCTTTTTATAACGTTGGACAATCTTTACCATATGTTGCCTTCTGTTCAAATCTGCAAATCCTGTTGATTTTTTTCTCCCTAGGTTATAGACTTTGCAACTAGAATATGTAGATAGGGGTATATTTTATGCTAATCATAATAGACTTTCCAATCTATTTTACATGGCCATTAAATAACTTACATTGTTTGTATTTGATTGAAGTGATTCATTTTGTTCTTAATTAGACATTTCTTTTTAAATTCTCTTGTGGGTAGTCCATCTCTTTCCTAACATTGTATAATTGAAAAGAAAAAAAAAAAAAATCAATTGGTTAAAGTTTCTTTCAAATAGTTTCCCTTCACATTGTAATTGCTAACAATGGTTTAAATATATTTTTTAAGGTTATCATATATAATAATATATTTTTTATTTTATATATTAAAAATAAAAAAAATTATTAATTATTATATTTAATATAAAATTATTATAAATAATATATAAACTAATCTTAAAAAATGTAAAACCCTATAAGAAAATGACTACTTTTTGTTTCACAATGATGAACATGGCATCCCCTCAATTTCCCTTTTTGCAAATGAAAAAAAAAATGGAGAAAAATGGCACTTACATTGGGTAATTGCTTTGAATTTAAAGGGTGTATCTTTAATTTATCTTGTTTTTAGTGTTCCTTCAAATCAAGATTAATCTTCCTTATTAATTTAAGTTAGATTATCTTATACCAATGCTCATTGAAACAACTCAAAAGAGAATGAATGATCAAAATGACATTTACATAGCATATCTTCCTTGCATTAGATTAATTATAAAAAGTAATTAAAATTATAAATTTTATTTTTAATTATATTTATTACTTGATTAAATAAAATCAAAATGTAATAGGGTAGTAATGGATCGTTTTCACATTTCTAAAACCAAAAAGGTTAAAACATTTTTTAAATAAAAAAATAAACTAGTTTTAAGAAAAGCAAGATCCAATAATTATTTTTAATATTTAAAATTATCAATAATTAAATTATAATCACGAAAATTAAGAGTAAAAAATTCTTGTTCACTTGAAAAAAAAATTCTTTAATGAATACTTTAGTTTAATTCTTTTAATATAACAAATTGACTAATTAAATTAGATGTTAGATTCTAATAGCAATATTCTTATTATTAAGATTATCATATTTAAAGGAGATTTTTTTATTTAAATATTTATGTCAAATTTCAATTTTCAACTATTAGAAAAACAAAAATAGAGACTCAAACATGCTAAATTAATTAATTTTTAATATTTAAATAATTTTACAAAAAAATTGAATAAAAACACAAGGAATAAACAATAAAATAAAAAACTCGAAATTTAGTTCAATTGGTTCAAACAATAATTATTAAGAGATGACATTCAATAGATTGAGAATTCGAATCCCAACATGTGCAATCATTTCATTTATTCTTAAACGAAGGTCTTTTTCATAAATAAAAAAAAAACAAAATGAAAATAATATACACTATGAGTTTATTAAATACTAATTATTATTCATAAATAAAAGAAAAAATAAACAAAATATAATTATTTTTAAAGAAAAAAAATACGGAAAAAGCTTAGACACGTTGCCGTTTGATCTGTTGATGGCCGGATAGGATCGGATCTCAAAAATAGTCTAAAACTCGGCCCGAATCAGCCGTGTACCTTCCATTTATACGCCATCGCTCTGTCCCAATTATCTCCAACAACAACACTTTCTCTCAATTTCTCCCTCACTTTCCGTCTCTAGGGTTTCCTTTGTTTGGGAGATTTTCGATTTCATGCGTCTCTTTTCTTCTTCTTTTTTCTTCCCTTTCAACAAAAAGGTGAGGATCCTTACTTTCTTCTTTGCTTTTCACGTTTTTTGCCTTCTACAAGTTTTCTTCCCTTCAAAAACTCTCTCCCCTTTCCCTTGCCCCCTAATTTTTTATTTTATTTTCTGAATTCATAGAAAATTGGTTGAATTATGGTGCATTCTTATATTCAGAACTTTGAAGTTGCCAATTTCCATGTGTTTCAAGTGTTTTTTTTTTTTTTTTTTTATAAATTTATTTCTCGAAATTGCAATTAAACTCAATTGATTGGATTATTTGGTACTAATTATAATTCTGATTAGAATTGGCTGTTTTGAATAGGTTTTATTTATCAGTGAATTGTAAATTACTGATTGTAATTTCATGGTCATAAAGGAAAATATGATCGAACCCTTACAAAATTCTGTTTGTTTTACAGGAATTACTTCCTTAGCTTTGTCAGATTAAAGTTTGATAACAGTGTCATAATTGGATTCGTCTTGTATTTAATTCGATGAGCTCACTTGCTCAAAGAATTCTCTCGTTTCCTTCTTTAATTTTTGAGCTCTTTATATATATATATATATATATATATAATTCGTTGTATCTTGCATGAATTTTTGGATTGGGGCTTTCCTTTGCCTCGATGAAACGTATAAAATTGTTTTGATTCGTCACTTTTACTTTTTGAAAAGAAAAAAAAAAAGGTAGAATGTGTTTTTGTATACAATAGGGAAACATATTTTTGTAGGATTATAACCTGAAAATTCGACTTGCATGAATAAGAAGCATGATTTTACTTCTATGTCTATCCAATATGTTTGCATTGGTGTGTTTTTTCAAATATTTGGTCTGTTTTAATCACATAAAGATTTTGTCTTTACTGTTTTATTTTTTTACAGCAGACTTCGATTAATTGAAAAGATGGTGGTAAAAATGGGTATCAAATGGAGCCTGATGATTTTATTTTACTTCATACGTGAGCTAACATTTTGTTTCTTGCAGTTCTAAAGCAGGATTTGGAGGTCAGGGTTGCATAGCTGCTTGACGCCTTAGTAGCAACTTAAAAGGAAAAAAAATGAAAAATGGTGTGGATTTCTTGAATTTCCTCCATTATGACTTGTCAATAAAGATTCTTATGTCTTTAGATGATCCAGCTGATCTTGTTCGCTTCAGTGCTGTCTCACGCTTCTGGCGACATTTTGGTAAGCTAGAATTTTTTTTTTTTTATATTCTTCTCTTTTAATATTAAAATTTCTTTGTAGTTGTTAAATTTCTATAAAAGCTCATGAGATGAAGACTGGATTCGAATTACTTTGCCATGTTGGGAAAGTTCTAATGGAGTATAGCTGGTCTTTGGTTGTTATGCATGACAGTTTGCAGTCATTGCTGACTTATTAGTTTTCAATGATTTGCAGTGATTAAAAATGGTCTATGTAAGAATCTGTGCCTGAGAATGTTTCCTCAGTTATCTAGAGTTGATCATGTCAATGAGCTAGGTGTCACTACAAAAGGGCATGCAGAAGATGGATCTAGCAATTTTATGGAATGGGAAGGTTTGAAGAGGGAGCATAGAGTTTATGCCTTTTTAGCTCGAGTTTGTTTGCCATTTGCTATTGGGGAGTGCATCTCACAAGCAATCATCGCTTCAAGCACTGATAATTATCCAGAGGAAAGCATAGATAATACTTTGGAACCAAGAGATAGGGTGGCACGGAGAGCTTCATACTGGTCGAGCAAAGGACAAAGTAACCCTGCAGTGCCCGAAACGTTGACATATAAATTGGTTGCTGATTTGTGTGTTATTTCTGAGATCAGTATAAGACCTTTCCAAGGTAATTGTTTCCATTTTCTGGTAACTTAGTTTTCCATCTTTCATCTATCTGATTTTATCTTAGCTTGAAACTTTTCTTATAAGATATGTTTTTGATCCAGCTTACTTCCAGTTTGGAAACCCTATATATTCAGCAAATTCTGTGAGATTTCGCATGGGTCATATCAAGTCCTCCATGGACAATCTTGTGAAGGAATCATGCCAGGATTGTGATAATGACAAGTATGTATGGACTTACACCTCACAAGAGTTTTCGATGGCTCAGGTGGGTTCAAGTAGCTGTGTTCATTTGGCTTTCTCTGTTTGAGTACTACAAGAATATCAAATTTGGTTATTCTGCGAGCATTCATTGCCTATATACTGAATATAAGTGATCATTTGTGATACTAATACAATACTAAAATGGCGCTTAACAGTATCATTTCTGTTTTCATTTGTTTCCATGTGAGAGAATGCATTTTCTGTGAAGTTAATTCCATTTTCATTCTTATAGTTTTCTAAGAACTGACAACACATTGGATTTTTTTACATACGCAGGAAAATCATTTGCAGAATTTCAAGCTTCCGGAACCTATTCTTTGCATTGGTGGAATATTACAGATTGAGCTGTTGGGTAGGGTCCAGAGACAGGAAATGGATGGCTTATTCTATATATGGTACTGTCAAATGCACCCTTTGTCTACCTAGTTTGATACTAATATATTGCAGTAGGGTTATGAGTATAGATTTGCTGAGTGCTCTTGCTATCACACTGAATTTGATTAGATTTAATCTTGGGGAACCATAAATTTCAATTATAATGTTCCTCTCTAGGTTTCTTTAGTGTTTTCTGGCCATTTTGCTATGTCCTTGTTTTGATGCAATCTGTCTGGCATCATTGCAGTGTGTCTCATGTTCAAGTTGTGGGGCGCCCATTATCTCCTGCTTTTGCTATTAAGATACTTGAACCCTCTGACAAATTTGTGCTGGAGGCAGTGAGTTATACACAACCAACTTTACCTGAACAGATCAGCTCTCAATCCACTTTGCAGATGCGTGTGAGAGACTTGGAGCAGATTGTGAATTTACTGCAGGGAGATTTTCTTGAAGTTGTGGAATATGATAATGGATGGGATATAGAGGATGAAGATGAGGAGGTAGACATTGACATCTTCCCCCCATTGAACTGAGTTACAGGTTTCTTTAGGCAATTAGGCTCCTTTGGAGTGTTATGTAACCTCCTTCAGGATTTAGTTATATATTCTGGTGTAAAATGCTAGTGTTATAAATATTTATAAGCTTTATCTAAGTGCTGTTAAAGGCTTCCAGCTCTTTCCACTGTGCCCATATATAACCCGACAGCAGAAAGATGATTAGTATAATCTTATCGAGTTGATTCACAATCACGTTTAACCAAAGTAAACTCTCAGCACATCGATGTCGTGCCATTGCCCGCCACTGCCAGCAAACTAAACGTTTCTTAAAATTTTGCTAGGCTATGCAGAGGAATGGGATGGCAAGACCTAAATATAAGCCTCATAATTGCTGGTTGGTCCGAATCCTAAGCCAGGCGTCCTAAGCCAGGCGTAAGTTTCACTTGTTATATTTAGGGATGGCAATGTAAGTTTCACTTGTTATATTTAGGGATGGCAATTGAGTGAGATGGGCATATTCATTTTCGTTTCACTTTTTGCATGGATGTTAAAAACATTCACGTTTATGGAACCATAACTGCTTCACGATGTTTCGTTCCATTATATCCCAATTTTAATTAATTATTTTAACTTAATATTGTAAAAAATTATATTATAATTTATTCATGAATATAATTTTAATATATAAATTTTTTTAATATATATAATATACATATATATACTAAAAGTATATATATATATATATATAATATTAGTATATATATATCTAATATATACTAAAAATATAAAGGAAAAATATACAATATTTTAAGAGATAAAATAATAATTTTAAAAAGTGAGACGGGACAGAACGGATCAAGCATTTAACGAAACCATCTCACTCCAACTCACCCTTATTTTTCAAAAAAAAAAAAAAATCTCCCTGTTCGAAACGGATCGGTGCAAAATTTATCAGTCGGATCAGATTTTGCCATCTCTAATTATATTGAGATAATTCACCTAGATGAGCAATACCCTACTCAGCCATAGGAAAATTTACCCTCAGTTTCTGCTCTGGGTTGTCACTAAATTGGGAAACGGTACGGATCAAATTGGTCACACAAACAGAGTAGGCTATAATATAAGCAACTTAAATTCATCAATGTGAATAAATAAAAGCAATATATATTAGTATTATTTTGTTGAGTGCATGAAAGAAAATGCTGGTGCTAAATAGGAAGAGGATTTTCCAGGGCAACCCAGGTTGAAAAATTCTTCAAAGCTTACACCAATATGAACTTAAAGCACAAGTTCAATGAAATTATTTAAATGATACTCAAGGTTGTTGGGCAAAACAGGCTTCCAACTTCACTGTATCTTGGACTTGGGTGGTGATGGAAGTAACTGCAACACAGAAACAGAATCTTGTCAGCCTCCAATGTCCGTAAATCCAATCAAAATTTTCATATATGTCCTTTTCTACTTCATAACTTGAAGCTAATTCCCAAAGGTTAAAATTCTTTTTATGATTAACTATATTTGTAAGTTATCCTTCATAAATTTAATTCTAGCTTGTACAATTTCTCTACTTTTTCATTAACCTTTACCTCTTCCTCAACAAAACTAGCAATTCCCCATATTATACATTCACTTCTAACATCCTACTGTCCAGTGAAAAAAAAAAAAAAAGATGTCCAATCTAAGACTAAGACTAGAAGCATGGAATCGAGTACCTGATAACAGGAGATGAGAGACGAAACAAATCCAACGGCTCCTGTTACACGAGGAGTGACTTTCTTAGGTGCCAATTGAAGAAGCCCAACTGCTACCACTATATCCATTCCTGCTTTAACAAGGGCCAGAGTCCTCTCATTTGATTTTTGGAGCTTGGCACGATATTCCTCATTCTGCGGTTATAGAAGCACAATAAAGTTGGAAAATATAGGAATAAGAATCCTAGAAGGGAGAAGACTGATTATAAGGACACTTAAGAAAAAACACATATTGAGCATACCTTGTACTTATCACTGTTCTTAAGATTCTTTTCCAACTTTTTCATTGATGCAGATAGCCTTCCAAGCTCCCCAACCTGATAAAAAGATGGTATGTCTTGAAAAAGTGGATATAGCTAACGAAACATCTTAAGTAAAACAAAAGTTGTAGGTAGAGACTCATTCTCAAATTAATAAAGAGCAACAAACCTCAACCAAGGTGGAACAGATTGATGAACCCATCCAACAGAAAAGGGATATTCGTCCAATCAGCTCAGCTCGTTCTTTGTTCTGTAAATGGTTTTTTTCCGGTTAACATTTCTAAACCAAGACAAACAAATTAAATAGAATACCAAAATGAAGTGTATTGCATACCTTATAAATGCCTGTTCTGCCAAGCCAGACAATTTGATCGAGAAATAAGAAAGTTGACAACAGCGCATTTTTTGACTGAAACAAGCATTAAATTAACCCAAGAAGGGGCATTAAATTAACTAAGTCGAGAGGGTAGAGAAATTTCACAGAAAATTGGAAGTTTATCACCTTTCCTAGCAGAACAAGTGGAAGGGGAGTTCCTTGAGGAACTGGGCTGATAAGACCATGCAAATCATTGACAAACTGCAAATTCACAGTGAAACAAGAATCAAGCTATAATAATAATTATAAAAATAACGGGAGAATTTAAGTTTGTCATCAGACGCCTATTGTAGTACCAAGTATTTGTTTCATGTTATGAGAGATGAGTTCATTTAACTCATTCTTTTTAGAAACCAAAAAGAAGAAAAAAAATCTTTATTCCAAGCATTAAGTACTAACTTAGAGTCATACTTTCACCCATAAAACAAAAAAGAAAGATTATCTAATAAATGAATAAAGTTCCCAGGGTTGTCCATCCTTGTTCAACATAAACCAACTAGTCATTTTTAGTATTTGACATAGTGAGATAACCTTAAAAAGACGGAAAACTTTCCGAGCCAAGCTGGTTGATTTGTCAACATTTTGGGCTGTGCCAGGTTGCCCATTACTTAAGAATTTCGAGCCATATTGTATAGCCCTGCATATCTTATCCCTTGCTTCAGCCTTATTCAAATACAAAACTATAAGAGCAAGTTCTGCTCTAGTTACATCCAGCGTACTCATCCTTTATCCGTAAGACACCTGAAAAGTCATGATAATTACATTTTCACATGAGCTTACGGGTCAAATGCGAAAGTACGTATCAAAGCCAACATTATCAGCCAGTCTAAGCAAGCTAGTAATAAGGAAGAAGAGCTTCTACTTTCAAACAAAAACAAAGTACACACCAAAAACTTGAAGCCATCAACTATGTAAGAGTTTATTCACAAACACATTCTTTATCAATTCTTTTTTTGGGGCAAGGCTATATGCTATATTTATTTATTATAGCATAAAAATATGGGCATGTGTGTTGGTGTGTGTTTTTTGTGTCTGTATGTGTATACCTCATCATCACTATCTGATCATAAGATGCGAGCAGAGAGTATGTTGTCACTTAAACAACCAGCTTTTAACTAATGGCATGAACATGCTAAACTTGCTATTCCTAAATAGCATCAAAGATCTAACTAACAGCTTAAACTCAAATTGAATATCCAAAACCACATTAAAATTTTGTGGAACTCATTCACTTAATTCTAGAAAATATAAAGTACCAAGCATCAAACTCTTTTAACAAATTTACTATTGTCTGAAGTCTATTTGCTTGCAAAAGAAAATATAAGGAAGCTTTTAGCTTGAACAAATAATATGCAAAATCATAATTAGCTGAGTTTAGTACCTATGGTTTAGCTTAGTTTTAGAATTCTTTCCATAGAATCCATATAATAACAAAATACGCAGAATTTAATTTCCACTTCCTCAATTTCCTAACAACCAAGCAGACCATATGACCATGACAAAAACAAAAGGTTTAAGTTAAAAAATGAATCAAATAATCAAAACCCAAATCACCCAGATTGGAAAACCCACAAAAACTAACAATTAAAACATGACAATAAGAATCATATAAAAGAACATAAACTAAATTTTAAAGCGAGAAGTACCCAAAAACAAACATTTCATACAAGTATTAATTACAGCCATAAGAACAAACAGCAGCAACATACAGTCAAGATAAAAGCAATTAATTTTCTTCTTACAGCTCAAAACACAAACGAATCAATCAAACAACTAGGGTTTTGGGCAATTGAATAAGTATCCACATACAAGGAGAAGAAAAGAGAGAAAGAGAATGAGAATAGTACCGAAGAAAGTGCCCGATTATCTGCCTCGAAATCCACAAACTTTTTCCCCCTGTCTTTAATAGAAAATCGCTCTTAGGGGGCAGGCAGATTAGAGTTTCTGGGTCTCAGGCTCTCTCCAGCGTCGGCTCAATGTGTCGTTTTTCGGTTCTCTATCTCTACGTGTGATAAAGGCTTGTTTGGTCCAATCTTTTCCAAAACAAACAAACAAAAAAAAAACCCTCCTTAAAACGACAAAATTTTTCTTCCTTCTAACTTTGAGTTTTTAACCGTTCAATTATGATCCTTGCGGACCCACTAGCATAATCCGGGATTCTTGACCGTCGGATGAGATTTTGACAGCTGTGATGGTGTGAGCAAAGAGTACCTTAGAAAAAACCTGACACTTGAACGAGATATTGGCAAAGCGGTTGCTTAACACGCATCTCGAGAATACTAAATAGACAGCTGCTCCATGTCATTGCCTTATCCACATTCTAGATCATTGAAATTGTTGACTTTGTTCCGAGGGTGCAAAGGCCTGTTTGGGTACGTGGGAAAGTAATCCTAGTAAATATTACTTGTTTTCAAATTGAAAATCATCTTTCAGTAGGTTTCACGTAGGCATTTAAGGGTGATTTTGTGGAAATTCTGGAGATGGGTTTTTCTTTTTTTTTTGCATTTGTTTGGAAAAGAAGTAAAAGTGAAGGGATATAAAGAATGAAGGCTTGGGGTTGCTGTCATCTCCCAAACTTGGAGGTGGGTTCTGGATTGCCGGCATACCATTTGATGGCTTTGATTCTGACGGATGCAAACACCCAAAGTGGTGGGTTTACAGCTTTTTGATGCTTTATTAACTGCTCTTATAACTAACCATATCTTCAATTATGTCATGCTATTCTGGAGATAGGATTGCTGTCTAATATAGAAAATTTTCTAGTAGTAAATGTTCAACAGAGTCGTAGGAACACCGATTTCCTGGTGAAATCCCCCATGGCCTCAAGCATATGTTTAACTAAACTGGGCAAAATCCTGCAAATCTGTAACTTTTTTATCAGCTTCAATCCCTAAAGGATGACAAGATATTTTGGTCATGCAAAAAGTGAAAAGTAAGATCTCTCTCAAAAATAAGTAAAGAGACTTGGATGGAATCGAATTCAAGAGTAGGGGAGTCCAAATCCATATCCCTCCAAAATCATAAGATCTCCATAACAATAAAGAAAGCAGAATCTAAAACTCTCACAGAACATCAAGAAATTTATGATCTATGACTGCAAAAATCCAAGAGATAGATGAAACATAAACACAGGGGAATCTTGTAATAAATATTAAAACATTGATAGCATAGATTAGGAGCGGTTGAGCGCCTTGGTTTCATATCATTAACTACTTTGTTTCATACATACAATGAAACATAGGTCGCATACAAGGAAGAGGGAGGGACACAGATGGGGGGAACAAGAAAAAGGAAATTTTCATTATACAAAACGAGAGAGTTTCATTTCTTCCCCTACTTCCGGCTGAACAAACATCTAAGTTTTCCCCTTTCTAACCTCTCAAGTAGCTTATTGGCACCAGGGATTTCCATCTCTGAAAGCTTCTTGAGATACCCAATTGCTCCATATGAGATCATAAGCTTCTTGCATTTCTTACTTGATGAGAGAGATGCGAGGGAGGAAACTACGTACTTTTTTGCAGTATTTTGGGGACTTGGATCAAGCAACTGCACCAGATTTGGCACACTTTTATCATCCTTTTTGACTTCTCTGCAATTCTGAGAGACAGTTACCAAGCTTGAAAGGGCTTGAGCAGCTACCTCTCTAACACTGTTTGATTTAGCCTCAAGCATCCTAATAAGAAGAGCGATGCACCCAGCTTCACCCACCAGTTTTTTCATTTCACTCGATCTGCAAACTCGACAGATGGCTGATGCAGCAGCTTGTTGTGCACCCACCGATCCGGATTTAAGCACATGAACTAATCGAGGGAGGAAACCAAGTGATATCAGAACTTCCATAGAAACTGAACCAACCAAATTCCTCAAGGCTCCAACTGCAGATTCTTGGGGCAAAGGACCATCAAGGTATACCAATAGACTTCGAATTCCACCTTCTGAGACAACAGACCTTCTCAGATTCTCATTGCTGGCTGTGAGATTCTGCAAGCACTCCGCAGCATATTCTTTGGAACCCAACAAAATTCCACAATCAAGGACATTGATCATGACCTTTATTATGCCTTCCTCGGCTAGTATTTGTCGAACCTCAGGAACAGCTGATATATTTTTTAATGTACTAGCAGCTGCAGCCTGTGAAACAGAGCCTCCAGTCCGACAGATTTCAATTAGTGGTCGAACCCCACCATGCCCAACAATTGCTCGGGCTGTTTCTGCTGTCATTGATAATCTCTGCAGCGAAATTGTTGCCTTCTCTTTACCAACTGTGCTGCCAGATTCAACAAGCCTTATGAGAGGTGGCAAAACACCTTCTGAAACAAGCCAGCTCTCACAACTCCCAGATTCTGCAAGTGAGCAGATTACAGTCACGGTCTTTTCCCGGATACGAGGAGAAGTTGCTGTTAACAACTCGACTAAAGCAGCAATGTTACTCCGTCCCATAACAGACAATACACTCTTCTCATCCTCCTTCATTTCCTCAACGAGGCTGTCAAGAGCTTTGTGTTTTGCTTCCAAGTGCCCAATCTGAAGACGTGCAAGCAATTCCTTTAGATGGCCATGTGTTGCAGTCTCTGATTCTGATGAAGAGTCAAGAAAAGATATAGGCAAAGTAGCTTCACCAAGTACACCACTCTTGATCAGAAGTCCACAATCCCGTAAATTCAGATCCAATTTCCCCGATAATGCATCAAGATCACTCTGCATCTTAAGCTTCCCCTCATACTTCTCCTTTAGACATAAATCTGCCAATTCAATTGCTTCCTTCAATGTTTTTGACACAGCCTGCAATTGCTCCATACAAAGAGCATTTTTGGAAAAGAAAGGATGGCTCGACAAGTCTGATAAGCGTGAAGGGATCTGCTCCAATTTGGAAATTATCATCTTCCACCTACCAGGAAACCCCTTCACCTCCCTTGCCTTATCAAGTGCCATGGGAACAAGCTCTTGTGCATGCGATAACCATTCCTCAGCCGACCTACTATCAGCCAAAACCCCATTTCGAGTACCTTCTCCCATGATTCAGATATGAATTTTCATCAAAATGATCATTAGAGCTGTATCAAGTGAAATTAATAGAAACCCAAAACTTTAGCAATGAGCCAGACGAGAAAAAAGGATAATTAATACTGAAATGATATTTTGATAGAAAATAGAAAAGCAGTGGAGCAGTTGCAATCATCAAACATTTAAATTATAAAAAAAAAAAAAAAAGTAATACAATTAAACAAAACAAAACAAAAGTAAAAAAACAAACAGTCCAGCACCAAAGAGTTTCGAGAATCTTGTGTAATAATCACACAAAGCTTGTTTACTGAAAACAAGACCCGACCAACAAAATTTAAGTACCTAAAGATGCCCACACGAGTCTTTTCCTTTGCTTTATCATGTGATCATTAAATGCCAACTAAAAATTTATGATCTTTAAAAAAACATGTAATCATATGAAAATGAAAGAAGTTACTTTTTAACTACTAAAAATTGCAGTCTAATCAAGAAGCCGTCAATGAATTTTTCTTGAAAGTACCAGAATACCCTTTTGCAAACCAACTGAAATATCACTCTGCTCTGTGAAGGACTATAATTTGAGGGTATATTGGTAAGGGGGTGGAAAAATAAAAATAAGTTCAAAACTAACTTTAACTTTTAAACATGAAAATCCTTGTATCATATTTTGGTAGAGATCTTTGATATCTTGACTTGATCTAAAGCCAAAGGTCAAGAATTTTCCTAGCAATGAAAGCAAAAATTGGATTCTTAGCTGCATTACCAATTATAACCCCATAAATATTGTTAGCTGGTAATGGTATAAGCCAGAGAAGAGACTTCCCTTTGAAGAGAAGATAGGTCATAGGAGTCACTATCCAAAGCTGTGTATTTCGAGTGTATTTAAATTCAACAAGGTGGAGCAACCCCACTAACAACACATATTTAAGAAAATTCAAAGCAATAAATTCCAAAAGAAATACCTCAAATTACTTTGACTTTCCTTGAAATTCACAGCACTCTACCATTTACAGCCACCAAATAGTCCACACTATCTTCTGTGTGAGGCTAAGGGCACAAGAAAAGAACAGTAAGAAAACATTCAAGTCCAATTAAAACGATTAATTTCAGAGATATAAGAACCAAGATGAAAGAAAGCAAACAAGAGAGAAAGATGGATAGTTGAGTCAGAAAAAGAGAAAAGAACAAAAATAAAAAACATTTTTTTTCCCTTTTATGAAGGTA
Organism: Fremontodendron californicum; assembly: GCA_030761205.1. NCBI lineage: Eukaryota > Viridiplantae > Streptophyta > Magnoliopsida > Malvales > Malvaceae > Fremontodendron > Fremontodendron californicum. The sequence goes on along the minus strand of JAULJL010000015.1, from coordinate 1,727,587 downwards.
GGGATCAAAGAAAGCAAGCAAAGACATTTGAAGGACCATTGGACCAACCTTTACGACAGAGGAACTCCAAAACTTGTCCCTTTTTCTCCAGCAAGCAACCCATTGTAGCTTAATCCTCAAACTTCTCTTTCTCTTAATTCCAACCCAGAAAATGCTTCTAAGAATCAGCAACACACCATAGCTTTCACAAAAAAAAAACTCTTTCCTTTACTCTAAATTGGAACGAGTGATACTTCCAAAATCAGCAATCAGATTTCTTTCTAAGAATCAGAAATACCCAGAGCCAGAACCCATTTTTTGTTTCCTAATGAAGGATCTTAAACTATAAAGACAAACCCCAAAAAAAGTACCCCAGTTTTTTAAAAACTATTCGAGGTTTAACAACGATCACAATCAGATTCAAAAATCAAACCTTCTTCAAATCTCTCTCTCTCTCTTTTTCTCTTTATAATAACAGATAATAGTAGGCGCTGTGTCAGGATCTTTCAGATTCTGGTTCTTCTCTCTGTACAAAAAACCGCAAGCATTTCCCTTTCTTTTAACTCTTGCCAGTTGCCAGTGGGGTTTCTATTAAATGTCGAGCAACTATGAGGATTGTACGGTTGTGATTCCGGTTCAGAACAGATTTGACCGTTGAAATTTTGGATATGGTTTTCCTTTTTCGAAATTTTTTACCTAGGATGCTTAAAAGTGAAATGGTGGTAGACATAAAACAAAACTTACACTACACCGTCAAATCAACAACACAAAACCTTTTTTTGTGACTGCTACGGTAAGAATTTTTATCGTGGAAAACTAAGTGAGAATCGCTAAAATAATGAGTCAAAATTAATTTTTAAGAGAATTACAAAATATTATTAGTTATTATCATAACAAAAAATTTATTAAAATAGAATAAAATATTAAAAATTAATTAAATAAAATATTATCATTACATTTATTTATTTATGGATCAAGCTAGACTCAATTTATAATATTATTTTAGTAAAAAATACTTTTTTTATTTTAACAAACTTAACACATATAGGTATAATAATCCGCGTATTCGTATCTTATTCATGTTATTTTTCGTGTCATAATCGTGTTTATGCTATTATATGTTTATATATTTTTGACATGTTAATAATTCTGTTATATAGATTTTCAAATGTTCGTGTAATTTTTTTTGTGTCATGTCATATTTTACATCATATTTTAGTTATTTTTCTCGTGTCGTATTCAATATTGTCAATATGTTGATTTTAGTAGATAATTTTTTTAAATTTTAACCCATTTTATTTTAATGGTAAAACTATAAAAAATTATATATTTTTAGTCAAGCAAAGTTCATGTCAAACCTAGGCATGGTATCAATACTTTACATGTATACTCAAACTTGAGCTGATCAAAAATTCAGATTCAAAATTTTGTCCAGCCAATCAAATATTACTAAATGTTACAATCTAGACCTATTCACGAGCTATGCTATTCGCCCAAGCCCGAAAACTCGTCGAATATTTGAGTGGGTTTCGACAAAAATATTAAACTCATAAAATGGACTTGGACAAAAAAATAAAGCCCATTTAAAAAAAGGGTTAGACTTTGACTCCAACATTCAAGGTCCGAACTCGGCCAGGTCCGACCCAATTTTCAATTATATAAAATATATTATATAATTTATATTATATAAAGAATAAATATATTTATAATATTATAGTGTAAACATAAAAAAATATGATTTATAGAAAAAATATATTTAAAAATATTAATATTCAACTAGTTTATATTTTAAATAATATTTTTGCAGTATTAAAAATATTTAATATTAATATACATATATTTTTTAATATTTTAAATGGTATTATTATTAAAAAATTAATATTATTATAAATATTATATTAATATTTGAATACTAAATCTCATTATTAATAATAGATATACTTTTTAAGATGTTTTTAATGTTATTTAAATCATTTTTAAAATACCAATTTAATTTTCTCGTAATAATTTTTTTTTTTGTTAGAATACATAATTAGTAAATAAATTTTAATTATTAACCCTTTTTTATAATTTTTTTATATTTTTACTTGATGTAAAATAAATGTGTAATTGTAATTAAAAAAATTCTCATTATTCTATTGTAAAAATTCTCATGATAGTGGACACCCTTTTTTTGGTCAATAAAAATAATATGAAGAAAAAAACAAAAAATAGAACGAAATGAGAGCAGCCTTTCGAGTTGAGACGTGAGAAGTAAAACGAGGCTATCAAGAGACGTGGGGATAAATATTAGCGTCGGCGTGGCCAGGATTTGACGCCTGTGGTTTGTCGGCTATACTCAAATATATTTACCTTTTGGTTTTCTCTTTGCAATTCTTTTTTTTTTTCCCCCAATTGTGCGTAGACCCACTTCTGCTTTTGGCTTTTTTGTACACCAACCGTGAGAAAAAACTGTGTAGTTCCATTCCCATTGAAATTTGCTCTTTGGTTTTACATTCAGGACACAGCTTTGCTTTGATGCTTTACCAAGAGTCAAAAGATGTTCAAATATTGTCATTAAATTGACAAAGACTGTAAGGAAGTAGGGGCCCGCCTGGTTAAGTAAACATTGAGCTTTCTGTTATCAAAATATTTTCTCTTGTAATATTAATAGAGAAAGAAAACAGAATAACTTATATTGGAGGGACCTCAATTTTTACAGTCTTTTTAAATTGAAAGCATACCGATTGATTATATCATGAACCGACCAAATCTCATGAATCAGTCTAGAAACCTATGCATTGAGGCCTATGTGCTTTGAATCAAGCTATAAAACCAAGCTCCAATAATTTTCAAATTTTTTTTTTTTAAAAGAGAGATCCTGACTTAAAAAAAAAATGAAAATGGACAGATTATTGTTTCTTTCAGTTTCTTTTATGAGCACAAGTCCCACATTTCAGAAAGAAAAACTAAGAGTTATTACATAGAGTTTTGCTAATTAGTGTCTTTAGCCACTCTTTAAAATTAGTTAATATACTATTTATATTAAAAATATTTTATTAAATACAAAAGCTGATAACTTTATTCATCATTTTTAATGCATTGAATGGAGATATTACTATACATAATAACTTTAAAAAATATCTTTAAAACACTTGTTAGCAAAATCCTATTACATATTCCAGAGCATGTTTAATTTTCAAAAGACTGACAAAAGATCACAAGTCTGACTTTCAATTTCAAGTCAATTTGAAGGAACCTAGGCACATTCAAAAGTTCAAATTCTGTTTGCAAGATGCCCATTGGCTATGCCTATAACAAAAGATGTTGAGCAAAATCCAATCAATCGTTTGGAAAACCGCAAAAGAAGTGGGTGCTCCACAACTCCATGAAGGCAGCCTTTTTCTTTTCTATTTATTAAACAATAATATGCTATAATAATTCCTTTTTTTTTGGATAGTAACTAATAATAATATAATCATCATCTTCCAACTTCAAATTTGCAATTTCGTAAAGGCCCACATTGAACTTCGGCTGGCTAAATTAGGATTTAACGATAACATTAAAAGCCCAACTTTGCTGTCGCCTACCATTTGGTTTGGGAAACAACAAACTCGAAAACCATTGTTTTGGGGAAAGCTGAGGAAGCTCTACTCTACGGTATAACCCGAGGCTGCGTGAGGTATAAAGAAAAGCTACCCTACAACTTTTAATATAAGTTAATGTCTGCTCAATACGAGTATCTTATTAATTGACAACTTTTAATATAAAGAAAAGTTGCTTGCTCTAATCTACGAGTATCTTATTCCATAATGGAGCAATAATTATATTTATTATATATGAAACCTGTCATGGGAAAGTTAAGACACGATGCATCTTCCAAGAGTGTCATTGAAGATTAAAATATAGTATGTTTTGCTTTCAAATTAATTGACCACTTTTATAGAAAATGAAATCGTTTTAGGGTTCCATCTTAGTAATATTGATCTCTTCATCCTTAATTCCACCTCATACAAATTAAGAATTATCTACCTAGATAACTACAAACCATATACGAGATACAGTCCCATTAAGAAACTTAATCATTGACATTTGACAACCTTATTTTTTAAGTTAGCCAGCCGTTTTTTAGGTAGGGGATTAACCATGATTAAGATTGACAGAGGCATGTATGTTTTGAAACAACCTTCACGCCAAAGCCCCCAAGTGGCAGAGCGAACACAACGCTCTGTTAATTTGTCCTTTATGTTGTTTGGTTAATGTTCATCCTCTGCTTCAAAAAGTTTCTTCTTTGCTAGCCTAGTGTAGCCCAGAGCCAGAGATTTATACCATTGTACAAAATTTACTACTACTGCCCTAAGAACTTGGATAATTATTACAGGAGTGCAGTTGTTAATCTGTAAAGTCTGGCATTCGTGCTAAGTATTTTCATCCTGCAACTAGCTAGCTAAGTGATGATTCATTATTATGAATGTTATTGAGCCCACACCAATACAGGACCACTCAACTCAGCTGCTTCCACTCTTGGTACCAACACCAAGCAATCAAAACAAGAGAAAATTTGTTGGACTCTATAAGATGACTTAAGTCCATAGAGATAAGCCCACACAATGGGACCTTTATGTGTAAGACATCTGGAGACGAGTTTACAGTTGTCCAGTAGTTTTAGATTTAGAAGATACTTAACTTACACCTGTCGAATTCCTAAATAACCAGCACAACTCATCAACAGATATAAATAGATGAAATAAAGGTTGATTTATTAGATCAGACTAATAAAGTAATTAACGAGTTGTATTCACTGATTGCAGTTAGCTAGATCATTATTCATTAATGCATCAAATTAGAAAAATATTATTTCACTTTCATCAAACAGTGCTTTTTAAGAGGAGATGAGAATGAGAAAGAAACGACTCTCTCAACCTTCTTATGATCATATTATTTATATTTTCATAGCATTGAGCTTAAATCAAAGTCACATGACTAGACTGAACTTTCCTATGTACCAGTAAATGGGCATTAGCCAAAAAGCATATATATCCTAAGTTACTTCACATCCAGCAAAAATTTTTTGTTTGTTCTTGCAAACAAAGCCCTATATTCAACTTTTACCATACTCTGTAAAAACATGATAGAGAAGTTTCATTGCAAACTGGATTTATTCCAAGAGATCATCATTACCCTAATGATTGGTTTTTGCCTTTGGACTAGCTAGACAGGTAAAGTGCCATTTGACAACAGGTTTCTCTTGGCTTAGCCTGTTTTGGTCTAATTAAACCGGTCTCTTTGACCAGATATTGTCTATACAATGCAAGGGTTAAATTAACTTACCTTCTATATCACTCAAAACAGCAACAAACTTTAATTACAGGTAAGCTTCTAATGTTTTTTTCAGAAAGCTTAATTGATATTCTTACTATAAAGTATATCACATGCTATATATGTAATTAAGATTAACCAAGTACTGCTTCAATATGCCCTTAATTGTCTCTATTGTACATTGAACCACTAAAAGTTGGAGGAACCACCACAGAAGAAGAAACCTTGAACCTCTTACTCCTTGGACTAATCTCTGGGCTATCCATCCATCCCATCATTTGATCTGCAAATCCTTGGTCACTAAAACTCACTTCCCCAATATCTGACCCATCTGAATCGAACCCATGTTGCCGAAACCCAATCCATTCATTGCTACAATCTGAAACGCTGGAGCTGTCCCAATTAGAGGATGGGGGCGGCTCATCTACCACATGGGGCACAATGATGCTTGGTTGCACCACTTTTTCAATATTCTTCATATCAACTGGGTTCTGGTATTGGTAGTTTCTAAAGTGGAATATATTGGCAAAAGTAAAGTGGTCACTTACTCTACTTTTTGTCGACTTGTTTTCGATTGTCCTAGCCATGATACTTTGTAGGTTCTTGCTCAATTTAGCCTTCAATGAAGAGAAGCTAAGTCCATGCCTCCCATCAGATTGGGACACAAACGTCGACCCTTCATTAGAAGGAGAAGAACCTGACTGGGTGGAACTATGATTAATAACCGATGCAAAATTGGTTCTAGCATTTTCCCCACGTAGAGCAAGAGCTGCTTCATCATAAGCTCTAGCAGCTTCTTCAGGAGTATCATAAGTCCCTAACCACAGTCTAACACGTTGAGATGAGTCCTTGATTTCTGCCACCCATCTTCCCGAGGGTCTTTGCCTGACTCCAACAAACCTTCGAACCATTGGTTTGGTTGGTTGAGGCATGGTGTTGTCGGTGTTGGTGATGACAGTGGTGGTCTTGGCGGTTTGAGATCCTGCCATTAAAACCAAAAGTTGCAAGAAAAAAAAAATTATACTACAACTAATTATTTAGCTTAGAAATTAGCCTTGTTTGATTTAGTGAAGACTAATTAATTAATTGCATGTGGCTTGGGTTGTACTAACCTACCAATATATATATATGAGCTGCCTCCAAACTCCAAAGTAGTGATATCAGCATCAAGTATATACTCATTCTAGATTTGAAAATCTGTGTATTCATATCATATTTGTGTTATTTTTTACATTTTAATCGTGTTTAAAATGTTATATACTTATATCAAATTTGACTAGTTAATAATTTGTATTTTATATATAGAATTTAACACATTCGTGTATTTATATTATATTTATGTTATTTTTCATATAAAAACATGTAATTATATCATATTCAGAATTATAGGATCGAGCCATCTCTATTATTAGCTTGTTCTTTTCCTATTCCATTTTTTTTAACTGCTAATTAACATAAACGAATTACAAGTTTTGACGTTTTATTAATAAAAAAAAATCATTAAGTGAGAAATGTAAATATATTTATAATTTATGGAATCATATAATTAAATTAATATAAGCCGTGAATTAGAGGTGAAGTTGAAGGGGTTGATGATAGATAATTACAGAGGGAAGGTGACAAGAACAGAGGCGGTCAGATTTTGGAAGCTTGTAAATGAAATTTAATTAAATTAATAATAATAGTGAGGTGGCCAGGTTACCGTTGGGATTTAGCAGTTGTTGATAGAATAGAATGATTTGTGGGGCTGGCTGACTGGCTCCCCTATCTCGGTGCCGTGTCCTTTGTGTTGGTTGTATTTTTCTATTTCCTATTTCCTAATCTACTTATAATCAAAATTAATAATTTTAAATACGATACGAATATGATATAAAAAATAATTAAAATATAGCATAAAATATGATGTGATATGATATGATATAAAAAATATACGAATATCATACGAATACATGAATGTAATAAAATTTATATAACATGAACTATTAACTTGTCAAAATATATAATCTATGAACCAAAATTATTATAAATACACAAATTATCAGAATTATCCATCCCACGGCTTAATTACAGACCTTTGCGTTTGCTTAAGCATTAATTTATAATAGATTTTGCTAACGAGTGCCGTAAGGGCACTCTTTAAGGTTACTAAATATAATAATATTTTCAATCAATGCATTGAAAATGATGAATAAAATTGTTAACTTTTATATTTAATGCAATATTATTATTATAAATAATATATTAACTAATTTTAAAAAATATCCTAAAAACATTCATTAACAAAAAATCCATTTATAATTAATTCAATAATCTTCCTCCTCTTACTGCCAACCATGGCTGATGGCCCTTGCCCTTGGATTTTGCACATCAAACACATGTGGAATGACACGTGGCATGTTTCACGTGTGCTTCTCTTCGGCCAATGGGATTTGACATTTGAGGGTTAATTTGCAAACTTTGCTAAGAGATGGATGTTGGCAATTATTATAGTTCAAAAACCCATTCCCCTACTTGATGTTTAATTACCATATTTTGCGTAATTATTTTAGTTTATAATCCATGGAATCCGAGGTTAAAAATGTTTTATTAAGGCATTGTTAGTATTAAATTACAATTAGAAAACATGTTCCTCTTTCATGTCATCATATATAATCTTTGCCTGATATTCAACCTCGGTTAGCAAAATTAAATGTTGAATACCTCTCCATGAAATCAAAACACGACCTCGTCCCATGTTAATTAAAAAGGGAGAAACAGAGTCAAAGCAATCTTCTTCTAATTATACTACTGCCAAGCAGCTTATTGGCCGACCCAATGTCTTCCTTTAACTCATTAATTATTTCTTAATTAATGTGTAATCATTAGACGAAGAGCTCAAACACAAAAGCCACTTGGGCCTGGTAGGTTTGTAATGGTCAAACCCACCTGCCCCCCATATCCATCTATCCTGGTAAGTTTCTTTTTCTAAATATCATCTTAATCAATCTTATTAAACACAAGAAAATTCGATTCAACTTCAACTTCAACTTCAAGCTAGCCCAGTCTACACTGATATCACAATTTTTTTTTTTTTTTACTTTAGTTGTGTCACTAAGTCCAGCTGAAAAGGTAAAAACTAAAGAACAGTTTCCATCTTTGCTGTGAGATTTTGAAGAATGGTTTTGGAAACATTTGTTTTCAGCTTATCCTTCTCAATCCTATGGGAATTTGTGGTGACTTCAATTGCAATAGCAAGGTTTTTCAAGTTTATGAATAAGTTATGCATGTAAAATTTAAAGATTATGCTGTTTTAAAGCGCAGACAGTAAGGGTCAAGAATAAAACGAACATTATCCTTTCAAATTTTGTAAAAAAAAAATGAGGATCCTGTTTTTACAAGAAATGAGAATTACCTCAATCAGTGCAACCCACCCCACAATCAAATTGAAGGAATGGGAATTTGTGTACAGAATTCCAGGTTACTATGCACTTGATGACCCCTTTTGTTGCTTGGGAGAAGCTAGCTAATTATGCATGTCTTCTCTTTTGACAGGACAGACCATTCTCTTTGCTTAATCAATCCCACGTTTGTGGTTGTCCTGTATTCAGATTTATGAATTTCTAGTAGCAGAATCAAGATGCACTTACGATTGAGAATGGTCAGTTGAAGTCTCAGGACTATCCATAGATTGAGTCATCCTGATCCTGAATGTTGCTGCTGCTCTCATATGTTTTGCTTCACAAGAGTCCTGCAATGGTAAACGGCAGACTGGACATGTGGATTGTTTTCTTAGCCATACGTCGATGCAAGAAAGGTGAAAGTTGTGGCCGCATTTGGGCATGATTCGTAGTACTTCTTTCTCTTGGTACTCACCCAAACATATCGAGCATCTGTGCAACACGAAAATCAGTTAACCTTATTGTCATCTATCTTCAATTCTAAATTTGTAATGCAAAAAAAATCCTATCCCCGACCTAAATATTTAAGGGAAAAATAGGAGTTTTGGCCATCATTGACAAATGGAATGAAGATTTCACTGATACAAGATAAATGGATGGCTTAACTTACTGTGCATCTTCTATAGAACTGAATGCCTCACGGTTGAACCTCAAGGTGGGTATTGCAGCAACTACAACTGGTTCAAGGCCTCTAATCTGTTGCTCTGGCTGCCAACAAACAAGAAAATGGTAAAAACCCAAAGCTCGAAACTGAAACATCTCTCTGATAACTTGTAGTAGGTGGGCAGGAAGAGACATTTGGCTGCAAGGAGTGTGAATATGACAAGGAATATCAAATCTAATTCAAGTGCATTTCTGGTTCACAAAATTGAAAATCTTAGCACTAATTCAGGTGAATATTTCTTTTCTGCATGAATTCCAGGGGAGCCAAAGGAAGAGAGGAAATTAATGAACAGGAAAGTTATTTTTTATCAGACAAGAAAATGCAGTTCAGAGAATCAAATGTACCTGTTCAAGATCAATCCTGGACTCAGTCTGAAACATTTGTCTCGACTGGGCCCCTCGAATCCTCCCACAGATTATTCTTATACAAACAAACACAATAAAAGTGGCACTCATTACAAAACCGATGACACTTGTGATTAAATTCATGCCTGAACTGAACATCTTTAACTGCCCGTTTCTTGAACCAACTCAAAAACCAACCGATAGCGGCAATTCCAAGACCAAAATAAGATGTAAAAACGAAGGAAACCAGAACAACTCCCCCAAATTCCTATAGCTATAACAAGATAACAGAGAAAAGGGATTGCATGCAAACAGACTACTAAGACCTAAACGAAAAATAGGGAGGCCGAGAGAGGGAGAAATGAATACAAATAAAGAAAAACTAACAAAACCCAGATCAGAATTTTCCAAGAAACGGCATGTTTCAAGGCAAAAATGGGAAAAAGGCCAGTTTCTAATCACAAAATAAACCTACCAGTCTACCACATGGAATTATATCGCTTTGGATGGAATCAAGAGTTAATATTAAGGGCCATGAATGGATGGTGGGGATGAGACTTGAGAGACGAGAGTTGTGGAAGGAAGAAGACAGTTCGTTTCCTTGTTCTTACATCTTTGGAATTGCATTCACGGGGTCCATTTTGTAACAGTGGACCCTCCAAGTTAAGGATTTTAGTTTATCAGATGGTTGGCATAGTAGCTGTAAGTCAGTTTTGGCGGCAAAGTTCCAAGAGAATCAATGGCAAAAAAAGTGGATACACACACCTTTGTTAGATTCCTTTGTAAGGTGATATGTTTCAATGTTTCAATTTCAAGGTAGAGAATCTCATGGTCTGTTGCTTTGCTTTTCATCTCTGTTACGTACCATGTCTGTTACATTTTCTATATGTGAAGGTTGCTTTGCTTGCTAATGATGTTTTTTTTTTTTTTTTGTTAGGTACAAAGAAGGTCGCAATTTGAAGATAAAAAAAAATGAGATATTGGAATTCAAATATCAAATCTGTTGAATGTTTTCTTTTAAAAATGATAGTATGAATCAACTGAATTAAGAAACGTACAAAGAAAATCTGATTAGAAGATGCTTACCTTTGCTCAACACGCGCATTTTCTTCAATTCATGAACTCCACCAGACGTCACAGTTTGCAATTGTTTTCTCTATTTGCTTTAATCAAGTCTTAATCATTCAAGAAAAATGATGATTAACATGCACCCAGCGTAATGCACGAACATACCTGGCATATATTTTTTCCTCTGAACTTCTTCCTTGAATCAAGTCTTTGGTAGTATGATTAATAATTGACTTTCCCTTACACCAAAATTTTCTATATTTCTGTGATTGATTTGAATTTTGGTCCTATAATTGGTTGTTTAAGTAGTGGACCTTGTGTTTCTCAACATCATTATCATCAAGGAGTTCTTTTTCGACATAATATGTCTTGAATTTCTATACTCCTCATTGACCTAACAATCTTCCAGTTTCAATCCTATAAGATGATTCCCTTTGCTTGAGTGGGTATCAACTCAATCCTAGCTCAACCAGAGTCGTTGCTTTTTGGTGGAATGAGGAATTTTTATCCTCTGGGTGGAGGGGTAATGGTTTTCAAACGGGGATCTAGCACCTTGGAAGCTATAAAAGTTGTCCAAAGTTGAGGCCCATATTTCCATGGCCGAAATAGCAACTGCGTTTTTATAGCAGAAATGCAAGAGAGAGAGAGAGAGAGAAAGCTAATCACTATAAAAAGTGCAGTTTTGCCAAATTGTGAGCTAACCTCAGTATTAGAACATGACCTAGGAGTCTAGCTATCTAGGGCATTACTATAAAGGCAATTATTCAAGATGGGTAAAAAAAAAAAAAACTAAGCAGCTTAGATTCCAACTAAATTATCAAAATTCATGGCATAAGCATATTGATCTATTATGAACTAGTAACATGCCTAAAATCAACCCCTTACACCTCCAATCTCCATCAATCTCAGTTCACCGATCGAGGTCCTGTGATCGGACCTGTCTATATAGTTATTCACTTGTGGCAGCGTGCACCATCATACAGAGATGCGCACGGAGGAAACCAGCACCACTCTTATAGAATATTCATCTTACAAAGGCCGTCAAATAAATGAATAATAATATTCTTTCTCACACAGTTTCTAGTTTCTACATACAGATGTGTACAAGCACTTTCAGTCTCGATGTCTCTATACATTCAGCATCCTCAGATAGTCATCTATTATTGACATAGCAGATGAGCGGTAACCAGAGCCGAAGAGATTGTAGTGATTTAAGTAATGATACAACAGATAAAGATCTCTCCTCTTTTCAAAGCCTGGTTGTTTGGGCATCACCTGGTAAATGAAAGCGGCAGGAGAAAGTGAAAAATGGAGCTCAAGCTTGTAGTGATGGTGTTTTCTGTAACACTTAAATCAACATAATGTTGTTTCTGGTTAATTTCTAACTCCAACACAATCAAGACTTATAAAGGGTAGTCAATCATTAAGGTCTAAGCTTCAGCAGTTTCATGGGCTGGAATCGCATCGAGTAGAGGTCTGCAGGTGGTAGCTGCTACAAACTATGTTACTTGGACTCGGGGGTGAGTGTCAGATACGGGTATTTGTTCGACACGAATATGCTCAATTTTTTCTAAATTTTTTCATATATTTGGAGGATCATGCCCCCATACCCTTGTCCGAATATGTGTCGGACATGGGTATCAAACACGGGTACTTCAAGGAAAATGAAGAGTCAGAGTAACATAGGCTACAAAACCTTTCAATTTTTTGAAATCAAGTGCTAGTGGCCACAAAAGATATTAACATGTCTTTCAATGCAAAGAGCATTTATACAGGAATTTGATCATTTTTTAAGTCTCTTAACAAAATACTTGCAAATAGAAAGACTATGTAACAGTAATGCTTTAAACAACAAAAACATATAAAGCTTTTTGAAAATAACAGTACCTCAAAGTAAGAGCTGTAGAAAGATCCTCCAAAGCCAGCACACCACGACATTCCGAATTCAGCCTCATTGTGTCCATCTGTAGGGGGGCACAAAGATATAGTGAATTAGTTCTTTGAGCAGCCATTTCCTCATGAATTCATGCTACCACTGATACAATAGATAACTCAACTCCACAGTATCTTGACCTTAAATTCTTTCAGATTCAAGCACAATGACACCAAAAGGTATATTAATTCCTACAGGAGCTCTAGGCTGCTGGGATGCAAAATTAAACCAATTCAACTTTGAATAGATAAAAAAAGAAAAATTAATCTACCAATACGGTGATTTATCAACAGAAATAGTGACTTACAGTAACAAGCAGGATCAAGTATAACAGGCTCGCCATTCTTGTCAGAACTGATATTCCCACTCCATAAGTCTCCATGTAACAAGCATGGCTCTATAACAATGTTTTCAAAAAGAGGCGCCATGTTCTTTATCAGCCTTTGTCCTGTAAATAAGATTTCCATTGCGCTTTAACATGCTAATGTTAAAAGCCAATATCTATCTCATTTGATTTAGAATTCCTAAAAGATAACATTTCCCGTAAGTGTTTGAGAAAAAAAAAAGGGTTACACTTTCACATTCAAATGTTTTGGAATCATCTCGTATACAGAACTTGTAGAAAAAGGAAGGTAGTTATCAATAATATATTAAGTCGCACTAGTTTAAACGCTACTACCAACATGCACAAACAACCAGAAACCAGGAGATATTCTTGCATAAATCATGCAAATACTCTGCAATCATCAATTAAGATGCATGTAAGTTACACATCATTGATAAATGTAGCCATAGATATAAATATTCTAAACACCATTTTTTTCCAGTGTAGATAAACTTAATTCATCATCTGTATTAGAGTATATATGGCAAGTCATGATGTAGACAGAAAGTACATAAGAAAAGTAGACAACAGTATATGGAACAAGAAAAACCTTTTTGGTAAATGGTTGAATCACCATACTGGTCCTGTGCCAACTTCAGCTGGTAACCTAATCTATGCTCTCCATAAAACTGAGTCCAATCAGAGCACCAAGTATTTATCTGCGGAGTACTACAAAGGCAGCACATATTCACTTGTTAAAACTTAAAAAGAAGTTCTGAAGCATACAGACTATCTTGTATTCCTCAATACCATCAACACTAAAATGATAAACATGGGCAAAATTATTTTAAATGGCATTAGAAGAATGACCCTATGTTGCTTCGACTCTTCCTTTTTCTTAAAGTACCCGTATATGATGCATATCCAGACATGGGTATGGGAATATGACCCTCCAAATACATGGGAAAACTTGGAAAAAATTGAACATACCCGTGTCTGACACATACCAGTATCTGACATTCACACCAGAGTCCAAGTAACATAGGAATGACCATTATGATTGAGAATGATAATGGCCTTTTAAAAATTGTACCTGCCAATAGTATTATCAACTGGAAAACCAAAGCCTTTTTCTGATTTCCCAGCTTTATGCATTTCAGCTAGCTTCTTTCCTAACACAGACTAACAGATAATAAACAGTTAGGAGATCAGAGACAAATTACTATTACTGTTACCACTATCTACAAAAAAAAAAAAAGAATTGAACTGGCTCACTTGATTGCTTCGAGATGCACCAAATTCAATAAACTCCATAATGATGTATGATCCACTGTTTCGTAAGGGTCCAATCTACAATGTTTAACAAAGCACAATTACAGTTTTTCCATGTAGAAGACTAGCATTATAGAACTTTAAGAAACAGAATGTTCAGCATCAGAGTAAATTTAGACTCTTACCTTAAAGGGCTTAGGCACACGAATTGTTCCAGTTTCATACATGGCATCTAAACCAATAGCTTCTGCCTCAAACATTGATGGACCAATACTCCTGACTCATTTTTTGCAACAACATGAAAATTTTCATTCCTTTGACAAACAAGAATTCATTCAGCAAAATAAACTACAAAAATGCTATAACTCAGCTGAATTATAAATGCCTAATACATCAAAAGTTTTGAACTTTGCACACCACACCTGTTTGTTTTAACAAAGAAAGAACCAGCATCAGTGTCATAGCACTTTGCAAGGTTGATGCAACCGCCACCTATGGGACGAATCCTTGTAATATGGGTTGCCTTTCCTTCCGTGAGAATCCATTCTTGGACAGGATCATCACTCAACGCTGCCACTGTAGGATAACCATAAATTAAGCATTATATCAACTATTTTCAAATTAAGTTCTTTCAAGAACAATTTCATTGCACACAGGCAAAACCCAGAAGTAAAGTTCATAACTTCCACAAACCAAAATTTCGATATTTTTCTAGACCCCTTTCATTAGTTCCACTAAAGTTCAAAACTACCAACGCTGTGAACAAATTTTCACTTTCATCCATGACAAGTTGGACTTTTGCACTACTGCTACATGTCTGATAAAGATTATTACATTTGAGTCTAAACAGAACTTTTAGCATGGCAGAGGAGGAAAAACACTTTAAAGCAACTTCTAGCAGAAAACAGACATGAAAATCTTTCACAATAACATCAAAAAAATGGTGGGTAATGGGGATACTGTAATTTGAAACCGAAGAACAGAAATGAACTCGATGAAGCATTCAATCAATACTGGGGTGTTTCCTCAAACCCCATGACTTGGTCCTGAAAGATCTAAATTCAGCAATAAACAAACAAGTCGGAAAAAAAAAAGGCTGTGTTGTTGTAATGTTGCTTACGGGCAAATGGTCTGCGTTTGGTGAAGCCAATTCGAGGAAGACAAGGCATAGACGGAAAAGAAACGCCGAGAGAAATAAGTCCCGCGTAAGCTACCATTATCTGAAGACTACAATCTCTCTCTATTTTTCTCCTTTATTCTCACTCAGACAACTAGACTGGCACTAAAGTGTCAAGTTGTTATTGGCTCTGTGTAAAAGAGTTTTGATCTGTTTGGTTTAGAGGTTAACCCTAATCCTTTAAACTGATAGTTGTATGATAGCCATACAAATTTGTCCTTATTATAACAGGAAATTGAAGATCTTATCTTTTTTTTTCCTTTTTTTTCTCTTGCATGAAAATTATTTCATTTTTTATATTCTCAAAATTAAAATGACTATAAAAGGGTATACTTCTTGTTCTTTAAAATCCAAATAAAAATCTTTCAATTTCCACTTATTTTCTCTCCTGCCCTAACCTAGAATAGTTCTCACACAAACATAGATAAATATCATATTGAGATATATCCCCCTTTTTTTTATTATAATATAACCTTTTTTTTTTAATTTCGAAATATTTGTGAAATTATTTATCAAAATCTACATTTTTTTAAAACTCGTTGAAAAATCACCATAGCTAATAGCATTTCCCTTGATATATTTAATTTTTTTTTGTAAAAACATAAAGAGAAATCGTCACGAGCAATGGCGATTTTCCTTGGTCATAATATTTTTTTTTGTGGTATTTTAGGTTGGAAAATCGCCATCCACAATAGCGATTTCCAAACCTTTATTTATTTTTTTAATTTTATTAAATAATAAATTTTATATTATTTTTAATTTTAAAAATAAAAATAAAAATTTAAAAAATAACAACAATTTACCAAAATTTAAAAAATTATATTAGTAATTAGACCTGCTCATGGGCCGGCCCGCGACTAGAAATTTTTTCCCTTGTCCAAATCCATTTCGAGTCGAGCCGACCCGAAAGCCCGTTTCACTATTAAAAAAATATTAAAAAATATTTTTATATATATTTTATAATTAAATTTAAATAAAAAATATTTTTTTATTTAATAAATAATAATTCGGGCTAGGTCGGCCGGCCCGAATTACAAAAACATTTGTCCAAGTCCGGATCAATACGACGCTTTGGTTAGCCTTTCTCTCGGAGGTCCATTTATTACGAATACAAGTTGAAAGAATTCGATTGACATTACGAATAGACCTGCTCATGGGCAGAGCAACCCGCCCGACCTGGTCCAGATCACTATTTATATATTAAAATAATTAAAGTCGGGCTCGCAGGCCGTGCCTAGACAAGGAAGTTGAAAAAATTTCGGATCGCAACCCGGCTCATGAGTAGGTCTAATTACAAATATAATTTTTGAATTTTTTGTAAATTGTTATTTTGTAAATTTTTTATTTAAATTTTTTATTTTTTAAAATTAAAATTTATATAAAATTTATTTTTTAATAAAATTCAAAAAAAAAAAGGAAGAATTGTTTTTTTTTTTTTTGCAACTAACCATCTCATAACATTTTAATGCACCTAATTATATCCGTACAAACAGCTCAATCAGTGAAAAGTCTGAGAAAAACCAAAATTCTTTAGAAGAATTGTTGTTGTTGGGAAATCGCTACCTACGGTGGCGATTTCCCAACTTAAAATATAAAAAAAAAAATTATTATGATAAAGAGAAATTATCATGAACCATGACGATTTTTCAATATATTATAAAATTAACAAAATTTTGAATAATAATTTGAAAACAGTGATATTCGGATAAATAATTTTTTTTTATCAATATTCCGCTAAAAAAACGGATATATCCCATATTCCTTTTTCTTTTGAGAGAGGCTATATAATATATTCCAAAACTCGATTGACATTCGCTACCCAAGAGTTGACCCATCAATTCCAAATAGTTAGATCTCCGTTTCCTTTGCTAGCAAACTTGGCAATGGCAGATCCAGCACTTCACCACCAAATCCAACCCATCAAAGAAATTGCCATAGACTACACCCCGGAGGCCTGCACCCATTGCCCTGTCTCCAACTCCATCACACTCACCTTTGATCAACGTGGAGGCGCCAGGTGGCGTTCCACAACTCGCTTCCTCCATGGCACTTTTACTTCTCTCATCCAATGCCCCAAAGGCAACACCAGTGGTCTCAACTTCAACATCTACCTTTCCTCACTCGAAGGAGACAAATCCCAAGATGAGATCGACTTCGAGTTCCTTGGCAAAGACAAAACTATTGTCCAAACCAATTACTACACTACAGGTTTTAGTTTCAAGACTCAGCCTTTCCACTTACTTTCAATATAGTAATACGTTGTTTCTTTGTGAAGTACTATAAGGATTTGCTATGTTCCTAAAGATTGTGTATAAATTGTGATGTAGGAACTGGGAACAGAGAACAGATTCATGATCTGGGTTTTGATTGCTCTGATGGGTTCCATGAATACACGATCAAGTGGAATCCCGACTCTATAGAGTGGGTGATTGATGGGAAGGTGGTGAGGAAAGCAGAAAAGAAGGAAGGTGAGACATTTCCTGAGAAACCTATGTTTTTGTATGCTTCAGTTTGGGATGCAAGCTACATTGCTGAAGGGATTTGGACTGGGCCTTACATTGGTTGTGATGCTCCCTATGTTTGCCTCTATAAGGATATTCAGGTGCCTGTTACCACTGCTGTTGAGTGTTCTTGTGATTCATGATCTTGGCTTCCAGCTTTCTGTGAGTTATTTGTCTAAGTGGCTGTTGTTTTGTTGAACTTTTCTATTCACATATTGATCCTTCAAATTGTGATTTAATAAGATTTTTCGTAATTTTTTTAGGGTTTCCCTGATCATCTTTTACTTCCTTATCTATATGGTGTGAGTTGTAATTTGAACTCTAGTCGGTTTGTGATAATAATCTCATTTTGCTTCACATACAGCTTTCAGTAATGTCCTAAGAATTAAGTTCATTTGCAATCATAACCTAAAAAAAGAAGAGCAAAGGGCAAAATTTTCAGAAATTATTCTTTTTATTCACTCAAAAAAGAAATTACTACACAGAAATGGAAATGTTTTGATCCTGGCCTGGGCTTGTCTTGTCGAAAGAAAAAATGTTCTCTACAGCTTTCACAACAGTTTAACATAAGAAAAAAAGCAGCGGTTTTTCTGTTTTGTACTTACTACCTACAGTCCTCAAAATCCCCAAACTATTGTCTCCTACTCCAATCAAAAACAAAAGAACAGCTAGAAACACGGTTTCTAGAGAAAACAAAAAAAAGATCATGGACAACAATATGGTCATGACAGAGGCAGAGCCACCACCACAATGGCTGCCACCGCCACCGCTAACGGCGGCAGTACAATTAACAGAGCTAGTATTTTCACTAGAGCAAGCAACCCAGATGGCAAAAAAACTCCCTGCCACCTCAGACCCAACCTACCTCTTCCAAATCTATTCCTCTCTAAATCAAGCCCATCATTCTCTCTCCTCTTTCCTCTCCGCTACCCAAACTCAATTTCTTGTTCCTCCACCTCCACAGCCTCCTCTGCCACTGGTTGCAGCGGAGAACTCTCTCTCCTCCGCCACCGGCGCCGCCAATGATGATGGTAGCGAGCCAATGCAAGTGGGTGATGAGAATGAAGCTGAATCCGAGGAGATTTCAAAGACGTCAATTGATAAGGTTGAGGAGAGGATGAGGGAATGCTTTATCAAGAATAAGAGGGCAAAGAGGCAGCTTTCGCCGTCGTCTGCGGAGGAGAGGAGGATTTGTGAAGATAGATTTGTGGGTGGTGTCAAGGGTTTTGATCCTCTGGGGGATAAGCTGCGGGCTTTGGATCTTATCTACCAGTTTCATGGTTGAAGGATAGTCAGGGCTGAAACAGGGGAGAAGCAGAACAGAGGTTTTTTTTTATTAAGGCAATTTGGTTTTATTGCCTTTTAATTTATCCATTTTCTTCCTTTAATTCATTTTTCCATCTTTCTTTTTATTGTGTGTTAACAGCAAGAAAGGAAGTGTAAAGATGATGAAGGATGAAAGCGAATTTATAATCTCAAATTTAAGAGGAAATTAGAAACACCTTGAATGAGATTCTTTTGGTTTTTTCAACTCGTTCAGGGCTTATTCCCTTCATCAAATTCAAATATAAATATGCAATGAGAATCTGAGTGATTTCTTTCAAAAAATTATGCATGTTTTTTACCTGTATGCTTAACATTGAGAAGAAGATGGGAAGAGTACCCAGTTGCAAGTCAAAGATAAAAAAATTGGGTGCTCAACTTGTTGTAAGATATACAGTAGCAAACAGTACAAGCTTGTATTAAAGTAGACAGGTAAAATCTGGGGACATCTACATTGATATGTTAACAATGTTATGATAGTTGGACCTATTATTGAGATTTTATGAATTAAAATATAGGGTGAGGTGTTGGAACAGAAACTTGAAAAAAGATACATGGCAAAGTCAAATGCTTCTTAAGTCATAACCTTCATTACCCTAGAGATACCTTCTGCTATAGGCACTGCTTTTGAGATGGACTGTGGAGACCAAAAAGACTTCTATGGCACTGTCCTTAATTGATGAGTTCCTCTTAGATTGCATTTTTCTTCTGCAAGCCGAACCATATGGTGTAAGAGACTGCATTTTGTGCCCATGGCAAATGGCTTTGCAGAAACTAGCTGTTCTTAGAAAGGAAATGATGGCCATTTGCAACGACTAAACGCCCGAGAACTGAGCGGAACTAGACTCTCGCAATTATATTATGCAACTTCACAAAATCATCTAAGGTGAGCTCCTCTGGTCTTGACTGCATGAATGGTTTCAGTGTTAATTAACTCAATGCAGAGGTGAGATTACTACCAGTTAAGCAAAACTGCATATAAAAGAGAAAAGGGGAAAAAGCTTTACTAATAAAGAGAAAGAAAGCGTCAATTTTCATTGAAACTCACTGTCGTTGGAAGGCCAGCATCTCCAAGAGCTCTTTCTATCTCATTGGATGGGCATATGTGCTGGAGTGATCTCCTCAACATCTTACGTTTTCCATTGAATGCGGAATTCACCTAAATTTATAAGTAATAACAGTTACTAAGAACTTCAAGATATCACTTTATTTAAGCAATAATTTAGGTTTTATCATCAGAAAATATATATGGATGTCATTCCAAAACAGGTCAGAAGCCAAGCTTGAAAGTCTAGTTTAAGTTCCTAAAGGTTTACTAACAATTAAAAGTAAAGCTGCCTCAACATGGAAATCAACCAACCATCGAGAAAAAGCTTTTCGTGGAGGCCACTGAAGGATAGTCAGGAGCTTGCTTCAGCTTAAATGTAACAACAGCTGCATCAACCTACAGAAGCATAAAAATGAAGCCTTAGTATCCATCCTTTCATTAAAGTTAAGTCAAAGATGGTTCTTTGGACCCTGTTAGAGAGGAGGAACTTTCCAAGGTGAAGCTATATTAGTTTACAGTGTATCTCAAAATAACAAAATATGATGCCTTAACATTAATTAGATTACTTACATTAGGTTGAGGAAAGAAATTTGTTCTTGGGACTCTAAAGTTGTATTCAGGCTCTGGAAAAAAAAAAAAAAAAACACAAAATATAAAACATGTCATGAAAGTTTTTAGAAACAATCTTGACTAGGAATACAACAAAATTCTTTCCAGTTGCATAGAGTTGAAAGCTCAAAATACCAAACAAATTAACACCAGACACAAGACTTCAGTAAATCAAAAGCACATGATGCAGTTAAAAGCATTAATTAAGTACATAATGTAATCCAGAACCCCTAAATATTGTAGAAATACCTGAATAAAAATTAACAAAGATGTTGATGAGTCTGTACTCAGACGTCCGCAAAGACGATTCCACCAATCGCACAGCTGTTTCCTCCTGGTATTATTCAAGCATTACAGTCAGTAAGCCAGCTTGTGAATACTATAATGGCCCAAACAGCCTGAGACAATCAACATAGAGAGATAAAAGATTTTAACATATTCAACCTCACACATGATGCGGATAATGACCCAAACATTTGAAAATGTTGATGTCAAATGCTAGTTTTAGCAATAAATACATAAATAAAAGGTAAAAATAACAATTTTACAGACCTGGAGCAAGAGAACAACTTCAGAGAAAATATCACCCATAGGAAGAAGTAGTTTAACTACATCTGTACTTATGTTAAAGGGTAGGTTAGAAACTACCTGCAAAAAAAAAAAAAAATACATGTATAAACTAACAATGGATACGATTGACATGGGAATTTGGAAAAAAAAAAAAAAGAAGAAAAGAAGATACATCTATTATTCACAAATTGAGCTTCTCTTAATTAGCATTTAGCATCACATTAAGGTCTAAAACCTAAATTTAACTTAGTTTCAAATGTAAAGTTATTCAAAAGACAACAACTAAAGGAAGCACAGTTCTTACTTTGGCACGAATCAAGCTCGCATTCAAAGCCTTTCTACTTTCCAGCATTGGAAAGATATGAGAACGAATGTGACATTTGACAAAATCCTCTTGTAAAACCTACAAAATTTTTATATAATATTAATAGATATTCAAAACCCAATGAAGATAATCAATAAAGAAGTAATATTTATCAGACAATATACTAAATTTACCTTGAACCTGTCGGTGCTTCCAAATCTTTCTCTTACAAGAGCCACCATATGAGGATCCTGCATCACATAGAAAGGAAGAAAGAAAAAAAAAACCCCAATGAGCTATATTCAATAGTAAAATTCCAGTAATTGCGATGTTGAATATAACGGACCTTTTCAATGGCGAGAACGGTGGCACCGGAGTTTATAAGGACATTGGTTAAAGAACCAGTTCCCGGTCCGATTTCTAACACCATGTCACCTTCTTCTACATTGGCCGCACGAGCCAGTTGCTCGTTAATTTCAGAATTCAACATGTAATGCTGCATATATTAAAAATTCCTCAATTAATTAAGTTATCCTAAACCCAATGCATAAAAAACAAGATAGAGAGGTAGGGCGGGTAATTAGACCTGGCCGAGGGATTTTCTTGGGAAGCGGCCTTTGGAGTTGAGAGCTTTGAGAGTGGTGTGGTAGTCGTCATCCTGGCTCCTCCTCGAAGCGCACGCTACATGAAACGACTGCGTTTGTGTTCGTGCACCGGCGCTGCTATTGTACGCCGGGACTGTAGCGGTGGGGAGGGAAGCAATTGGCGGGAGAGAATGGAAGAGATGAGTCGCAGTGGTCATGACTTCCTTTGCGAGAAAATTGGAAATGAAAAAACGCTTGGGTTGGTTTTTTTAAGTTTTCTTTTCTTTTCCTTTTTTTTTATCTCCGAATTTTTATTCCAAAATTACCCGTACTTTTTAACTTATTCCGGGAACACATGAAAAGTTTGGTAATGTTTATGTTGCTACAATTTTCTAAATTCCCTTTAATTTTAACATGAAAGTGGAAACCATGAGTTTATGTTTATTGAATTCGGAACCCATCCAAACAAGGCATAACATCACCTGGACATCTAATTCCAACCTGAAATTGTGGTACATCCACCAAATACCCTTCACAACTAGAGAAAGCAAATAATTTGACAAGTTTATATGTGCAAGCATACTTATTAAATATCCCATCTTCACTAAATCTTCGTACAAAACAAAGCGCCTTATCAAGCCAATCCCTTGCAACCCATTTAGGTCATGGTCATTTCCAACCAAAAGAGAGATGGCATGGCTATCAAGCCTTTCCTCTTCAGTCCAAGACCAGCTTCAATATCTGTCATATTGTAGCATTCAAATGGTCCCTTGCACGCCCTCTTTGAACACAGTCAAAGTTGATGTGTCAAAGCCACACACACACACACAAAAAAAAGGGGGGGGGGGGAAATCGAGCCATCCTTGCTTGAGATTTCAACGTCGACGGAGTTCCATCCAAAACAAATAGTGGAAAGACTCCAAACTATAATAATTTTAAAAAAAAGAAATCAACAGTATGATATATCGCTATCATAAATGAAAAACGAAAATAAAATAAATTGGATGTAGCTTAGAGAAAAGGTTAATGGTACGGAAGAAAGTAAGTCCGAGATGAGGATTAGTAGCTTGATTCTTGACCGCAGTCTCGTGCTGGACTATCCAAAAGGAGCAATCAATGGCGACCTTTTGTCACTTAAGAAATCAAATCCTTCAAGTCCAGCATAGGGTTTTAGATGTTCCGAGAATTTGCCTCTCACCCCCATTTCAAATAGCCCAAGAAAAAAAAAAGACTCCGATTCTAAGCGCCAATATTTTCAAAGAAAAACTAAGAGAAAGGAGAAGATGATGGGAGATGAAGAAATTGCCACCGTTACGATTTGCTTTCCTTGCAAATATGTGAGATCTTCGGCTTTTGTAACGTTGGAAGATCCTTAGCTGGGGCCCATGAAACCCAAATTAGATGTTAATATGGACAGGCCTAGGCCCAATTTGTTCGGGAGGGGCAGCATTGGATGCTGTCTGGTGAGGGGTCCACCGATAGTATGAACTAATATATCGCACGTGTAAGTGGGTAAAATCAGATGGCCACGTGTCTTGTCTGAAAGAATGACCTGGCAGAGAAGTACTCTCAATTTACTTTGGTATAGGAGGTCGCGCATATGGAAGAAAAGAAAAGTTATAAATATTGAGATTTTAATTTAAATTTATTGGGTGTTATTTTTTAAAAATAATTGTATGAGTAATTTGAAAAAAAAATTGTAGATATTGAAATTTAGATTTACTGAAATTCATGTCCGAAAATAAATAAAAAATTATTATTTTTTTAAAGTAGTTGCATGAATTAAATGGTTAGGTTGTAATTTTTTTTATTTGTTCATAAGATGTACTCTCAAAATCAGAAAACAATTTTTTAAATTTTTTCACATATAGAATACCTCTGTTTGTGTTTCAGTGGTAATTTTTTTTTATTTTAAAATTTGTTCCATCATTTTCGGATGCAATAGTAGCTATCCTTGCAAGCCGTAGAAATCAGTCGTAAAATCCTGTATGTCATCTCATGCCCTTCAGATGCTGACAAAACATCCTTATGATAGTGTTGAAGTTGCCATTCCTGATTTCTCAAACATTCAATAATGTATATATGTCAGATCGGCAATTTGCATTTGTTAAAAAATGAGAACCAAGTTCATCACCAATAGTCTTGACAAGAACATGAGCCATCTTTAAAATGATGGAAGCGAAGCCTATCACGAACGTTAATCTCTCTATTAGCAATAATTGAGATATGTTTGATGGCCGTATGACAATCCTCACACATTCTAAGGTTCTTAAAAATCCTGATGGCCACACCGGGGCTGGTTTTTAGTAGCCCAAATGCAATAGCAAGCTTCTCACTGTGGTATCTAAGGGCATGTTCCCTCTCCTCTTCTTCGACCTCGTGCATCACAGATTCGGATGCCGGTATATAGCCAGCTTCTCTGCACCTACTCATCAACTCATCCAAATACAGATAAATTTCATTTCTCTCAGGATGAGACTTGTCACCCATGCTAAACAAATAAACCTTCTGATCAACATCTATGGTGCTATACCCAACTTCCTTCTTCAAGCGTTTTCTTATCATTATATTTCGGACCTTTTCAACTCGATCCATCCTACCTGCCAATGCATATATATTTGAAAGCATTACATAATGGCCTGGATTTTCTGGTTCAATACTTAAAAGATGCTCTGCCACTTGTACTCCAAGATCAAAATTCTTATGCATCTTACAAGCCCCAAGCATTGCAGTCCAGACTGCCGGAGCTGGCTCTTCATGTAACATGTCTTTGATAAATCGATACGCTTCATTCAAGTGTCCAGCACGACCAAGCATATCCACCAGACAAACCTGATGCTCCACTGATGGCACCAATCTGAAGTCCTGCCTCATGCTGGCAAATATCTGACGCCCTTCATTAACGAGCCCTGCGTGAGCACAAGCTGATAAGATGGCAACAAATGTAACATTATTGGGTCGTGGACCATGAACACTCATTTCAGTAAAGAGCTCAATTGCTTGGCTACCATGACCATGCATTCCATACCCTGAAATCATAGCAGTACAAGCAACAATATTCTTTTCCTCCATTGAATCAAAAACTTCTCTTGCTTTGCTCACATTCCCACACCTCGAATACATATTAATTAATGCCGTACCAAGCACCACATTCAGATCAAAACAATTTCTAACAATATACTCATGCACCCAACAGCCTAAACCAACTGCACCTAACTGAGCACAAGCCGATAACAAACTAACAAATGTTGTGGAATCCGGCTTAACTCCCAAATCCTGCATCAAATAAAACAACCCAATTGCTTCCTTGCCAAATCCATTCTGCTCATATCCCGAAATCATTGAATTCCAAGCTACTACTGTTTTTTCAGGCATTTTATCAAAAACTTTACGGGCAATCCCCAAATGACCAGATTTAGCATAGAAGCTCACAAGAGCAGCTTGAACATACGAATCCAAACCGTACCCACAAATCAAAACATGACAATGAATTTTATATGCGAAAAAATTAGACATAATTATATGTGTAAAATTTTATATGACAATGAAGAACCTTACAAAATTAAGACATGTAAAGATTTTGAAAAAAAATCGGGTCGCGGTTCGATCTTATCCGATTCATGAGCAAATCTAATTTTAGACATTTACACCAATATTAAAACGGGTTTACTTGATGGAATATTGGTCTTTTTCGAACCTGATTTATCCATATATGTATCAAAATTATATGATATAAGTGAAATGCCGGTTAAAGTATTTAAATTGTTCTTGTACTATAGTTAAAATTGTATTTTAGTTCCTGTATTACAGAAGTGAGTAATTTAATCTTTATACGTTTGAAATTAATGCAAAGAAATAAAATTGATAATAGTGTTAATGAAAAACCGTATAAATACTGATATGGATATGTGAAACTGACAGAAAATATGATTTGAAAAAAAATGATGACGGGCCAAATTATTTTACTCAAACGGAATTTAGAAAAACATATATTTTTTTACTCAAATCTCTCCCTTACCCGTAAAAACATGGGCATCATTTTTTTTTCGAAGTCATCTATTCTGTCAGTTTTTAAATTCTATCTGAGCAAAAAAAATTGACACGTCATCAATTTTTTTTTCTAAGTCATATATTTTGTCAGTTTCACATGTCCATGTCAGCATTTTGACGGTTTTCCATTAACACTGTTATCAATTTTACTTCTTTGCACAAATTTCAAACGTATAAAGATTAAATTACTTATGTCTATAGTACGTGAACTAAAATATACTTTTGATTATAGTACAAAAATTACCTAGATACTTTAACCGTGAAATGCCAAAGCAAAATCCTAATTTTAAAATTTCGAATCTTATATGATAAGAAAATATCTTTATAATGAATCCTATGATTTTTTTTTTGACAAAATTAGACATAATTATTAATGTTACTTGCAACCGATCGATCCTCCATGAAATCTCTATCAGTGTTTCCATAGATGATCATAAGTATCATCAACTTCAGAGTCCCACAGTGTTTCATACAATTTGAAGTTTGAATCTTTGATATGGATCATAAGGTCATTGATTTGCTGCTACGCTCCAATGGTTTTACATGTGATTATACTCAAGTACACAGCAAATTGACAGTTAGTGAGTTTCACAAACTATAAACCACCTGATGTGTCAGTCTGATCAGTCAATCAAACATCATATATACTCTCACTTCTCCTCCACGACATACTTCTAATTTAATCAATTTCATATCCGTCATTTAAATTAGGTACAAGATAGATGAAACATCCACGCTTCTGCGTCCTTTGCCCTTTGTCATTTCTCTCGATCTCTGTTTATTTTAATCTTATTTCCAGTGTTTTACTACAAAACCATGGCTAATTAGCTTCTTACCTGGAGATCCCCCCCCCCTCCCAGCTAGAAGCTACCTCTCTGTTTCTTCTTCCTCTTCCCTTTATATATTTATATTCTTTCCCATTCACTTCATTCTCACTTTTCTACTACTTCACTCTTGCAATCTCTCACATTGTTTCAAGCTCTTTGCATCTTTCTCTTGTTTGTATTTTTTTTTTTTACGTAAAATCTTGTTCTGTTTTGCTGCAATGGCTTCTTCAACCATTTCCTGTTCCAACACAAACTCTAGACAGACAAAGCATTTCCCAATAGAACGGAGACCCCGAATGCTAAAAGATCTCCTCCTGGATGACTCCAATTCATGTTCCTCAAATGGGTTCAAGTCATTCCCAAGAAAATCCTACCAGGATTCTAGCAGCATCCAAAATCTCATCCAAATCGATCTCATCAACTCAGGGCATGCAAAGCCAAACTATGCACGGAGACTTCAAAGAAGCCGATCAAAAGCTGCCTCGACAACAATCTCAGTATTTCAGGCAATGATCAACGCTGTCAAAAACATCCATTTCATTTCAGTTAAATCTCCATCAATCCTCCCTAGAAGCCTTTCACGTAAATTGTCAAAAACGAATTCACAGCTCAACGTTGAAAAGAGAGAAAGTGAAATCAAAATTACCGTGAGAGTTAAAGATATCATACGCTGGAAATCATTCCATGATTTGGTTGAGGAAAAACCTCGACCGTCGGATATTGCTTCTTCCCCTCATCATTGCACTATCACCACAACAACGGGGTCCACGTGTACTCCTTGTAGTAGCAATGGCTCAAGCTGGTGTGACAGTGATTTTACCTCAGAATATTTACCGTCCGAAGAATATGGTGAAAATAAAGTTGACGTGGGTAAAAAATTCTTACCCTGTGTCGGCACGGATCCCATGGAGACGACAACAGAGGTAGCAGCCAACACGGCAGTGGGACCCAAAGTAAGTAAATTATTTAGTGCATCGCATCTCTTAATAAAATTTTATGTGTCTGCTGATGAGGGTCCTAGATGCTTTATTTTACGTTATCAGACGCTGATTATGTTGTCGTTTAGTTAAATTTGGTTGACTTTGGCTTTGCCAAATGGTACTCTGTTTGGGTATATATGCCAAGTTGCCAACCACTTGAGTTTCTTTAATCCTTTGGATTTGTCTGTTTTGAAGACAAAGTACAACATACTTAAGTTACATAAGACAAACTATAAGCAATTAGAGCTAACCTGAGTTAGATTAAGATCCATTTTGGAGATTAAAAGTAGCGGTGATGGTAAAATTAATTATTGTAATGGTGAGATTAGAATCAGTGATGGATATGTGTTTGGATGTAAAAGCAGCGGTGACAGTAAGATGAGAATAAAAATTATCATTAAGAGTATTATATTAAAATTTGTTTTTAATTAAAAATAATATATTTACACAAATTAAAACATAATAAAATAATATTTAATTTTTATTATCTTTTATATAATTTAATTTAATTTGATATTTTAAAAAATTTATTCATTCAAAAATATTGATATACATTATTTTATATGAAAATTCATTATATATTTAATAATAAATTTTTGTTATGTACTTTACTTATTTTTATATAATTATATAAATTTATTTATTATTCTAAATAAATAAGAAACATTTAAAATATAAAAAATAAAAAATAAAAAACCTCCAAGTGTTTATTGGAGGTGTGGCACGGTGGAAAAGACTCCACCGTGCAAAATACCTATTATCCAAACAGATTAACAGCACATTTGAACTCCAGAAAGGAGTGCAAACGCACTGTATTGATGA
This sequence comes from Fremontodendron californicum, assembly GCA_030761205.1. Lineage (NCBI taxonomy): Eukaryota > Viridiplantae > Streptophyta > Magnoliopsida > Malvales > Malvaceae > Fremontodendron > Fremontodendron californicum. The sequence continues at coordinate 1,698,472 of JAULJL010000015.1, read as the reverse complement.
AGACCAGGCATCCAAATGAGCCCTAAGTAACATTAAGGGTTAGTTTAGCATTGCTGTTTGAAAAAGCTTAGGTTTGAAAAAGCTCGAGTTAAAAAAAATGTGTTTATAAAGTGTGGTTTAAAAACTTTTAAGTGTTTAGCATTGCTGTGAAAAAATGTTGTTGGAAATTGAAATGTCAAAAAAAGATATGTTTAAAATAATAAAAGTGTAGAGATGTGAGGATAATAAAGTCATTTTATCCAAAAGCCAGCTTTTAAAGCCCAAAAGCTATATTTTTTGGCTTTTTGGTTTGGCTTTTCAAACCATGGTTTCAACAGCAGAAGCTAATTTTTTTTATCTGTTTAGCATTGCGTTTGCGGTGAAAAACAGCTTTTGACCTCAAAAGCTGTGCCAGAAGCAATGTTAAACGAGGCCTAAGTTGGAACTTGGAAACTTCCTCACTTGATTTTGACTCTTTGAGAAAACCATAGGTTTAAAGTAAATTAATATTTTTCATTGCTTTCGTTTTGAATTGACAATTTTAAACACGATACGATTTCGTAACATAAATATAATATAAAAAATAATTAAAATACGATACAACATAAAAATATTGTCAATACGACACGAATACATTAATGTGTCAAAATCTATATAACATGAATTATTAACATATCAAAATTTATATAAATATATAATATTTTTAATACAATTATGATACATAAAAATATACGAACACGATACAAATACACAAATTATCAAATCTACTTCTATTTAATATAATACTAATGAATTTGATTTTTTAATATTCCTGTCACACATATCAAATGGTCAAGCTATTTAATAGTCAAATTCAATTGGCTCTGTTCGAATTAATTCAAGCTTGGGATATGATATTTTCAATCCGAGATCCGACCCTAATTACAATTTAATCAATACAAGAGGTCCGACCCTAATTATAATTTAATCAATACAATATTTTTATTTAAATTTAATTATAAAATTATTTAAATATTAATATAAAAATAAATTATATATTTTTAAAATAATAAATCAATTTTTTTGAGTCTGACGTACTAAGCCGATCGGGTCTATGACAAGTAAAATTGTACTATCCGGACCTGATCGACCCAGCATGACCTATGAAGAACTTGACTTGATCAAAGTGCAACGAAATTCTCAAATTTATACTATGAAATTTGATGATTTAGTATCAATTTACAAATCATTAATTAATCCAATGAACGTTAGTTTTTTTATTTATTGTTTTCTCATTAATGCCATGACCATCATCAGCAGGGGGGGAAGTATGCAAGTGAAGAGAAAGAACAGCATAGCCCACTTTCGGTGCTTGATTTTGAATATGAAGAAGAAGATGATGATGATGATGAAGACTCATTCTCCTCTTTTAATCAAAGCCTTGCCATTATGGAGAGTATGTTCTGTGCCTTCTCTTTATTTCCTAATGAAGGAATGAATGATCCTTAAACACATATTAATTAAATTAATTAACTAATTACTGTTAATAACTACCATTGAATTATTGTTATCAGGAACAAAGCAAAAACTTATGCAAAAGATCCAGCGCTTCGAGAGTCTAGCAAAACTGGAACCTGTCAACCTAGAAAAATGGATGATGTCCTTGGGAGAAACCGAAGAAGATGGTGAAGTCGAAGAAAAGGCAGGGCAGCTGCTGAATCGTGTCAAACAAACAAGTAATTCACTAAAGAGCGGTAAAAATGTCAGTACCGACAAACTGCTTTTTGATCTATTTAGAGAAGAATTAGCGTCGACAAAGGGGAATCAAACAAGAAATGAAGAGCTTGAATGTGATATGGTTAGGCTAGCGAAAGCATGGGTCAATGGAGAACAGAAGGAGACAGCAGAATGGGGAGTAGGGGGAAAAAGAGAGGCTTGTGTTAGAAATATGGACAGGGAAGGAAAATGGAGCAAGTTTGAGCTGGAAGAGCAAGAAGAGTTGGCCTTGGAAGTTGAGAGTGGGATAATGAATATTTTGGTGGATGAACTATTAGTTGATCTCCTATAATTCTTCTAACCACAAAAATGCCAAAGGTGAATTGATCACACATTTCTCAGCCACCAATTTAGCCAATGGAAATTAACACCCAGAGACACCGTTGGCCGGTCCTCGTGTTGTTACCGATCCGAATATTATGGGCAATGTCCATAATATCAAGAGGTAAAAAATGGTAAAAATGCAATAGTACTAGGCTTGTTCCCCACTCCCCAGCAAAAGTTGCCAAATTATAGCTATGGGGATCACCTATTGAAACTCTTGCCGGTTGATAGCAAACCCGTTTACAAAAAGAGTGTCAAGCTCATCCTCATCTACAAATGAAAAAATTGGAAACTCTTTCTACTAGTGAAGAAATGAGAACTGTATGAGAAATTGAAGAAGAAAAAACTCCCATGGGCAAACTTTGATTATTTCTATTGCTCGATTGTAGTTAATTTGTTTCCTTTGAGTCTTTGACATGTTAGTTTAAAGTTTAAAGTTTAAACCACCTATCAAAAGCAGTGAAAAAGCAAAAAATAGTGGCAATACAAAAGGACTGTTTATGGCACTTGACAAGCAAACAACAATACAGTAATTAATATCTGCCAGTGCTAACCAGCTATCCTCAAGTGGTAAATTGGTACCAATTCCCATGTCTCTCTCTCTCTCTCTTCGAAATTAACACAGTTCTGTATACATACATGCAGAGTGTAGACGATGAAGACAAAATAATTAAATGGTCGAAGGTTTTTAACTACTAGTAGTTGTGTTTGCAGTCAATAGTGACAAATAAAACTCATTCCTTTACTCTGGAAATTAACACAGTTCTGTATACATACATGCAGAGTGTAGACAATGAAGACAAAATAATTAAATAGTCAAAGGTTTTTAACTACTAGTAGTTGTGTTTGCAGTCAATAGTGACAAATAAAACTCTCCTGAATTTTAAACTTAAAAAAGCAAAGGAAAAACGCCCACCGTGGGGCTCGAACCCACGACCACAAGGTTAAGAGCCTTGCGCTCTACCAACTGAGCTAGACGGGCATGTTTGACAAGTTTACAATTGGTACTTACTTTGGCAACCTGCAGGTGGCAGACGGGGTTTATCACTGGGCCTTTGGAGACTTTTTATCTACTAGCTAGCACAAAGAAAGATGTAGCTGTGAAGGAAAGGGCAGTGACTGAGTAACCGTAGAAAGAATCAGCAGCAGCTCCTTCAGCAATACCAAAACCTTTGTACATCTCATTTTAAAAAACATTTTTTTTATAAATTTATAAGTATAAATAATTTTTATTAATAGATAAAAAAATTAAAAATATATTGAAACATATACTGTTAATCTTAAAAACAAGTACATAATGTTAATAATTAAGTTGACATTACAGTCAAAGAAACAATAATTCAAATGACATAATTTCATAAAAATGAACACAAAAAAAAGTAAGTAAAAGTTAATGATATATATATTTTTTTTCTCGTAAACATTTAATAAAAACATCATGAATTATATATAAATTCTAAAATAAAATATATGCTTTAATTTTATATTTGATGAATATACTATATGCTTCAATGGCAAAAAATGTTTGTTCATTTGCGCATCTAAAACAAAACATTAACATGAAATTTGGAAATATAAGTGACCAAAAAAAAAACATGTTTGCATTTAAGCCTTCACACCAACATAGCTAGTTTATATATATATATATATATATATATATATATATATATATATATATATATATATACACCGACCTTTAATGAAAATATAATTCACATTTTTGACTAAGGAGATTAGTTTTTTAAAAAATAAGATCTTAAATTTGCTTCAAAGATTAAATTGTAATTTTGTAAAACAAAAATCATCATTCTCCTATAAAAACATATTTTTTCAAAAAATAAAATCGTAAAAACGATCTTTTAACTCTAAACCCCAAAATAAATAATACCATACGTAATCTCACTATTTTTTGTATTAACCAATATAACATTGCTCAGCCAAGCTGGAGAAAGCAAACCCTATTAAAATGTTGCAGAAAGACAAAGACCTTGCTTCCCTCTTAAACCAAAACTTTGCATCAAATGGGGGCCATATTCACCTTCACACCTTGCTTACAATCAAATCAAATCAAATCAAATCAATAAAATTTTATTTTATTTTATAAAAAAAAAAATCAATAGAATTTAACCTCATATATATATATATATATTTTTGTGTGGATATTTTTATATTTTTATTATTATTATTAATATTTAAAAGAAAAATGCTAATTATGTCTAACAACATTAATTAAGGTGTTATATATATAATGAAAAGTGTAATTAATTCATATATTTTTTTAATTCAATAAAAATAATATATTAAATGTAATTTTTTTTTAAAATAATAAATAAATAATTTTTAACGCTTATAAAAAAAACTAGTGAGCAGTGACTTATTTTTTCCTCTTAAAGTATATAAAACTTCATTAACTTTTCCTTATTTTTTACATGTTAAGTTCAGTGATACAGGCATTTTGTCTTTTGATTTTTGAAGGGTTTGAGCTCGTAAAGTAGGACGGCACGGTAGTAACCCACCAACATACCGCCTATCACGCTCGAAGTAGCAAATTAGCCCACCCCCATTCGCCCATTCCGCGTTGCCTTTTACCTAACTCGAAGAAGAAACCAAAAGAAAAAGAAAAAAAGGAAGCCGAGAAACGAGAGAGGGAAAGTAACGATGAATTCCGCACCGACGACCTACTGAAGTGAAATGCACCTCTCTCTCATTTCAAAATTCCTTCATCTCTTTCACTCCCTTTCCAGATCTGCCAACACCGTGCATCAACGACGTCGTTTCCGCTCTCAATCCGGTAACTTTTTCCGTTTCATTCTCATTCTCATTCTGGATCTGATCTTTACTCGTTACTGTATGCTATTACTAATTCCTTCCTTCCTGTTAAATATAAATTCATCTGCTGCATTAATGTTAGTATAAATTTGTTTTTATTATTTTTGGCGGAGAAAATGAAACTGGAATTTGACTGTCGCAGGATGTAATTTTAATTATAATCAATTAAAAGAAATCAGTCAAAATCATGTTTGAAAGTCCTACGCCAATCGCTTCTTCTCACAGTCCTCATCTTCGGAAACCAGGCGCCAAACCTGTTTTGTCTGACCTAGGTAAACCTTTCATCTCTTTCGATAATTGATTGACCTTCGATTTAAATTTATCTAACAAAATTGAAATGCTTTTTTCCTTTTTATTTATTGTTTAGGGACTGGTGAACCTGGAAATATTGTTCAAGAAGGTTACGTGTTTCCATTTGTGCTAGGTGAAATAAAGGGTACGAATACACCTATTCATACCGCAGCCATAATGCCTTCTCCCATCTTTCTATGGAGATTTAAGGTTTGTTTTGTTTTTTAAAGTTCTTCGAGTCAGAATCAGAATTCATAATTCACTTTTTTTTTTTTGAAAATAAATTTTGATGAACTTCTAATGGAAGTGGTTTTTCAGGTTATATTCTTTCTGATATGGGGCTTCACTTGTTGCAAGGTCAGTATTTATACAATTAGCTAGAATGCCGTGGATGCTAGTGAGAATTTGTCTTGAAAATTCTTGATTGCTTTTTTTTTTTAAACAGATTGGATGGGATTCAGTCATGAGAATGAGTGTGGACCTGCGAGACTTGTTCTTGTATGAGGCATTCTTATATTATAACCCCCTCCTTCTTGTGGTTAGTTAACATCACTTCGAGTTTGACTACAGATCGTTCTTTGATATTAGATGTTTGTCGAATCTTACTTCTTGGTCTTGCAATTGTAGACAATGATGGTTTGGCTATGGGGAGTGTGTTTATGGGTCTTCTCGCAGAGTACTGTTAATTATGCAAAAATATTTGATCTTGATCAAAACCACCTTAACCACAGAGAAATATGGAAGGTACTCGTTCTAAATGCTCTTCATGTTATTTGGATCTTTGCACTTGATATGCTTTATTGAGAATTTGGTCCTGAGATTGTGGTGCCACTATTACAAAGAAAATGTATTCCTTTTCTAATTTCCTTTTTTCTGTTTTGCTATATGCAGTGTAGCATATGGATGACAATTATAGTACCAACTAGCATGACAGCATACCTTTATCTTTACTCCCATGGAGAAGTATCATTGGCAGCATCACAACCAGTGTAATATCTACCCTGTTTCCTGGCATTATCTTATCTCTGAGTCCCTATAATTTGAACTGTATATATGCAAGACATTAGCCTTTCGCATTGTTTCAACCATTAGATTTACCGATTATGGCTTCTTCTTTTTTTTTATGACAATCGATTATGGCTTTACTACTTAATTATTGCTTGTCAATTTCTCACAGTAAATATGAGATATGAATAATGATTTTGTGCATATATGTATGAATGCAAATGCTTATGTGACTTGTGTATAGTCTTCTCTTGTAGTCTTGTAGAATTCATTCTTTAGGCTTACCAGGTTACCAATTATGCCATAAGTTATTTGACACATATTGATGTTTCTGACTTTTTAAATACAACTTGCAGGTATTCCTGTATGTTGCTGTTGCTTTGGTTTTGGTATTCCCCTTCGACATTTTTTATTTGTCATCTCGTTACTTCTTGCTAAGAACACTCTGGCGGATAGCTCTCCCACTGCAGGCAAGTTTCTATTGTAGTTTTTTTTCCTTTGTACTTGAGCTAGCAAGCTGCATTTGCAGATTAGCTTTTCCTCATATTGGATGTATTTTCTCTTTACTCTCTCTTTGGATTTTTCCTTTTTAGTAGCAATTACTCAGAGTTTCTCTGTGGTTGACATGCATTCGCACTTTTTACTTGTTTAATTATTGTATAACAGCCAATTTCATTTCCTGACTTCTTCCTGGCCGACATTCTAACTTCCATGGCCAAGGTATGAACCTTTAACCTCATTTCGTCTTCTTAAACAAGCTACTTGTTTCGTTTCTATTCATTATTAGATTGTACCAATTAAAGGAACAATCCTATGAAATATTTTCTCCTACGTTGATACTCTTATGGAGAAAGTTTCAGTTTCCTGCTGTTTAGATGCATGTCATAGTACCAAAATTACTGGACCTACTCTAAGGTTATGGTATTAGAATTTGGTTTCATAAGAGGTGCATGATTTATTTTTCTAATTGCTTGTAATCTTTATTTTGTGAAGGTATTTTCAGATTTGGAGCGTTCAGTCTGTCGAATGGTTCACCGCCAGGTAATTCTAATGCTGAAGATTTTTAAAGTAGGTTATTTATAAAAGGCTAAGAGCGCTCAAAATCTCAAATCTAGTGCTTGGTGGGATTTATTTTTTTTCATATCAAATTGACTGACGTTAAGACCTTCAACACTCTTCTCAAGAGCCTAGCACTTTCATGGCCTTTAATTATCAATGTCATTGAGTTGTGTCACCTACATAATTATTTGATCCTGCGATTCTATAAAAAATCAGTTCATGATAGATCCTTTTCAAACATGGAGGAAAAGGATCATAGCGAAAGACCTGATGAATATGTGCAGCAATTACTCTTGCTTTTGGTTTCTGGGGGAGTTAAAACTAATTGAACTTAAGGCTTAATGTTGTGTCTGTAAAGCTTTAGAATAGAGCTGTTGAATGGCTTGGATGAGGTCTTCTAATTAAACTAATGCTTGAGGGTATCTGCTAACTGTTTTATCGATCATTTAGTGATCTTATAAAGAAACAATGAGGGTATACTGTGTCTTTCTTATGAAGTACTAAATATGAGTATAATTAGATTTGGATTTGGTCCATTCATATCATAACATTGAACTGCCGAAGCTTTTTGTATTGATGCAAGGTTGATCTTCTAGATGAATAAGATGAGGTTTCTCTTGGCATGTAGGTTGCAACAATTGCATGGTTTGAAGCGGACTCAGTTTGCGGTAGCCACTCAGTTGCAATTCCACTAGTGCTCGTTATTCCTTATATTTGGCGGCTAATGCAATGTCTGCGGCAGTACAAGGACACAAAAGAGAAGGCAACCCTTTTTAACGGTAATACATCTAGGTTCCTATTGCTTACTATCTTCTTATTAATTTACATCTAGTCAGCCATGGGTATGGATCTATGAACTGGTAAAGTGTACAATGTTATGCCTCAAGAAATTTCTTAAATTTTGTGGTCAGCACACCCTTGACCTTTGCCAGTGCTTTGTATTGCTAGTTCTCATTTGTTTATCTCATATGGGCTATGTGACTATTGCACACCTGCTTATTCTTCTATCTATTTTCTCTTTAACTGCTATCCTTTTTACTCTAACCTGATTTGCATGTGGTTTTCAGCTTTAAAATATTCGACAGCAGTCCCTGTGATTTTTCTTTCAGCCCTTAAATATCATGTCTTACCTGATAGGTGGACATATGTTTATCGTCGCCTCTGGCTTTTCTCAAGTGTTGTTAACTCACTCTACTCGTTTTATTGGGACGTAACACGTGATTGGGACCTTAGGTATGATGATTTATCCCCTTTCCTGACAGAGACACTCTTATATATAGCTTTTGATTGTGAGGCCACTTTGGCATTTCTTGCACCTAATTAAGTTCATTCTAAATTTGGCATGTGCAAGCCGAAACATGAGTCGGGAAGCACAAGTATTGAATAATAAATATTAAATACCTCGTTTACTTAATACTATTAACAAATTTCAGTATCTTTTGAGAACACCAACTGTTTGAGGGACATATCTTTACTCCATAATATTCATAAATTTTGAAATATAAGATTCTGTTAATAAATGCTGCTTTTACTTCACTTCATTCTACGTACTTCAACTCAATTTACCTTACTTGAACCAGAAAATGTTGCACATGCTGTAATGATCGAACTTAATACCATGGCATGCATACTGATATTTTCTTCCCATTTATTCTCTCAGTGTCTTCACTAGGATTTTCAAGTTCAACAAACCAAGTTATTGTTCCTATCTGTTATATGGGCGACAATGGGTAAGGATCTTAGGTGCTTTTAATTATTCATGCAATTTCATTCCGCAAGATACTTAATGGCACATCAATAGCTAGTTCACATACATAATCGCCTTTTCTTTTTAACTTGGTAGGTTTATTTTTGGGTTATTGGAAGCAACTTGATTTTGCGTTGCACATGGACGTATAAACTGTCTGCTCATCTCCGCCACAACTACTTGACTGTGTTTATGATCACCACCTTAGAGATGCTCAGAAGGTTCCAATGGATATTCTTTCGAGTAGAAAATGAGTGGAATAAAATTACCAAGTCCGGCTTTCAGGTTCCCATGGTCGACATCCCAAGAGAGGAGGAAAAGTTACTAGGCTCAACCAATCACAATGTATAGATGGATTATACAAAGTCTCTGGCTTTAAGTAGCTTCAAATTAAATTCATTCTTTTGCGCTGATATGGTATCCCTATATTATTATTTCAGCCCTGAAGCAGTTGTTGCATTTTGGTTGCCCCTGTTTGTCATGGATGATATGATATAGGTTGGATTTTCATGTCTTAGGGTTTTGTTGGGCACCAATTTTGATTTGTGAAAGCGGCTTAGATGTATAATAATGTGACAACATTTTTATTGATATTGGAGATTTTTACAAGTTAGTCACATCCAAAGGTGTTTCAAGGTTTTTTTTTTTTTTTTTAGTACAAAGGAGGTCGTAATTCGTAGTTTGAGAATAGAGTCGTAGCTTGAGAATAGAGAATGTGTTATAGATGTTGAAATTCGAATTTTACAAACTTAGTGTAAGAAAAATAAAATAAAATTGAACACTGATCTTTTTTTCTTTTCAATTTTCCAGAAGGAAGATAAAAAGAAATCAGTAGCCAATTTCTATCTTTGATAGTAGATTATAAAGAAATTAAATTAATCATTTTATATCAGAGTTTTCATTTATTTATACTATATATAAAATCTTTGATTGAATTCAGATTATAAAATTAACAAACCAATTGCAAATAGTACATAAAAGAATATTCATCACTTTCCAATTTTTTTTTTTTCATCCATATGATAAATGTGTTTGATTCTAATTTTAAAAAAAAAAAAAAAAAAAAAACAACTTTTTGGACGGTTAAAGAAGTTCTTGTTAGTGAGTTCTAAGCAGGCCAAGAATTGAATGAAATTCGATTGAGAAGGGAAAGTGTTTCCTTTGTTTTGGGGGAGGTTATTAAGAGCATGGAAAGTGCTGTGTTCTTCCAGAGCCAGGTTTCTAGGGATGACATTTAAATTTCAGAACAAACAAAAAGAAAGGGCTAAAAATACCTTCTTCTTTTTTCTCCAGAATGAACGAATCACACACTTCTCTCCATCCACAAAGCAAAACAAAAGGCAAACGTATCTTTTTTTTAAGTTCAGTTGGGAAATCTTTTCGGGTTTCTTTTTAGCCCATTCAAAGAAGGTGAGTCACGTAATACAAATCGTGGCCTCTTTCTCAAGTCCTCTCCTCAACTCCCTCTCCCATCACACTCCCACCATTATAAACCACCAAAACTGGGTCCTCACACCACACTCGTGCCCCCTCAAAAACCCCTTTCTTTTTTTTCCTTCATATAAATTATTCCCAAGTCATCAGACCACCCATTCCTCTCTCAATCTCCAAGTTTTTCTCTTTTGATTTTCTCTAGCTCCCATGGCTTGCAAACTTTCTCAGACTAAGATTTTTGCATTAACATCTTCTATAGCTGAGGAAGCTTCTTGGTGCTGTGTCTTTGTGTTGTTAACCCTACTATTACTAAACTGTTTCAAGGAAACTAATTATACGATAACAAATGTTGATGATGAGGATTATTATTATGTGAAAGGGAGTCGGCTATTGGAGCGAGCATGTGATGAAATCTATGTTGTTGGAGAAGGAGAAACACTTCACTCCATTAGCGATAAGTGTGGTGATCCTTTTATAGTGGAGCAGAACCCTCATATTCATGACCCAGATGATGTTTTTCCTGGACTTGTCATCAAGATTACTCCTCCTATTAACTCTAGAAATTCATTCACTTAGCTAATTTCTTCATATTTATTTTGGCCTTTATCAAATATCAAGAATAGAAATAAGGGTTTTTTTTTTTATTAATTAATTTTTGCAATAGTTTGTTTTTCATGATGATCAGCAATGGAATTGAAACAAATGAGACTGCCTCATTATACATAAAGGTGGAGGAAATATATATTGAACTATTTTTATTTTTTTTGCCAGGGATCATGAACTACTTTAAATAACTATCTAATTAATAATAATAGCTTGTGATAATTAAATAGTTTTCTCTCTCTCTTTGTTTTTACTTTCTTTCATTAGTTTTCATATAAGTTGGTACTATGTAGAACTTCATATTTGCTATGAATGATCATTGTTATGCACTACAAGAAAATTGATTTTTAGCAACATTAAAAGTCATTGCAAGGTCGTTAAAGTCGTTAGTCATATTTTCGTTGTTAAAATTATACGTAATAATTTAGATAATTTAATAAATTATTTTTAAATATGTTTATTACAAAAAAAATTATAGTTTTTAAATAAAATATGTTTTGATAACAACTTAATATAATTTATTAAAATTTGTTTTAATAGCCATATATTTTGGTTACTAAACTTTTTACTAGTATGTCATTATAAAACTTTATTGAAGATCTTTAGATAAGAGTTATTTAAATTTCTCCATAAATTTAACTTCCAATTAGCATTTTATACAATGGTTTATTAATTTTGACCTAAAAAAACTAATCAAATCGATAGAAAAGTTTCCAACTTAACTAGTACTAATTATACTTTATAATATTGTTGGAAATAATAAAGGAATTATTAATAAAAATTAAGAAGTTCGACCCATTTACCTTTCTTCAAACATGTTGCTGATATAGGCTCCAACTGGGGAGTTTTAGGATAAATTTTGTAGATGAACTTAAAATAAGTTCATTACATATAAAATATGATAAAATTATATATAAATATAATAAATTATTAAAGTTATCATATTTATATATAATATAAATTACATATAAATATTATAAATATGTTATATTTATGTAAAAGAAAAATTACATATATAATTTTTTTTAATATATATAAATATAACATAAATTATATATGTAATAAAATTTACGAAAAGCTCGTTTAAAAAAAAAATTCTTAAAATTTTTCATGATGCTTACTGGAAGTACTATTAGCCCAAGACAAGCTAGAAAGATCGCCGCTTTGCTGGTTGACCATATAAAGTAATATGCAGTGATAACACTTTTGCTTCAGCAAGCAATACCTCCATTGCATATTTAAGCATAAAAATAAACAAGTTCACCTTCTTACGCCGTTTGGACAAAACTCCTGCGACTGACTTCATCAGTTCGATTTGTACTTTGTTTTAAGAACTCGAATCCAAAAAAAGAAAGGCCCCCGCAGATAGCTCCGGTTTTCTTCCTAGATTTTCTGGGTGCTTCCAATTCTTTTCTTCGGCGACACAAAAAGAACTTTGCTAAATAAGAATGGCAGACAATCAAGATTTACCAGAGGCAACTGTTCAAAACATACTGGACCAAGAGAGCCTTAAGTGGGTTTTTGTTGGTGGCAAAGGAGGTGTGGGTAAGACCACTTGTAGCTCGATTATTTCGATCCTCTTGGCTCGGGTCCGATCCTCTGTCTTGATTATATCCACGGATCCTGCTCATAATCTCAGCGATGCTTTTCAACAAAGATTCACAAAGACTCCCACTTTGGTCAATGGCTTCAACAATTTATATGCCATGGTACCCTTTTGATTTTTCTTTATTTTTTATTTGATTTCCGTTCTGGGTATTGAGGGATTTGGCTTGTGGTTGCTTTTTGAGATTTGCATGGGGTGTTTTGTTGTAAATTCGGTGATTCTTTTTTGGAAGAAATTAGGCGATGCTCAGTTGTGTTTTGTATTTTGATTTTTGATTTGTGGATAATTTGATACTAATTCTTGAAGTTTCAAATACCCAGTCCATAAATTATCCATTTTCAACTCCTTTCATCTGAAACGAAGAAAAATTATGTCAATATGGTTTTAATTGTAATTTAGTAATGGATTCACCCTGGTTAATGCTTGGCTTCTGCATTAAGGATTAGTTCTTTGTTAGAAATTTTACAATATGATTTGTGGTGATTGTTCATTTGTCAATATATTTACTCAAGTTCTTTCTACATATGATGCATTATAGGAGGTAGATCCTAATGTGGAAAATGAAGATGTGGGTGGGCCTGAAGGAATGGATAGTTTATTTTCTGAGTTGGCAAATGCGATTCCAGGAATTGATGAGGCAATGAGCTTTGCAGAGATGCTTAAGTAAGAATACTGTTCTCTTTTGTTTAATACTTTGGTTAAGATAATCATCTGGATGCATTAACTGTCCATTGCTTCTTTTCGGTTTTTATTTATATTTTTGGAATCAGTTAAGAATCACTCTTGTTGTTTTATTTAAAGCTTTCTACTTTCTCTATTATTATGCTCTTAATCTTTATGATTTTCAACCAAAAGCCTCAAAATGGGGCATGGGTTTTTTACATTTCTTGTTTAAGAAAAAACACAGTTCTGCTATATCAATCCTGGACATTCTCTAGGTTTTAGCTTTAAAATTTTAAATTAACATATTAAAATATGGCCTAGGTTCAAATCATATGATCAAATTGAAGACTTATCTTTCAGTGACCATGTGCATTTTTTATACTATTTTTACTTAACACTCTTCAATGGTTGATGATTCTAGGATTTATTTGAAAAATGTCCCTTCTTTTCCAACTGTTTAAGATTAATTATGATGGTTACTTCTTTGTAAACTTTGTCTTGTATGCTCTTTGTCACCTTCTACTTGTGTTTTTTCAGCTACCTTTTATCTATTATTGTCTGAATGTAATCCTTTCCTGTAGATTGGTGCAAACAATGGATTATTCTTGCATTGTATTCGACACTGCCCCAACTGGACATACACTTCGGCTTTTACAGTTTCCATCTACCTTAGAGAAGGGACTTGCAAAAATGATGTCATTGAAAAGCAAATTTGGTGGCTTATTAAGTCAGGTGACTTTAAGTTTTAGTATGTCTTGTCACCTGATATTGGCCAGCTGGTCTTCAAGAATTTTCTGTCAACATGGGCCTCTAGATAATAAAATTTTGTATTAACCTTGAACTTTATTTCCATTAAAACTACTATTCTTTCTTGAATATCTTATTTCAAGTAATCAATTCTTTCGATCATGTCTCCTACTTCAACATCATTCTAAAGGTTATATGGCATGGGTCTATTACATTCATTCTTTTCATAGCTCACCTGTCAGCTCACAGGAGTTATTAATTGCCATTATTTCCTAGTTGGTTTTCTTTATGTTGTAGCTCATGAAGTTTGAAACTCATCATGGCAGATGACCCGTCTTTTTGGGATTGATGATGAATTTGGGGAGGATGCAATTTTGGGGAAGCTTGAAGGCATGCAAGAGGTGATTGAACAAGTTAATAAGCAGTTCAAAGACCCAGTAAGATATACCATTCTCTAGTCTTTTTCCCATACATTTTTTTTTTAGTTTTTGATTGATCAATACATGATGAAATATAACCGGAAAATTTGACAATAATCTGCTTGGGAGCCATCAGAGGCTGTACTTGCACTAAACTTGGACATTAAGAGCTTTTATAAACAATATAGTTGGTTGCCATGCTCTGTGTCTAGTAAAGTAGAGTACCCTGCGGAGTAATTTTGGCCGTCCATGATATACCACAAATTAAAGATTTTGATATTCATGATAAGTTAATATAATGTGATAATATTCTTTCTCAAAAGGAGAGAAGGAAAGGAGAAAAGCTGCGGCTATGTGTGGAGATCTACTTGATATAATTCCCCTACTTGGTTTTCTCTTTTCATGTTATAGATGAAGTGACAGATATACCTCTAAATTTACAAACTTTAAAGCACTAGAACTTATGAAGTGGGTTGAAACCTATGTTACTCGGATGTGAGTGTCGGACACGGGTAGGTTTGATTTATTCTAAGTTTAAGTTTTTTCATGTATTTGGAGGGTCCTTAGGGGATCATATCCTCATATTCATGTCCGGATATGCGTCAGGCACGGGTACTTTAAGAAAAATGAAGAGTTGCAACATAGGTTGAAACCATTTCCTTTTCCTTTTTCATTTGAAGTTTCTTGAAGTTTTATAACTTATCAAACCTTTTACTGTCTGGCTTTGTTCTCAGTCGAAGTTTCTTGGGGTGCCCATCCTTTTAGTATAATGCACTTTCTTTCCTTTTGGCAGGACTTGACAACCTTTATCTGTGTTTGCATTCCAGAGTTCCTTTCTCTCTATGAAACAGAGAGACTGGTGCAGGAACTCACCAAGTTTGAGATAGATACACACAATATTATCATTAACCAAGTAATTTTTGATGATGAGGGTATGCTTTACTTTCTTACTATGTCTTATCATTTTCCTTTCTTCCCCATTCGAATTGTTGCTTAAATAAAAAAGCTTACCATCATTTGGTCTGTGTTTTTAATCTAAGATGTTGAGTCCAAGTTATTAAAAGCAAGAATGCGAATGCAACAAAAGTACATCGATCAGTTTTACATGTTATATGACGACTTTCACATCAGCAAGCTGCCACTGCTTCCAGATGAGGTGAGTTCAAGTATACTTTATGTGAACATTTCTTATTATTTTGATTGTTGCTATCCAAATGTGTTATTTTCCTCTTAAGCATTCACTGATTCGATTGTCGATTTTGTTCTTAACTTGCTTCTTTGTTTCTCTAAGAAGCATTTCAGCATTTGTAGAGTAATAATCCTTGAGGATTAAACTCAATGTTAAATCTGAATTTTTGTATCTAAGGGCATATGTTGGTAAGCATTTTCATTTCAATAGTGACAGCATTTGATTAGGCCTTGTATGATTATATAATAGGTTACTGGGGTTGAAGCTCTGAAAGCATTTTCACGTCATTTTCTTTCACCATATCAACCGGCCATCACTAGAGGAACAGTAGAAGAACTAGAGCAAAGAGTATCCACGTTAAAGCAACAGTTATCAGATGCCGAAGCAGAACTCGAGAAACTCCGAAAAGGAAAATAAATAAATAAATAAAAGTCTGATTTCTGTGTATGTCGAGTGGAATCACTATGCTTTTGACCATGAACAATCTCTGTTATCATAATAAATTTTCCTTTTTTTTTTCATTCCCCTTTGACATTGGGAGTGGGAAATAGATTGATATGCTTACAAATAATATATTATAAATTCAGATTCTTCTTGAGCTTCCTCTGTTGTAAACTTGTAATTGAGTTTGTTTCCTTGGTAAGTGACTATTGATTGAGACAGAAAAGCTTGTTGCTGGTGGCTTAAGTTTCTCGGGTGTAAGTGTCGGACACAGGTATGTGTCTGACACGAGTATATTCAATTTTTTTTTTTTAATTTGTATGCATTTGAAATATTTTTAGAGGATCATATACCCATATCCATATCCGGATATGCATCGGACACAGGTACCTCAAGAAAAGAAAATTGAAAAATCAGAATAACATTGGTTACCCCTTGCAAGCCATCAACTATCAATATTAAATACAGTGAAAACATTCATCGTGGATAGAAAAAGAATTGACAAATTGCTTGGGCAAGGCGGCAGATTAAGGTTCTGGTCCGAAAGGGCATGGGTTTGAATTCCATTCCCAACATTAAGTCCTATTTTTACCCTTTTGCCTAAGCACTTACATCAACAAAAGTTAAATCTAAGTTCAGCAATCAGAACTTTTTGGCTGCTTCGGATGCAATGCATCAGATTTTATTTACAGCCAGGCACATTGCATTTGCATACAATGAGATTAAGGAATTGGTTTTAATACTTAAATACCTGGCATGGAATTTCTAGTAATAACACAATTATTCATAAAGATCATAATTTGTTTTTTGAAATGGAAAAAGAAAGTTTAACATCCAAAGAAAACTACAAGCAGTTAGAACTTAGAACATACATACATACATTAACCCACATAAATTACCACATGACAATGCTGACATAAAGAACATGAGAGTTAAACATACAAATTTCATTGCATTTTCATATTACATCTTCAGTAATGAAGTTCAATGTCAAAAACTGATATGCTCTTCATCATGATTGTTTATAAGATATAGTAACAATCACCTAGATACTCATACTATCCACCATGCAAAGTTGAAATAAAAACTACCACATCCTTCTCTTCCAAGGTTGTATCAAGCTGGCCACTCAACTCCCAATCACAATCATTTACTAGGACAAGAACACCAGGTCTCCTGCACAAATCAAAACCACCCATCAGTTAAATGGATTGCCTTTAAAATTACAATCCTAATTCAATCTTTTGCATCATTACAAATGACTGTTAAGAGTCTAGACCCTTAAACACTTACACAGACTCCCCTTTCATGAACATTTCAGGTCTCTCCTTGATCAAATTGGTACGAACCCAAGCTAGTAAATCTCTCATGGTTATCTGAGAAAACACAAAACCAAACCCCCCAATAGGTCAATACTTATATGAGTCAGCTTAGGTAAAATCATCATAAATTAAGCTGTTTAAAAAAACCTGGATTTAAAAAAAAAAAATGCTTACCTTATCTGCTCCTTTTGGCAGATCAACATTCACATTATGAACTTTAACAGACTCACATAAAAGTTCTAAACCTCCACTGCATAAAACAATGAATATCAGAAAAACATTAAAACAATGGGTTTGGGTTATATGCTCAAGAAAAACTTCACTATAAAAAAACTTAAAACTGCAATACAGATTAGGGGCAAAAGAAGGAAATTTGAATCAATCCCAAGATTATTCCTATGTTTTCATTACCGTTTTGATTGATTGTAGCAAAAACAAACAATTGACAGTACCAGAAGCAACATTTATTTTTCTTCCTTAAAGCAAAATCAAAGCTTAAATAAGCAGAAAAAGATTTTATGAGATAAAAAAAATATAAAAAATAAGTGGTTTCAATCAAACCCAAATTTGATAAATTTTATTAGAAATCTTACCCGAACTCAAGGGTCAATTGCATTTTGAACAAATTTTGCAGAAATTCGGGATTTTGCGAGGTGCCGCTTTGTATTCACGCAATAATTAGTTTTCAGTTTCACGGCGTCGTTGCATATATTGAACTTCCATTCATTGGGCCGGAATTTTTGGGCTCCGAAGACTTGTACATGGGCTTTGCCTAAGTCTCCACTATGCCCAAACTCCAAATAATAGTAACATATTTTGATCCTTTTCTTTTTGGGCCTTTCTTTTTGGGCCTTCTAAAAAAATTTAAAAAATTTCATTTAAACTAAAATACTACTTACCTTTTTATTTTTTATTTAAAATAAAATACTACTTACCTTTTTATTTATTGAAATTTAATATTTTTTGGTAAAATATTGAACTCTTAATTTTAATAAATAGGGATCAATCCTTCATAATCTTAAATATCAATATATATATATATATCATGTGGAATTTAAGATACACGTGGCATTTAAAATTAGGATACTCCATTTTTCACATTAAAAAATTATATATTTTCTTTCAAGTAATAATTGAAGCAAGTACAACACATAGGTATCAAACAAATCAACAAAAATAAAGATATCCTTTCTCCATTCTTTTGTAGTACTTCTTTATTTCCTTATTATTAGCTCCAATATTTTTTAAGATATGGCTCAAAGGATTAAAATGGTTGCTCTCCCTTCCATTATTTTTGTTCATTAATTTTTAATATATTTATCAATATCATTTATATATATAATTCATTTATAAATTATAAAAGTTATACTTATGAATGATCATTAAATTTGTATTGAAAATACTGAACAAACAACTAATAAAGAGATCTTAACCAGATTGGAATCCTACACATATGAAAATTGAAAAACCTTTACCTTCACTCCTTTTAGGTACCAAAAAAATAAATGAGCAAGAAAAGAAAAGAAAATTTTAATAATTGATACATACAATAATGTATGTTATTTTATATATCAATCATTAAATTAGATTTTTTAAAAAAAATAAAAAACAAAATGCTACTATTTGTATTTATTTAAACAATAACATTAATAAAGTACTTTCTTTTGTTTTTTTGACAAATTACTTTCTTAGCATCATCTTAATGTTAGTTTAATATTAGTGTTTGTTTGGACATTGACAAGATTGATGATTTTGCATAGTCAATGACTCATTGGGATGCACAAAATCGATATCCTGTTCCTGTTTCGGCCTTTCTGAGTTCCTCCTTTTAGATTTATGATTCTCTGCTTTCATCAGCTCAAAAGCTCTATGTATCCCCGCCGCTAAAATTCGTGATAATCCCACATCAATTGGTTCATATAAAAAGACAGATCGAAACCGAAACCATATGATCCAACATCATCCCGGTTACAACGCTCAAGGATGATAAACCCAATTTTAGTAAGTAAACAAAGAGGCGCACCTCAGAGCTCTCACCCTCCCTGATTCACTTTTTCGAGACACCCTTTCCACCTCTAACTTCTCTTAAGCATTCTTCCATTTTCCTCTGCAGAATCGAAGTCTACGGTTAAATTGCAAAAAAAGGGGTTCATTGATTGGGTGTTTGCTAATCTGGGTTTCTTCCAAAATTCCAAATTTGGCAAAGATTGAGCATGAACTGGCTTGGTAGTGACTCAACGAGTTAGGGTTTTGAAATTTCTGATTTCTGATTACTTGATAAAGTTTGTGAATCAATGGAGGCTTATAAGACATGGGTTAGGAGGAACAAAGACTACGTGCACTCCTTGGAGTCTCTTGCCAATGTAAGCCTTTATCTATTTGTATCTACTATAATTTACATAAAGTGAACATTTTTTCCTTGTTTCGGAAGGATAATTTCATAGCTATTTATATGGTTCTTGGTAAATGACAGTTATAATTTTGGTTTTTTGAATGTTTAGGTGCATTAAATTTATTTTTACTGCTCGCGCTGCCAAATATTAGCGATTTAATCTGTCTATCTCCAAAGTTTATTTATTGTTAGATTAGTTTAGAGTGGTTGACTTTCTGTGTTTCACTTTTGCTGGTCTAAATTCTGGCTATTGCCTCTTCCATCTTTCCTTTGCAAAGAATGAAATGAAAAATGAATAACATCAATTTGCAACGTAAAATCAAATAAAAGAAAAAAGAAATTGCCTTTTACATGTGTTTTTTGAGATATTGGATCAGGAAACTCATTAAATGGAAAAGGCAAAATGGAAGGTTATTGTATAAGGAAGAACCATGATTATCTGCAATTTTGCACTCTCCAGTTAGCAGCTCTGAGTAGATTTAATATTTGTTACCATTGTTGATAGTATATCTCCCAAGTTAAGTTTTTTGTATCTATGAACTATGATCGTTTGACTATTTGGATTATTTGGTTTTTATTTTAAGAATGAGCTTTGTAAATGTAGGCAAGATTTTGTGAATGACTTTCGACTGTGTTTTGAAATTTGAGTATTGCTATCTTATGCTGTTATTGAAAATTGTTGTACAGGGATTGACGTGGCTTCTTCCTGAACGGTTCTCCACTTCAGAGATAGGGCCAGAAGCAGGTTTTGTGAAACTTTGGTAACATTGGCTACTTCTTGATAGCTTAGAAACTGATAAGAGTTCCCCCACCTGCGCCCCCTACTTGATTTAAAGTAATCATCTAATCGGTTGCTGCCAAAGTTGAGATAGAAATGTATTGACGCATTAGCTGTGGCATTTTCAACCCCCCCCCCCTTTTCCTTCCCCTGGTTTCTACATGTCGAAGTAAAGAAGATTAAAAAAATTCCTCTCTCTTAAGTTGTATTATATATTTCATTCTGTCTACAGTTTTTCCCTATTGAACAATTTGGTAAACTTATGCAGTAACTGCAATTTTGGGCATACTCACTGCTATCAACGAGCATATAATCGATACTGCTCCTGACCAGAGGCATACTGGCGCTGCTGACCCTTCATCATTCCCTTATGGGTTGTGCATATCTGCACTAAAGGACTTGGAAACTTTGGTTGAAGTTGTTGCAGAGCAGTACTATGGTGATAAGAAATGGAATTTTATTGCTGTAACAGAAGCTATCAAGTAAGAAACATTCATTATCTGACGTATGGCACTTTAAATCTTCACCTAGGCTTTTGTTTCTAATATATTGGCATCAAGCCTTTGCCTAGTAATTTGCTACTTGATGTACATCAGGGTGATAGTCAGATTAGCTTTATTCCGGAACAGTGGATATAAAATGCTTCTGCATGGAGGAGAGACACCAAATGTTGAAAAAGATTCTGACGATACAAGTTCACAACATAGTATTGGGGGTTTTCCGAAGCCTGGAGGCCATCATGGACCTGTTTGGTTACAAAACAATCATGGGCAAAGCCCACGGAATCTCGAAGGAAGGGCATTGTCTGCTTTGAGCAGATTCGGAGAGAGTGCTAGGATGATATCTGACCCTGTATGGATGCAGAGAATTGAACAACAACATGCAATTATGGAGCCTCCAAGTGATTATTTCGTTAAAATTTCTTGATTGGTTACTTGTTATAGCGAATTGATGGGAAAAGTCTGCTAATATTTGCAATTTTCCCTTTTACAGCTTCAATCATTAAAAGGCCTACTCTTTCCATGATTTTGTCAGAGAAGGGTGTTAATGGAGCTTTCTTTGTTCTCGGGGAGGTCCTCTTTGTTACAAGGCCACTTATTTATGTCTTGTTCATTAGAAGATATGGAATTAGATCATGGATTCCTTGGTTTATATCTCTGGCTGTGGACTTTATTGGAATAAGCTTTCTATCACATGTTATAAGATCAGGAAAGGGTGGAAGAGAGCAACAGTTCCATCTTTCTTCCTCTGAAAAGGATGAGGTTAAAGTCATTAGATATTTTCAAATTACATCCAACTTATTAACCTTTGGCATGAATATCTGCAACTCTGTTTTGTGGAACAATATCCTTGCTTAATATCTTTACACTAGAGCTTTGCTGATATCAAGTGTTTGATCCAGGTAAAAAGACGGAAACTGTTGTGGGCACTTTACCTCATGAGAGAACCATTCTTTAACAAGTACACCAGGTATCGATAAATTCATCACAAAGTTACTTCCTAATTTATGCCGTTCTTTTTCCCTATGTTACTCGGACTCGGGTGTGAGTGTCGGACACCTGTATGTGTCTGATACGGGTATGTTCAATTTCTTTCCAAGATTTTCATGTATTTGAAGGGTCTTTGGAGGATCATATCCTCATACCTATGTCCGGATATGCGTCGGATACAGATATTTCAAGAAAAATGAAGAGTCGGAGCAGCGTAGCTTTTGCCAATACCTTTCCCATTGGTAATGAATTTAACAAATTAGTATATATATTTTGGTCTTCAGGCAAAAACTTGAAAGCACTGAAAAGCAATTGGAGCCTGTTCCACTAATTGGAACTCTAGCAGGTGCATTGGACAGATTCTATCCCCTTTAATATCTTGAATTCATTGAAATCATGCCAAGTATATTATTGATCAAACTAATTTAGGTAGAAATTAATATCTTTTTTTCTTTTATAACTTTTGGCAGCAAAAATTGTTGAGCTTGTAATTGGAGCTCAGACAAGGTACACGTACATGTCGGGATCTTAAAAGAGTGAAGCTGCAAGAATTCATGCTTCAAGGCTGTGTTTTTATTTTTTTGGTCGGATACATGTTTTTGTTGCTGTTGTATTCTTTAACCAAGTTATGACACTCAATTTGCTAGTACCTTCCATCTGTATCAACCATACATTACAAAATTCAAGAGTTCATTACTAAATAAAACCAGCCACAAAGTTAGTCATATTTGTTGCTAGGTCATTTGTGAAAGTAAATCTCAGCACTGTTGCAGAATTTGTAACAGTGTAGAGTCTGTAATCTGTATTTGCTAAATCCAAAATTTGAAGGAAAATAATGTGATCCAGATTTCTCATCCCACATTCAAAAGGTCTCAACTTGTTTTTGCATGGAAGGGCGTATATCTGTGTATGGATCGGCCCTTAAAATTTCACCTGAGGGACTAATGATATATGAACATGAGATGACATGGAATTTACTTTCACAACAAATAAGCAAAAAAGACACTTTGCCAATTGCCATTCATAAAGTCACTCCAAACTTGTATTTCATATGTAAATCAAACCTATCTCATCTGATTAAACCAAAGCAGTTTAGCCAAGCCAGACAGAATGAAATGGTCCAAACTACTAAGCTGAAGGGTAGAGGAGGTCCCATTACCCCACCAAAAATAAAGTGGTCCCATTACCCCATTAAAAATAAAGTGTAATCGAATCAAGTCGAGTTTAAGCAATAAAAAAATTTGAATTTAAATTCGAATACGATTCGAGATAAAAATTGAATTATTCGAGTTCGTTGATTAAACTATTTATCTAGTAAATAGACGAGCTCGATTCCAATACTCGATTATTTGTACTCGAGTTTGAACTGAAATTTTTCAATACAAATTAAAAAAAATCAATTAGACTCGCGAGCTACTCGAGTTGAACATTAGAATATTCGAATTCGACTCGTTTGATAACTCGAACTATTCAAGTTTGAGCTCTGCTCAATAATGATCGAATCAAATTCAATTTTTTTAATCGAATTCGAGTAGTATGCGAGAAAGTATCTCGTTAACACCCAACCGTTTCTTATATTAAATAATCCAAATGGCGTGTTTCAATGTCATTAGTAGATTGTGGAGTGGTACAGGCAAAAGCCCTCTCCCCTCTCCTCCGCTCCCTCGTTGCAGCTGCAAAAAAAACATGTGGTGCAGTGGTGGGGTACATGTAGACGCACACATTGAGGGCCACATAGAATTTTAAATACACTTTTAAATTAAAAAAAAAAACATATGGGAAATTGGATCCCACCCAATAAGGGTCCCCATCCAAGAGAAAAACTGAAAGGGGACCACTTTTAAATGGCAACTGGCAAGTGGGGCTGAGGCCATACCCCATTGTGCCTACCCTACTATCCCACTATCACCAAGATAAAAAGTCGTATGAAACCATTCTTTTTTATCAATATATATCACTTTCATTTAAATCATATTACGTAATTAAATTTTTTTTAAAAATTAATTATTTATTATAATAATTATTAATAAATTACTGAAATAAATATTTTTATTTAATTATAACATATAATCTGTAATAAATAATTAATTTTTTAAAAAATATAATTTAAATAAAAAATTATATTATAACATAAAATAATGGTTTCATATAATTTTTTTTTTTTTCACCACCAAAGATGAAAAATGGGATGAGCTTGCCTGCCTGGGTTTAGTTGGGGCCCCATGGTTCATGGTGCTTACTTGGTCCTTCACGGCTTCACGAGACCGGTGAAAATGGTGGGATCCCACCACCTTCACTTGGTCCACCGAGTAATTGCTTTGGAGTTGATAGGCCCTACCTTTGGAAGAATCCAACACCCCCTAGACTTAAAAGAGTCCTATATGGTAGGGTCCACTATAAGGTCTGATTAGTGGTGGGAGCCGTTAGATTTACAGATTGGGCTTGGCCCCCACCTTAGATCTGTTGCCGTACACCATAGCTTGGGTGGGCACCTTTACAGGCGACAATAGAGCCGCTGAAGGTGTAAATCTTGGTCTGTTACAGACACCCATACAGTGTTGCTTACCATATATACATGGATATTATTAAATCCTTTTTCCTTGCCACTTAAATTTAATCCAAAAGTTCTTTTCAAAAAGTTGGTTGAGTAATAAACTAAGTTAGGTATTACTAAAATTTTGTGACTTTAAAATTAAAACATTATTATTTTACTTTAATTTCTCTATTTTAATTCTCATTTTCTTGAGTCAAACAATTTTAATGGATTACATTGTTTTTGAGAATTAAGTATATGCAAAATCTTTTACTTTTTTTTTAGTATAAAAAAATTACAGTTTATGAATAGAGAAAGAATTTGCAAATATTAATATTCAAATTTCAAATTGTTGAATGTCGTTTTTTAAAAGTGACCGTATGAATTAAATACATCAAACTCAAATTTATTTCTCACTTTTTTTTTTTGAATTGAACGTAGTAATTTGTTAGGTTAAAGATTTAAAAGTTGTGAACAGCTAAAAACCATCTCATCTTAGTCTTATGGCTAGTTTAACATCGTTATTGAAAAAAATTTAGGTTAAAAAAATTTTGGGTTGAAAAAAGTGTATTTAAATAGTGTGATAAAAAATTATGATTTAAAATTTTTTAAATGTTTAGCATTGCTGTAAAAAAATATGGTAAGAAATTGAAATATCAAAAAAAGATATGTTTAAAATAATAAAAGTGTAAAGATGTAAAGATAATAAAATCATTTTATTCAAAAATCAACTTTTAAAGTTCAAAAGCTATATTTTTAGCTTTTTGATTTGGCTTTTCAAACCATAGTTTCAACAGCATATGTCAATTTTTTTTATCTGTTTAACATTATGTTTGCGATAAAAAATAACTTTTGACTTCAAAAATTGTACCAAAAATCATACTAAATAAAGCCTTAATCTTCTAATAACAGTAAAACTTTTGCAAACGTGTGGTGTGGGTGTGGCTATGATGAGAAAAAAAAAAAAACAAGGCTGATGATCATGTGTTGGGGGGGTGCATTTTGAGGAGTCATGGACTTACATTTGTCAAAGTTCAACCACCAAAAGTAGCTACGGCAGCATGCATGATGGATTGATGGTGGTGGGGAAAGGCTTCCTCTATACATGCTCATGAATCAAATCGGATTAGGTTATGATTCGAATCTTTGCAATTTTTTTGGACAGGTCTGAAAATACTGTTTATATTATATAAAATAATATTTTTTAAATTAAATTTAAATAAAATAATATTATTTTAATATATAAATAATGATTCGAGTCAGATCAGACCAACTCGGATCATGAGAGTGTTTGCTCAAACTTAACTCAATACGGACCGAATGAATTGCCCGACTCTTAAACAAGTCTAACCTCATCCCTCCCTCGTATGCTTGCTAGAATTTTCGGGTTTTGGCCCCCACGACCCAAGTGGTCGTTCACTAGCTTCTTTTTCTTCTTCTTGTTTTCCGAACATAAAATTGAAATTCCTACTAACTAATTAAGTGACAAATTTTGCATTAGACTAAAATTTTAAAGTATTAAGTATTGACAGTAATAATTCTCTTATATGCAGTTCTATATTGTACCAGCCTTCAATACAATATGCAAAATTAATAATCTCTCTCAATTTATAAATTCTAGACTACTCTTTTTTTTCAAAATTTAAATATGATGTTTGTTGATACTACGAATCAACATTGTTGATACAAAATGATTGAATTACAATTGCTACAATATATTATCTGCTTCGAAAGATTGGAAAATTTATTCTTACAATTTTATTCTTTGAAAAAAGTATCTTGATAAAGAAAATGTGACTCTTACATGTTATAGTCACATCAACACTAGTTTTAGTCAAAAATGTTAAATGTGTTTTCTGAAAGATCACATGGATCCAATACGAATTCTTACAAACGACGTCAATTATTAATATAAAGATTATTGGTTTACGTCTGTAATAAAATATTGTTTACAAGTTGAAGACTTTAAGTAATCTTCTCATGATTTTATCTTTCAAAAAATTTCTTGATTTAAAAAACGTATTTTCTTGCATTAATTATGTGCATTTAAAATTTAATTTTTGAAATATTTTAAACAGAAAGAAAAAGATAAATATGACTTCAGCAACAAAATTAGCCCCTAAAATTTCAAGAGCATAAGCTAATCGGTGCGATTCACTACAAAAAAATGTCTAGTTTAGCATAACCAGAGTCAATTCTGACTGAAATTTGGATGAGAAAAGTTTTTGTTTGCTTTTCATGGTCGCCCATGCAATTTGGAATCACTCAATTTTCATGGTTTGGTTTATCTGGTAAAAAAAAAACCAAAGAATTTGTAATTTGGATCTTTGGAGGCATCACCAACTTTGACCCTAACGATCAGATAATCTCATAATCCAGTGGTAATGGGACCCACCACGTGTCATCATCTAGTGGGTCCAACGTTATTCCCTTATAAGTAGATAATCGTAGATTAGTATATATTATATATATATATATATATATATTAAAAAAAACCTAAGCCCTAAAGCCTTCATTTTAAGTGGATTAACAGCATAACACCTTAGCACTCCCACACTTTGTATATATAAAACGAGTTTTACCTTTCGTTCGAACTTGTTAAAGTCAGTACAAAAGGACTTCCCCCATGTAAGATGTAACCTACCGTTTTGTTTTTCCTTTTCCTCCTCTTTATAAAATTCTAAGCTTTTTCAGTTTTTCTCTCTTCTCTTGTCTTCTCTTTGTTTTTTCTTTTACGTGGGTTTCTGCTTCTTCTTAAAATAAAACTAATGGCTGCAATTCATAAACAAGAAGTTGAAGAGGATGAAGATGCCAGAGCGGTTGTTCTCAGCATCAGCGGCGGTGGAGACGCAACTGCAGCGTCGAAGAATCCTAAAGAAGAGCTCGACATGGAGACAGCTATAGGCGTGATGCCCATGGCGGTGCACGTGCCGTCAGCTGTTCCCATGCCGCTAGTAACGGCAGCACCCGCCGCGCCGAAACGAGCGTCCACCAAGGATCGTCACACGAAAGTCGAGGGACGTGGTCGGAGGATCCGGATTCCTGCTACTTGTGCGGCTCGGATCTTTCAGCTGACCCGAGAATTAGGTCACAAGTCGGATGGAGAAACTATCCGCTGGTTATTAGAGCACGCTGAACCAGCGATAATAGCGGCAACCGGAACCGGCACCGTTCCCGCCATCGCTATGTCGGTTAATGGGACCCTTAAAATCCCAACTACCTCGAACGCTAACCATGAACCCGGTGACCCTAGTAAAAAGAAGCATAAACGACCCGCTAATAGCGAGTACGTTGATGTAAACGACGTTGTGTCGGTTTCATCTGGTTTGGCCCCTGTAATTACTTCTCAACAACAACAACAAACTGTTTTGCCGCAAGGGTTTGTTCCAATTTGGGCCATACCGTCAAACACCGTCGTTCCAGGGGCTTTTTTCATGGTACCACAGATGGCCTCCGTGGCTGGGCCTTCCACCCAGCCTCATATATTCACATTTCCAGCCACCGCTACACCGGTAATTAACATTTCGGCTCGGCCCATATCGTCGTTTGTATCCGCCATGCAACATGGTGTAAGTATAGCAGCAGCAACGCCAGGTCATCTTCAAAATAACGTAGCAGTTACAAGTTGTAAAGTTCCAGTTTCAAAGAAGGTTAAGACGACGTCGGTTATGGCACCGAGTTCGAGTTCTGCCGCTACTATTACAAGTAGCAGTGATACTACTACGACAACGACTCAGATGCTTAGAGACTTCTCGTTGGAAATTTACGATAGACAAGAACTTCAGTTCATGACTCGATCTTCAAAGCATTGATTGACAAACATATGAAGAGAAGAAAAAAGAAAGGAGTTTTTCTTACTATGTTTGGGTTCATGCTCTTTCATTGGTGGCTTCGTTGTAGGTGCATCCGCCATGAACGAGCAAAGCTAAAGGAGGTCTCTGACCCACCCCAAGCGTAAAAGGGGGACGGGGGGGGGGGAGGACTAGGAGCACGTGCTCACGTGACGGAAGTTTTAAAGGTGTGCACGTGTAATGTGGGGTCGAATTAGGCGGAGGTAGGGTCCACATATGTGGTGGGTCAACACTCAAACTAAAAGGCAGAAGGAGAGAGCACTCCGTGGACCGTGCATTGCAAAGAGGAGCCATGGGTCAAGGGGCCACCTCATCGCTCTGTCTTGTGATGTGGGGCGCGGGACCCAATGGGGGGAGAAAAGTGGACCCTACGGGACCGTTTTTGCATTGTTTCCAAGGTAGCCGCGTGGTGGTCCCTACGTGTGTTGGTTCGGTGGTCCGATCGAGACGTGTGGGCCAAAAGCTTAGTCAGTCTGGACATGTGACACGTGTCTGAAACTTAGCTGTAGATGGTAGGAACACCTTTTTTTAATTTTCCTCTTTGACACGTGGGGCCCTTTGTTGGTAGGGTCTACAAGATAACGTGATGATGATGAAAAATGAAAGGAGATGATTCTAGCATCTGATGCTCTCCCCCTTCCTCGATAGTTATCTTTAGATTGATTTTTTTTTTTTAGAGATAATTATAATTTTAATCTTAAAATATAATTTAATTTTTTAATTATTGTGCAAACAAAAATATTATACATTAATATTATTATAACATAATTTTAAAAAAAAATCTTCTCTATAAAAGATAAAAAATTTACTATTTCATTTATTAATATTATTTTCTCACTAAAAAAAATCTCTTCCTTTTCCCTAAATTTTTTTATTTTTTATATTGATACTTTCATCAAAATTTAACTGTTCACAATTTGTAACGGTGATGATAGGCTATGAACATTTATAGGTTGATTTGAGTTTTTGGTTAAAATACATTTTCTTACAAAAGATATTTTTGAATAAAATTAATTTGAACAAGATAAATAACACAAATATATTGTTATGATAGGCGACGTAGAATTATTTTGAGTTTTTAAAATTTTGTGATTTTTTTAAAAAAAGTAAAAGCTTTTTTAAAAATAAAATTAATATGAAAAACGAATAACGTAAACTAAAGGTGGAGAAATTTCCATTTTAGTGAAAGAGAGAAATGGTCTATGAGTTTAGTAAAAGAACGAGAAGAGTAAACACATAAAATAGAGTTTCTTTTTTTTATCTTTTATTTGGAGGGTTTTTTTTTTTTTTACAAATATTTTTTTTTTATATTTTACAAATAAATAAAATGCTATATAAATTTCACATATGATTCATTATATGTCAATAAACTTTTCATATAAACTTTTTAATTAGTATTTTCGTTTGAATAGCAATCAAAAAATTAATTTTTAATATATTGATAACTTTTAAAACTGAATATTTATAACTAAAAGTTTAAAAACTTGTATAAAAAATATTTATATTTTAAGATTAAAATTATAATGACCTCTTATTTTTATTTTATTTCTGAAATGAAATTGTAAAATATAAATAAATTGAGAAATCATTTTACTACAAGTTTCAATTATCAACTTTTTCATATTTGGCTTAGATTATTAGACAGAGAAAAATAAAATAAAATTGAATTTAGATTTTATTTTAAAAAAAAATGATAGGTAGATGAATGGAATGGGTAAAGGGTATATAGTTGTGGAAAGCAAATGACATTCATCAGTCAGAACTGTGAAGAGAAAAAGAAATTAAAAAGACAAGGAAGATCCCCTTTATAAAATTGAAGTCTTGTTATGCTCTATAAATCTAAGATTAAATATTTAATCACTTAATTTTCTTACCAACGGAACGAAGTAAGTTGTTGTCATTAAAATTATAAAAAAAGAAAAAAGATAAGATAAGGAAGAAGAGGATCACAGTTTTTATTTGATCTTGATCAGCATGATCAACGGTGTAAAATAATAATAAAAAAAGAGGTGGGTCCTATGGGGATAAGATGTGGGAATTACAGAAGATAAAAAGCACCCGTTCCCTCTTTGCTTTTGTGGGCTGCAAATGCAATGCACTGGGTCCACACTAGAAAAGACAGTCTGGATTTCATCAAAGGAAACTCCACGTGTACGGTTGATATTGACGTTTAATTAAGTTTCTCTGCGGTCGCACCCCATAGGATTTCTTACGATTAACCTCTGACAATTATAGCCCTGTCATATTTATTCTCAAAAGAACCCATGGCCATGGGCCACGGTCAATAGACCCAACCCCACAAAAATAATTGTATAAAGTATAAACCAACTTGTTAAAGCAATTTAGGTCTAGTTTAGTTTAGAAATTTTTTTATTACAAGAATGGGTAAAAAAATGTGTTTTAAAAATGAGGGGAAAATGTGATATAAGAATATTAAATGTTCAACATTGAAAAAGTATCATAATGAATTGAAATATTTAAAATTATATATAATAAAATTTTAAAATACAAGAATAATAAAATCATTTAATGATAAAAGTCAATTTTCAAATAGCATAAGCATCAAAATCTTAGGATTTTTTTATTTGGATTGCAAAACTATAATTTCAATCGTAAAAACAATTTTTTTACCCGTTTTGTATTAATATTATAGTAAAACATAACTTTTGACATAAAAAATTATGCCAACCATAATAATAAACAGAACCTTAAATTAGGCACCAAAAAAAAAAACATTAATAAAAAAACCTGAATAATTTGTGTTTGAAATATGAATATGGATAAGTAGAAAGGATTATTTTGGATCATGTAATAATGCCCAGGGAAAAGAAAAAAAAAACCTATACATTAAAATGGGCTTAGAAAAACTGTATTTATACCATTTTATAGTTTCAACTTTACTTGAGTTGTAGCATTTTTGGTCAAATTGTAAGATTCTCTTGTATGCCAAGAAATGAGCCGACTATGTTTCCTCCCACGTCTGGGAAACTTTCACATCCCGGAAGAGGCTTGACCTTACCCTTCCGATCCACTTCAACGGGGTACTTTAGCAAGTGCCCTTTCATCTCTGTGACTTCATCAGCTGCAAATTGTTTCCAGTTCATCTCAGCCATTTGCTTAACCCGTCTTACGCAGTCGATACTCTCTGGTTGTCTGAAATATTCCTCAACAACTCCAAGATGTTCCGCCCATAATGACATCCTATACCCATAGATCTGTTGTAAACCACACATATTTGGCACAAAAAGAGCAGAAAGTTAGGCACCATTGCGATGGAAACATGAAACAGCAATGTTTGTATTTCAATGATCATGGTTTCATTTAGTAAACAAAGGAATTCTATCATTAATATGAATGTAATTGATAGGGTTACCTGTCCATGTGGATTAGAAAGTTTTCTTGCCCAGGTATGTTGAGGTTGGTAAGCTCCCATTGCAATCTCAGTGTCTCTGGTACCTTCCATGGAGCGTTGATTGATGTTTGCAGACCCCAGTATTACATACTCGTCATCAACTATCATACCTTTTGAATGGACATAGATCATAAATCTTCGACTTTTCCGACTAAGAGCCTGGAAATGCAAAAACAAGGAACACATTTAAGTAGCAAAGAAACTTTAGGTTTAGGCTTGAGATATTCAAGTAAAATGGGATTTTGATCTGTCATGTCCTTCACTCTATTCAATCATGGCTTCTAATCCACCTTGGAACTTAGGCAAAGCTTTTGGGTTAGGTTTGAGGGCCTTAGAGTACCATGATGTTGAACTACCCAAAAAAAAAAGGTTTTTGGGACATGGTATTAGATTACCTGAGGAGTATTTGCAGTACTAGGACTTTCAAGGCCTGAACTTTCTAATCCATCGACATCACGATTGCCGAGACAGAAGAAATTCAAAAAGTCTTGTGGTGAGAAGGCACCCTCAAGTCCCGCCTCCACCAAAGCCCTGTAAATAGTCTCGTACATCATTTGCATAGTTTTGTGCTGCAACAACAGTAACAATTCAAGATCAATGGCCTTTTAATATCTAGTTCTAAGGTCATAATTCTTAGTTAAAGAAAAAAGATCATGATTCTCAGAGAATTCATGCTAAGCAGTATATTGTTGGTTTAGCAATTTATCACCTTTATGAGAAAATAAACATGTCTTAATGTTCGAATTAGACCAAGTTAAACATCAGTGTCCAGTAAAAGTTTGTGTTGGACTTGCTTCAAAGCACAAATTAAATCTTTGCTAAATTTGCAATAATAATAATACAGTCAAAGCTTTAACCATTTTAATGCAAAGTTTTTAGTTAAACCCTACCTGCCAAAATAGAATCCTTTGAGTGGCAGCGCCTGTTGGAACACCCTCTGGCCACATTGGAACAACAATATATGCAGCAAACCTCTCATTTGCTTTAATTTTACTGGCGATCTTAAGAGCAATTTCCATAGGAATTAAGTTGTTAGCACCTGCGGAAAGAGTGTATGGTTTTAGTTCTAATCCAAACTATAAACAAATGAGTCACTATTCCCATAAAAATTTCCACAAGAAATATCACATAAAGCCATGAACAAATAGGACTAACCAAATGCTCTTCTTATTATTTCAAAATTTTTTTTTTTTTTTGAAAGGAAACTTAGTTGTTTAGCATGTTATTCTCATCCTGCTTCCAATTGTGCTACAATGACCTATCCGTCTTAGCACATGGACTCGATCCAAAAGGTTGATAATCTGACTGATATATATAACCTGAAAGATTGGTTCTTCATCTTTTTACTATATCTCTTCTACATACATCCAAGTTTCAGATTTTTACCCTTTCCTATATTCAAACAGAAATAAACAATGTTGGGGTAATCTTTCAGCCAATATTTACTGAGCCCAATCTGATGCCATTTATTAACCACATAGAACTGCAGAACTCATGCATTCATGCAGACCAAAATTGAAATCACAAAGCAAGATGTACTAACCATTATCAACTTTCTTACATTAGTCACAAAAATATCATGGTCATCAAAATGTAATTTAAGTGTCTTACCTAAGTCTTTATAAGTGTTCCAATTGTAGGAGGATCCAATGAAATACTGATTTTCTATATAAATGAAATGCTGGGCAGCACGAATGGCATTCACATATGCTGTATGTATGCTCATATCAATAAGAACATTTTTACCGCACACCAAATTCTGTCACAAAAAAGATGATCAATCAGCTTCCACACTGGAAATCAAAACAAGCTAAAATTAAGCCCAAAAAAAAAAAGAAGCAAATCAATGGCAACCTTCTCTTTACCTTGCTTGTTGCATCTTTTGGATCCTTTGGGAAGCCTTTAACAGAATTTGAATCAATTGAGCGAAAAATCTGCATGTTGAAACCCCAAAACAATAAATAAAAACATTCCATTTGTCAGAAAACTAAAATGTAAAAATGAAAGCTGCTTTTGAAAATCACATTGGCCAAGCAAGATATAGACCTATGACTTACTTGAACCTCACCCACCTGACCAAATCATTTATGACTAAATCCAAGCTCAAATAGCAAAATTACCTGAACATGCCAAGCTTCACGATCATTCTCATTATTACCGGGAAAATCAAAAACTCCAATAATGTCTGGAATTCTTTCTATACTCAGTAAAGCATCATCATAGGATTTTTTTAGTTTTTTAATTCCACGAGGCTTTGCAGCCTTCAACCATCGTTCCTCAAAGTTGGCCAGAACATCATATGCAGCTGGGCCATCAATTCTACAGTGCAAGTCATGCCAAGGTTCTCTTGGACAACCAGCAACATTACCCTGCTCAAGTAATTTGCAATTAAATAATGAGCAGGAAATCTTCTTTGCTGTGATGAAGTGCTATTAAACTTACAGCTACTCAAATATCATAAAACAAAACAAAAATAATGGAAAGTAGTTACCGTAAACGTTGGATTATGATAGTCATCCTTATGCAGTGTTTCTAGTGTCTTAAATAAAGGATGATGCGGAGTATCATATCGCCCATCACATAAGTCAAGGCCACCAAGAAAAGCAATAATTTTTCTTTTATTTCCCCCAGCATCAGCATCCACAATTACAGTTTTCTGATGGTGTGTATAAATTGTTCCAACTTCCTGATAATTGAATGCATCAGAAAAATATAGCGCTTTAGCCAAACATAAGGAAAAGGATAACATATAACGAAAAGCTCAACAATCTAGGGACGCCTTAGTGTTTGTTACCCCTCCTCAGGAGAGTTAAGGTCCAAGGTTCCAATCCCCTTGGACTTCCTCATGTGTACCAGCTACCAATAAAAAAACTGATAACAAGAGGTTCAGCAGATATAAAACTGATAAAGAATTTGCTATTTCACAGGCCTACTTGAGAATCATTTTAAGAAAAAGAAAGAACCAAAAACAAAAACTCAAAAAAATAGCAAGCTTGTTCACAAACCTCAAACTTCTGAAATAATTAAAATTAATACCAGCATAACTAACAAGTCATATATACAAATGTTATGTATATATTTACACATTCACATTTCACAAAAGTCAGCAATTATATGGTGCAACCATCAAATTTAAACAACGAACATTTAAACCCATCAAACTAACACAAAGGAAAATAAAACTCATATCTAAACATATTATGCATATATTTACACATTTGCACTTCACAAAACCTAGTAGCTAAGTGCATTTACCATCAAATTTTTACAACAAAAAATGGCCCCTGTTCAAATGAAATCACAGTAGTATGAAGCAGAAGGGCTCTGATTATTTTTGGAAGGTTAATCACCATTATGGTATAGATACAAAAAAAGTCATCAGCATTTGTTCTATGAATTATTTTTATTATATCAAGAAAAGAGGATCTGACAAAGTTTGAAAGTTTCCCTCATTCAGCACTACTCTGTCAAAGTTTGAAAGTGCAACTTATTGATTTGAATATGTAAAAAATAGTAAATACTACTTTAGGCAGTCCTGAAACTAGCTTTTCTTGAGAAATATGAAATATCTAAGCCAAATAAACTTTTTCCAATTGCCAAAACATCCTGTCAGCATGTGGTGGGTAGGTAAATTGCCAAATGTAGTCACCACATGTACAATAATAATGCGCAATGTGACTCAAAAATCTTAATAAGGCTGATAATGATTCCCAACAATACAATAATCTAGCAGTACCTTCTAATGATGCCAAATAAATACAAATTGATGTGGAGAAATTTGTAGAGTTAGGAATGCATTGCTTGGGATAGAAAAGTTAAAAGAAATGGTCATTTACACCTAACCTTTTGCTTGACCCAACTATGTCGTTTTCCAGCAATACGAGGACAAAGTAACACTTGCACTGAAGAGTGTTTGAAAAAACGACGTGTTTCCTCATCATGGGTTGCCATTATTCCATCCTGTATTTGTCAATTTAAAGAGGTTAATGTAAAAACCATAATAAGCAAAGCTTTTTAAAGTGAAAATGGAAAAGTGATAAATTCCTAACTTCATAAACATCTATAAGTAGAAAACACAAAGATCTGTATTTGTCTTGCTATGGTAGATTGGAGTGCATGCAGAACACATAGTCAAACTAACTGATATAATTCTGAGTTCTTTTAGTTAGATGCTCTCCACCATTAACACCAACCAAAGAGCCAGTAAGACATGCATTCAAAGTGTGACAACAATACACGCACACACAAAGAGGACTAAATTTGCACACTCTCATTGTCATCATGCATTTTGCAGATGTCATTTTCTCCATTAACCTGAAATACACAATGATCACCCTATACTTTTATTGTCATTAGGTTTAAACACTTCATTACATAGAACCTAATTACTTATAAATGGACTTAACATTCAGATAATATGAAATAAAGTCCTAACTGTACCTAGCTGACTGTTAACCCTGAAACTATAATGTACAACAAATAACGTTATAATAAGTTACTCACCGTTTTGTATCCCAAGATGCTTCTTGAAGTAGGATCATCCCATATCAGAAGTAGCACTCTAACTCCTTCCTGGGACTTTGACCTAAGAATATCCCCCAAAGTGCAATCTGAAGCAGGAGCAGCATCGCGCACCAGCCTAACTTTGTGCCAAACTGACCACCCTGTAATGTAAATCAAGCGCCTAGCTTGACGAATAGCATCAAATATGTCACTCCAACACTTTCCATGCTCATAGGTCATCCCCTGGTCAAGTTTCAAGTTTTGAAGACACCCATCAGGGACATGGGCATCTTGATAAAGAGTCACTTTTCCCCCCTTCCGAAGAGGGAAATATGTGCCAGGAACCCCCAAATAATCAGGACCTGCTCCGACACCGTGATGATAGAAGCTCAATTTCTCCATTGGTGTGTACTGAATTGATAGTCTCAAGACAGCTCCAGGCTTACAGGGCTTTCCAGTATTATTCAGAATTGGGTAGATTCCCTCAATCTTTTCCCCTGAGTATATCTGCTCCACTGGAATTGGCACAACTCCTATCAACTGTGACCCCAAAACATCACTGTCTTTAACAACAAAATGCACTTCCGCAGCATTATGTGCAACAGGAACATAGAAGTGTTGCATCCATTCAGGGTTTTCACTATTGCTAATCACGTAAGTCCTTCCCACAACAGCACCGACAACTGCAATTGAGACATAAGGATCACTTGTAATCTTCCGGCTCATGTGTCCTTCAATCTTGTTGGTGACATTTACAGGTAACCTCCCAAACATATCGCCTAAAGTCTTATGGAACATATCCATGTTGGGAAGATTTTTTGCATCACAAACCCAAATATCTAAATTTCCATGTAGGAGCAAAACTCTCAATGAACCTTTCTGGAAAGGCACAATCTGCATACTCTGGCTATGTTGTGATCCATTGAATGAACCCGTATGGGAAAATGCAGAGTGATTAGATGAATCAACTCGGCCCAAATAAGACCCCTCACTATTACTAGGAAAAGAGTTATTAGGATATCCATAAAAATCCCCTGGAGTAGCATGCCCATAAACAGGACTTTGTAGCTCGGCTGTTGAAGTAGTGGGCACCGGAGGCCCTGAAGGTGCTGAGGGTGATGCAGGAACTGTCGGGTGACTATCAGACAAATGCACATTACTCAAAAGATCATCCAAAGGCGGATAAGCCGAAGCAACAGATGGGGTACTACCCGTATTTGCTCCTAAAGAACTTGCAATTTCCTGCCTGTTATGATCAGAGAAGCTATTGTGTCTGGAGTGTAGCTCAGAATAACTTTCAGGAGGAGGATACTGGGCAGGTTGTTGATAAGAGGAAGATACTTGTGAATTACTTTCAGGAGGTGGGTAATGACCAACTGGGGATTGCTGATAAGGGTACGGAGATGAACCATACTGGAAACTACCATGATGTTGGAGAGTAGGTGGGGAAGAAGTATGAGGAACTGGATTTGGAGAAACTGGGTATGGATATTGATAAGGAATTGGTCCAGAATGAGAATGTGTATAGTCTAAGGGAGCTGAATGAGAGGTTGGGTTTGGGGGCGGATACATAGGTGGTGGATAGGGGTATTGGGGAGAATTATAAGGATATTGATATGGTGGAGGCGCATATGGATCTTGATTTGGAGGAGGGTATCCATGGTGATAAGGGTATGAATATGGATTATTGTATGGGTTATTATCCATCAACAACCAAACACTCTATATCAAATTATTGTTCTTTATGATGGGTATCAAATCATGTAAAAAAAAAAAGGAAACTCTTTTCTTCATACATAGAACAAAAAGTGCAGAAGGAATCAAACAGAGTTGTGTTTCTCAGTTTCAATAGAGAATTCAATTGTAATAACTAGATTTGAATTGGAAAAAAAAAAAAAACCCAAGAAGCCAAAGGAACAAAGAAAAGAAAAGAAACGAAAAGAAAATAAATCTCTCTCAAAAAAAGAAGAAAACACAAGGAAATGAAAGAAGAGAGAAAGGATTTAAGTGGGGGTTCTGAGGGAAAAGAGGCAGACAAAGAGAGTTACCTGTTAGGATGTTTTGATCATTCAAGAAGGTGAATGATCCGGGAAGGAGAGAGCATTTGGAGAAGAAAAAAAAAGCTGTTGAACGAAATCTTTAGGTAAATATCTCTATCGCGTTGAAAACGCGTGGTGTTAAAGTGTCAATGAAGAAACCAAACATTGCCACATTGGCGTTTTTATCTTTATGTTTCAGCTGCCTTTGGATTCTGTTTTACAATGTACTGCGGAAAAACCAAAGACAGGCAGTTTGTTTACCTTAACTGTGAACGTTTAGCCACGTGGTGAACATTTATTGGTTGAAGGTGATTTATATTCAGTTTCACCACGATACGCCAGTAGTTTAAACTAATGAGAAAAGATTATTATTAAATTAATCTTTGAAAATGGACCAAAAATTTAGAATAGTTGGCCAATCCCCGCGTGGCGTGTATAAATTTTAATTTTTAAACGCAACTAATTTTAAGCCCTGTACGGATATGTAATTATATATTATAAAAAGATTAATTCTAATAAAATTAGTAAATTTATTAGTTATATATTTTAATGGTAAATTATAATAAGATTAATCACTGTTACATATTAAATAATAAAAATTAGATAATGACAATTACAAAAGAGAATAATAAAAATTAAAAACGTTAAATAAACAAAAAAAATGAAGCAATTAAAAAAGTATGTATGAGTGAATATAGATTGTTGAACATAACAAAAAAAAAGTATATTAACCTTATGCATTGCATCAAACAAAGAAGAAGAAAAAAGATACATAATGAAATCAAAATATTAAAATAGACCTTTGATATCTTATACTTAATTTGTATAAAACTAAATAATATCTATTTATATTGTAGGAATAGACCCTAAAACAAAAATTATGTAAATAAGTATGAGAAGTGTGGGGAAAGCAACTGAAAATGGGTAAGACATACAGCCATAAAACATGAAACTAAACTATTATGAGAGAACAAAAAAAAAATTAACTAATTGAGAGAGATTTAAACTATTAAAATTAATTATATTTGGTCATAATCAATTCAAATCAAATTAAAATTAATTGAGATAGATTTAAGCTATTAAATATAAATATAATTAGTTTGATTAGAATCAAATCAAATCATATAAAATATATTAAATAACAGACATAATGACACAAATTCAAGATATCAAATGTCAAATAGTAAGACTATTCACATATTAAAGTAGATATTAATTCACTTTTCTTATTTAAATAGAAAGAAGATAATACTACTTAAAGTAAATTTTTATATATTATAGATTTAGACACGTAAAAGTTATAATTATTTTTTGTTAACGTAAGTGGTGGGTGATTAATTAAGAATTGTCTTTTAAAATAAACTATATTAAATGAATCAACTTGTTAAAGTATATAATAAATGGTAGATTCAATTTCGGTAATCAATTAATGTAAAAATTTTAATTGATTAATGGGCCCATGATATAACATCAATTAGACAGTCCACATGTCAAAAGAATAAGCCATCCACATTGGATATTTTTTTTTTTGCCAAAAGCTTTGTCTTTTATATATTTATATAAGATACATATAATATATAAATGGAAAATGTTAACTGGTGTCTATAAGTATTGGTTAAGATGCTATATATAGAAAGAAAAGTATAATTAATACATTACTTTGTTTGAATTCATTAAAAATAATGTATTAAATGCAAATAATTTTTTTGAAATGGTAAATAAATCATCCTTAACTAGTGTCTATAGACACCGGTTAAACGAATCCTATATAAAAATATTATTTTATTTATCGTTAATCGAATTTTAAAATTTTACACGTAAAATTAATAAAATAACATATATTTTTAAAATATATTAAAACAATAAAAA
Source organism: Fremontodendron californicum (assembly GCA_030761205.1). NCBI lineage: Eukaryota > Viridiplantae > Streptophyta > Magnoliopsida > Malvales > Malvaceae > Fremontodendron > Fremontodendron californicum. Next base: position 1,658,192 of record JAULJL010000015.1, on the reverse strand, counting down.
ATTATTAATGTATTAAAAATAAACTCTAATATAAAGTATATCAATATATTACTCTATATTTTTCAATTTATTAAGTCAAAGTCATGCGAATGACCAAGAATTGAGTTGATGAAGGTTAAAACTTAAATAGTTGACGAAGCCACCACGAATGTTTCTCCGTCAAATAGAGAAAGGATCTTATATTTAGGCTAGCTTCTTTAAAATTTCTTGAATTATTTTAGTTTTTTAAATAAATTTTTATATCGTATTTAAATATGTTTTTATTTGTATTCAAATGAATTTTTATTGAAATGAAATATTGAATTATATTAAAAATTTATGGATTATAAATTAAAAGTTAAAAATTTATGTTAATACAAATTAATAATTAATAATTTATTTGAATGTTATATTGTTAGTCTGTTAATTTTACACATCATTCATGGGTCATGGCTACTGTAATTAATTAAAGAGAACAAAAAAAAAATATAGTCATGGCTACACATCATTAATGAAAGTTGGCCTGAGTGGAAGGGGTTTTGGTCGCTTAAGCCTTTGTGAACGCAAAAAACTTTCTTGGGAGAGGTTCTTGCTTTGGCGTCTGCTAAGTACCTCGAAGGATTAATCCTGGACGAAACCTAGGGATACTTAAGGTAACCAAAAAAAATCATAAATGTTACATTTCTTTAATTTCTCTAGGGATACATATGAAAATGAAATGTTATAATTCGGAAGAGAGCTACAGACTAATTAATTTTAAATCTTAAGATGTTGAAACAGACTAATTAATTTTAAATCTTAGGATGTTGAAATTGACCTATATTATGTGAAGTGGTATATCAAAAATTAACTTGAGTAGAATTATTCATAAATAAACCCCATATATAGTCAAGAACGAATCAACCTAATAGCTAGCCAATGCCCAATGTCATCCATGATTATGATCGGAAGATTTGACCAGAAAGAAAAGTTTTCATTTATTATAAAGAAAAATGAAAAAGATTGATAAAAAAAATTCATACAATCTGAACCTGTATGAATGGATGGGCGATCGAGAGAGCAAAGCTCAACATTAATTCCTCCTCCATTAGCAACAGATAGGAAAGAGATGGAGAGTGTGGGACCAACTGTAGAAGGAGAAAAATTTGAAGAAGAATTTTTTGAAGAATTGAAGGAATTAAAGATATTTAGAAAAAGCTGTCCTCTCAACACAAATTTCTCAATTCACACCAACCCATAACTAATCTCAACTTCAAAAGCGGCTATACATCAAGATTTTGTCACAACTCACAATTATACACTTTAATGCTAATTGTTTTTTTTTTGTTTCCCAATATATTTTCAGGCTTCGCGCGTTCGTTTAGGACTAATCTTCCGAGATACTGTCGAGCGTCAAGACGGAAACCTCGAGATCGAGACCTCTTACTTAAGCAACCAGAGCCCCCTCCATATCAACCTTTGTTGGTTAATGTTAATGGTTTCTTCAATTAGAAACTCCCTTAGTAAGAAAGTTTATTTGCTTTGCCATGTTAACGGATTCAATAGTTGGGTTTGGAATTTTGGATGATTGTCACTTTCTGTGGTGCTGAACTCTTTAATAATTACCCATTAGGAAAACCAAGTTAATGGAGCATTAACGTCAAAAACTAGTACATGGAAGATATCTTTTAAGCCGTGTGTCCGATTTCTTTGGTATTGGAGAATCTTGTGCTTATTGTTCTCAAAATTTTGTTGCTCCACATAGTTTATCACTCAAGCACAAAGTTAATTACAAAGGATATGATATCTTGTTTGCATGTTACTACTATTACATTTCAGATTTCATACGTACTTTGACAGGCTGGAGTTTATTAGTATATTCTTGCAGCTCAGGGAAGTGTGAGCAATTTAAGAATTTTTAAAAGAATTCACCATTATGATCTAGACATTCACCTGAGGGAACATATGAAATAGTTTTTCAGATTTGGGATCGATCCTTGAATAATATTAGAAGCAGATTTCAATATAGAAGGTATAGCAGAATATCGAGAAAGGAAGGGTGCCTGAAGTACTCTTTAGCCCCATTAGTGGGGTGGAGGTGGGGGGGGGAGTGGGGCAGATAAGAGTGGTTTTGGCAGAGCAAGAATAAAGGGTCTTTAACTCAATTAAGCCACTAGTGTTTGTCTGTATGCTGAAATTCAAATTAACTGTTTAGATTTATCTATAAGGGAAGTTTAGCACGTAATTAAAACAGGCAAAAGAAATTCCAAGCACTTTCAGGACCAGTAGTAAGATTTTTTTTTGTTTTAGCATTTGAAATGTCTTTTATTTTCCTTCAACAAGCATGCATCAAAGATCAAGCTCTGGTTAAGGAAAAAAACTAAAGGACACAGCTACACTGATAATCTAGAATCCTTGCAATTCGTCCCAAGGAGTTTTTTTTTACCGCTATGGGACTTAAGCAGAAACCTATTTCCAAATCACTGCAATGGGACTTCTAACTCTGTAGTTCCTGGAAACCCACACCAAGGATCCAAAAGATGAGCTAGCAGCTGTCTTCTTTCTGCTCTGTCCTATAAAACTCACCTTGTAACTCAATTTCTCACCCAACTTCTTAAAACTTAAAATTTTAGGCTTTACAATCACTGATACTCCTTTGGGTTCTTCAACTGATACTTTATATGTACTTGTAGGAATCCCAACATTTGTGACAGTCCTTTTGTAGGTAACAGTAATATTTTGTGCCTTACCCTCGAAATTCACTGCAAAAGAAGGGTAATTCAGGTCACTGGGTTGCATGGTTGCCTTCTTCGGACATGTAAAACCCTCTGCAAACAAGGATATCTGAGAAGCCTTATACTTCAGGCTGCATAAATAATAAATATAATCCTTGGCAGTGATGTCATATATTAACCATGGATTAGAAGCTTTGACGGGGTCAACATGACCTGAACCAAAAGCGAAAGGCGTAGCAGAGCCATAAAATGCAAGATCTGCTATAGGTTTTCCCCTGTTGTCTATTGTATAAGCAGTTGTCATGAGGGCTGATTTGATCGCTGCAGGTGACCAATTTTTGTGCTTTGATTTAAGTAGTGCTGCAATGCCACTAACATGAGGGCACGACATAGATGTACCTGAAATTAGATTAAAACAAGACCCTTCTCTTGTCACTCTTGAGAGAGCTCGGGCTAGTCCCAGCTGGCCATGCTGCCAGTATGTCCACTCCTGGTGCTGTTACATATGGTTTGATCACGTCTTGTCCAACTAAATTTAGCCCTCTTGATGAAAACACTGCTATCTTTGGTCCCTTTGAAGGCAATGGAAGCTGTTGACAGCTTTACTGGCTAAGGCTCCTAATAAAGTGGCTGGTAAAATGTGCACCTCAGTTGCAAGATCTTCACCTTCAGTGGTCACTATTAACATTCCAACTCCTCCAGCCAATTTCACTTGCTTTCCCTTTTCGGTGAGCATAATCGATCCTTGTTCACGAATAACAATTTTCCCTTTTACAAGCTTCGGATTGAGTGAGCCATCAATGCAATATTCTGCTCCTTCGCTACCAGCAGTTTTTCCGTATACAATTGGCAATAGCTTTGTAGCCTTACCAGTGTACAAAGATGAGCCTTCAAATGTTTGCCCATTTCCTAGTTTGACAGTCATTGGAAAGCTTCGATTAATGGTGCTTGCCGCTACAGTCATGATCCATGGTGCGGTTTTGACAGCAGTATATTCATGCGGTCCACTAAGTTACAACTTACATAATAATATACAAGCAAAAGGTTTGCAAACAAATTATAAAAATTGGTACAATATATTCCTTAGCGCCTTTCCTTTTATTAACTGCAAGTTTTTTACACTTGCTCCTTCATTCTTTCAGAAATATCATATATATACGATTACAACTATTAGTCTTGGAGACTGTAAATAACAATAGGGCTTCTGACAGAGTAACGAGTGCTTTTCCATACAAGTGAAGCTGATAGCACCGTAAATGTAGTGCTTGCCACAGGTTTTGCCCTCACCACGACCTTAAAACTCCGCTTCTGCAAGGTACGAGTGAAGAAGAGACTTTCGGGCTTAACTGTGATTTCCACTCCTTTGGGAACCTTAATGGTAGCATTATACACAGATGGAGGACCTACATTGGTGACTCTTCTCCGGAAAACACCTACGGTTTGCTGTTGGCCATTTTCCATGTTAAGCTGCATTGATGGGTAGTTAAGGGCATCATAGCCAAATCCAGGAAGCAACGAGGAGCAATTTATGGATTTTGTACCAACTAAATGAGCTATAGATGATCCAGTGTAGCCTTCATGACATAGGAACTGTATATAAGACATCTCGTCCATGTCATAGACAAGGCCAGGGTTTACGGCTCTGGCAGGATTCAATTGACCAGCACCATAGGCAAATTCAGCATCCTTGTTCACCCTTCGGCTCATTGGTTTTGCTTCATAGATTATTAGTATATTACAAACAAGTGTAAGCCATGATAACATCGAAATAGTGAATTAAGTTAAGAATAGGTCTACCGTCTATGTTCTATCCTTACCTGTGGTCATGATTGCGGATTTGATTGCGGCTGGTGTCCAAGTAGGGTGAAATGATTTTACGTAGGCTGCTACACCAGCAACATGTGGGCAGGCCATGGAAGTGCCAGACATGAGAGTGAACTTTGAATACTGGGTGTCACCTTTTAGACCAGTGAGTGACTTCATAAGAGTGTAAGCTGCCAAGATGTCAATACCAGGGGCTGCAATATCAGGCTGTATCATGGTACAGCAGAGACAATAATAGGTTTAGATATCAAGCACTTGAAAGTCGAGAGACAAGAGGGTCAACCAAACTGGAAAGAATTCTCTGGTTTAAAGACAGAATTCAAAGCTTATATACCTTAAGAAGATGCTTTGAGCCTGGATTTGGACCCCTAGATGAAAATGAAGCAGCAAATGGAGCAGAAACTTTGACTTCCTGGGAATGGTATATCACTGCTGAAGGTGATCTGGCAATTGTCATTTGATACAGAATATAAGATTTATGGCATTTTTAGTGGCCAAAAAGGGCAAGTAATTTTCCCATATGAACATTCTTTGAGGGCGCATTTCAGCATTTATCATCAACAGGGAATCATTTAAGAACATCAATTTTCATACCTTGTGGAATGTATATATTTATCTATAGTTTCTCCAACAGTTACATTCACCAAGGTGGCTGGTGCCATAAAAATTTGAGCAGTGTCAAGGTATCGCTCACTTTCAACTACAGTGCCTATTCCTCCAATTCCTTTAACAACAGAATCAGCACCCCACTGGCCTAGCATACAGTAAACAAGCCTTCCCTTTACCTTGCCAGGATCCAATGTGTTATCATAACAGAACCTGGAATTACAATTAAGCTGTCAGTTTTCCCCCCCTTATAGAACATCTCTATGCAAAATGGTCAAGAACAAAGTACTACTTTGCAGCTTCCTTGCTTTCTGCGTTGATGGCAACATCAGCCCCGCTGACAATGGGGTAAAATTTTTCCTTTGACCCAAATGTGTTAATCCCAATTCCCTGTTATCAATACAGTATGACTTCAAGAGAGTATTCAGAAAAAAAATTCAGAATATGTCCGTAATTGATAATATTTTGGCCATGGATATCAATTATCATAGACAATGGATGTATTTTTTAGTTGTTTTAAGTGTTCACACCTAAGCTACGGTTTCAATTCTCAAATTTAGTTTTCATTTTGTAGTTTTTAACCAGAATTTTCCAAATTTGAAGTTCAATAGTAATACCTTGATCCTGTCTTACTTAAACTCGAGTGTGAGTATCAGACACGAGTATGTATCCGACAAGAGTATGTTCAATTTTTTTCAAGATTTTCATGTATATTTAGAAGGTCATTAGAAGATCATATCTCCATATCCAAGTTCGGATATGCGTCGAACATGGATACTTCAAGAAAAATAAAAAATCGGAACAAGATAGCCTTTGACCAGATGCATATCAAACTTACCGAGAAACTTTTTCCATTTCCCAACTTGACTGTACTCCTAAACTGTCGGTCAATCCCACTGGCTGCGACAGTAAGAAGCCATGGGGAATGGTTGGACACAGAGCCCAAGCTCGGACCTTCATTCCCAGCAGAAGCCACAGTAATTATTCCTTTCTTCAGGGCATGGAATGCACCGACTGATATAGAATCTGTTACATCATCCTGAGTCGCCCCACCAATAGATATTGATATAACATCCACACCATCAGCGGTAGCATCGTCCATTGCAGCAAGAATGTCCATATCGGCACATCCTGAGCTAACCCAGCACACTTTATATATGGCTATCCTAGCTGATGGCACTGCACCACGAGCAATGCCTTTGGCTAACCCATAAAGACTTGCATTTGGAACTAGGTTGCCTGCTAGTGTTGATGATGTGTGGGTGCCGTGGCCATCCACGTCTATTGGTGATAGAATGTCAGCTGGGTCGGAGTTGCCATCGAGCTTGAAGTATTTAGCTCCTACAAGCTTGCTATAGAACCCGATGAAGGTGGTCCAAGAGAAAGAACAAAAAACATTAAACACCAATCAACTTCTTATTCGCAGAGAAATTGATAGTACTAGTTTAAATGAAAAACAAAATTAAAAAATCAAGCAAACTTGTTAAGGAAGATCGTTTTCAAAGTTTTCTTTCTTGTTAATTTCTTCAAAAACGCGGTTTATTAACTATTGAAACTGACAGGAAGCAATGAATTATCACATTTAAACAGACATTATCAATTCATCATTTCTGCAATTAATTTGCAGCAAAAGAGGAAAAACAAACTGCACGATTACGCTGTTATTCAAGAGTACATGGTTTTTACTTGTTGCATCCTGAGAAATTTGCAAAATGGCCGCATGTTCCTTTCCATTTGGTGGGTGGTGGACCAAATCCATCATCCTTAAAGCTCTCTGACTGAGGAGTGATCCCTGGCAATGGCAGAACAGCATATTTCCAGAATGTTTTGAGACAAAATTCTTTTAAAACAATGCTGATTATATATACTGAATGAAATAAGAAAGTTTTTTCTCAACCTGTATCAAGTAGACCCACAACTATGTTTCTCTCAAACTTCAAATTTCTTTTAGCTGTTAGAGGAAATCCAATGAAGTCCCATGATTTTGTTGTGTGTAGCTTGTGATACCGATTTGGAAACACAGAAACCACTTCATCCAGTTCTAAACATTTCAAAAGCAATTTAAGCAGATCTTATTAATGTTAAAAAAAAGGAAATTAAATGAACAAAAAAGGAATTTGTATGTACCCATTAACATTTCAGCTTCATCTTTGGATAGCTTGGCAGCAAAGGCATTGAAGCTCTTTGTGTAGCTGTAAACCATGGACTCTTTGGCATCATGTTCACTGTTCAAAATAAATTACAAACTAACATTAGGTATCTAACAGAAGATTCAAAAAGAATAAGAAAGTTCTCTTTTCATATGTGATTGAAATGCATGCAGGTTTCAGTATATATATATATATATCAAATTAATGTATGGGTAACTAACCTTCCTTTGATATATATATATATATATATATATATATATATATCAAATTAATGTATGGGTAACTAACCTTCCTTTGACAGAGGAGAGAAGGGCTAAGTGTTTTTGAACAGCAGAGCCTTTGCCCAAAGGACCATCTCCCAAGTAAACGATATAAAAATTCTGTCATATTAAACACTTATAGTTACTGTCACAAACTGATAATCAGTTAAGATTAAAGACAATATAAACAAAGGAGAATGCACCTTTGTTTCTTCTTCGGATGCAACAGTATTCAGAATTATTAAAATCAAAAGAAGAAGAAGAAGAAGCTGATAGGTAAGAGCTGAGCAAATAAATCTCACTTTCGCCATGCTTACAGGTTTTCAGAATTCCCCTGTTAGCTTCATCAAGCTCTAGCTATGCTTTATATTAATAACACAATTAAGGCCATTGACAGGTTTAGCTGGATTGATAACAATAACAAAAGGGCTAATGAATGAGAACAACAAACGTATACTGCACTTCTTGAACTCAACCAAATTCTGGGAGGGCTATAGAATGGGGAGCCTTAAAAGAAAGACAACAAAATTGTATTGCAATATGTAAACTAGTCAATGTCACATTTAGATTGTGATTGCTTCTTTTGTTGTAGCAGGGCTCAATATTTTCAACCTGTTCTTGTTTTTTTTAATCTCACCAGTCACCACCCTCCATGATTTTGCAATGCTTTTATGAAGAAAAAAAAATCTATGTCAAGTGGGACCGAATTACCCTATAATAAGTAGGAGATGCAAGAATTTCTTATTTCATGATGTAAGGCAAGATTAATTACAGTTTCAAATGGTCCATTTTCAATTTGTAATTAGCTTGATAATCTGCTTAGGGGCTATAGTGTAGATCATTGGTCAAAATATTGTATGGGGCAAAGGTTTAATTTGAGTTTAGAGACCAATTTCAACTAATATCAAGATTAAATTGAGAAGTTGCTTGAAAACAAAGGGTCCCTTTTGCCTTGATTTTCAATTCAAGCAATTAAAGCTTTCACAATCAAATAAGATGAATAGAATTGGGAGTAGCTTTAAGCTTCCTAAAGAGATTGTTTAACTCAAAATCACTTTGCTTTTATCTTACAATGTTTAACCTCTCCATCCAAAAAAAGCAAAGACTATTACTCATATATCCAACATAAAATTGTTAAAAGATCGAGCTACCCATCTATAACCGAAAGTTCACCATTAATTGAATGAACTTGAACAAAAAAAAATGTAAACGTATTAAATGAATTTAGACTAAAAAATAAGATCATTTAAAATTTGAATTGGGCCTTGATATAAAAAATAAATGGGTACGAAAAACATATTTAAGACTAAAATAACAAAATTTTATTTTTTTTAAAGATAAATCTTTATATTTTTATTGTATCCAAATAATTTTTTACGCTATTTGGGCTTTGTTTGGACGGTTCTAGATTAGCTTTTTTAATTTATGGTCGGGCTTTAACAAGAGCTGAGGCCCGAAATTTAGGGCTGGGCCAGCCCTGAGTAACATGAAACGTTAATCTTTGGTTAGGCCCGGCTCAAACACTTCTCCATTTCTCCCTCAACCGTCTTTTTGAAATTGACATCCTTAAACCCTAACGGTCCTCGTGTTCCTAACTCACCTCTCCCGCCAACAACCGCCACTCACAGCCACCGTCACGCTCCTCACGCGCCACCTCTCCAACTCCCCCTCCGCCCCAAAACTCCGTCACCATTACTCCTTCCAACAACAACCATCCCTTTCTCCAAACACCCAAAAAACTAACCCCAATCGTAACCCGAACAAAAAGCAGAAACCCAAATACCGACCCCCTTCTTCGCTTGATCAGATAAAGCCGATACATTCCGGTTTTCCCTTCGATTTTCGGTTCAGTTACACGGAGAGCAGCCCGACGGTGAGGCCCATTGGGCTGAGAGAGCCAAAATACTCGCCGTTCGGACCAGGTCGATTAGACCGTGAATGGACCGGGGTTTGTGCCCCTGCTGTGGACCCGAAGGTGAAATCGGTGGAGGTTTCGGAGGATCCGAAATTAGAGGAGAAGAGGAGGCTCTTGAGGGGGCGGATTCAAGGGACGCCTCTTACTGAGGCTGAGAGAAAGTTTTTGGTGGAAAAGTGTCAGAGAAATAGAACTAAAAGGCAAATAAATTTGGGTATTGTGTACAGTTTTCAATATTCCTTTTTAGTTTTTTTCCAAATGTTTAGTTTAATTCTGGCATTGTAGCATCAGAATATGGAGAAGTAGAAATTCAAGATGGTTATTTAAGCTTGGTGATGTTGCTTACTAGTTTCAGAATATTGATTTCTTGAAGTATATGAAGCAAAAGCAAGAATTGAGCATATGAGATATATTAAAACACTTTGAAGTCACAATGCTAAAATTAGAAGAAAATAATATAATCAAAGAAGGTATTCAGAAAATTTTAGTTTATATAGGGATTAGGGAGGTTGGTTTTCAAGGGTCTAAAAACTCATGTAGGAAGTTGTGTTATGAGAGAGTGTAAAAACTCTTGAAGAAGAAGAAATGCTATTTAATACATGGTGAAGCTCCTTTTTAAGTGGTTTGTTATTGTGATTGGATCTATTTCTTCTTCATCAAATGTTCACTAATTTTCCTTGCATTTTCCATCATGAATCTCACAGGTTGTCTTATAGCATGGTGTTCTGTTGTCTTCATTTGTAGGGAGAGATGGTTTAACGCATAACATGCTGAATGATATTCATAATCATTGGAGTTTTGCTGAAGCAGTCAGGATTAAGTGTCTCGGGGTCCCTACTGTTGACATGAAGAATGTGTGCGCCCAGCTTGAGGTACATGGTTTACTGCTAATGCAGACAGTGCGTTACGTTCAGCTCTAGCATTTTTAAGGGAAGGAATTTCCTTTTCATTTATAATATCTCTATGAGCTTCCCATACTATAATGTATAATCTCCTGTTTCTTATGTACGTGGTTTTCTATTGACTATTGATCAATATAATATCATCTAGGGGTGAGCAAAATCCGACTCGATTCGAAAAAATCGAAAAAAAATTCAAATTAAATAGTTTAGTTTATTAGAGTTATTCGGATTTTTGGATCAACTCGACTGAGTAATTTGAGTTATATAGTTTAGCTAGGATTTGATTTATACAACTCGAATAACTCGAAAATCCGAATAAGATATTTCTAAAGAACGTCGTTTTACTCATTTGGATTTGATACTAAGCTTGGGTTTTGCGTTTTCCCTCTTTCGTCTTCCCTCTTTTACTCTTTTGCCCATTTTTGTTGGGTCATTTATTTTTGTTGTTTGTCACCATTCAGTAGAAAAATAAATCCACATGAGCTGTTGACTAGACCTGCTCATGGGTCGGGCTACCCGTCCAAACCCGAAGCCCGCCCGATATTTGGGAGGGCTTGGACAAAAATACTAGGCCCGAAAAATGGGTCTGGACAAAATTTTAGGCCCGTTTTCTATACGGGCCGGGCCTTGGGCAAAAAAAATTAGGCCCGGGCCCGGCCCGACCCGAATAGTATTAATAAAAAATAAAAATATTTTATATTTAATAATTAAATAATTTATAATATTAAATTACTTTATTAACCTTAACAATAAAAACCCTTTTTTTTCCCCTAAAGCCCTAATCTCAGTTCCCACTCTCAGCCGCATATCACTCTCAGCCGCATATCACTCTCAGCTCTCAATCTCACCTCAATCCTACTTCTGTTTCCCTTATCAAGCAAGCCACACTTAATCGCCCTTGATGCCATCTTGGCGGTATCGGTGTCCAGTCCCCCTCTATTAGTAAAGCTTTTCAGTCAGCGAGCGCTGTTGGTAAAAGAACTTCTTAGCAAAAACGTATGCTAGTGGGTGTATTCTTCTGAGAATTACACGAGCTCCTTTGGCAGAAAAGCTCACCCCTCAATCCTCTCGACTCTCATCTCACCGGCTCCCATCTCTCAGCTCTTCGGTTTCTTCAGTTTATTTCTCTTTGTCTGTAAGTTTTTTATTAGGTGATTTTTAGTTGTTTGGGGTTTTATTTTGTTTGTCTTTCTATGGTATTCATTGACGGGTTGTGTGAAATTGGATGCTGATAGTCTATGGTGTTAGTCTTGATGTTGAGATCTGTGTTTGAAAGGTGCTTGTTCTTAGACATTGGTTGAGCTTTAGTCTCAAGGATATTTGGGGGTCAGTGTTCTTACTCTCGGGTCTGGGTTTCATTGCTTCGCTGGGAGACGAGTGGTGCTTCGACCCTTGAGCGAGGCATACTTTACTCTCTCGAAAGCGGGTGGTCTCGGGTTATGGTTTGCTGAGCTGGGGTGGTGTGGATACTGTGAAAATGGAAGTGTCATTAGGGATGTTGGGTGGTTAGAAAACTCTAGATAAGATTAAATCTAGTGAGTAGTCTGATTGGTCTATTATTTTTTCTAAAATGAGGATGTTATCATGGAACATTAGAGGTCTATCTAGTGATTCATTTTCAGGGAACAAAGTTAAAGTGTCGTGATAGTTGGAGGGTTGGGAGAATATGGATGGATGACAATCTTGATTGGATGGGTAATTTAGCTAATGGAAGAGGTGGTAGAATGTTAAAATTAGTACAAAATCTGAAATGTTGCAGCAGGAAGGAAGCACCAACAGTTTTTGGCAGTCACACTTGAAAAAAAAAATGTTTAATTCTTAATTTTATATATTTAAATGAACTTGTATTAGATTCTTGGTTTGATGCTATCTATATTCATGGATTTAAGCATTTCTGATCATGTGAAATGGGCATTATAGGGTTATATTCATTACTATTGCAGGACCTAAACTTTTATGACAATGACGAGCTCAAATACCCCTATAAATGTGGAGGATGGATATAATGAGTACGAAAGTGTTTCGAAGCGCCAAAAGGCTACTACTTCAAAGGTGTGGGATGAAATGACTAAGATTGAATGTGAGAACAAAGAAATGATGAAAGCGCAATGTAATCACTGTAAGAATGTTTTTTCTGCTAAAACTTCTAGTGGAACTTCTTCTTTAAGACGTCATTTGAATACTTGCATTAAAAGGCATAATAGAGATATTACTCAGTACACAATAGCCACTCAATCAACCTTATGAGGTGGTTCATGTATCAAAAATTACAAGTATGACCATGAAGAATGTCGTAGAGCTGTTTTCACTTTCATTGTGTGTGGTAAGCATTCATTTAGAACAGTTGAGGAACCGGGGTTTAGATATATGATGAGTGTTGTAAGTCCTAACTTTAAGAATATAAGTAGACATACAGCTGCTAGGGATGTACTGAGTTACTATGCAAAAGAAAGAGAGCATGTGAAAGAAGAGTTGGCTAAAGCACCTGGTCGAATATGCTTAACTTCTGATAATTGGAAATCTGAGCATACTATTGATTAATATATTTGTATTACTGCTTATTGGATTGACAAAGATTGGACTTTGCAAAAGAGAATAATAAGGTTTAGAGCTTTATCCCCTCCTTATGATGGTTTGAACATAGCGGATGAGCTTGTGTTATGCTTAGCCCAATGGAACATAGACAAGAAAATTTTCAGCATCATTTTGGATAATGCGTCTTATAATGATGTTATGGTTTCATCTCTTAAAAGTCGTTTCCGTGCCAATAGGGCCCTTTTATGTGATGGTGTTTTTTTTTAAATTAGATGTTGTGGACATATATTGAATCTTATTGTTCAAGTTGGTTTGAATCTTGTTGATGATGTTGTTGGTAAAATTCGTAATGGGATTAAGTACATAAAAAAATCTAGCCTTCGCAAGAAAAGATTTTATGATGTGGCTGCAAAAAGTTTTCAATGAAATGGAACTAAAAAGTTGCGTCAAGATGTGTGTGTGAGATGGAATTCTACTTATTTGATGCTTGAGTCTGCTCTTTATTACAAAGATGTGTTAGTTTATTGGGGTCAACGGGACAAAGATTTACAAATATTTGAATTTTCTGATGAGGAGTGGGAAAATGTTAGTATTATTTGCAAATTTCTGAAGGTGTTCTATGATGTGACATGTGTGTTTTCTGGTTCTAAATATCCAACTGCAAACATTTATTTTAGAGGGGTTTGGAAGGTTCATAATTGCTTGGTAGATACAGTTAAAAGTCAACATACATTTTTAAGTCCAATGGTTAGACAGATGCAAGAGAAATTCAATAAATATTGGGTTGAGTATAGTTTGGTGTTATCATGTGCTGCCATTTTAGACCCTCGTTACAAGTTGAATTATGTGGAATTTTGTTTTACTAAACTCTATGGTACTCATGCCACAGAGTTTGTGCAAACTGTTCTTAATACTCTCAAACTCTTATTTGATGAGTATGTGAAGAACTCCAAATCCACTTCTTCCTCTTTGGTTGGAAGTTCTAGTGTTTCGGATGCTAATCTTGTTGATTCTAGCTTGCAACAGTCTAGTGTTAGTGGAGTTCATATGAGATTAGATTGTGATGAGACTGATGATTACAAACTGTTTTTAAGTCAATCTAAAAGTGAAAATGCAAAATCGCAATTGGATCTTTACTTGGAAGAACGAGCACTTGAGTTGAATAGTGATATTGATATATTAGATTATTGGAGTAAAAGTTCAATTCGATATTCTGAGCTTTCACTATTGGCTCGTGATCTTTTGGCAATTCCAATATCAACCGTTGCTTCTGAGTCATCTTTTAGCATAGGAAAGAAAGTTATCAATTCTTTGAGGAGTTCACTCAAACCAAAAACGGTTCAAGCTGTTGTCTGTTTTGATGATTGGATGCGAGCTAGAGGTTTTTCAGCAGGTAATTCTTTTCTTATTACTTCTTATTTCGATATTAGTATAAGTTTATTACACTTTTGTAATTTGGAGAACCTAATTGTTTAATCTATTTTACACTAGGAATGGCACATGAACTATCTGACTCTAGTGATGATGAAAATGATGCTGCTTCTGTCGCCTTCTAGGTTAGTTTCTTAATTATGATATTTTTTTATGTTCTTGTATCAACTTGGAATGATTCTTTGGCATTAACAGTTTTCAATAAGTAATTCTCTCTTTGGCATTAACAGTTTGTTGCCTTGCTGTTTCCTGTCTTTCTGATTGCTGTTTGCTGGTTCTGGTGCTGGTGTTGTTGTTTGCTGGTTCTGCTGGTGTTGTTTGCTGGTTAGTGCATTGTTGGAAGTGGTTGGTGACTTGGTGCCTTGTTGGTTGCTAATTACTGGTTTGGAGTCTCTTTGTTTGAACTCTTTGTCTATTATTAATCTTGACTGAAGTTGCTAGTGTGAACTAGAGGTGATCATGGGCCGGGCCGGGCTCAGACTATATGCTAAGAGTTTTTATGTCTGCCCAGGCCCGGCCCGGCCCGAAATATGGGCTATTTTTTTTGTCCAAGCCCGGCCCATATTATTATTACAATAACCAGGCCCGGCCCGCCAAATTTTTTTTCCTGCTGAACATAATATACATATTACATTCAAATTTAATAATAGAAACAAGAGCAGAAAATAAACACAAACACAAGTTTAATATAAAATTTGATCTCAAATAAATTCTTCAAATTAGTAATAGAAAAAAAGAATTCAAAGTTCAAACCAACAAATTCAGATTAATAATAGAGACTTCAAAGTTCACACTAGCAACTTCAGTTAAGATTAATAATAGACAAAGAGTTCAAACAAAGAGACTCCAAACCAGTAATTAGCAACCAACAAGGCACCAAGTCACCAACCACTCCCAACAAGGCACCAACCAGCAACAACCAGCAAACAACACCAGCAGAACCAGCAAACAACAACACCAGCACCAGAACCAGCAAACAGCAATCAGAAAGACAGGAAACAGCAAGGCAGCAAACTGTTAATGCCAAAGAGAGAATTACTTATCGAAAACTGTTAATGCCAAAGAATCATTCCAAGTTGATACAAGAACATAAAAAAATATCATAATTAAGAAACTAACCTAGAAGGCGACAGAAGCAGCATCATTTTCATCATCACTAGAGTCAGATAGTTCATGTGCCATTCCTAGTGTAAAATAGATTAAACAATTAGGTTCTCCAAATTACAAAAGTGTAATAAACTTATACTAATATCGAAATAAGAAGTAATAAGAAAAGAATTACCTGCTGAAAAACCTCTAGCTCGCATCCAATCATCAAAACAGACAACAGCTTGAACCGTTTTTGGTTTGAGTGAACTCCTCAAAGAATTGATAACTTTCTTTCCTATGCTAAAAGATGACTCAGAAGCAACGGTTGATATTGGAATTGCCAAAAGATCACGAGCCAATAGTGAAAGCTCAGAATATCGAATTGAACTTTTACTCCAATAATCTAATATATCAATATCACTATTCAACTCAAGTGCTCGTTCTTCCAAGTAAAGATCCAATTGCGATTTTGCATTTTCACTTTTAGATTGACTTAAAAACAGTTTGTAATCATCAGTCTCATCACAATCTAATCTCATATGAACTCCACTAACACTAGACTGTTGCAAGCTAGAATCAACAAGATTAGCATCCGAAACACTAGAACTTCCAACCAAAGAGGAAGAAGTGGATTTGGAGTTCTTCACATACTCATCAAATAAGAGTTTGAGAGTATTAAGAACAGTTTGCACAAACTCTGTGGCATGAGTACCATAGAGTTTAGTAAAACAAAATTCCACATAATTCAACTTGTAACGAGGGTCTAAAATGGCAGCACATGATAACACCAAACTATACTCAACCCAATATTTATTGAATTTCTCTTGCATCTGTCTAACCATTGGACTTAAAAATGTATGTGGACTTTTAACTGTATCTACCAAGCAATTATGAACCTTCCAAACCCCTCTAAAATAAATGTTTGCAGTTGGATATTTAGAACCAGAAAACACACATGTCACATCATAGAACACCTTCAGAAATTTGCAAATAATACTAACATTTTCCCACTCCTCATCAGAAAGTTCAAATATTTGTAAATCTTTGTCCCGTTGACCCCAATAAACTAACACATCTTTGTAATAAAGAGCAGACTCAAGCATCAAATAAGTAGAATTTCATCTCACACACACATCTTGACGCATCTTCTTAGTTCTATTTAATTGAAAACTTTTTGCAGCCACATCATAAAATCTTTTCTTGCGAAGCCTAGATTTTTTTATGTACTTAATCCCATTACGAATTTTACCAACAACATCATCAACAAGATTCAAACCAGCTTGAACAATAAGATTCAATATATGTCCACAACATCTAATTTGAAAAAAAGCACCATCACATAAAAGGGTCCTATTGGCACGGAAACAACTTTTAAGAGATGAAACCATAACATCATTATAAGACGCATTATCACCTCTAGTCAACATCCCTAGCAGCTATATGTGCAAATAACTATGAGATATTTACTCTTGTCATGGATTTTGAATAACTATTGCAGGATAAAACATTTGGAAAGATCATCCAGAGGCATGGCGGTACATTGATATTGTACAGAGGCCGGAATTATAATCGCAAGAAAAGGCCTGTAATTCCTTTAATGTTGTGGAAACCTCAGGAACCTGTTTATCCGAGGTTGATTAAAACTATTATTGATGGTCTAAGTATTGAGGAAACAAAAGAAATGAGAAAGAGAGGATTGGCTGTTCCTGCTCTAACAAAACTTGGTACTATTTGTTTCTTCCTGTTGGCTTCTGGTGTTTGGTATTTTTTATGTGGTTATTTATTTCAAATTAAATTTGCAGCCAAGAATGGTTATTATGGTAGTCTGGTACCCATGGTTAGAGATGCTTTTCTTGTCAGTGAGTTGGTGCGTATAGACTGCACAGGACTTGAAAGAAGTGATTACAAGAAAATAGGCTGCAAACTCGGGGTAAATATTATTTATCTTTTAAAGATATATTTTAACTTCCTTTGCTGAAGGAACTGGCAGTATGATACTGTTTATCTGATCAGCTTACTAGCATACACATGCTTTCTTCCCCATTATATTCAAGAACCACTGAGCTTTCAGTCTTAGCATACATATCTGCATTTTCAATAGCTTTTTGGGCTTTTTTTTTTTTTCTGTGTAGAGGGAGATAAGCCTATTATTCCACATTTTTTTTAGCAAACCTTCCATAAAGTGATTTGCAAGGGAAAAGAAAGAACAAGCTAAGTTGCCCTTGGTTCCTTGCATTCACATATTAGCATTTTATTCTAGAAAAAAAAAATTTATGGAGTTCCTACTGCTTCAATGAGAATGCTATTGTGCATGTTTAAAGCTTACTACAATAGGAACTGAAAATTGGAGAACATAAGAAATTTTTTTTCTTCATCTTCTAATAGAAGGGCCTTTCTGGTCTTGTGCACTTGTAATGCTTTTCAATATTTAATTAATTAGCCAACTTTTAATTTTGGTACAGGACCTGATTCCTTGTATCCTTGTGACATTTGAAAAGGAGCAGATTGTGGTGTGGACAGGAAAAGACTATAAGCCTCCAGAGGATGGGCATTTCTTCACCGATCGACAAATTTTTGATGACCTAAGTTGTGATGCGGAGAGATGTGATAGCTCCGATGAGAGTAATGATCAATAGGTCTGCATCCGTGTTGAATGTTCACCCTAACTGTAATTATTTATGTCTTCTCACTTATCTAAGAAATGAAAAAAAGGTGGAAATTATACGATGAAAGACCTTGGAGAAATGCACGATTAGATGAAGATATCTGTCTGTTTATCATTGCATAGACCCTATAGCATTCTCACAACTTCAAAGCAGATTGTAAATCGTTGCACTTGCACTATATCTGTCAGAGTTTAGATCTGGAATATATAATGCCATCAACCAGGATTGCATCTTGATCTTTCATTTTGTCTTAACTTTCACTCTTTTCCCCTACATTCAATGATAGTATCCAACTGTTAGGAGATTAGTGCTAAGTGTCAACTTATGTTTACAAGCTGTGCCCTTTTTGTGCAAAATTGCAAGTGCTCGTAAGCTTGCCTGTGAAGTTGATTTGGTTGAGATTTGCATGCGCAATCGTGCAGAGTCTAGTAATCCTGTTTGAACAATATTGAAGTGGTTTTGGACATAACTTGTTTGTCTGTTCTTTAAGGCCAAAGGCTATGGTTTTTATGCAAAAACCAGATAGTGGAAGGCACCAAACATCTCAACATCATCAAGTTGTTGAAATGTCAAAATAATTCCTCTAATCCGTTCATATTGGCATTGGCATGTCGGCAACAAAAGGGGTGGAATTCGTTTTTGTTTGTCATTTTTAGCATTTGGAGCATCAGGAAGAAAATAGATGGTTGGTTATTCCAGCCATCAAATGCAATTGCCAATTTTAAAGCAGAGGGTTCCCATTAATTCTTCAAACATAGTATATTCTGGTTGACCCTTTGAAAGATTTCATATCCTTAAAGACCCAGATTTTCTTCCTCAAATGGGTTGTTGAAAAAGCTTTTATACCATATTAATGTGAGAGTTTGTTAGAAGAATGTCTTCTTTTATACGCTAACGCAATGTTTGGATAAACATTAGTAAAAGAAAATAAAAAAAAATAAATAAATGTTTGGATAAACATTAGTAAAGGAAGAAAAGGAAAATAAAATAAGGTTTTTTAAAGGAAAGTAAATGATACGTGTATTCCTTATTTGGATAATTAAAATAATCATTGTTTGATTAAAGAGTGAAAAGAAAAAAAAAATGAAATGATTCATTATATTAGTGTTTTTCAATTATAACATTTTTTTTTTATAAAATAAAATATAGTTATAAATTTTTTTTATAAAATATAATGACAAAAATTATACCAAATATCAAAATTGTTCATAAAAATTATAATAAGCAATTAATAAAAATTTATAACTAGAGAATATTTTGATCAATAACATATCAATATATATTTGTCTAACATAAACTTATTTTATCAAAATAAAAAATAAATATTTTCATCTTAATAAAAAAAAATTCTATTTCAACGAATTAAAATTTTATCTAGTAAAGATGTTTTAATAATATTAATAATCTTTTAATCATTATAAATGAGAGATCATTATAAGTAAAAATATTGTTATATAAAACAATTGAACAATATGAATAAGGTAAAAATGAAATTTCACATGTTAAAAAACATTTTCTCTTTCCTTTACTTTCTTTTCATCTCCATTCCCTCCAAATTGGGGTATATAAAAAATAAAATCTCAAGGTAAACCAAGGGGTACTCAGCTCCCTCTCTTTATCCACATGAATTAAAAGTTTTATTCAAACAAAGAAAAAGTTTCTTTTTTTCTCTTACTTTCCCTTCCCTTCTCCTAATCTAAACATAGGATAAGTTTTACGTTATGTGTGGATCACTGTAAGTAAAGGAAAGGAAAGAAAAATAATGGAAATGAAGGGTTTTTAAGGGAAAGAAAATGGTTCATCTTTCCTTTTTTTTGATAATTAAAATGTGTTAGGAAAAGAAAAAGAAACGAATGTTAGCCTCTATCGTTTGGATAAAGTGTGAAAAGGAAAGGAAAAGATACATTATAATGTATATTTTCAATTATGCCATTTATTTTTAATTAAAATAACAATATAAACATTACAAATTAAATAATAAAAAATAAAATAAACATTACATTACATTACATTAAAAACTATGGATGTAATATAAAAAAAATGATAATAAAAAAATTTTGTTATAATTTTTAATGTCAATTACATGAAGTATATAAGTTTAGAAATGAAAAAATTATTCTTTATAATATTGTTTGTAATTTGATGAATATAAAATGGGTAATATAGATATTTTATATTTAACTTTTTTTTTTTACTTTTCTTTCCCTTCATTTTCTCCCAATTTGAGGTTTTAAAAAAATGAATTTTTTAAGGAAAAGTGAGGGTGCTCAACTCCCCTCACTTTCCTTTATTAATTTTATTTTTATCCAAACAAGGAAAAACAATGACAAAATTTTTCATTTTCCTTTGCTTTATCCAAAAGTTTTTTTTATCTGAATATAGCAAAAAAAAATATTTATTGAAATAGCGATGTTTCAAAATTAATAACCGAAATCCGCTTGTTTCAAAACATGCTGGGAAATCGCCATGGCTGATGGCGATTTTCCAGCATGTTTTTAAAAAAATTTGTAAAAAAACTACAATGAAAATTGTCATCTCCCGTGACAATTTCTCTTCTATATTTTTTTACAAATTTTGAAAAAAACCACAAGAGAAATCACAGTCCCTCGTGATGATTTCTCGTGGGTTAAGTTAAAAAAATTTAAATTTAAGTGAAGGGAAATCGCCACCATGTGTGGCGATTTCCCTTCACAAATTTTTTATTTATTTTAATATTAAATATTAAATAAAAATTATATAATTTATAATTAAAAAAATTAAAAATTAGTAAATTATAAACTTAAAATAATAATAAAAATAAAAATAAAAATTTATATAAATTAATTTTTCTACTTAAATTTAATTATAAAATATATAATTTTTTTTAATATTTTAATATTTTTTGAATAGTAAAATGGACTTTCGGACAAAATATGTATAACGATATTATTGTTGATGCGAACTCTCTCCTGATGTACCAGATTGATAAGGACATTTTCGAAGGCTATGATTAGAGGTGTCTATGGGTCGGGCCAAGGCTCGATTTTTTTTATTTCTCTTGCTCAAGCCCATTCGGGCCAGGCCCCCGCTAGCCCGAAAGTCCTTTTCACTATTTAAAAAATATTAAAATAAAAAAATTAATATTGGACCCGGATCGTATTGGGTCGGGCTTGGGACAAGTGTTTTTGTAATTCGGGCAGGCCGACCTAGCCCGAATTTTATTTATTAAATAAAAAATTTATTTAAATTTAATTATAAAATATATAAAAATATAAAAATGTATTTTTAAAATTTTTGAATAATGAAACGGGCTTTCGAGGCGGCCCGATCTAAAATGGGTTTGGGCAAGGGAAATAAAGCGTTGTGGATTATGCAGGAATGAAGCTAATAGCTAGACCTATCCACGGGCCGGGCAGTTCGTTCGGCAAGCCCGGATGTGTCCTGATGTACCAGATTGATAAGGATATTTTCCATGGTTATGACTAGAGGTGTCCATGGGTCGGGCCGGGCTGAGGTTCGAAATTTTTTTATTTCCCTTGTCTAAGCCCGAAAATAAAAATTATATAATTAACATTTTTTTATATATTTTATAATTAAATTTAAATAAAAAAATAAATTACATCAGGAGAGAGTTCGCATCAACAATAATATCGTTATACATATTTTGTCCGAAAATCCATTTCACTATTCAAAAAATATTAAAATATTAAATTTTAAAATATATTTTAGAATTAAATTTAAATAAAAAAATTAATTTATATAATTTATATAAATTATTATTATTATTTTAATTTTATAATTTACTAATTTTTACTTTTTTAAAATTATAAATTATATCATTTATTAAAAAAAATATATTTGTGAAGGGAAACCGATTTCCCTTCACTTAAATTTAAAATTAAATTTTTTTAACTTAACCCAAAGAAAATCGCTATGGTTTTTTTTTTTTTTAATTTATAAAAAAATGTAGAAGGAAAATCATCATGGAGATGGCAATTTCTTTTGTAGTTTTTTTACAAATTTTTTTAAAAACATGTTTAAAAAATCGCCATCAGCCATGGCGATTTTTCAACATATTTTAAAACAAGCAGATTTCGATCATTAATTTTGCAATATCGGTATTTCGATAAATAATTTTTTTTTACTATATTCAGAATAAAAAACCTTATCCAAACATAGGCTTAGGTTTTGCTCGATAAATATGATAAAAAAATAAAGATGATAAATTTATTAATTTAATGATTACAATTTTTTATTTTGTAATTTAATTATTAAATTAACAAAATTTTCGTCATTCCTACAAACAAAACCTTAGTTTTATGATTTTATCAACTAATTACCTCTTTTTATTATACCGATGATTCCGTCATGTTTTCTCATTATGTTTTGGATTTTGGATGTCTCCCAATTCAATGTACCTAACCTAAGAATAATCTTAAAATTGCTCAATTCTAAGCAACATTTATTTGATATGGAAAAGAATAAAGAAATTGATTTTGTTATTTTTGTCAAAATTTTAAAGCAAAAGTCAAGTACTAGTACTATTTAAGGAAATTTCTTTATTCATTAGAAATGTTAGATATTAAGGCACTAAATGAAGATATATTTTCAATACTAATCTTAAATTCTTAAGAAATACTTTTAAAATATACGTTAGCAAAGAAATTCGTTTTTGATACAATAATAATAGAGTTTTTTAATTTTACAAACAAAATTAAAAAATTATTGCATGTTTTATTTATTTATTTTAATATACTCTAAAGATATATGTTGCTTTACAAACTCTTGAAATATAAAAATTTCACCGATAATAAATAAAATAATTTATCATTAAAAAAAATTCTTATATCTCCTATCAATTCATCTTCTTTTTCTTAAATTTATTTCAAAATGTGAAAGCTTCATTCATTCAAAGGCATAAGGACAAAGGGAAATACATAACCCTAATTAAGAAACTATTTAAGATAAGGAAAAAAATTAATTAGCCCACAAGCAAATCACGTGCCCACAAATATAAATACCAAACAAATTCAACTCCACCACCCCATAAACTCCAACTCTACTTTCCCTCGGTCCCTCCCCCCCTCCCTTTTTTTTTTCCTACATCCAAACTCACAAAAAGAAAAACCCAAGAAAAAAGTTCCTTTCCGCTGATTCTCACCTTTGATTCAGTAGAATGGCGGAGCATGATTTAACGTCACCGCTCCTCTCTCCTCGATCGTCCGATCAACCCCAAACTGTCCTCACCGTCTACGACGACGAAGACTTCGAACCCTCCGATCAACCTCCATCCAATCAACAATCTTCCCTCCAAACCGGCATTCCTCATCAGAATCACAATCACAGCCGAATCAACAACGAGAACGGACACGTCAGCTCTCCGAATCCTTACGAGTTTCTCGGGTCTGGCGGGTTATCGGTTCCGGCACCGACCACCGTTGACCCGTTTCGAAACGGGACGCCGTTTATTTCTGGGTTTTACGAGGTAATAAAGGTCGTGCTGTGTTTGCCGATTGCTTTAGCGCGATTGGTCCTGTTTGGGGCGTGTTTGGCAGTAGGTTATATCGCGACCAGGATAGCGTTAGCGGGGTGGAAGGATGAGCAAAATCCAATGCCCAGATGGAGGTCTAGAATCATGTGGGTCACTAGGGTTTGCGCTCGCTTTATTTTATTCTCTTTTGGGTAAGTTAAAAATCAAAATTATTTACTCTTGAGTTGAAATTTCTACTATTTAGTTTACGATAAGTTGAACCTTTTTTTTTTTTACCTGCAGTTATCAGTGGATTAGAATAAAAGGAAAACCAGCTCCTAGGGAGATTGCTCCAATTGTTGTATCTAATCATGTATCATATATTGAACCAATTTTTTATTTCTATGAATTATTTCCAACAATCGTTGCCTCAGAGTCCCATGATTCAATACCCTTTGTTGGAACTATTATTAGGGCAATGCAGGTAATCAACAATCTTAATTTTGATCATCTGTTTTTTATAGTTGCTATTTGCTTTATGCGTGTACTGAACTCCTCTTTTACCTTCTTAGGTGATATATGTTAATAGATTCTCACCAACATCAAGAAAGAATGCTGTAAACAAAATAAAGGTAGAAAGTTTCCATGACATCTGTGTTTTGGCTTGTTTGGCATAGTTGTTTGGAACCCCTTAAAGTCGAGGAAATGAAAATAATAGAAATGTTTAATTGTTCATGAATCTAAGTTAATTCTAATGAAGTAAATTTATATGATTTTTATCAATTTGTAAGCTATTTGATACAGAAATGTGCTTTCAAGGTTCTGAAAACAGAGAAGGGTTTCATGTCATACATTTCCTAGAGTGCTACTATTTCCTGAGGGAACTACTACTAATGGGAAGGTCCTTATTTCATTTCAACTTGGTGCATTCATCCCTGGTCATCCAATTCAACCCATAATTGTTCGTTATCCTCATGTACACTTCGATCAATCTTGGTAGGACTTGATGTCTTTGGTCAAACCTACCGCCCTTTCTTTTTGTTCTTTTTATTCTCTCCATGCACTTTCTAAATATTTTCATCTTGTCTTGTTTAGGGGGATTATTTCTTTGGCTAAGCTCATGTTTAGAATGTTTACTCAGTTTCATAATTTTATGGAGGTATGTGACCTAGCTTATCTAATTCAAAATTTCAGTGTTGTGTTCCGCAGTTCAGAAAATTTACATTCTGTTAAATCTAATTCGCAGTTTCTTAATTGACAGGTAGAATATCTCCCTGTCGTTATGCCCCCTGATCATCAAAAACAAAATGCTGTTTGCTTTGCTGAGAGGGTGAGTCTCTGCTTGTTATCTATCTACTTTTGTTACTTTGTTTGACCTTTAATGTGTTTATTGTTAGTTCTTAAAGAGCAAACACCCATTGTAAATACTGTGGAAATATGCTTGAAATTTTGTATTTTTGATAGTGAATGCTAAGAAACTTTTGTCTCTATATGTTATGGTGCTTGAATTTCATTTCCTCTGGTTGCTTGTGGATATCTACAGATATGTTTAAGTAGTCTACATGTAATTTTGTTTTTCCTGGTAATGTTGGGTTTGTAGATTATTTATTGGTTCATATGTGTGTGTGGGCAGACTGGTCAAGCTATGGCAAGTGCTCTCAATGTTGTACAAACATCTCATTCCTATGGCGATTTAATGCTCCTCATGAAAGCTGCTCAGCTACAACAGGTGTGTGCTTCTCTCAGTGGTTGTTTATGAACTTTTAAATAGATGAAAGTAGAGTAACTTTGTGAGAAATTGGGGTCCCATGACATGATATTCATCTTGAAGTGCAATTGTGAGACAATTTTTCTTGTTTTGTAGTAAAGTAACTGGAAACGAAGCTTGCAGAAACTAGGTACTTGTTGTGGAAAATAAAGATTTTTACTTAAGTAAAACATCAATAAGATTTGCAATTGTGATTTAGTAAATTTGTATGCTAGAAGAGTCATTATTAAGCCTTCTTTTATGTTTCTTAGGAACAGAAATTTGCTATTTTTTTACTAATATGTATTCCTTAGTTTTAAAGAGTAAATGGTCTTCGTTAATTTTTATATTTGCTATATTTACTTTAAGAGTATTGTAGGTGAAGCATACATAACTGTTGAAGCAAGTGTAGGGTGTTTATGTCCATGTTTTCATAAAATTTATTTGATGGAGATTGGCAGTATAGAAAAAAAATCAAGATGGATAAGATACTGCATTTAGTTTAGCACCATTATTTAAGTCAAATCCATGTTACTTCTTGTCAGTGGATGTGTCACTATAGGAGCAAGTATGAAGTATACTGACTAATCAACTAATTCCTATTACATTTTCTGATAATATTGGCTGCACCTCCTTTCTGGAATAATATCTGGTAATGAACAGCCTGGCATTTGAATATTAATTGCTGAGAATTGAATCTGATTACTTTTATAGTTTGTGCTAATAGTTGTTTTAACATAAATTTTGCAGGAAAAGCCCTGGAGTTATATGGTTGAAATGGCCAGGCTTGAATCGGTGAGTCAGGCATTGAAACTCTTTTCAAGTTGAAACATACTCGTATTCTTTTGTCTTCCATGCAAATAAGTTTGTATTTTGAAGATGATTTAACCTTGTCTGTGTTGGTTTCTATGAAGATGCTTACTCCTATGTTTGTCTCCAATTCACTTCCTCACTTATTAAACCATTTTATCTCATTTTGCAGCTATACCATATAAGCAGCTTGGAGGCCGTGGACTTTCTGGATAAGTTTCTTTCCATGAATCCAGACACCAGGTATTGCCAAAGCATTTATGATGATAAAAAGTATTCTTTTCTTGTTATTGAGCCAACCAAGAGTAGCAGATGCCTGACTTGTAGAACCACACCACCTCTAATTCAGAAACACTGAAGGATATTTGTTCCTTTCTTTTTTTCTAATAATGTTTTAAGCTTTGAATCATCTTTCTTGCAGTGGTTGCATTAAACTTCATGACTTTTTGAGGGTTCTACAACTAAAGGCTTGTACACTTTCTGAAGAGGTCAGTTTTTTCTTACCATGTCTGTTGATGTTTTGAATATGGTTTACTTTTAAGTATTTTCTTAATATTTGCTTATTGTCTTGACATTTTTTCCCTTCTCTTGTATCGTGATTATTTTCTCGATTACAGATTTTTGGGTTCCTTGACGTGGAGAAGAATGGATCAATTACATTTAAGCAGGTAGTTCAACTGCCCATTATTACCTCCAGGCAGATTTTCTAATTCTGTTTATTTGTCTTCATGTTAGCATCACGCTTTAGTATGTTGCTACCTGACCAAGAGCATGGCAGCATATTCATGAAAAACGATAGTGCTCTGGTCATCTCTAGAGAATCTTTGTACTTTATGTACACGACCAAACCTGTTTACCTGAAGACCTATGCTTCTCTTCTCCTGCATGGACTCACTACTTTTCCTCTGCAAGTCGTGATTCATGAATTGTTGGACTTGTCACCCCTTCCTGTTCGTTGTTGCCAGTACTGCTAATTCTGCTACTGTATTGCCTTTAGGTATCAAGTTTTAGTAGTCTGCTGACGTCCCAGTACTAAAGCAAAATTTAAGAGCAGATATACGGCTGATAACTCTTTAGAGGCATACTTTTGTTGGTGATAATCCTTGCATAGTCTTTTCCTTCGTTTTTTTTTTTTTTTTTTTAATTTCATTACAGATAAACCCCACTACATGTTTTAGCATTGTTATTGGTTGCCTTAACCAAAAAAAAAAATTATTATTGGTTTCCTTATAAAACAAGAAAACTATTTCTTACCCTGTCGGTTTTAATCTTGTTCTATGTTTTGTATATTCACTGCTAGGTTTCCTAAGCATCTCTCTCCAATGTTTGTGCGTGATCTGAATGTGAAAATTTCACCTGAATTTTGGTCCAAAGACACCTTAAGCAAATTTTGCTTCCATAGATGGCTCACAATACGGTTTTCTGTTCTTCCTGGCAGTTTTTATTTGGATCAGCTCATGTTCTGAAGCAGCCACTATTCAGGCAAGCCTGTGAACTAGCCTTTGCTGAATGTGATGGGGATGGAGATAACTACTGTACGAAGAAAAAAGTACGTGGTTCTTTCTTTCCTTTCCCTTAGTTTGTACTTGGTCATTTTCATCAGTTTAACATTTGTGCATTTATGCTCAGAAGATTAACTTAACTCTTTTGTTTCTAATTGCTTTTGGATCAGTTGGCAGATATTCTTAGACACACAATTCCAGATCTGAATGAAGATGAGGTAAAGAATATGGATTTGTTTGTGGAATATATTTTTGGCTGTCATTTTTGAATTGATGCAATCTACGTGTATGTGCCACTTTCTACTTGTAGGTCCATGGACTGTTCAATCTATTTGATACGGACAATGATGGAAGAATCAGTAGAGATGATTTCTTTTACTGTCTGAGAAAGAATCCTTTGCTGATAGCACTCTTCTCACCCAGTTTGCTGCCTAAAGACTTGTCAAAAGCTGGTGATAGGAAGCCGGAGGAGATTGTTTGATGGGTGGATGAGCCGTGCCGTTCTTCTTCTTCACAATATTTTCATCTTTTTAACTGATTGTTGGGTTTTTTCTTGAGAGGGAAAGGGATTCTCGCTTATTATTTATTTGTCGTAAGTTATGGGCCTAATATTTTTTTGATTTTGCCTTGCCCATGCTGTTCGTTGCTCACATGAACCCAATACTTACCATCTATTAAATAAATGTGTTGATTTGTACTTATTTCCTTCATTCTTCTTCTCTTCTCTTCTTTTTTTTTTTTTTTTTTTTTTTTTTTATTTCTTAGGCGTATGCAAATCATAGGATATGCAAGGAAAGGAAGTAAAAAAAAATAAGCTAAGGGGGCTTTTGTTTTTGGTTCTATTAATTATTATAAATTAAAAAGTAGGTATTAAAGACTTTAGAATTTTTTACTATTTTACTTTTAATTATTGTTACGTCAAAATCTAAATTATATAAATGATTAATTAAATCGATTTGAATTAACAGATTGACTAATTAATAGTTAATTCAATCGGTCAATCAATTAACTGAAATTTAATAAAAAATTTATTTGTTTTTTTTTAAAAACTTGAAATCAAAAATATCATTAAATCAATGCTTCATGTCATTAAAAAAGTGCTAAGAACATGTTAAAGTGAAAAGGAAAGAATGCCTTTTCATGTCTAAAAAAATATTTCATCTTGTATGGACTATAAAAAAATTTATGAACTATAAAAATGTAAATTATTAAATTGATTAATTCAGTTAACCAATCAAAATTTTTTAAAATCATAACTGACTGAATTAATCGAAAATACTTTCGGCATTAATTGATTAACTGACTTAATTGAACCAAATTAATCAAATCATATCAATTAATTTAATTAATTCGGTTTTAATCAAAAATTCTCAATCCTAGATTCATAGATATGCTGTCTTAGTCATTAAAAATCAAAGTAAAGTAAATGGTTCTCTTTTCTCCATCTTGAACCGTTCTTCGTGTCAGCCAGCCATAGAAGAGTTCCATTTATACGTGAAACAAAATAAAAGTATTAGAACAAATACAGTAGTTTTCTTTCTTTTTAACATATAACCATTTATAATCCAACTTTATACTTTCCAAAAAAGTGTTTCAAACTTGAATCTTTTTTCTTTCATGATTATCAATGAGATTTATTTATTTATTTATATATGGACCGAAAACCAAAAAAAAAAAAAAAAAAAACCACTAACAAAAAGTAAAAAATAAAAACGATTTTATGCAGTTAGTATAGATGGGATATTCAGACGACCAAAAAAGAAGGTATGAATTGGATATGCTAGGGCTAGGCTAGATATGCATTGAGAATTGAGATAGGATAAAGGTGGTTGGTTGACAAGCCTTTGAAACGGAAGATAAATCCGAATCTATATACGTATTGTTGATGTAATCTAAATCATGAAGCAGGATTGAACTTTTTAGGATTGATAGGCAAAAAGTGAGAGATATTTGTAAAGATTAAAATTATCAAAGTAACACGGAGTTATATTTTTAGGTTGTGCTCTGTCACTTAAATAAGTAAATATTTAAAGAATTTAAACATAAAAAAAAAAGAATAATCAGAGAATTTTTAATATTTATAATTCCTCTTACCTTTAATCATCTATTTATATTCTATCGTTGGATATTTATGAACTTGATAAATATAAATTATCTATGTTCAAAATTATTGTACAATTGTAAATTCATTGAGTGATCTACATGTACTGATCTAATGAATTGAAGATGGATCCAACACATATAATAATAATAATAATATAAAATCAAACCAACGCTACAACTAGATTGGTAGTCGTAGGCAGTCCTTTGTTAGATTTAGATCAGTCTATATATATATATATATATCTATCTATCTATGGTACACCTACGCCTCTTAAAGCTACCTAACTTTCCCATTTACTTGCTGTATTCCTAGCTGCCCTATATTTAAAAGTTCTTGACGTCTTAATAATAAAAGGCTACCATCCGACGAAAGTCGATATTAGGGACGATAATATTTGATTCAATTGATAAATTTTGAATCAATTCGATCATAATGAAGAGGTTTTTTTTTTAACAATGAAGGCGGATCGAGACGATGCGGTATTTTTTGATTGAAAGACGGGGATAGAGCAATCGTTGTAATTTTCTGCTCCGCACCGCTTGTCCTAAATACTGAAATTTTAATTTTACCCTTAAATATTTAACTTTTAAAAAAATTAATAAAATAATATAATTAAACTTATTATTTTTTTCTTTTTAAAAAAATATTTTATTTTTTTCTCTTTTTATATTAGAAACATGTTTATATTTAATTTATATTTAAATTTTTTAAAAATGCTTTATTATTTGAAAAAAACAAAAATAATTAATAAATATCAAATGGGACGGAGTGAGGCGGAACGGTTATGGATGTAACCGACATCCATAAAAGTGATAGTGGTATTGAAATTTCAACATTCAAGATGGAGCGGGTGACAAAACAGAGCAGTGCTATGATGAGATGGGGATATATACTGCAAAATCTGTCTCCGTCTCGTTTTATTGTTATCCCTAATCGAGATCGTCCTGATCAGAAATGGGTTTCTAGTTTTTAGCTTTTTATTATCTTGTAACTCATATAGAAGATTGTTTGTTGTTATGTTAATCAACCCCAAAACATTTAAATTTAATAATTGGGCACAAAACAGAGAAAAAAGGAAGTGCTTTTTTATACTAGTGAATATATATATATATATAATACAAACAATGAAGGCATTAATAATGGAAAATGAGATTACAATTGTGTATAAATTAACGTGGACATGGTCTGATTTTATTGTTTTGTACGGCCGCCGGGCGACCATTCAGGCAAGGCATATCCATCATGGTCCCATACATACTCCCATATATTTGGCTCACATTTGGACCACCCATCCTTAAAACACACACGTCTGAAAATTGTGAATTTCGTTTAGTATTGGTTCTGGTACAATTTTTAAGATTAAAAGTTATTTTTTATCGTAAATATAATGCTAAACAGATAAAAAAAATTTACTTCTATTATTGAAATCATAATTTGAAAAACCAAATAAAAAAACCAAAAAATATAACTTTTGAGCTTTAAAAGTTGACTTTTTGATAAAATTACTTTATTATCTTAACATCTCTACATTTTTATTATTTTAAACATATTTGACATTTTAATTTTTTACAACACTTTTTCACAACAATGCTAAATACTTAAAAAATTTTAAATTACACTTTTTCATTACACTTTTTAAATACATTTTTTTCAACCCAAATTTTTTCTAATCAAGTTTTTTCAACTAAACTAATCCTAACTCATTTTTGTTCAGATATTTTTTTCAGTGTTGTTCAAGGGCCATGATCTAATCTCACAAATTCCAAACCTCAAATATGAACCCTTTGACTGAAAGCAGATGGGAATATGGGATTAAAAAAAAAATGAACTGGGAGGGGAGTATGGGATTTGTGGTCCCCCTTTATAGCAGACCTTTAGTCTTGCTTTGCTTGTCAAGTTCTTAATTGAACAGTGAGAAGTGGACTCTTGGACTAACTAACCTAAGCCAATGCCCACAAAAGGCATTTTTTTTTTTTTGTTGTTGTTGTTGATATAACAAAAGGCATAATTAAAAACCCATGAAACACTTACTGACAAGTGACAAGTGTCGGCAGCACATATATGGTAACCTATTACTATTATCTTCTTTCCAAAATTAATTTAAAAAAATAAAGGAAAAACTTTTTATTTATTTACTATTATTATAAAATTATTAAATTTAATAATTTTAAATATAATATAAAAATATAATACGAATATGACATATTTAATAAAAATAAAATGATAGATATAATATGATATATTCAAATATAATTAATAAAAAATATTTAATATATATCATATTTATATTTATATTTAAAATTTTAATTTATTTAATAATTACTACAAAATATTTAATATATATTGCATAATTAACACGGGACATTTAATGCTTCTTTATTTCTTTTTAATTCCTCCCACCAACATAGCTACTTTTGCCCAATTTGCCATTCCGCCAAAGTCATCATTTCATTTTTTTATGTCCTTCACAAGTATCTGCACGTTTATAAATGTGTGGCTTTGTATTTATAACAAGAGTTTTACTAACGAGTATTTTTATAATATTTTTTTAAAATTAATTGATATATTATTTATAATAATAATATTATATTAAATATAAAAATTGATAATTTTATTCGTCATTTTAAATGCGTTGATTGAATATATTTTTATATTTAATAATTTTAAAAAATATCCGCAACGCACTTGTTAGCAAAATTTTTATAATAAAATATCAATAATAATTTTATGATAATTGACTATAAAGATAACAACTACATTATTCTTGTATGGATTTTTCTAATGAGTGTCGTAAGGACATTTTTTAAGGTTATCATATATAATAATATATTCATTCAATGCATTAGAAATGATGAATAAAATTATCAATTATTGTATTTAATATAATATTATTATAAATAGTATATTAACTACCTTTAAAAAGTGCCTTAAAAGCACTTGTTAGCAATTTTTTTTTTTATATAATGTTTTTTTTTTGGGTTGAAAATATAGTGTTTTATTTTATGACATTTTACTTTATTTTTATTCGACGCTTTTATTGATCTTATATAAAAAAAGCCTATTGCTTACTTTGTAATAATCACCTTTTTAATGAAAAAATTTATATTTAATTGTACCTTCTTCTAATATTTAAATCAAAGTGCAAATTCAATAATCTTTTATTCAATTTGCTAAAAAAAAACACTTAGATTTGATAATTTATATACGTGTGTGATACTTTGTGTATTTTTTTGTATTAATTGTGTAAAAATAAATATAATTTTAAATATAAATATGATACATATATTAAAAATATTTAAATATATCATATCATATTGTATTTATTATATTATTTTTGTATTTATTAAACGTGACATGCTTTTGTATCATTTGCAAAGTTATTAAATTTTTATACTTTATAAATCAAGAGTGTTTAAAATTCAACAAGTATATATAGAAACTCCTTCATTGATCAGTGCATTTAAGCAAGAAATTAATTTGGTTCAGATAATTTAAGATCATCAAAATTGTTTTGCCTATTTGTTAAGCTAGCATAGGAAATCACATTTTTCAGGTGAAGTAAGGCGCAAAACTTACGTGAGTAAATTACAATATGAAGACCATTAGTCCAAAAAAAAATAAAAATAAAATAAACATTAAAAAGGGAACATATTTAGAAAAAAAATGAAAAAGTTCCTACCCAGAAAATGAAAAAACAAAAGAAGTTTCAGAAAAGAAAAAAAAAAAAATCCAGAGGCCAAACTGACGACTAGCCCACCACACAAAATTAAGAAGAGGCCAAAAATTCAGTGGGGTCTCTCCTCTCAAATGAGAAAAATTCTAAGAAAACCTTTAGCTTTTTTAGATTATATTATATATGTAATTTATTAAATTTATATGAAATTTATATCATATTTATATATAAAAATAAATTTATATATATAAAAAAATTATACTATTTAAAAAATTATATATAAATATAATAAATATGTTATATTTATATATAAAAAAATTAAATATAAATATAATAATTTTATATAATTTATATATAATTTTATCATATTTATATATAATAAAATTTATTTTAAACTAGGAGACGCTAAAACTCCCTAATTTATGAAGGTAACAATGAAGCTTGAGGAGTGGTTGTTCTTCTGTTCTTTGTTTCTATCTATTTTATCTATCTTTTTTTTAATGGTTTTTGACAAAGAAAAAGGAAAAAGTGATATCACTCTTTGTGAGCTTTCGAAACCTGATAGGTCGAAGTGTACGGAATTGTACGGACGACATTGAATTGTTTCTAACATTGTGTCATGATATCATTCATGATATCATCTCTAACATTGTATCATGATATCATCCCCCATTTTTAACTTGAAACTGTTTGCTTTTTTTCTTTCTTTAACTTCAACCGCAAAGTAAAGGAGAAAAAATAAAAGAAAACCCAGATTCTTACTATACAATTATAGATTTTTGTTTGTTTGTTTATAATCCTTAGACTTTTCAACCAAGTTGGTTTCTCTTTCTGTCTCTTTAAACTATATTTTTTTTTATTTTTTATTTTTTAGTACAATTTTTCCTTTTCCGTGTGAGTTCTATCTTTTGGGTTTGTATTATGGGTTTTTACCAAAACAAGCAAAAGATGAGGTTTCAGACAATTTTTTAAAAATTTTATTATATACAAAATATATTCTCTTTGCTTTACACCTGTGTTGATATATGGGGTATTTTGTTGCTTCTTTATATGGGTGGGCTTTGAGGAAGCAAGAGAAAGCTTAACGATAGATGAATAAGGAAAGGTTGATGTGTGTGGGTTTTGGGTTCCTTTTTTTTATCCTTTGATGGTGACTAAAAAAGGGGCTGCTGAAATAAATCAATCACAATAAAAGTTTCTAATCTTGGGTCTTCTGGGTTTTCTTCATAACCATCAGATTTTCTTAGTTTTCTTCCTGTATTTGGTCTCCTTCTTCTCTAAAAGCTTTCTGGGTTTTTTTGTTTCTTTGGTAAGTAAGCCTAAGTTTTGATGATCTTCTTTTTCACGTTTACTTCTTCAAAGCTATGTTTGAAGGGATCAGATCACTAAATACATGTTTTAAATGTTTATTGGATTTTCTAGATTTTTCTCACAGGCTTCTGATCTCCTTTGCCGTCTTCCATTTCTTCTTCTTTTTCTTCAGCCTATTTGGTAAGGTTTTCTTTTGTTTTTGCCCTCATTTTGTCACGACTATGGGTGCTTTGTTTTTCACACTTTTTGGTGTCTTCACAACAGTTTACACCAAATAACATTTTGTTTTATTGTGTCTTGTTTTCATTGAAGCAATCAAACCACAACACATCCCTCAGTTTCCTCATCTTGGCTTACAAATCTCTATTATTTCTCAGTTTTCTAGGCTTCTTTGTCCTCTTACCATCATTAAAAGGAAAAAAAAAAAGGTTTTCTGGGTTTTACTCGGTTGGGTTTCATCTTTACCTTGAAGTCTTTCTCATTTACACTCTTAATTTGCTTCCTACGTACGGAACTACTTTTTCCCCCCCTTTTGGTGGGAAGTGAACATTCTTGTTATGTTTCATGTTATCTTAGTGTTTTTGTTGCTGTATATATAGTACTGTAGTGATGATAGCTTCAGTTTTTTGCTTGAAGGTGCGGAGATGGTGAGGGGAAAGACTCAAATGAGGCGCATAGAGAACGCCACAAGCAGGCAAGTGACCTTCTCTAAGCGGCGAAATGGGTTGCTAAAGAAGGCTTTTGAGCTATCAGTTCTTTGTGATGCTGAAGTTGCTCTTATAATTTTCTCTCCCAGAGGCAAACTCTATGAATTTGCAAGTTCCAGGTATGATTAGTTTCACATTTTTAATACTACTTACTAAACTACTAGCATCCTGCTAATTTGCGCTTCCCACTTCTCTAATTAATTTAACAATTTTCTTTTATGTTCCTGATTGTTTATTGTTCTTTAAGTATCCGTGTCTGATCCGGACGTGGGTATGAGATATGATCTTTCAAATACATGAAAATTTTAGAAAAAAATTGAACATATCCGTGTCGTCGGACACTCACAAGCGAATCTGAATAACATAAATATTTTTTTTGTATGTGATCATGCCAGTTTTTTTTCCTTTCAATTAAGTATCAATTTCACACACATATATATATATATACATATATATGGAATCTGAAACCTAGGGTTGTTTGATCTGACACAAACTCTCTCATTTTTAAATAAATACTACTATAAATTAGGTAGTAAGTTATAAGATCTGAAATCTTTTCATTTTTTAAGTTAAAATTCGTTTAATGAACGTTCACAGAGAAAGAAAGTGAAAAGCTGTTTTTTTTTTTTTTTTTTTTTTAATTCGTTTCAAGTGTCCTTCATTGTTTCATACGATAGATATTGCCTTGATATGTGAATGCCTATGCCTGTCTACATTGTTCTTCATGTGGGGTTTCCAATAACAAATTAAACTATATTTGATGACTATTTCCATATTCTTAATTCAATGTTAATGCTGTTTTAAAATAACAGTTGGTTATTCCTAATACTATTATGTAAGAAAGGAAGGAACAAATAACAAGTTAATTAGTGACTAACATGCTGGCTTATGACTAACAATCTCCAAAAAGAAAACTCTAGTTAAGTTAAAATTTCCTTCTTCTACCTAATCCATAAAAAAGGCTGCCCAAATAATGCTTATACACGAAAAAGTACAATTTTTGATGACCTATTTTATGGTGGGTTACTATCTGTTTTAACAGGTACTGTTATTATTTGCTTAGCAAAAAAAGGTTACTGTTATTAACTTTGGGGTATATAGAGAGATTGCTGAGTAGATTTGGCAATACTGGACACGATATGATTACACGATACGAACACGACACGGAAAAAATAACTAAAAACACGACATGAACACAACACGACACGAAAAAATAACACGAATGTCTTAAAATCTATTTAATACGAATTATTAGCTTATCAAAGTTTATTTAAATATAAAATACTTTAAATACGATTATGACATGACAAAATACACGAACACAAATTGCCAGGTCTGTTCTTGAGTATGGCACTATTTTCTCTTTCAAGAATGTTGGCTAATGTTTCTGACTAAGGTAGGCAACGATATGTCAATTCTGATCTAAATTCGAAAAATTCGATTAATTCATTCGAATCCAAACTCGATTTGATAGGAAAAATTAACAAACCGAATCCGACCGAACCCGAAACTGAAAAGACCCGAATTCGAAAAAACTCGAATCCAAATTAACCTGAACTCAAATTGAATCAAATCTGAAATGATTCGAACTCGAATTGATACAACCAATTAATCCGAAATGACCTTTTGCATGTCATGCATGTTGGAATTGCAGTAAGGTATTTGGTAATTTAGTGGCCAGTCTTGGAAGCCAACAAAAAGAAAACCCCTAAAGTAAAAAGAAAAAAAAAATGGAGACTACCCTTTTATTACATTTTTTTTCTTCTATAGAGCAAAAATAAAGATATTGTAGAAAATTAAAATCTTTTTTGGTCAGGAATGAGCATATAGTTAAAAGGTCAAACACTCAACTATAATGCTTCAGCATAGAGTTTAAGTTATATATACTTCCAATATTCATGAAAATCACATTTTTAGCTTTTCATTTCTAATTTTTCAAATATATATAGACACAAATATTGCTTTTATATCTTAGATTAGTCTTTTCCCCTTTTCTAGTAGTGCAAACTGTAATAGAATCCCCAAGAAAAAGGGAAAAAAAAAACTAAATAGCTTTATCCATGATTCATAGCATGATTTAATTGCTTTTTAATGACTATAATAGACAAGAAGCTTTTACATCTACACCATTTACTTTGACCTTTCAATTTCATCATCTTATATTTGTGAACTAATTTGTCTTGAGGATTTTGATTAGATATGGTAATTCGTATATCCATGTCGTGTTTATGTATTTTTTTCATATCATAATCATGTTTAAAGTATTTTATATTTATATAAATTTTGACATTAATAATTTGTGTTATATAGATTTTGATACGTTTGTATACTCGTGTTGTGTCCGTTTTTTTTCCCGTGTCGTATCATATTTCCTGTAATGTTTTAGTTATTTTTTACGTGTTCGTGTCGTGTCTAATATTATCAGATCTAATTTTGATTACTATTTTGTTCAATAGTAAGTGTCCAAAAAAAAGTAGTAAATAAAATCTGCCCACCCAAAAAAATGGGTGGTCTATATATATATATATATATATATATATAGTGCTTGATTGGTTATTAGATGCATTTTGTTTACCCTATTTTTTTTTTTCTCTTTTTGGCAATAAAAGTGCAAAGGGCTATTGTAATTATCTAAGTCCAACCAATCCCTTGGCAAGTGGCACATCCAGTCCTATTTCAAACGCATTTGCAATTATTGGCATCACAGTCGCACAATTATTAGCGACATAACTTACCAGGAATGCTAAGTAGGTCATCATTTTATCTTTGTCTCCACATGTTTTAGTTTGAACAAATGATGGCTCTTTTAACTAATGTAGGAGAGGAAGAACCGTAGTTACCTGCTAGATAGTTTTGAGTAACCAAGACCATGCTTTTATTTTTTTGAGCTGTTGGTCTTTTTTTTTTTTTTTTGTCATTTATATATGCATATATACATGTGCAGGTACACATAAATTTGAGGCAAAACATTTTTGGTTTTCTTTTCCTAATGAAACCTGCTCACTCACTGTATTGTTTCTATTTTCTAATTTTAAGCTTTCAATACTTGAGAGTTGTTTTTTGCTGAAGAGATGCATTGGGTTTCATTGTTTAGCATGCAGGAGACAATAGAACGTTACATGAGGCATACGAAGGATAATCGAACCAAGCCAACTGAACAAAACATTCAGGTTAGGATTTCTTTAGCTTTGATCAATCGTTTTTTCTTTTTAATCAAATGTTCTTGAATATGTTTGATGACCTAATGGTGATTTTTCTCTAATTATGAGTGAGGAGAAATGTGTATTACATATCTCAACCCCTTAGGTAACCAATGTGGTAACATTTATCCTACAGATTTTCCTTTCCCACATTTTTATACCTCAGTCAAGATGGACCGATATTGACAGCTTGAAACATACTAAAAATAAATGTGAAAACCCTAACCTTAATTTTCACCAAGTAGCATGCAATTGTATGCATCCTCTTGTTCTCTCTGTGTGTACATGCATTAGCTGGTTGGTACCCTCTATTGCAACTGTATAGGCCTTGCCAGTTTGGATTGGCTAAGAGCTGTATTTATCTATTATAACACGGCATAGCATCATATCGATTGGGGTTTTTGTTTCTTGTTTTTTCATGCACATTTACTGAAATGGCAGCATCTGAAGACTGAAGCAGCAAACATGGTCAAGAAAATAGAGCTTCTTGAAGTTTCAAGACGGTATTAGGCCCTAGTTTAAGATTCATTTCCCCCCAAATTTTACTGGTTAGTCATTCCTAATACATTGAAAGACTGAAGAAAGATTTTGAAATTTGAGTCTGAAATGCCTCAGGAAGCTACTGGGAGACGGTCTGAGTTCATGCACACTAGAAGAACTACAACAGATAGAACAACAGTTGGAAAGGAGCGTGAGCAGCATCAGAGCAAGAAAGGTTGACTTTGTGAACTATTAGTATTGAGTTTTCTCAACATCTCCTATCCTATACAATGAAAATTAAACTTGTTAACCCTTGTCTACTTTTCAGACGAAAGTTTTCAAGGAGCAGATAGAGCAATTGAAAGAAAAGGTAAGCCTTGGGGTTGAGCAATATTCTGAATTATCGCCTGGATTATAGTTATTCCACGAGCTTCTAATAAAAAGATCAAGCTTCAAAAGCATACATGAGGATGCAATGTTAGACAAGAAAGGAAAAGGGACATTTTATGTGGCTTCAAATTCATGTCCAACAAATGAAAACTAATTCCTCTTTGCCTTTCAATGAGTCATCTGGAAATCAACAGAGAATCAGCACATAATATGTGTGACTGTATATATATATATATATATATATATATATATATATATATATATATATATATAAGTTTTCTTGAATGAGTGACTAGCTGATTGCTAATAACTGTCTTAAATTTTTTGACCAAACATCAGGAGAAAGTCCTAGCTGCTGAAAATGCAAAGCTTTGTGAAAAGGTAAGCCTTTGCTATCAGTAATACTTCAGATAGGAAAATGAGAAGGAATTTGGATTGACTAAAAGCTTCCTTTTGACATTGTCTCATCGATGTCTTTGATACAATTGAAAAATCCGTGTCTTCTTCATGGTGGTTCTCTCAGTGTGGTACGCAGCCATGGAAAGGATCAAACAATCAGAAAGAGAATGTACCAAATGATGAAAGCAGTCCAAGCTTGGACGTGGAGACTGAATTGTTCATCGGACCACCAGAAGGGAGAAATAAACGCACCCTGCAACCGAACTGATTGATGGCAACTTATCCCATGCCTTGCAAATATGAAATCTAAGGCAAAGTTCACGTATTAAGCATCCGGTTTGTTGCATTAGTATCAAATAAAATTTCATACCATCAATGGTATGGTAATGTGTAAAATTGCTTATTGAGAAAACTACCATGAACATGACCAAAGATTCGCTATATAAATATCCTTATTTTGGAGCAAGGTACATGTCATTGAAATGCTCCAATATTCTCTTAACCTACTTATTTTTGTGCGGATTATTTAGCAGCTGATTCAGGGTATATCGATTTACATGATCAGCAAATGTTTTTTCTGAAAAGAAGAGAAACTTATTATGTTCTTTATTCCAATAACCATTAAAATAAACTGTCATTTAACTAACTTAAAATTTTGATTTGGATCAAATCAATGTCAGTTACCACGACAGATGGTTAAAAGTTACTGATAATAAGTCACATGATTACAAGGATGATTTTGCAGTTACAATCAAAATTGCTTCCTGCTACAGGATTATGGTCTGTGGTCTTCATGAATCATGAATATATAAATTCTTCCAAAGCAAAATCATGTGGGAAAATATCCAAAAATGGACTAGGTAAGGATTTCTCTTTTGTTGATGTCTTTCTGAATGGTGAACTTTGATGAGTTTTTGAGATCCGTTAGGCTAAGGTCGAAGGTAATCTTTAAGGACAGGAAATATATATGGGTATTGAAAATCAAAAGATCAATGTTTATATTTTTTCTTAATCTCATGTCAAGTTTATTCACTTATTTATACCTAGTTCTTAGATAGCTGATAAATGTAAACCAAATGTTGTTTAGAATTAGGGATGGCAAAATTCGAAATGTATGATAGATTTCGAATCGATCCGCTTCGAATAGAAAAGGTTTTTTTTTTTTTTAATAGTAGAGGCGGAGCGGGGCATGACGATTTTTTTTGTTTGTTTGAAAGACGAGGATATAGCAGTTTTGGTGATTGCCTGTTCCGCCACGTTCCGAATATTGAAATTACTATTTTACCCTTAAATATTTAGTTTTTAAAAAGATAATAAAGTAATACAACTAAATCTATTATTTTTCTTTTTTCTTTTTAAAAACCTAATATTGTATTTTTTTCTCCCTAGATTAGAAACTCGTTTATGTTGAATTTATATTTAAATTTTTTTACAATACCTTATTATTTAAAATTTTTAAAAATAACTAATAAAAATCGAATAAAACGAGATGAGACGGAAGCGGATATTGCAAAATCCGCATCCGTCATGCTCCATTGCCATTCCTATTTAGAATTGTTGAACAACTACAAACCCGTAAGATGTTTTACATGTAAAGATCCATGGTGTCACGGTTGAGATAGGTATAACACTCCTTACGAAATTTAATGCAGTGCGCGGTCAGCAATAGCAGTGGGAAATAAAAGAAGTTACCTCACAGTCGCATAATTCTTCTTCTTTTTCATCTTGTCATGGAAAATCTGATATACTAGTAGTTAACAATGAATAATATTTGAGATGGGTTCCGCTTCAGAAACATACTAACCCAACAGGAACAAGATCAGAAACGACCCGCAGAAGAATCGCCTGCTGGAACATCATTAAAAACATCGATTTTTTTTTATCTGTCAGTGTCAACTTAAGACTCCTGAGACAAACTTCCGCATTTGAAGAACGCTAAAACCATGATCTTACCACGTCAGCACCTGTCTGGGCCCACGACGCTGCTTAGTTATATCTTCAAAATCTTCAGCTCAATTTCTCAAACTGTTGGGCTGCAATGACTGAAAAGTTAAACATACATCGCCTTTATCCACATATCAATATTGGGCTTCGTCGGTTCAGCCCACTGTTGAGACCAGTCTTCAAATCCACGCATCCAACAACATGGTAAAATTAGACTCTTTATTTTTGCTTTCTTTAAATCCAATTCGAATGGAGGCTCTAGGAGTAGGAATATGAAGTACATGTTTTTTAACATTAAGCCTAATACTCAAATATTAAATCTTTTTTAAAACAAGATATAGACCATTTTTCTTAATGTTAGAGACAACGAATTTAAGATTGTCCACAATCATATGATTTGTTGGTAGAACAATACACTCTTAATTAACATTATGAACAGAAGCTTTCTCCACAAAAAAAAAAAAAAAAAAAAAAAAAAAAAAACATGAGGACAGGTAGAAATTGTTACTAAAAAAATATCACAGAGCAATCAATACTCAATTGGGAAAACAAAAAGGATTTGAAGGAAATGAAGTAAAAAGTATGTATATAATCATATATCAAATTCACAGAGATTTACAAGACCAAAAATCATATGCTTTGTTTAAAGACAACTGCACCATAATCAAATTAAATAACCTATATAGAAGGGCTACCATTAGCCAACAAAAAAAAACAATCTTGAAGGCTCAATTGTATTACTGCCTGAAATTGAAATATAACAGTCACAACTCACAAGGTATATATAATCAACAGTATATATCGCAGTAGAGGAGGAATGCTCCCTTAAGATCCAGGCAATTTTATGTTGTACACTTGAGCAGGCGTCTATATAGATATATTGGCAACATTACAAATCCCAATACAATATATATATATTGTTTTTTTTTAGGAGAGGGCTCAAATGACCCATCCATGGATGAAGTTGGTCTCACCAGCCATGCTTTTGGGGACTGAAGATCCTTCAGCCTGAACATAGTGATGGTACCTGATGCAACAGGAGAAGTTAGTCAGACCGCAGAAGCTTTCTAAAACAAAGAATAACATGAAGGAAAAAAAAACAATTGTGATGAACTTTTAACATTGAATCATATGCAATGTCATGGTTTTCTTTCAAATGGTCAACATTATCATAAATAAGATCTAGTTCCAATAGTTGGTATGAACATACGACCAACTATTGTCATAATCAAGTTTAATCAATTAAAGGTACCTATGAAAGCTTTGAAGAGGGGATTATGCCACCTTGATTTCTAGAGCTTGAAAGGGGAGAATTTGGGTGAAGTTACCTGTCTAAACACTAACTTTATATCTTGAATTTTTGCTAAATAGACTGTATTTTTTTGGGGGGAATATGAAAGCATATATTGTGCACTTATGGATCCATACCCAAAAAAAAAAAAAGTGCAAGAGATCATCTATATATATTAATGGTACCCTATTTGCAAAACAGGTTGATGATCACAATCCATAGGATGGGTGTGAGAAGGATGCAGAGGAGGAAAGTTGCTATTTTCAGCTGCTGCACCAGAACTCCATAAACCTTGGATTGTTTTGAGGTTTTGTCCTTCTGCATCAAGCTGAAACCCAAAATACAGAGAAAACATTAAGGTTATAGTGACCAGTGTGCAAAAGTAGAAATAATATTTTCGTTTACTAATAAACATGAAATTTCAAGTGCAAAACGGATGTTTGCTAATCAAGGTTAACCTTGATTTTCAGCTGTTTGTTAAGTTCTCCAAGCTGACGCTCCTGTCAAAAGATGAAAAACAGCTGTTATTTCAATTAAGATGAAAGGTCATCTACATTTCATCACCATGGGAATCATATCTTGGTAAAATTGCATTATTATTTCGGAATAATATATTACTCGCTTTCGCTTAAGTACCTTTTTGCGGAGGTCTTCCATTTGTTCAATCATAATCTGTGTCTGCAGTTAAGAAAAATAAAGAAAGAGAATTGTTAGAACAACTATTTTGAGTGATGATAAACAAGAAATTTTCTCACATTTCAATTAGTGTGATGGACTGCCAGAAAATTCACATGTAAGTGATTAATATAGGCTTCAAATTTTTTACTTTTAACTATTTCACAAGTTAAGCATCCAGTAAAACTAATTGACAATAAACAGAGAGGTCTGACCTAAATATAAGATCATAAGAAATTTAAGATTTAACAGATATGGGATAACATCACGTGTAAACAAAAATAGAGAAGCCTATCAAGTCATAAACTTGAAAAAGGTAACAAGTAGAAATCACATAACAACAAAATAAAACCTGAGCTCTAATATATCATAAACTTGAAAAAGGTAACAAGTAGAAATCACATAACAACAAAACAAAACCTGAGCTCTAATATAATGTTAATCATTCAACCTAAAACCAATTGAGAATAGGTAGGGAGACCCAACCTGAATATAAAACTATAAAAAACCTAAGACTTAACATACGTGGGATAATACCATTTTAACACCATATATATGAAACCTTGTGAAACAAGCAGAAAAACTTAGTAGGGCTTCTTTTTGAAGACATGCAAGTACCTTTCTTTGTCTAGCCAGTGCAAGAGCTCCTTCAAGCTGCTTCTCAAGGTTTTGCAGCTCTTTCAAATTCAATGGTCCAAGATCTTCTCCAAGCAAATGCCTGATATAAACATATAATGAATTATGAATGTAAGTAAGTAAGAATGATGATCAATACAACATATATTTTGAAAACTAATATGATTTTGCTAAAGCAGTGATTTGAACTCAGAAACGACATTACCTTTGAGTGCGTTGCAGTGCTTCAAATTTTGCCTTTAACTTGGTTACCTCTTGGTACCAACTCTGCATTGATAAGCAAAGACAACTTAAAGAAAAAAGTCAAACTCACTAATAATGGCAGTTATCCAGAAAACACATAACC
Source organism: Fremontodendron californicum (assembly GCA_030761205.1). Taxonomy (NCBI): domain Eukaryota; kingdom Viridiplantae; phylum Streptophyta; class Magnoliopsida; order Malvales; family Malvaceae; genus Fremontodendron; species Fremontodendron californicum. The sequence continues at coordinate 1,613,457 of JAULJL010000015.1, read as the reverse complement.
TGATATTACGTATACTGGAATGGAATCACTACAAGATATAAATTGCTAATCCCCAGCGTGCCTAGTGAATTAAGATTCAACAGCAAAGTCATCATAGCATAATAGTTGTCCAGATGAAGCATTTTTGAGGGTTCATGAAAGGCTAATAATCAAGACTGACGACTATATTGATCCAATATGTGAAGTTGCTGAACCAAGCCAGAAGTTTGTAAAAGAAATTTAAGTGACCAAAAACCTGTGTTTCGCGTGCAAGGCTGTTGTCTTGAGGAGTAAAGCAGCAACGTTGGTATCGCTCAAGGGTCTTGGTCGTACTGCAAAAAAGAACGTATAAAGTGACTATCAACCTAGTACACACAATCATTTTTGAAAGCAACCACTCTAAGGTTTTTCATTTCTGAGCATAATCCATGATGAAGGGATTCAAGAAGTCAAAAACGAAGAGCTAAAAGTAAATTCATAAAATGCAGCTCACAATGTTTACGAGGAACAAGATTCTTCAATTATCAAAAAAAAGAAAAGAAAGATTTTCAATGATTGAAAATTATAGTATAGGATCATATTAATTTTGTGTCTACACCACCCTTTCCCCTTTCAAGGAGTAATATTATTATTAGAGTTTATATTTGATGCACTGACAGTGTATGAATCAGTGTACCACAATGAAATACTTCATTAATGAGCAAAATAAAAAACAAAGTAAAACTTATAAATAAATATAAAAATAGAAATAGAAAGAAATAAGACACCTCATTAATATTTATTTATTTATATGTTCTTCTTTGCTTTTTGTTTTGCTCATTAATGAGGTGTCTCATTGTGGTTCACTGACAGTATATGAGTCTTATACACTGTCAGTGTATCAAATACAAACTCTTATTATTATTATTTAAGCATCCAAATTGATTATAAGTGAGAGACTCAACATAGAAAATCATAGAAAAACCAAGACTAAATCAATTGGTTATAAGTGGAGTGATCCAGTGAATATAAAATTATAGGAAACCCAAGGCTTAACAGATGTGGGATAACATCATTTTAATAGGTTTCATCACGTGTAGGCGAAGATAAATGAATCTATCACGTGACAAATTCGAAAGTGGTAACAGAAAGTATTGACATGCAATAACAACATAACAAAACATTGACTCTGATACCATGTTAAGCATCAAACCTAAAATCAATTGGTTATAGATAGAGAGACCCAACCTAAATATAAGATCGCAAAAAAATCCAAAACTTAATAGATATAAGATAACACCAGTTTAATTATTATTATTTTCTCTTGAATAAAATAATGTTTCAAGGTTTTCTTATCCTAATAAGGCTTTTTTTTTTTTATAAAAAATCTCAAAATACCGATATTTTAAAATTATTTATCGAAATCCACTTTATTTTAAATCCGTTGGGAAATCACCATGACCCATGACGATTTTCCAACGGTTTTTTCAATTTTTTTTTAAAACAAAAATTAATCAAGAAAAATTACCATGGCCAATGACGATTTCCCTTGATAAAAGAAAATATTTTAAAAAGGAAATCGCCACCCCAATTCTTCATAATTGAAGAATTGGTTGAACGGCGATTTCCCTTTTTTTTAATTATTAAATAATAAAAATTATATAATTTATAATTTTAAAAAATAAAAATTTAATAAAATTTAAAAAACAATTTACAAAAAATTTAAAAATTATATTCGTAGTGGCAATCGAATTCTTTCAACTTGTATTCGTAATAAATGGATTTCCGGGAGAAAGGCCAACCAAAGCGTTGTGGATTATACACGAATGAAGGTCATAGCTAGACCTATCCAAGGGCCGGGTAGCCCGCCCCGCGTGGTAAGCCCAGATCTGTCCCAATGTACTAGATTGATAAGGACATTTTCGACGGCTATGACTAGAGGTGTCCATGGGTCGGGCTGGGTTGAAGCCCGAATTTTTTTTTATTTCCCTTGCCCAAGTCCTAAAATAAAAATTATATAATTTAAAATTTAAAATTTAAAATAATTTAAAAATTAATAAATTGTAAAATTTAAATAATAAAAATTTACAAAATTATGTAAATTTGTATATAAATATTAAAAATACATTTATATATATATATATTTTATAATTAAAGTTAAATAAAAAATATTTTTTATTTAATAAATAATAATTCGGGCTAGGTCGACCGGCTCGAATTACAAAAACGCTTGTCCAAACTCGGCTCAAATACGATCTGCGCTTATCGGGCCGAATGGGTTACCCGGCCCGTGGATAAATCTAGCTAAGACCTTCATTCTTGCATAATCCACAACGCTTTGGTTGGTCTTTCTCCCGGAGGTCCACTTATTACGAATACAAGTTGAAAGAATCCGATTTACATTACGAATATAATTTTTAATTTTTTTGTAAATTGTTATTTTTTTATTTTGTTATTTAAATTTTTTTGTAAATGGTTAGGAATCCGAGTAGAGCCCCATGGCGGATTTTGAGAATTATAAGATCTCTAGAGTTTGTTCGAACTGCGGTTCAAAACTGGGAAATTGTTCATATTTTGAGGGAGGCTAATGGTGAGGCTGATAAGCTAGCCAAATCTGGTGTCAATAGGGTGTCAGATTTGTTGTTTTATAGTCCTTAGTTTTGTTTTGCAGTATGCTGTTTTTCTGGTTTGTAATAAGGACATCTTTTTGCAATAAATCATGCTTTTCAAAAAAAAAAAAAAAATTTATATTTCTATTTTTAAAAAAAAATAATTTAATAAATTCAGATATTTAGTATATTTGGATATCCGACGGATATTACTTTTTAAATCGGATGCAGATTCGGATAGTAAACGGATAATAAACGAATTCGGATTTCGAATAAATTAAACGAACTCGAATTCAAATATTTAAAATTATAAATATTCGATCCGTCACCATCCCTAATTATAAGAGACCAAAACCTAGATTACAAGGTGCAAATTTTAAATTACACCTTGTAAAAGGGCTCAAAGGAAAGACAATTCATCTTTTGTTACTATTTCTCCCTCAGCCATGCTTAATGTTTAAGGACTAGTGTGTTTTTATCTTCTACTATCGACAAAGAAACAGCAGCGTCGCCTAAAGTACCGTCTATGTTTATTTAAGGTTAATTTATGGCAGCCAGAATCCAGGTAGAAGAACCGTAGAACTTTAAATACAAATTCATCTGAAAATGAATCCTGCAATGGTTGCTGGGTAACAAGAGAGAGAGACTGATGAAAGCAAGCAGTCTAAGAGGACGATATATAACAAAGCAAGAATTCGACAACAAGCCTTGGATTGAGGCACAGAGAGCCAAAAGGAGAGAAGAAAGAAAAGTTTTATTTGGAGAAGGGAAGAGAAACGCAAAATAATTCAAGAAAACCCTCGAGAATCAAGCGAAAAATGAATATTTAAGGACAAGCCCCTACAACATTGATATTATTACTGATGGAAAAGACAGGAAAAGTTGAAACATTGAAAAAACCAGAAGATCAAAGGATTAAAAGACATGAAGACAAAGAATCATCCTGATTTCTCCACTCACTAGTCACTACTAGTTCATGCTTTTCTCTTAGAAGAAAGAAAAGGGAAAGAAAAGGAAAAACCCTAGATCTTGCACAGAGGTCATAAAGCAAAAACCTAGTCTTTTGATTGGAATCTGAGCAAAGTCATCAGAATTCATATTGGGGGTTTTTTGTTTCAGCTTTCAGATGGAAGAAACGAGTCACCTTTTGTACTAGTATTCCAAGACTGATCAGTTAAAACATTCAACAAAGCCCAAGACTTTTGGAAATGAGATGAAACGTGTCGATCTGACATTGGAAAAGAAGCTGGTAAACTCAGGTTCCCAAAACATGAAATCCAAATGCCAAGGAAAATCATGAGAAGCCCCCAGAAAGAACCATAAAAAATAGAGATTTTGTCAGATCTTTGTGAAGGAGCATTCTTTTGCAGACAAGTTAGAGATGAAAACTAGAGAGAGAAAGAAGAAAAGACAGATTTTGATGGAGTTTAGACAGAAATAAAAGTACCAGGATGACAAGAAACGGTATATGCATAACCAAAGTAGATGTAAATGACCCAGAAAACTTAACAAATGAACAAAAGAAATGAAAAACACTAGTAACATGCCAATATATAAAGCTAAAGAAGAGAGAAAGATAGAACAAAATTACTAATAGAAATTTAGTCGAGCAAAACTCAGAAAACCCACAGAGAAAATGAAAAAAAAAAGAAGAAGAGAGAAAAACATATATAACACATCAAGAAACAGTTAATTCTAGTTTAGATAAATTTAAAAAACAAATTAATCAGAAAGAAGCATATTGTAAATTTGAGTATATGTTAATATATATATATATGTATGTATATCCTACTCTGAACTGCCAAACTCATAGAGCTTGCCACGACTAGAGAAGATGATAAGGGCAACCTCAGCATCACAAAGCACAGAAAGTTCATAAGCTTTCTTGAGCAAACCACTTCTTCTCTTAGAGAAGGTCACTTGTCTGTTGATCTTGTTTTCTATCCTCTTCAGCTCCACTCTTCCTCTCCCCATATCTTTTTTTTTTTTTGAGTTCTTTTGAGAGGTTGGGTTTTTGTGTTATACAAAAATGGAGGTGAAGAAGATAAATTAATGGGTACTAAATAATTGCTTGGTCTGAGAGAATTGAAAGTTTAAAAGGCTATATAAATGTAAATATAAATATGTGCAGCAGGGAAGGCTCACTGGATATTCTTTTGCAATAAAATGGACACTCCCAGTGTATTTCTTTCTTTCTCTTTATTCTCTTTTTAGTTTTAATTTTTAGCAATTCTGTATCTCTCTCTCTCTCTCTTTCTTTCTTTTTCTTTGTCTCTTTGTCTTTTCTCCTCTCTGTTTATGTCTCTCTCTTGTTTATACCCTCAGTTTGCCCTTAGTTATTATTTCCATGGTTGAGAGAGTTTTTGTCTCTACGCCCCCTTAAACAGCCCTGGAGCCATACACGCTCTTCCAAAGATTAGCTATTGAAATATTTTGAGTTTTGACTTGTTAATTAATCTCAAGTACATTCATTTTGGTACAAACTGTGTGGATCAAATGTGGTGGCCTTTAAGAGAAAAAGTTATTTTTTTATAAAGGATTTTGCTGAATAATGCTTTTAGAGATTTTTTTTAAAGTTAATTAATATATTATTTATAATAATAATATTAAATTAAATACAATAGTTGATAATTTTATTATCATTTTCAATGCATTGAATAAAAATATTACTATATATATATATATATATGATAACTTTAAGGGTTTGTATTTGATGCACTGTCAATGTATAAGTTTATATATTGACAGTGAATTTTACGTTGACATCTCATTAAAAAACTAACCACTAACCCTTAACCCTAACCCTAACCCTAACCCTAACTCATAACCTCTAACCATTAACCTAACCACTAACCCCTAACAAGAAAGGTGACATCGTATGATAAACTGTTAGTGTATAATCAAATATAAATCCTAATTTTAAATAGTGCCTTTAAGACATTTGTTAGTAATTTCTTTTTTAAAAAATGAATTTATATTTGATGCATTGTAGTGTATAGGTTTATATACTGACAGTGCTTCTTACGATGCCATTTGTTAAAAGTTAAGTTGTAGGGTTAGGGTTAGAGTTAGAAGTTAATGGTTAAGGTTAGGGAATAATTTTTTTAATGAAGTGTCATTATAGGATTCACTGTCAGTGTATAGACTTTTTTAAATATATAATATAACCCTTTTGTCTTTTTCTTTTTTTTTTTGGTTCCTTTAAAATACAAATTTCATTTAGTTATAGGGGTAGGATAAAATATTTTAACTATAGTATGTATGATTAGATCTGTTCACGGGCTGGGCAGCTCGCCCGACAGACCCGGTCCGTATTGGGTCGGGTCTGGATAGAGATTTTAGTGATCCGACCCTGTCCGATTACTATTTACCGAATTAAAAAATATTATTTTTAAATTTTAATTATAAAAATATATAGAAAAATATTAATTTTTTTTAATATAGATGAAAAGTGAATATGGGCCGACGGGCCGACCCGACCTAGCTCAGGGTCAGGCCTAGATAAAAAAACTAAAAAAAAAAAATTTGAACTATGGCCCGGCCCGGTCCATGAACAGCTCTATGTATGATGTTTGGAGCAGCTATGAATGAAGAGTTTTTTTTTATTTATTTTTATTTTAGAAAATGGAAGTGTGGGTGAAGCTAATGGGGCACATAATTTGGGTGCATTTGGGTTACGGGACCTAATAGGTAGATGGTACGTCTGCTATTTTGCCTAGTTTTGAGCATTCCCCCACTACTCCATATTCCATATTAAGAAACAAACAGTTTCAATGCCTGAAAATTTGGATTTCCAATTGCAATTCCCTCAACTTTTACCAACTCTTTAATGTTAGACTTGGCAATTGGAATGTTCAAATATTTGTTTATAAAACAATATGAAAAATCAATATCACATGAATCAATCCTAATTAATCCGAGTCAATTTAGGCTCAAAGAGGATATTAACGAACTTTATGATTGTTCAAACTCGATCTAATACGAAATATGTGCAAAATTTTATGTCTAGGTCCCATCATATATGTAAACACTACTCAAACCTACACAGAATTTGTCTAAATTTTTATACAGAAGAATCGATCCCTCTTAAAAAAAAACTGATATTTTTAAAAAAAATCGATCTCTTGAAAATTTATATTAATAATAGTAAAACGGGTTGGGTCGAGGTGAGATTAAGCAAAAAAAATTATGCCCAAGGCCTAATTTGTTTTTAAAATGAACCTTATTTTTTAGTCAAAGTTTGTTTTTTTGTCTAACATTTTTATTCAAACCCTCTCAAATATCGAATGAATTTTGAGTTTGAATGAATAACTTAACCCTTAAACAAATATATCGAGATGCTTTAATTTGGCATTAATATTTAGCATTTTGCTTTAGAATTTATGTCTCATATCTCAAATTTTGCTTGCTTCAAACACCACTCATTTTCACTCCCCAATCATTAGTAATACCACATTGTTGAAAATATCAAACCAAACGAATTACTAATTATTACTAAATAGTGTCTTTTCCTGGTAATTATATATATTGTCCCTTGCATTGCATACATAGGATAAACCAAAATTAGAGAAGATAAGCCACAAATTCCATTAATCAATTAAGAAAAATAAATTAATTAATTGAAAAGAACCAAGGAACATGGCAAAAAGAGGTAGTAAGTCTCATAATGTTCAAAGCATTTAGGGATATGTATAAGACAGTCTACAATTAATTTTGACATATATAAATATTGTATGTTAGCCAGAAGCAGCCTGGGGAAAAATTAAGAAAAGCTTTATATATAATCCTCTAAAACGGACGAAATGGTTTGTTGTCATTCCATTTTGTCTCCCTAATTCCTCTTTTTGAGTTCAAAATCACTCTGTTAATAACATCATTTCATCTTTAACTTTAAGCAACAAACCCATTAATATTTTCTGGAAAAAAACTAGGAAGTCAGTTAATTAGGGGACTAATTAAACTTGAGGGGTTTAAACACTTTTCCTCCAAGGAAAAGCAATACCATTTAAAAAAATTTGGTTGAATACTCAATACTAAAATGGATCAAATTGTTATATATATATATATATATATATATATATATATATACACTAAACAGAGGTTTTGTTATGAATGTTAAATATTTAATCTAAATCAATCGATAATTGATGAAAAGGGAAAAGACTTAACCTGAATATAACAACATTTTAATATTCATCACGTATCACGTGATAAATTCGGAAGGGGCAACATGAATAACATGAAAGAACAACAAAAATAACTTGAACTCTATTACCATGTTAAGCATCCAATTTAAAACTTAGTAGATACGAGATAACGCCATTTTAACAATGAATTGTGAGGATCAACTAATACAATTTCCTACATGATCTCATAAAATAAAACCATCTAGCAGTTCCTATAATATGGTAAATTCCTATAACAGTTTCCTTGATTGGGAAATTATAGCTAAGATTCAATTAGCCTACATTTTAACCATGGCATAGTACTCATCCAGTCCTTCCTTTTTTGCTTCTTCCCCCTAAGTTTGCTGTTGCACCCTAAGTTTGAAAATAGAAGTAGATATTTAGTAAGTAGAGAAAATGACAGACTGAGAGAAACCAGATTCCTTTTGTGTTGAACTGTAGCTGTTAATTCTATACTATTCTCTCCCTCCCCCCAAAAGCAAAAACTTTGCCTAAGATATTTCTTAGCAGTACAAATTTGTGGTCCAATTTTTTTTTTTTTTTAGGGATAAGATTACTCAAAAGAAGCAGCAAAGCTGCTACAAAAGATATAGTGCTTACAATATCACAGATCAACTATTTTGTTTTTGTGTGGTCCAACTTTGGTTCTTCAATCACTTCTTTGTTTTTCTTTTCTTAATAATTTATACCTATATTTTCCATCGGTATAAATAAAGACAGTTGATGAATTCCCAATTTATAGCGTGGATTTGTCATTGATACAATGCTCGTAGTTAACAGATTATCACATATAGATTTGATAATATTAGACAAGACACAGAAAAAAAATTGACAAAAACATTATTCTACACGAAAAGAAACACGGGCATGATACGAATACGCAAACATATCAAAATCTACATAACACAAATTATATTAACATATCAAAACTTACACAAATATAAAATATCTTAAATATGATTATAATACAAAAATTTTTACGAACATGACATGAATACATAAATTACCAAGTCTAACCACATTTCTTATTTTTTAATTTTTTTACTAAATCCTAAAAAATATGTGTCATCTTTTTAACTGAAATTAAAAATTTCACTGATAGCATATTTGAATAATTTCTCTTTATAGCGATTAAAACAAAGCTCAAAACAACATCATTGTTTTACACAAGCCTACAAGAAGTATTTGATGGAGTTGTTGGGTCCAATAATAGAGTTAGAGATACAATCTCTATTAATTTATTGTTTATTTTTCCCTTTATTTTCGTTTTCATTAATTTATTTTTTTATGTAAAAGTAAATCGTAATTTGAGAATAAAAAAAAGTTACAACTATTGAGATTCAAACTTCAAATTTGTTTAATGATATCTCTAGATCGGTAATTTTGGATACGATATGATTACACGACATGAAAAACATCTAAAATACTACACGACATGAAAAAAATAACGTGAACACGACATGAATATACAAACGTGTCAAAATTTATATAACACGAATTATAAAAATATCAAAATTTATATAAATATATAATATATTAAATACGATTATTTGGGTATAATAAATCAATCTTTCATTTGAAATAAGAGTTTATTTAGGTGCAAATCAAAGGATAAGAGCTTATTTGGGTACAATAAAAGTATAAGGATTTATTTAAATAAAGTTATAAAGTTCAAGAGTTTTTTAGTATTTTAGCCAATTTTTATGTATAACAATTTGACACTATACTATATATATATTCATAATTTTTGCAAATTGTTATATCCAATATTATATGGATTTTTACATGACGAACACCTGTCACTCTTATTACAACGCATCTATCTTACATCCGTCGAATCTACAATTATACAAAAATTAAGTCTAAAAGGATAGATAAATATTGTCCCAAGCAAGCTTTCCAAATTGTGTCTGTTTATTTCTTCTATAAGGTTGCGTTTGTGAATTTAGATTTCAAAAGATGAATTTGAATTTTAAAAATAATATAAATTGTATAATAAAAACATGCAAATGCATTCATGAATTTGTTGGATGTCTATTTAGTGATAAATTTGAAATACCTATAGTTATTTATGAATTTGAAATTCATATTTTTATATCTTTCAAATATATAATCGTATTAAATTTTAATTAATTTATACATAAAATATACATTTCATTCTCACAAATCACAATTTATATAATAAATAAAATTCAAATCTAAATTTTTAAATTCATATTTTCAAATAACATAAAAAAATTTCTTACGACTTTAATCGATTCAAGTATCGGGAAATCCAAATTCTAATGCTTTTGTTTTTTGTTTTTTTCTCTGTCTACAAAATCAAACACAATCTCTTAATACTTTCACGAGTTTATCCATTTCTTCATAAAAAAGATCTCAACAATGAAAACAACAGGTATAAGGTTCATCACAAGATTTGACGTATATCATGCACATTACATCACATATTAAAGTAGAGAAAGAATTGTGTATGGTACAGAGAACAAACATGGTAGTAAAAGTAGAGACAAAGAGTAGCGGAGGATCGTTGAACGTAGACACGTGTCACATATCGGGATGCTCCAGTTTTCATACACTTGCGCCTGATTAATGTCTCGTGGGATTCTCATTCCTTACGGTTGGCATACTCCCTCAACTCCCTTTCAGCTTACCTGTACACATTTTTTATTTTTTATCCCAAAAAAAAAATAATATGAAACGTTTATTTCATGTTAACATATATATTTTTTATTTAAATTATATCATGTAATTAAATTTTTTTAAAAAATTAATTAATTATTATAAAAATTATTAATAAATTGTTCAAATAAAAATTTATTATTTAATTATTACATGTAATGTGTAATAAATAATTAATTATTTTTTAAAATCTAATTACGTGATATGATTTGAATAAAAGTGATATATGTTAATATGGAGAACCTTTTCATACAATCTTTTATTTTTTTTACCCTCTACCATTCCTAAATTTCAACGTTCCAGATTTTACTAACAAAAGTATATGATCAAATATAAAGAAATTGAAATATGACGATTGTGGGGTTCATTTTTTATCTGCCTAGTTTGATATGCACAATTTCTGGTAGATCTATAGCTTCTCAGCAGATCCAAATAAAGGAGACATCTATTCCGCATTTTAAAAGCTCTCAGATAGTTAGCATAACTCATAAGTCACAATCATGTATAAATAAATGAAATAAATGTTGATCTGATGTAAAAGAAATTTAAACACTTAAACGGTTAAACTTTTATTATTTTGATTATCTTTTGTATTTATTAATTTATTAATTTAAATATCAAAACACGTTTCGAAAATATAATTTTGGTATTGTCGACATTTTCTATTTTTACAGAACTTTCCCAACCTCCATCTGACAAGTTCAAAAATTTATTCAACTCAATCACTATAAAGACCTCAACAACCATAAAATTTAATTATACTAATGTTGATTATTGATAATACAGTAACAAATTTAATTTAAATCCAAATAGAAGGATTGGGGAAAATGTCGCACATGGGAATCCAATCCATCTATTCATGTAAATTTTCTCCTCCAATAAGTCCCTAATTAACAACAAAAATTGATACCCTTCCTTACAGTTGAAATGTCAGCATTACTGTCTCTAGAATTCCTAGTGGCAAATAAGATTAGCAAAATCATAAATGGTTCCTTTTTTTTTTTTTTATCAGTTTGAGTGATTGGATTTGCAACAATTAATGTCGGAAAAGATAATTAATTTATTGGCAAAAACTAGCTCAGGTACTGCATGTTGATGTTGACACAAAAGCATGATTATATATGGCTTAAGAAAGTGTAATTAGGTAAACATGCGAGAAATGGAAAACAGTTCATGATATGCAAAAAGCCATGAAATTAGAATTTAGAAAAATTATTGGAACAAAAAAAAAAAAAAACTAGCAAAAAGTTTTTTTTTTTTGATGTGAAAATTAATAGATAAGAACATTAAGAAAAGCGCGTAAGAAAGCAAAAGGGATGATTAAAAACTTAAGCTTATAATTATTTTGTTAGCAATATATAATTGTTAGCAAAAGAAACAATTAACTGTAGATGTGACAAAAGGAACTAAAATTAAAAAAGTCAAATCTGAATTCATCTAAATTTAAATTTAAAATTGATTACAAGTCAAAGATTAAATTCGAAATCATTTGAATTTAAAATAATTTAAACTTGAACTGACTAAAATTCAACACAGATCCGATCAAGCCTATAATAACATGAATTAATTAATATTAAAAATACTGACTAAAGTTCAATCCCATGAACTGACAATAGTTAATTATTAATCAGAGATTGTTGTATCTTAATGTAACATGGTGGAAAATAGAACTTGGAGACTATGGGATATATTCTTCAAAATTGATTTTTTGAAGGCTGAAATTGGTAATGTATATTGTTGAATATTTTTCATGAAGCAAATGGATTAGTTGACTCGTTGGCCAAAGCAGGTATGGATATGACTAAAATGTTTATGACCTGGTGGTGGCCATTTTTCTGTTTTTTTTGTTGTTGTTATTTTGCTATCTATGAGATGTTGGACTTTGTTTTCTTTTTGTTGTAACTTTAAGGTCTCTCCTCTATTGGGTTGGGTGTGATTAGTGGTGTTTATGATTCATAAAATTTTTATATTTTTTATTAAAATTCGGATCGATCCGAAAATTCATATTATTATTTATAATAATATTAAATTATTTATTAATTTTTTTTATAAAATAATAAATAATAATTCAGATCAAACCAACTCAATTTTAAAATATTTCTGTCTAAATCTATCCTTTGGACATATATAAGTCTTATTAATATGTCCATCTGATTTAGCGAAAAAAATAATACTAATAGTACAAAATTTAGTTACCTATTTATTATAACTGGAACTCAAACCCCGATCCAAATTCTAAATAACTCGTATCCCATGTAACTCAAACTCAAATAATTTGATCCGAATTTGTCTATTTGTCACTTTTGATTAATCATCATCCGAAACTCCATCAAAACATAAAAATCAATAAAGGAATTTAATTGAAATTTGAATTACTTCCATATGTAATTTTATGCATTTTAGTACAGCTTGGCCTTATTGAAGAAAATGACCACTTGGTCCCGCCCATCATTCTTTTAATTTGGTCTACTATGCCATAATGCTTTTTTGTGGGATATTCAGTTTTTGCTTGGAGGGTGATATTCACTATTGCTACAACAAATTCTATTCGCCCATTAATGACTTTTACAACTATATATATGCCCACTGAACAGAAGTTCTTAACGACTTTAAGCTCATATCATAAAAAGAGGTTGCACTAGGAGGATATGGAAAAAAATTGCTGTTACTCGTGTTCGAATTTCAAATCTATTTATTATTTTTTAAGAATAATTATATGAATCAACTGAATTAAATCATATATTCTAAATTTTCTTATTTAACAAAAGAAAAATGTATAACTTCTTTTAAAGAGTAAAAGAAGGGAAAAAGAAATTGGTATAACTTGAAAAATAAATATAATTAATTGATTAATATCACGTACTGCTTATGGATTCACAAAATCAATATTGTTTGATCAAGTTTAGGTTCAAGTCAATAGTACAATACGTGTTTAAACCCATACCAATGGCTTAAAGGCAAAGAGAGTCGGTAATTTAGTCCAAAACTCTCAGTTGTCGTCAGTTCCATTAACCCAAATTAGCTTCTTAAACGTTCCTTTTATACAATTTTTTTTCTTTATGAGATATCACAGGGTTGGATCAAGCTTGCTAAAATACTTTTAATAGAATTGGTATATGGCCATGTACATAGCCTTTTTTTTCCATCATATGAAACCCTAATAAAGGAACACCTCCCATCACTAACATCTTAGTACAAAGAGGAGCAAATAGGAACAGAGTTGAAAAAGAAAAATGGGGGGTGGGGAGTAAAGGGAAATAAACAGTAAAGTTGAGGATAACTTTCTTTTTAGTGGGTCCAACTACCCCAAAGACAGTGACAAAACACAGATAATATCCTCGGGCTCTAATGCAAGAATAAGGCGGTGATGGTGGTGGTTAGAGCTTACCATTTTCTGGAAAGCTTTGATGGTTGGGCAAGCTTCTTTAATGCACATTTTCCATTTCTTGCTATGGCCTTCTCCATCAGCTGAGCTTTCAGCTCTTAACACTAAAGCATTATGTTAATTTGATTTTTCATTTTTTTTTAAAGTATTCATGTTCAACACATATTTCGATATAAGTATAGAGGTATGATCCAACACTCACTTTCGAACCCAAATAACATAACTGATCCTACACTCACTTTCGAACCCGAGTAACATAACTAAAGCATGCTGTGTCTCGTCCTTTGCGGTGTAGATGGAACAACCAGTACACAGTCGAATAGGGACTATTTTCCAAAACTTACTAATTACCTTTGAAATTTCCCCTTAAGTATTCCATATAGTTTTACATATAAGTTATGGAACAGATCCTCTTTTTTCACACTCAGTATATAGTATCAATAATAGATCAGTATATAGTATCAATAATAGATGCGACAAATTACAACATTGTAATAAATATAACAATCATTTCGTCATATCAATTCAAATGAGATTACATCTATCACGCCCTCCATCTCGAGTCTAAGACGTGACAACAGCTACATACTTTTGCAAATATGTAAGGCTACAATTTCTAACTATTTCACTTGTAACGATTGCTTGAGAACTTCAAAATATATAGTAAATTCAACTTTTTCTTAAGTTTTAAAACATCATCAATATATCTATATAAGAGGTTCCAAAATCTATGGTTTTAAATACAAACAAGTTAATAGCCTCCGAATTATTTAACTAAATAATAAGCCTAAAACTCCAAAATATCGTAAGTGCATAAATGACCTCTCGATCCTAAATTTTCCAAGCGATGACTTCTTAGCCAACGACTACTCTTTAACATCTAAAATATATAATAATTAAAGAAATGCGTATAAATACTCAGTAAGTGACAAACCTCATCAGCCAATTGGGTCAACATATGTTACGTATATCTAGATACCAAATCACCTTGAAAACATTGTCAAACTATTTTTCATAAAATAAATTCATACATCAATATTTTATCATTAAATAATTATTCATAAATCAATCAAATTCCAATGATTAAATAGATCTTCGTATTCAAATAACGAAGCATGAAGAGTGAATAATGTGAACGGTTATGGATACATTTTTAAATTCATATTCACATACGAATTCATAAATATATTCATATACATATATAATTTCAATTTCATATTCCTTGGGCTACGACCACTTTCACCCTAGTGACAAGGTTCATATTCATAACTTCACTTCGAAGAGGTTAAGTACAATACCAGCATGTAATACCATTGTATTTATCTCCAATTCCAGGATCCAGAACGTAGCCAAATTCATATTCACATACATAAACAAATTCATGTATGGATTCATAAACATATTCATATACACATTCAAATTCATTAGGCTACAACCACTTTCAACCTAGTGACAAGGTCCATATTCATAATTTCACCTCAGAGAGGTTAAGTACCATGCTAGCATGTAGTACCATTCTATTCATCCCCAATGGCAGGGTCCAGAACGTAGCCAGATTGTGCTACGACCACTTTCACCTTAGTAGCAAGGTTCATATTCATAATGTAACCTCGAAGAGGTTACTACAATACTAGCATGTACTACCATTGTATTCATCCCCAATGGCAGAGTCGAGAACGTAGCCAATTTCATATTCACATACAGATTCATATTCACAATTAATAACCATTCCACATATAGATTTCCAAAATCATAATAACAATGAACATTTCTCAAAATCATATTCATATCAAACACAATTTTCATTGTACAATTCCAAGACAGATTCAAGCATAACAAAATCATCAATTCATAGCTTTCAAATTGATTTCATATTCATAAATATTCATTCAAATAGTCCACATGAAGACCCATTTTCATATAAAGTGTACAAAATCATATTTAGTTTATTTCAAACATATATATATATATATATATATATATACTCATGCATTTATAAAACAACATGGAGATTCGGTAAGTCACTTACATGACAAGTTGACTACAACAAGTCCAAAATCTAGCCAAAGTATACTTAAGGATTTATTAATCCGAATGAACCATAATTATCACAAAGTCCAATAATTTATTATTTTCATGCACGTGAACCTAGTGCTTCCTTCCAAATTAACCAAAATTAATCGGGTTTGCTCGCCTAGAAGGTCAAATTCACATCTGAAAATTTATCTAGTATCTAATTATAGCTTAATTATACCTTTCCAACATTTAAAAAGTAATCAAGGTTATCAAGGCTTTTAGGAGGCTTAAATTATTATTTTATATATATATATATATAAAATCAAAACATTATTTATTCATGAAAAAATTAAATAAAATCCTTATAATTAAATTTCTGTCAATTTATAGCAAAATATATCAAATATTAATCAAAATAATTTTAAAACATTAAAAATAAAATTTTTAACTTTTTTGAAATTTCAGAAAATTGTGTTCATTTAGCATACTTTGAGCTCTTATAACTCACAATCTAGATTGAATCTAGAGGTGTATCTTACACCAAAATGAAGCTTACATATCCTAATTCAACATACAAGTTCAGGTCAGAAACTATGGTGGCCGAAAATACACATTTCGAATGCCACAAGTTGGCTGATCACCATGACTTTACCCAGAATTCTGGGTTTCATGGTCATTTGGCTATCTTTTGGCTTTCGGTTCTCTTAGCTCATAAACCCCCATATCAAGACACTAGTACCAAATTAAATTTCACATTTCATATTACAAAAATGATCTAAGAATAGACTGAATACGCCATCGGACGGTGTATTTCCGACAGTTTAAATTTGTCTATACATTACTGTTGAATCTAAAATTAAAATGAACATAACTTACAATCTACCCAACCAAATCAAGTAAAACTTGTCCCATTAGAACCCATAAGTTGAGAGCTTTCTAAAAATGATCTTGCATGTCAGAAAAGTCGTATGAAAATTCGCTGGCCATTGATGGAAGCTTAAAGTTTATGGGTTTTCTACAATGTATGCAAAAACAAAATAATATAGAAGCTTACCATTTGCTTGAAAATAGAAAAACTCCAATCTTTTCTTCAATTCCAATCTCCAGACTTCTCTTCTCTCCCTCTTCTTCTTATTTCCTCTTCTTCTTCTATTTTTTGTTTTGAGCTAAGATGAATAATAATATTAAGCTTGTTTTGTAATTATTACACTTAAACCCTTTCAACTTTTTTATTTGCATTTATGCCCCTCATGCAAGGGATACAAATTAATTGTGGGTGTTACAACATCTCTCGAGAACAAGTCGAAATTATTGATATATGACACTTTGGGTTAATGTTTAATGCTTAAAAATCATAAAAAGCTAAAAGTTAAATATTTAACATAATATCGGAGTTAGGTTTTTTTTTTTTTTTTACTTGTTACTTTTTTAAGTTTGTCACATAATTAATTTCTCTGGTTTCATTTATATGTGGTGATGAGAACGTTGTTATCTCACGTTTTAAGTTACTGCAAACTGATGCATGTCCTTGTCTTAGCCTAGACGCAGTGGGTGCCTCTGTTTTTCTCTTTTCTTTGCGGTGAAATGAACCACTCTACTGTTTTTTGCATGAGCTTTGTTCGACTTTGCACTGTTCATCTTCATTGTTCAATTATTCACCAATAGTACTTCAATAATCAAACAATCTGATTGCCAGACATTTTAGCTTTTCCTTTTACAAACAAGTTTTGTTCTCTCTTCTCATTCGTTCTATAATGGAGGATTGAAGCCTTTTTTTTTTTTCCTAATCTAAATTAAGCCTGCTAAATAATTTGTAAAAGGGTTGTACTTTGTAAATAATATGAAAAGAAAGCTTGAAAACACAAACTAAAGGAACTTGCCAACGGACTTGGGGATGGGGTGGCTAGCTAGCTTCTTTGACTTCGGGTTATGGATGGTAATGGAACGAAGTGGAAGCGGGAATTGTCTTATTTATTTCCGTCTTATTCTTATATGAATGTTAAAAACCTTCGCCTTCATGAATGTTATTTACATCCATAACCGCTCCACACGCTCCATACTGTTCTACCTTATTTTTTTACTAATTATTTTAAATTTAATATTATAAAAAATATATATCTAATTTTTAAATTTAAATTTATTCATGAATATAATTTTAATATATCATGGAACGGAGTGGAAGCGGGAATTGTCTTATTTATTTCCGTCTTATTCTTATATGAATGTTAAAAACCTTCGCCTTCATGAATGTTATTTACATCCATAACCGCTCCACACGCTCCATACTGTTCTACCTTATTTTTTTACTAATTATTTTAAATTTAATATTATAAAAAATATATATCTAATTTTTAAATTTAAATTTATTCATGAATATAATTTTAATATATCAAATTTTTTAGTATATATACAATATACATATATATATATATATGTAAAGTGTATATAAGATTTTAGTATATATATCTAATATATACTAAAAATATATAGAATATTTTAAGGAGTAAAATAGTAATTTTAAAAGGTGGGACAGAGCGGAGCGAATTAAATATTTATCAAAGGATTTATATTTGATGTACTGTCAATGTATAGATTTATACAATGACAGTGTATTCTACGATGTTACCTGTCGAGTTAGGAGTTAATAGTTAGGGGTTAGGGGTTAGGGTTAAGGGTTAGTGGTTAATTTTCTAATGATGTGTCAGTGTAGGATTCACTGTCAGTGTATAGATTTATACACTGATAGTGCATCAAATATAAATCTTTTATCAAAATGGTCTCACACCATCTCGTCTCCACATTTAAAAAAAAAAAAAACTCTCATTCGAAGCGGACCAATGTTAAATTCGTGGAGTGGATAAGATTCATCTCTACTTCTGCAGGACATGTAGGCTATCTTACTCGGGAATGGGCTAGGAAGGCAATGCAGGGTTGGAGCACAGTGGACCAAAATCCCAGCGAATTGAAACATGAGTTACGGGCTAAGAACTTCTCTCAAATGGGCCCAAATCCAACTAACCTTACAGATTCAGATAGCCGTATATTTCATCAGCTGAAAATAGGTGAGATGACCTTTGATCGCGGCTGTACTTCGATAATCGAAGCAGGAACTAGGAAGCGCAAACTGCGAATAGAAACTTCTGGAGAGACAGAGAGAGAGAAAGATGGCGGGAGCAGCAGAGGCACAAAAACGCCAGACTGGGAGGCCACTCCCACCTTTGGCGAGAGGTCCGCCTCCTCCCCCTCGCCCTCGCTTTGAGCCTGTTGATCGCGAAAAGGTACCCTCTCTCTGTTTTTCTGTTTCTATATACCTAAACATTTGAAATTCTAGGGTTTTTCAAAGCACATAATCTACGTATTTGTAGACAAAATTTTCTCAGTTTTTAAATTGGGAATCGCAAATCTGTAATTGTTGCATAGGGTTTCTAGAACTTAATTGTCTTTTAATGCTGCAGTTTTTCTCTGTAACTGCTTTAATCATTTGTGGTTTTAATTATGTTAGTCATTAAGCCCATCCTTTGATTTATGATCTTTTAATATTTCTTTCTTTTTTGTTTCTTTCCTTATCTTTTGTAATGCAGACTTGTCCTCTATTGCTTCGAGTTTTCACTAAGGTATGTTCATTTCCCAGAGCTCTGACTTCATTTTCCTAGCTTAATATGATGATGCCATGTTCAAGCTGCTCTGTTCTTGGGATGCTTTTAATCCTTGTAGTGTCAGTTTGCCATTACTTTTGCTATCTTGGGTGTAATCTGCTAATCATTTTGGATTCGCCAATCATTTTAATTGTGCATTGAGCCTTAGAAACCTACATTGTTGGTGAAGTTCTATGGTTTATGTAGGATATTTAAAATCTTTGCTTAGCAACTTTAAAATCACATTTACAGAGTAAACCAATGTGCAGGGCACTTGGTGAAGTTTTTCTTTCTTGAGAAGATGATCTTGGCAAGACTTGTAATATGCAAGAGATTTAGGCATGTAATAGAATGGAGTTGCCTTTTTTAGTAGTATTTCCCGTTATATTTTCTAATAGCTAAACAATTTGCTAAGTTCATTAGTACATTAGTAAACCTTTATCTTTCTGGGAAGATGAACAAGTCCCTGTGAGCAAAACATAAGTGCCATGGAATAAAGTTGCTCCATAGTCCATATTCCATGGTCCATACTCTCTGTAAGTAGTACTGTTACTAGTTTCTTGTACCATAACCATGCAAACTTCACTCTCACATGCATACATATACGTTACATTGTGGAAGTTTGCACAGCTTCCAACTATTAGCATCTGTTAATAGTTGTTAGGTATACTCAAGAAAAGGCCATAAATATAATAACTCATGTTAGAAGTAGAATATTAATTTTGTTCTGATGCCATGTTTGCTTTTTATACATAGAAAAGTTCTTCAAGCTTATGACTCAATTGTTGAAAAATCTGCAGATTGGTGGTCTTCATTCTAAAGAAGATTTTGCAGTGAGAGGCAAGGAGCCCAAAGATGAGGTTCAGATTTATACATGGAAGGATGCTACACTTCGTGAGTTGACTGATCTGGTATGTTAATATGTTAATGTAGTTGTTAAATTGTCTTTCTTGTTATCAACTTTATTGGTAGTTTTCTCTGCAACATTCTCTTCTTTCTTCCTCAGTCTTTTGACCCTGTTGATTCTACTTCTCGTACAGGTGAAGGAGGTAGCTCCAGCAGCAAGGAGAAGAGATGCAAGACTGTCCTTTGCATTTGTATATCCTGACAAGAATGGACGTTTTGTGGTGAGAGAGGTTAGGCTTTTTTTCTCTTCTCCATAATTCTGGCCCCTTCCATATCATGTAACTTAAAAAAACTGATTTCAGTATGTACTTGACTTATTTAGGTTAATTTGTACCTTGGCTTTACACAACATTGTGAGGCCAAACTCTTTCATATTGATAATGCACGAGTGATGATTTGTTTGTGCATTATATAGTAAAAGTTATGAACTTATGATGAGATTGAATATAATTTCTACATAGAGAGATGCCTTTATGTATATCAATGCATGTGTTATGTAGTTGATACATAAATTGTTCCTATGAGAAAGTTTGGATTGTGATATATTTTATTGCTTCATCAGGTGGGGAAGACCTTTTCTTATGGTAATGGGAGGCGATTAGATGACAGCAAAACCTTAGGTGAACTTAGCTTTGAGGTAGGCAGAATCTCACTTGTAGCAGCATCATTCAGTCTCTTACATATGCTCAAGCTTTGTCATTAATCTTTTCGTTGACATATGCAGATTGGAGATTACTTAGACGTGGCTATTATGTGAGCGGAGCTTTCTTCTGTCCGACAAGTGACTTGGGAATGGGAAGTGATGCAATGCATTACCTATGAATTTAGCCTACTACGTTAGGAAGATGATGCAAGTGTTGTGTGATTGAAGTTTC
Organism: Fremontodendron californicum; assembly: GCA_030761205.1. NCBI lineage: Eukaryota > Viridiplantae > Streptophyta > Magnoliopsida > Malvales > Malvaceae > Fremontodendron > Fremontodendron californicum. The sequence continues at coordinate 1,592,205 of JAULJL010000015.1, read as the reverse complement.
TAAAATGTTAGAAAGGGATCGATCCTTGTAGAACCTTTTTATGGTATATCATTGCTGCTCCAATCTTGAATTTTTAATCCTTTGTAAAATTTAGTAATGTAGCTTGAGATTTTTGGGTAGCATTTTTTTAACCTTTATGGTAGTATTGAAATGTCAAAATTTGTTGCATTTATTTAAGCTTTATAGTGGTTGAGAATGTGTTTTCGTACATGAATTTGTCAAAAGATCTTTAATCCCTTATTGGTAAGCCTTTTGAGATTTGTTTAGGTTAGGTTTCAGTTTGTCAACTTAGCCCAATTTGATCACCCTTTTACTGGTTAGGCTGTTAGACTATGATTAGAAAATAAGAGCTTGATTATAAATTGATTTTTAAAATTAGACAGAGATTATCAAAAGCTAACCGAAAAGGCAAAATCCCGCCATGGTTTATCGGTATCATATACAGATAAATGCAAAAATAATAATAATAATAAAAAAAAAAAGCTTTCTTTTTGTCTCCCTTAGCGATGGGATGTAACCGAGCAGGGTCAAGTCAGATCCAATTTTAGATTCTAGTTGGATTTGATTTGAAAATTTGAGATTTGAAATGGAGTTTTATTTTTTATATTCGAGTTTGGTTGAAAATTTATTCGATTAATTCTAGTTTGATTTGATAAATTCAATTAGTTTCAATAAATAATAAATGTATATTAAATATTATGTTTTTATTATTTATATATATATATATAATATATTTAAAAAAATAAAGATTCAATTAGATTTGCAAAATTTTTGAATCAAGTATTAAAATATTAAAATTCGATTTGATTCATTATTCAAAAAGTCCGAACTTAATCTCGATTGATAATGAACGAGTAAAATTCGATTATTCATCGAATCAAACTCGAATAATTTATAAGTAAGTTGATTCATTTACGCCCACAAAAATTTCTCTTACAATGAAATTTTAGTTAATCCCAAATAATTCATGAGTAACTTGATTTGTTTGCATTTGATCTTATTCTTGCAACCAAATGCTAGTTAGAAGGAAAATATATGTAATCGCGGTTATAAGTTTAACGCAGCCAGGTGTCGTGCATATATTGGTTGATTAGAATCAGGTGGCCCCAGCCAGACTGGCGATGAAAACGACATCGTAGGCATTGGGTAAACAACGTTATTAAAAGAAAGAAAATATAAAAAAAATTATCCCCATCTCTCTCTCTCTCTCTCTCTCTCTCCTAAAGATAGAGATGAATCAGATGATATGAAGCGAAAAGGATAAAAGAAAAAGGAAGAATTACCTTACAACAGAAAATCGAAAACCTGGGCAGTGATTGAAGATCCCCAATTTCTCTCTCTCTTTTTTCTTGCTTGCTTTAGGGCAAACCAAATTAACACATTCTTATCAAATTTCATTCTCCTCGAGAAAAATCATTTTGTTAAAGCTTCTACAGCCACACTTCCCTTTCTCGACACGCTAAATAATAATACTCTTTTCTTCTTTCTTTTTTTTCAACTAATAAAAACATTTGATTAACGCTTTGTCTGATTCTTGCTTTCCTATGAATTTCCATTACTACTAGCTTCGATACGGATCTGCTGCTCTCAGTTTTACGAGATCTCCTCACTGTTAACTCGTAATTCTCCTTTTTCACTTTTTGATTCTGCATTTTTCTTTTTTAATTTTCGACTTTTCGGAGTGATTTTGTTGTTGTTTTCAGGCTTTGATAGCCAATGGCGTTGAAGCGGGGACTATCAAGTGTGAGCGTCCAAAGGAACAGAAGTTCTGGATCTCGATTGCATACCGCGATTCTCGTTTTCTTCTCAGTTCTCGCGCCACTTGTCTTCTTTGTCGGTCGAGGGCTTCATATTTCTGGTTTGTTTTTTTCTCCTAATTCCCCCCACCACCCACATTTTTAAGTACTACTTAGCAGATCTCACGTTGCCTTTAATTTTGATATTCATTTTGTTTTTGCATTTCAGAAAATTAATTTCGAAAATTATGATGAATTAATTCGTTGTTTGATTGGTTTATAAATGTGTCTTTTCGCTCTGATAAAAAATGAAAAGCGCCTTACTTTTTAATTGATTCTGAGCTTTGGTTAGTGATTTTCTTTTAAAAAAAAAAATTGACATCTGATTTGATTAGAAAATTTTAAAATCAAACTGTCTGACTTTAGTTACACAACATTTGTCGTTAATCGTGGTGTTCCTTGTAAGTTTCAATTTTAACTGAAACTTGTTGCTCCACTTCACCTAATATTTGCATTATAATAGAACTTTTAACCTAGAAATCTAGCTGATTTTTTGAAACAAAGACTTCATCTAATGAGCCTAGCTAAAGTTTGTTGAATTGCTTTGTGATTCTAAAGTGGAGAGACGAATTCAATTGTGTTCTTATCCATTTTGGTTTCTTAACTTTTCAATGTTTCAAACATTTTGGTGTTTTCTACTTGATTTTATCTGATCTTTGTGCCAATTATTGTTTCTTGTGCAGATCAAAATAGTGGTCAAAGTGATTTTAGCAGACAGGTTGCGTATTTAAAAGCTTTTCCATTTACATTGCTTATTTCTTAGATTACAGATATGGTGGCTTCTTTATACTCTGTATGATTTTTAAATGGTTGAGTTTTGCAGAATGTTGATTGGAGAGAAAGGCTGGCACTGCAATCTATCAAAAACCTTTTCAATAAAGAGGTAAATGCATGTGGAGAATATTCAATATGAGTTAATCATGTTTCTTGCTCTGACAAGTGATAGATTTTAATTGTCAGTTATATTTATTGTCTGATGCCACACTTAAATCATTTCTAGGTTATTGATGTTGTAACTACAAGCACCGCTGATTTGGGGCCTCTAAGTCTTGATTCTTTCAGAAAAGGCAATTTGTCTGCGTCATGGAAAGTTATTGGAGTAGAGACTTCAGTTGAGGATAATGTTACTTCAAAGGTTAGAATTTATAGTTATGCTCTACCTTACCACTTACCAGTCACATGTATTGGACACTTTCCTATTCTGTACAGCCTTTTGCTGGAATTGTTTTTCCCATTTTAGTTGCTGATTTATTGATGTTTATTGGATTCTCACATGTTCAAAGACAAACCAAAAGGCTACAGACTTGAAACAAGAAATGTCTCAAGATAAAGAGGGAAAGCTTCTAGATGGTAATGTATTTCTCTGTTAAATATATGCATAATGCGCTTGGTAAATTTTTCTTTCATGCTGACCTGCCTGTTCCATGCAGATGATCATTCACATGATACACCTGCTAAAACGCTTCGAAGGGTAATTACCATCTTTTGATGCACTGTGTGCTTTAGTATTATAAAGAATTTTATAATAAATAGGCATTTTACTTACCTTGCAGCAACTTAGAGATAATAGACGTGAGAAGCGGGTGGCTGAATTGGTGCAACAAGATGATGAAGCTACTGTGAAACTTGAAAATGCAGCCATTGAACGATCCAAAGCTGTGGACTCTGCAGTTCTGGGCAAATACAATATATGGAGGAGAGAAAATGAGAACGATAACTCTGATTCCACAGTGCGCTTGATGAGGGATCAAATAATAATGGCAAAGGTTTATGTAAGTATAGCAAAGTTGAAAAATAAGCTTGACTTGCAACAAGAACTGCAGATTAGGCTGAAAGAGAGTCAGCATGCCTTAGGAGAGTCAATAGCTGATGCTGATCTACCTCACAGGTAAAAGGATATTGGGTTCTTTAATGCTATGTGCTGTAGTCTATGTTTCCTCCTGTTTTTGCTCTTGTTGATTCTGGCAGTTTCTTATTTTGTGTTCTCATGCAACTTTGTTTAGTGCACCCGAGAAAATTAAAGCAATGGGCAAAGTTCTATCCAAAGCAAGAGAGCAGTTGTATGATTGCAAGTTGGTCACCGGAAAGCTCAGAGCAATGCTTCAGACATCAGAAGAACAAGTTAGGAGATTGAAAAAACAGAGCACGTTCCTGAGTCAATTAGCTGCCAAAACAATTCCCAATGCAATCCATTGCTTGTCGATGCGTTTGACCATAGAATACTATCTCCTTCCCCTAGAGAAGAGAAAGTTCCCTAGAAGTGAGAATTTGGAAAATCCAAATCTCTACCATTATGCCCTCTTCTCTGATAATGTCTTGGCTGCATCAGTTGTTGTCAACTCAACTATCATGAATGCCAAGGTGATATAAGCTGCCTTATCTTGCGTAACTGTCTAAGTTGCTCTTCCTTTTTGCACTTCTAGAATAGAAAGTGACTTTAGATTTTTAAGAATTGAGGCTCAGATGCATTCTTGACTATGTTTTTCTTCTTGGTGGTATGGCAGGATCCTTCAAAACATGTTTTCCATCTTGTTACCGATAAACTTAATTTTGGAGCAATGAACATGTGGTTTCTGTTAAATCCCCCTGGAAAAGCCACCATTCATGTTGAAAATGTTGATGAATTCAAGTGGCTTAATTCATCGTATTGCCCTGTCCTACGTCAGCTTGAGAGTGCTGCAATGAAGGAGTATTATTTCAAGGCAGATCATCCAACCACATCTGGATCTTCAAACTTGAAGTATCGAAACCCGAAGTATCTCTCAATGCTTAACCACTTGCGGTTCTATCTGCCACAGGTGTACCCCAAGTTAGATAAGATCCTCTTTCTTGATGATGACATTGTTGTCCAGAAAGACTTGACTGGATTATGGTCTGTGGATCTCCATGGAAAAGTGAATGGTGCTGTAGAAACTTGTGGTGAAAGCTTTCATCGTTTTGACAAGTATCTAAACTTCTCAAATCCTCATATTTCACGAAACTTTGATCCTAATGCTTGTGGGTGGGCATATGGAATGAATATGTTTGATCTCAAGGAGTGGAAAAAGAAGGATATCACTGGCATATACCACAAGTGGCAAAACATGGTGAGTCTATGGAAAGACCATATATCTGGTTTTGTATTTTATTTTTTCTCCTTCATGCAAGCATACAGATAAATGATTTTGTGGTTGAAGGGTCAAATCCACAAGTTTGCCCATCATCACATATAATTCTAGCGGACATGTAGCTTAAGTTATAAATGCAAAGTGATTGTATTATAGTTAATTAATGCTTGGGTGCTGAATTGTGCTGAGATGCATCAAGGTAAACTTATTCGGATCACCCTGACTTTTAACATTAAGAAGACCAAGGATGATTAATGTATGTTCTTTTTTCTTTTCTTTTTTTGTGCTTTTTCTTGCCTTTGTTTAAATGTTTACCAGAATGAAGATAGAGTGTTGTGGAAGCTTGGGACACTTCCTCCGGGGTTGATTACATTTTATGGTCTGACACATCCACTTGAGAAGTCATGGCATGTACTTGGTCTGGGCTACAATCCAAGTGTAGACAAGAGAGAAATTGAACATGCAGCAGTTATCCACTACAATGGCAACATGAAACCTTGGCTGGAGTTGGCTATGACAAAATATCGACCATACTGGACCAAGTACATCAAGTATGATCATCCCTACCTTCGAAACTGCAACCTTAGTGAATGAACTTCGTGATTAAGTGTGACATTTTGTTTTTTTGCTTCTCTCTACCCACCCACATTGTTTATTCTTCTTTGTATTTCATTAAATTCATTCCCTTAAGCTCTCACCCATTGGAACAAGTTAACCAAATTGTATGCAATGTTAACCTGTGAAGACACCCTATGATATTTTTTTCCCCTTCTCCATTTTGGAGATTTCCATTTAGCCAGAATAGGTGAACCTCATATGAACCTGAGTCCACTGTATTTTTTGAACAATGGCTCGTTTTGCAGGATTTAATATGTATCTGAGTATTTATATCCTTATAAACTCTCAAATTTCTGAGTTTGTTTCCGTAAGCAATATTCTCTTTGCAAATATCATGTCATTTTATAAAAATAAAAATAAAAATCCGAAGAGCAATCTTGGAAAAGGATAGCATGATTCCAGTTTTCTCATTTTCCTTACATTGGTACTTTTAGGTTATTCGTAACTGTTAGGCAGAATTTAGGTCCTGAAATGATTTTTGTTCACTGAAGTTTTAGGTTTCTCATTTTCGACAGATTCCACCATTTTAATGACAGGTAAAGGGTGCAAGGTGAAGAGAAACCTAGTGGCGCGCATTATTTAGGTTTGGAGTCAATCCAACCTTTCCTTTGTCCTTCATTTGCAAAGTAAAGTAGTAATCTGGATCGTCCTTGATCGGAAACCAGGATAGCCGCCCTAAACTCCCCTCATTGATTCCTATCCATAGCCATTAGATACGACGCGAATTGCGATGTGATACCGTTATCTCCAGGAAAATGACCTGTTACAAATATAGCCTCCTCAGAAAGTCAAGCAACAATCTTAACTGGAAAGATACGATTCTACAGTGACCCAAAATCAGAGAATTTTTGGTAACTCATCTAGCTTAACTGTTTGTTTGTACCAAAAGTTGATGCCTTCTGGGTTGTGGGGTCATATCAAAACTTCCCATTGCTTGCTTTTGCTGGAAAATGATAAAAAAATAAAAAAAAAAAAAAAAAAAAACTCTTTTTCTAGTTGCTAATTGCTATATATATAGTTGGCAACTTGGCATCTAGGCAAGGCAAGACTTTTTTTTCTGGGTTGGTCAATGCCACTAAACTGTAAAGCCATCCGAATCTTCTGCCACTGATTTAAGTACCCTCTGTCTCTGTACTGTAGTGAAAAGAGTAAATTAATTCATATATTATAAAAGTGAGTAATTTAATCTTTGTACAATTGAAATAGGTGCAAATAAATAAAATTGATAACGGTTTTAATGAAAAAACATTAAAATACTGACGTAGACTCGTAAAATTTAACAGATTTAGATATATTTCAAGTTATATTTTAGTCCAAATCATTAATTCTGTTAGATTTTACGAGTCCACATCAGCATTTTTAACGGTTTTTCATTAACATCATTATCAATTTTACTTATTTGCACATATTTTAATTGTACAGGGACTAAATTACTCACTTTTACAATACAGGAATTAAATTACTTTTTTCACTATAGTACAGATAGAGATTAAATTACTCTTTTCACTATAGTACAAAGACTATGTGAGAACTTAAACCTCTACCACTTGCTTTCTAGATTTTTCCTTTTATAGTAGTTTCTTTTTTGGATAAATTGTGCTTTATTATCCAAAGAAACAACAAAGCTGTTACAAGTGTACCAAAAAAAAAAAAAAACTGCTATACAAACATAGCTGAATTTAGCCCCCATGCGTATAAAGATCTAAGTTTGTAGAATCGACCACAACATTTCTAAGCCCCCAAAGTCTCATTGATACTGTCCGCTTGACTTTAACCAAGAGTTGAGAAGGCTCCTCTCCTTTTCAGCATGATTAAAAAACTTCTTGTTTCTTTCTCTCCATGTTTCATAGATGAAAGCATTCCAAGCCATCTTGAGGATGATTGTGATTAATGACTTCTCTTTCAGCTGTCTGATAGCCCATTGCAGCTCACCATCCCAATCAGTGACTCTTCTACTGATTTTACAAAGCTTCAGAATCTGCTGCCATAAAGATCTTGAGAACCTACAGTCAAGGAAGATGTGATCCCTGGTTTCCTTCTCTTGTTTGCATAATAGGCGGTTTTCATCTCCTGTAATCCCCCACTTTGCAAGTCTGTCCCTTATTGGGAGTCTATCAATGATAGCCATCCAAGATATAACTGCATGTTTGGAATTTGGAATTGTGACCAAATCAATCTATGCCAATCTACTTTGATCTTTCTTGGCCTAAGTTCTTGTCATACAACTGTCACCACATACTTCTCACCAGGTAGCCAAGCTAGGGACCCATTCACAACCTTAGTGATCTGTTGGGCTGTTTGCCTCAACTGTAGGAGTTTTCTCCAGTTCTAACTACTGCTTTGTTGGATAAGAATTTGCCACACATCCCTATCCTTTATAGTAGTTTCGTACTTTACCATTTTATAGGTAAATAATAATTAATTGCCTAAGTAGGTCTAACACCTACATTAGTATTTGGTAAGTGAAAAGGGAAAGGAAGAGGAGGAAAGACACAAATTTAAATAGAGGAAGGAAAATGAAGATTTTGTAACAAAACATCAAATCCATTAGTTTTCCTTTTGTTTAACTATTGTCCTTTCGTTACCTTTTGTTTTTCTCATCATTTTCTGTCTCTCCCTTGTCATGATTCTTTCTTACCAAACATAGCAGCGTATATTACTTGTTTTACTCTTCACAATAAGTAAATCTTTTCCATTGTGGTGATGGTAGAGTTTTGGTGGAGAAGAAGTAAATATATCAGATCGAACAAACAAATTAAAAGAAAGCATTGTCGTCCGCTCGAGTATATATGTTGGTCAATAAAAATATATTCGTTGAAATGATGTTGAACTGATTGGATTCTAGACGGTAATTATGTCACTTCTTCACCAATGCAACATTTAACTTTTATATATATATATATATATATATATGAATTTTGCTTAGTAATTTAAGGATATTTTTTAAGATTACTAGATATAATAATATCTTCATTCAATACATTAAAAATGATGAATAAAGTTATCAGTTACGATTTTTAGTACAATATTATTATTATAAATAGTATATTAATTAACTTTAAAAAGTGTTTAAAGACACTGTTAGCAAAACGCTATATATATATATATATATATTAATTATATCTGAAATGTTAATCAATGTCTAGTAATACTGATTAAGGTGATATTTATAAAAAATATATAATTAATACATTATTTTTTTTAATTTAATAAAAATAATATATTAAATATAAAAAATAATTAAATAATTCTTAATTAATATCTATAAACATCCACTAATCGAATCTATATATATTATATATATCTCTTGTGACGCCGCAGGTTTTCATTCATATAGAATAGAAATCAATATCTTGAACCGGAAATCGCATCAAAATTAATTTTCTTTTTGGGAAGTGCAAGAATCGAACTGGTCGTTATGTTTTTCTTCTTGGATTCTTAAAAGAGGAGTTGAGAACATCAATATTTTATCTTGAGATATAAATCATGATTTAAGAATGCTTTTTAACTTTAATTTTTGGGATTTGACCTCTACTTGCAGTCTTATATATGCAGTTATGCTCAGTCAAATTTGTTCTCTTTGTCTCTCAACTGTTCAATTTAATTTCTTCACCATTTTAGAATTAAGCAAAAATTAGAAGGAAATCACATTCATTCATTGACCTTGAAAGAATAATATTGTTATTTGCACACTCTATTTCAGTCACACTTACAACTTTTGACTCTGAAATCATGATATTAGTAAATCTTATATTTATGTAAGATAGAAAAGTAAAACAATGAGAGAGTATGTTTATGGCCCTTTCGGGGGTGGAGGGGACGTCTATATGTAATACATCTGGTAGGTTCACAGCTGTTTAACAACTTCAAAAAGAGCAAATATTTAATTTATATTTATCAAGCCTATGAGCACTTAACAACCAATTAATCAAGTATAAAAGTAAATGCTAAACACAAAATAAGAAAAAACATAAATATTAATCTTTTTAATTATTCTCTATCTTAACTCTAAAAATTCTTTGAATACATATTGATTTAGGCATTGAAACACATCTCGAAAACCAAACACCAATATCTCTATGATCTCTCTTATCCCTACAGATTGTCTTAAGCCTTTATTTGATAATATTAAAAAACTTATCCGACTCCGTCATTCAGAAGACATTAACACTCTCCTCTTAACAAGTTAATATCAGTTTTTAAAATGACTGTTTCAATAAGTCATTAATTACTCGAAATTTGAGGTTTATATATAGTTTGACCTTAATTTAGAGTTTGTATTTAATGCACTGACAGTGTATAAAACTCATACATTGTCAGTGCATCAAATATAAACTCCTTAACTTATTAGCTTTATAAAAGTTTTTGATTAAAAAGATTGGTTATTAATTGTAAACACTTATTCTTGTATTAAAGTAATTAATTTCAGCACATGATAGAGGTAAGTTGTGCTTACTCTTAACCTATCAATTTTTAACATTGGCTTTGGCTATCAGAACCATTACAGGTGCACAAGCTGGAAGGTTTACTTATTAATTCCCACCCAACAAGACTTTATTGGCACTTTGGCAGTTGGCTCATCAGCATTAGCAGCTGTGGAAATTAAGAATGGGCAAAATTTTAAACTACCTTTTGGGTTAGCTATCTTGTAGGTATCCATGTATTTGTGTAAGATCCTTTCCATTCATTAATTTATCTGATTCCCTGGATTTTGGTTAACAGTTAGGTTGGGTACTATATAGCTGAACCAAGTCTACAGTACTACTTAGCTAGATATGGAGGATCGGCATCAGGCCGAAGTCAAAAATTTTATGTTGGGAGATCGGAATAAAATATGATCAAATTATAAATTTTTGAGAGGTCAAAATAGATTTTCATTATTTTTTGAATTAGCCAATTATTAAAAATTTTAAAAATTTGGAGGAACCAAAGAGGAGTCAAGGCTTCTGCCTGTCCCCTTGGATCCGCTCCTGATCGACATGATCTGTTTTACTTTTGTTTGATAGTAGAACGAAGTTACACATTTTTCTTCTGCGGAATAGAGACATCCATCGACCACTTTTCATTAATTTAAAGTTGGATATGGGTTTAAAGAATGTACTTGAAGGAGGTGGAGTACCAAAACAAAAGTAAAAGAAATTAGTAAAATTATGAAGAGCATTATTGATGAGTTCTTTATTACTTCCTAAATAAGTTAATTCCTTTGCATGATTCTCTGAAGCGCTAATTAAGCTACTAGTTCACAACTAATTCGGAAACTGGCCTGTCTTTTTGGTGTTTCTGTTGCCCTATTCCTTAGACCCACCATGAGAGCGAATATATAAATGCTTTCCCCTACTTGTCTCCCTCTTATTTCACTTTAATTGCCCAAACTCATTGCTTATTTTGTCCTCCTTGAAATGTTCAAGGTATTTTCTTGTTTGATTCTTGTTCTTGAAGCCAATTCGAGAATGCTTCAAGAGTTCTCATGTCAGCACGGTAATGTTTCTGAGTAAATTCGAGCAAAGTTGCCCAAGTAAAGTCTGGGTATATCCTTGGATTTTCGGAATTCACTAAAGCAGCAGTTGGTGTTACCGCTTTGTCCATCTTGGGACACAAAAAGAAAGCAAGAGATCTTCTCACGGTTTGATTATTGACCACTGCTCTATGTAAGCAGCTCTTGTAAATGCCGTTCGATAGAGCCTGAAACACCACAATTTTATTTTTGTTAAAATCAAGCTGAAGATATATATACATTAATTTTGATCTAGCTGGTTTCAAAATGGCCTTAAATCCTACAATTGACCACTTAACAAACAAGCTATATAATATTCAAAGATCTTACCATGAATGTGTCGCCAATGTTGACAACGAAAGCTCCTGGGATGGGAGTTACAGAATGCCACTTTTGATCCGCAAACACCTGAAGGCCACCCACCTGATCCTGATGAAGGATTGTTAAGGCAGTGGGATCGGAGTGAGGACCAGTTCCTAGAGCCAAATCAGGTTTTTGGCATGGCGGATAGTGATTTAATCTCAAGATTGAATCATTTCCTTCGAAGAAATCTCTGAAGTAGGCTTGGCCAAGTCCTAGACTTATTCCCAGCAGCTCCATAACCTCTAGGGAAAGCTTGCTCATGACTTCACAATATTCCTGGTAAAGCCTCCTATCATGTACGAAAAGAAAATCGAGAGACGAAGATTTGTACTCAACTACAACAGGTCAGGTATAATTAATTTGCCTATAGCATTTGCATTTTTGGAGACTATTCTTGACGTTAACCTAAGATCTTGCTCTTTTATGAATAGCCAAAATTTTTATATAATTATATATATAAATATATCGAATGCAAACATTTCGCCTATTTATTTATTTATGAGGAATAGATTAATGGTGAGATTTTACATACCCGAAATGTCTAAAATCTTCGCCCATCACACTCACAAAATATTGTTCCACGATATTTTGAGTGTCAGGACAATATCGAAAAGACAGTGTTTCTTTCCATGGCAGCTTGGAGGAGAACCTGCCAACGAAGCTACTCGCATATCCATAGTTTTCTCCTAATTTTCTTTGTGCCTTTTGCTTCTCAGAGAGTTGCATACCAAAGAACAAGTCCATGTACTGATGAACTTTATCTATAAGCCCTGAATCCACCCCATGATTTACAACCAGAAAAAATCCATGCTTCTTGCATGCCTTATTGACAAGTTCTGCCGCTTTCGAGACAGCAAGAGGGTCAGCAGCAGACAAGATAAGTCCCAAGTCAATTGTTGGAATTACAAGTTCTGGGGCCTCCAGGCATGGTTTCTCGTGGTCTGGCCATATGAACTGAGAGGGTATATTGGATTCAGATCCAAGGTTTGATGCATCGAAAACAAGGTTGATTTTCATTTTTGGCTCCTGATGTTGGTAAGAGATTATTCGACCTTTCACCAGAAGGAGGCATTGGCTTGTTTTGAATGCTACAACCCTAATTTGGCAGATAATGTACCATTTCAGTTGTGATCATTTGAATGTTTTTGTTTTGGTATTTACAGAGAAGAAAAAAAAGCCTGTGAGAACTAAAAGAGGAGCAAAAGAGAGTTTAAATAACGGAAGAAGAGAGTACTGAAGGCTGAATATAGAAGGCAAGGCCATTATTTTGGAATCTAATTAATTGTTTTAAACTGTAGCGTCATTCCCTCTTAATTTGTTTCCATCTCTGGGTGTTTTACAGCTTAATTTTTTTTTGATAAATGAATATTCAATAAATTAATAGTTTTGGTTAATTAATAAAATCTTATCGTCTTAATTTAGGTCAATGTATTAAAAATAACAACTTCGCTAAATCAATCCAATCATTGTATTTAGTATTTTTCATTTATAAATTATTCATATATTTCATTAAAAGAAAATAATATACTTGTATAAAGATTGATAACATAATTTTTTTATAAAATAATTATTTATTCATTTATCGATAATTAATTTTTTTTTAAATATTATTTTTTAATCCTAATAATATTATTTTATAGAAATTTTACTGTCTATAAATATTGCAACTTTTTTTTGTGACTAAGAAAGAAAATTAAGTAATAATATGGTAAAAAAGGGATTATATGGTAATGAAAATAAATAAAGAATCATACATACACTTAATATAGTCAAATATTTAAGTTAATGGTAGGTGAAATGAATCTGTGTTATATTAGTATCATTCTTGCACCTATAGATCTATTCTTAATTAAGTATAAAGTATACTAGTGTTTCTTGTATACATGAATATAAGGATAAGGTACTTCATTTTTTTATTTTTATTTTACCTAAGAATTTGAAATTTTGATTTCTAGATAAAGATTTTTATTTTTACCCTATTTTTCTTAGGGAGGCTTAAAAGGAGTATTATATATATTTTTTAAAAACACGTAAGTTTTGCAATAATTTAAAAAAAAAAAAAAATTCATCATACAATTTTAAAATTTAAAAATATTTTTAATCATTATTACTTATTTTTAAAAAGTATTTTTTAAAAAACGTATGAATCATTTTCAACTTAAAATTGAGTATTTTGATTGAAATTTCTTTTGGAACCCTTTTTTTACATTATATATTTTTATAAAAGAACTCATTTAAAAGAAATGGGTTCCAAAATTATTAGTAATAATCAATTATATTTATTGATTTAATCATCCAATGATTACTTCCTAATTAGCGTACTTCTTTTCACAATTGTCTTTCATGAAAATTAAATTTTAAAAATTCTCTACTTTTCAAATATACTTTTCAATATTTGAAGCCAACTTTTGCGGAAAGATTGCTCATAGTATAAACTAGATGGATAGTCACAACAAAATTGATGGCCAAGCATGTTCGATGGTAATAATCATATAATTATTTTAGATTGAGCATGTAAAATGAGATTGTTTTGTTTTTGTTTGACTCCGACGTAGATTTAATAATTTTAAACATAATACGATTAAATGATATAAATATAATATTAAAAAAATAATTAAAATATAACATAATATAAATATATGAATATATTAAAATTTATATAATATAAATTATTAATATATCAAAATTTATATAATATATAATATTTTAAATATAATTATAATATATAAAAATAACAGGAAGGAACATATAAATTACCAAATTTACTCATGCATAACAAATCAAGTACAGGAATGATACTTTTTTTTATTGCACTAAAATTTAACCTTCTCGACGATATTGATGATTGAAAGACAGCTTATGATAATGAGCTACTTCTATAGACTACTGTTGCATGATTTTGCAATCTAAAATGTTAATATGATGTTATATCGTCTTTAATTACAAGATCGTATCGATGAATTCAATAAAAGGAAATTTAACAAAATTATGCAATATAAAAATTAAATATTATTATTTTGAGATCACTTATATATTAGGGTAAAATTAAATTAATTTTAAATATTTTTATAATTTTTTATATGATTTATATTTTAACAATCCAAGTATTGAATTTAACAATATAATAGTATTCGTTTTGCATATAAAATTTCAAATCGATCCGTTAACTCTATCATATCGATCGAAAATACTGTTTTTTTAATATATATTTAATGATTGAAATTTTTTTAATTGAATAAATAATTAAACATTTTTAATTTACTCAAAATTCAACTTGTATAATCAACGTGAATAAAATATAAAATACGATGATAAGATTAAGTAGATATAGAATAGATGACACCAAAGCTTTAAATATCACGTCAATCTTGTTGATTATTGACATGAAAATTATGGTCTTGATATACCATAAAGTTTTAGTTGGTGCATGCTATGAAATCCAATATCGATCTTTCTCTGCAAATGGCAACAAAAGAGAAGCTATATATATATATATATATATATATATATATATATATATATATATATATATTTGAGCCTCGAGCTAGCCCCTTGGCCTTGGGTGTTGGGTGGTCGATTAGACATCCATTTGATGCTGATCCAGAAAGCAAACTGACGATCCAAGTCTTCCTTTTCACGTGCAGAGATCAAAAGTTTTGGTTTATATGCTTTCCTTCATTCTCGGATAAAAATAAAATTATAATAACAATTCGTCCATTTTTTTTTTATTATAATTATATTTAAATATTATATATTTATATAATTTTGACATATTAATAATTTATTTTATATAAATTTTGATATGTTCGTGTCTTCTTATTATGTTCATATTATCTTTTTCGTATAATATCGTATTTTTATTATTATTTTTATATTATTTGTATCATATTTCAAATTATCAAATTTAAATTGTACTAATATTTTTTTTTTCTTGTAGAAGCCAAAATAACAGTACAGTTATAGATGAGGTTGTAATGGTTTTACTCTGCCTGTAAATCATGATATAATGAATATGCATGCATGCCAGCAGCCCACAAAAGAGTAAGCAGAAATTTCATGTGTCGTTCACTCTCTAATCCGAAGTGGCAAATATTGTAGTTTTTGGAATTGAAAGAGATTGATTTGGTTTTAGTGAAGTTAAATATAAGCAATATAAAATAATAAATAATGTCCAAAATAAATAATCGGACTTAATTAATTAAGTGGCTGTTTACAATTAATCATGAATTATGTTGGTGTAGAATAGGCATGAGGATCTTGGCCAAATAAAAAGGAAAAAAATAATAGGCATGAAGATAAGTAATCATATACTAGTATGGGCATATATATATACATATATATATATATATATATAGAAAGAGAGGAAATCCAAGTGAAATTCTACACGGAAAATATTCTTATTAATTCATAACAATTAGAGTCAATCTTTTATACACAAATTTTTTTTAACTTCACAAGTTAAAAAATTATTTATGAAATCTAAAAACTCTACTAACAACGAATTGAAATAATTTCTCTAATAATTAGTGTTGTACCTTTATTTATTAGATACTTTTTCTAATGTTGAAAAACATTTCGGTTTATATTCTTGATTAATCATGCATTTAAAAATTTCAAATTACAATGCGAGTCTCTATACTAATCATAAAATGCATGACTGAATTGACGTAACAAATCAAATAACACTAATTTAATTAATAAATTGACAAAAAAACTAAATAAAATTATTACAAAATATAAAATCAAATATAAACATCTTCTTACTTTAAAAAGAAATAACTATCCATTTGTAATAATAAAATAAAAATAAAATAAAAAAAAAACATAATTCTATACACTGTCAATTAATCACCATCTCATCTCAACAAAATTAACATTCATCTATAAAATGTTCGAAATTTTTTAGTAAAATTATTTATATGAACTCTTGATTACATATAAGCTCCAAACAATTAACCTGACATTCTTTACACTGATGGGCATAAATAAAAGCCGAAAGCCCTGAATACATATACCATGAACCCAAAGGACAAAATTGAAGATGGGCACACTGACTACAAAACCAAATAGCTTAACCATATGACTACATTGGATTTTAACACACTTGGACAAGGTTTTGTTAACTAGAAACATAAGGTTCAAAGAGTGTTACACAAGGATTTGGATCATAATGCATAATATCAGCAGCACGTTCAAACTCTTCTCTTAGAACTCTAATGCTGAACTTGTCAACCACTCGACCGAGGTCGTGAGATATCTCAAAGGGATCCTCTATGCAGATTAAATGACGATCATTGCCAATTCTTCTTGTCCAGTCTTTTTCTCGCTTACTGTACAAATGAAGGTCAAATGGTAAACATTTTTGTTTATCATACTAAATGAGAATTCACTTCTAGTTCTACAAAAGAATTCATTTAGATTATCCCTACTCTATTTATTCCTCAACTAATGCAAGACGAAATTTTTTAGCATTCATTGATCTTTCGCAAATTGCAAGCCATTCTAAGATTGCAAACATGTTTCTTCCTGCCCAAATATAGAACACGGCTACAAAAGCAATTTATTGTAAAACTGTCTGGCTTATAACATAGAAATTCACCACAAGATGCAACTAATACCCAAAGAAAGCGCTTAAAACCAAACTAGATTCATGCATTTTGACTTGCATTTACAAATTCAGAAACCATGAAGACATTTTATATCTTCACCTCAAAATTTATTTAAGTAGAGTAACTGCAAAATATAACAGTTTGCATCTCACCTCATTATTCTTCCTGTGCGAATAGATATTACTGAATTTGCATAATCATGACCATATGCCCAATAGTTAAAGAATGCCCACACCAGTTGAGCAACAGTTTCCTGGTTAGAAGATCCAAAATTACGAAGTTTTTCAACTTTATCAAAGTAAGCACACTCAACATCATCCACGGTGACAGAGTAGGTTGTCTCCATCCCCTGAAAGAGAATTAACAAAAGCAAAATCCGAATGAATAACCCAACAACATTCACAGTCATGGTATTTGGCAAAAAAAAAACAGAACCAAAGCTTCTCATGAAATGTTTCGTGCAAACGAATAAAGGCCGTGATATGTGTGACATGAAACTAACCCCATACTAATTACAGACCATAAGATTGGTCATAGGAAACAGAACCGACAATCATACACGAGCCAGGCAGGTAAAATAGGTCTGCAACACCTAACGGATGAAAAATCAAAACCCATTACAAAAAGTCCACTTCTTTCTGCGACAGATTTTTCCGTTCATTACATTATATAACTCACTCTTTCTTGTTGTCTGACACCCTTTCATTATATCATGCAATTCTCTCTACCATACCAGCACAATACAAGGTAATGGCAAACATTTAAGATACTCTGTTAATTAATCCTTTATCCTTAAAATGTGCAGCCAAATATCAGAGCCGATTAGACGAGGCATGTCAAAAAACACTATTAAAGGGTGACATTTAAACAATAGGTGAATAAAAACAAAAATGGTAAAGAAGCAAATAGAATATCGTGTTACCTTTACTATTTAGGAGAAGAAATTCCTACCAACAATAAAGTAGCAAAGGTAGGACAAAATCCAAATTATTAAGTTCCATAAGTTTTTGCACCGTAGAAACAACCTAATATAGCCATATTAAATTAGAAGATATAAGAAGCAAAAAAGCATACACACCTGCAAGCATGGAAGGATAGCAGGTCTACGTTGCTGTAAGAAATGAATGCACATTAAAACATACCTGCAAAGAAAATACTAATTAAAAACAAAAATTGAGAACACAAACATTAACATACACAGGCGACTTTATAACTGCAAATTAAATTAAGCGATACCGTAAATGTGTACTACCCTTTTCTAGGTGCATGAATCCTAACTAAATTGGCCATCATTAGCTTGTACTTTTATCTATGCTTTTATTCATTCCAAAGCAAGCCAAACAGCCTAACCACAAACACCATAAGGAATATGCTGCTCAAGAATTACATTGCTAACTATGGAATAGAATTATAGTTGCAAATAACTCACGCATAGCTAGATAGAGTTCCTTGGTAAGTTTCATTCACTCCTCTGGACTTGGCCCAGTGTTTCACAATAAAAGCCAACTGCCGTAATCTTGCATCTATCTTTGCATAATCCCGTAGAAGCTTCGTATTTACTACAGCCAAAACATTGTTTATGCATATGTCACAGGAAATTCCAGTCGCCGGATCCATAAGCTTTACTATGGGGACCCTAGCACGAGTCAGTGCCTATACATGAGGCCAACAGCAAGTTATACTCAATTTTACGGTAAAGTTTAACCATAAACAGTCTACACTTCAAGTGCAATATTCTGTATACACTTTAAGAAAGCATATCAGCTGGAACTGACAACAGAAAGGAAGAATGTTTAATGAAAATAAAATACAAAGATCACAAGAAAAAAAAAAGCACTCTGAAGTCTGAACCCAAAGCTTCACAAACTAATATAAATCAGACAATGAATCTTAAAGGGTGTAAAATAAAGATTTCTTAGGGGGCATGTACTAATCAAATTTCAGCATAAGATTTTCTCATCTTAAACTACCACCCATCTAGACAAAACAAAAAAGTATGTATTAATCGCCACTAGGGATTTATGTAATCAACTAATCAAGTTTATAAACCTGCAGAGTGCACAAGTTGTCATTATAGCTCATTAACATAGCCTTATTTAATTTTTTTTTTAAAAAAACCCAAAAGTCCTAAGAAGCAGCTATTAATAAATAGAAGACAAATCAGTTAAAGAAAGCCAATTCAGCAAATTGCCATCGAAAATAGTACAAACTGAAAATCTAGGCAACCATTTTAATACCAATTTAAAAGAACAAAAAAAATGATGGTGAGATCACACATATTTTTTATTGCATTAAATTTTGAAGGAGATAGCAAATATAATCAACCTGCACATTCTGAAGATCATCCGACTGCAAAATATCTGCCAACTTTAACAAGATTTCAGACTTGTTGTTGATGTCCTCATTAAACGCAAGGCAAACATCAATATCACTCTTTGAAACCCCAAAAGAGTTGGCACATGATCCATAAAGATACAACCGCGCTTCTGGCCATTCTTTGCAAACTAGTTTCTCAAGTAACGCCAATAACTGTTTCTGATTAGCTTTTTCCTCCACAGGCGGTATAAGTGACTCATAAATAGCAAGTAAAGGAGCATTTAGCCTGTGAATGTCACTGCGACACTCCATCTGCCTTTTTAACATTCTCACCCTCTGGCTAAGTAGCCTTTGCCCCCTGTTATCTATTCTGGATTCCTGATATAAAAACCACATGTAATCCCAAATTTAAACAAAAGTCCAGTCTTTCACTAAGTAATAATGCCGAACGGTCCAATAATTTTAGTCTGAAATTCTGACTACCTAGATACAAAGGCATTGGTGTTAATAAAACTCAAACTTCAAGGGCACCTACATTATGTGTCCAGTCGAACACTATTTGGACTTAGAATGAAAAGCACTGAAAATTAAGAACTAAATTTAAGACCGTAATTAATAATTAATCTATTAAGCATGTATTACCAAAATTAATTGTGCCCATTTAATTTCAATTATAAATTCAGGCCTCCACCTTAATCTTTAACTCTCCGATCTCTCAAAGCTTCACAGATTATAGCAATTGATTCAAGGTAATAAAAGTAACAGAAGGAAGAAAATAAGTTTACCTTCTCCCTACGATGCTGCTTCTTGTTATTCTTATCATCAGATTCATCCTCAATCAACAAAGATTCATCCCCAACTTCATCCACTTCGCCACCATCTTCCTTTCTAAACTTATCAAGCCTTGAAAACCCATCTCTACCACCATCCCTATGCAATTCCAAAAGAAATTCTTCATTATCAGCCGCCGCAACAGACTGCAGATTACTCCCTGCCGGCGGCCCAGGGTGATCAAGCTGTCCACGAAGTCCCATCTCATTGGTACTACTCAACTGACTGTATTCAGCTTTTAATTTATCTACATTTTGCTCAACAAACCTCATCCTGTTTCCGAAATCCCGACTTCCTCCTCCTCCTCCTCTAGGCTTTCCTGAAAACCCTGGAGGCGGTCTTGGAGTTTCCGCTGATGGGGTAGGCCTGTAATTCCCACCATGCTGCTGTTGCTTTCCTCTTTCACCAGAATGTCGATGTTGAAAGGCGAATGGACTCGAATTTGGATTGGAATTAAGCCGCGAGTTGAATTGCTGATTTGATAAATTCAACTTCGAATTTTCAAGCGCAGCCTCAGGCTTTTTAAGGGTTTGAATATCACTAGGCAAAGAACCAAAGACGATCTTTTGTTCCTGATGCTTTTGCTGGGTCAGATTCTGGATCAAGTGATTGTTATTATTATCGATCCCAGAAAACCCTAATCTTCGCAAGTCATCGATTAAAGCTCCTTGATTACCGGCGAATTGGTTTCCCGGTGAAGACCAAGGGTGTTGGGGAAACCCTAGAAAATTAGGAGCGAAAGGCGGAGAGAGTGTGTGGGGCCAAGGACTCGGGTGATCGCGTCCGTTGGATGGCCACGATGGCGGGAAAGGCAGTGTGGGCCCCACTGCTGCAACGGCAGGATCGATGGCGAGCGGTTGCTGCTGTTGCGGCTGTGGTTGAGGTATGGTCATGGGAGTCACTCTAGAGAGTAATGGAGATTGTTGCTGATGATGATGTGATTGGGGCTTTTGGAGTAAAGAAAGGAGAAATTCGCCACCGTTGGCGGTGGGTGGCAGTGGCGCATCCCCTCCACCGCCGTTCATCGAAGTCAGTTTCTCTGAGGTTTTACAGTTGAGAGAGAGAAGCAGTGAAAGGGGAGGGAATGGATTGCCAAAAGGAGACCTGAAATCTCAGGTTATCTGATTAAAAATCTTTGAGTATTAAATATCGTATCTGGGAACTTGCAGTTCAATCTACGTTTGGCAACCGTAGGATCTTAGATTTAAGGACGTCGGATGGTGCGGTTTTTTACTCTCTTTTTTCCCCTTTGGTCGAGTCTGCATTACTTGGAGTCTTTAACTAACTCTAGCTGAGCTGGTTTAATTGTTTATCGACATGATACAATTACATAACACGAATATAATAAAAAATTAATTAATTAATTTAATTATTCAAAAATAATAATAATAATAATTAAAGCGCGACATAAAATACGATATGATATAATAATAAAAAGGGATAATGTCATGAATAGTCTCTAAAGTTTATCAAATTTGTTAATGTGATATCTGTACTTTAAAAATGTTCAATGTGATACTGTATTATCAAACCGTGTATTAATGTGATATTTTGACTTAACACCGTTAAATATAGATGATGATGTGGCATTGACCAATCAGGTGATGACACGTGGCAGCACATGATTTTTTAGATGTTAATATCTAATTTTTTGTAAAAAAAAAGAAAAAAAAAATATTTAAAAAATAATTAAATAATATTTCAAAAATTAATATATACTTTTTTTAAAAACTTAAAAAATTATATTAAAATAATAATAAATTTTAAAATTATATTTTTTTAAAATTAAATTCTATTTTTTAAATTCGAAATTTTAAAAAATAACAAAATTAAAATATTTAACTAAAATTATTTTTAAGATATATAATATTTTAAAATTAAATATTAAATCATTTATAATATCTAAAAAAATTTTTAATTTAAAAAGTTATTTTTGAAAATTACAAAAATTAAATTATGAAATTATTTTTATTCTTTTAAAAAATATTTATTCAAAATTTTTAAAAAAAATTAAATATGAAATTAATTTTTTTAAATTTTTAAATTTTTGAAATTTTGGAATTTTTTTAATTTTTAATTTTTTTAAGTTAATACACGTGGCATCATTATATGATGCCACGTGTCATCATTATATTTTTAAAATAATAATATTTTTATTTTTAAAATTAAATTAAATTAATAATTTTTTAGTTAGTACACGTGACATCGTTATATAGTGTCACGTGTCAAGTTTTCATTGGATATAAAAGTCACGTCATCAATTTTTAACGTTATTACTGACAGGTACTACAATAGCATACGGAATGTAAACTTTAAGTACCAAAATAGATATTTTTAAAGTATAGATACTAAATTGACAAATTTAATAAGCTTCAAAGACTATTCATGATATTATCCCTAATAAAAACAAACACTTCAAAGTTTATATTAATATAAAATATTTTAAAAATTTTATAACATAAATTATTAGCATTTTAAATTTTATATTAATATAAAATATTTTAAATATAATTATAATAAAAATATATATGAATATAATATAAATATACGAATTATCGTATCTATTTATTTTTTGAAACTTTGCGCGTGCATTGTGATGTCAGTCAGCCATGCGAAGTCCCGCTTTTCTAGCTCAAACATTCATTTTTGGACGTATAAATAGTGTCAAAATATCTTTAATTGAGTTGTTCAAAATTTCTTTAGTAAAAATATTTGTTTTATTAAATTAAATTAAATGGTTCATAAAATATGATGGTGAAAATTTAGAATTTAATTTAATTGATTCATGTAATTATTATTAAAAATAATATTTAATAAATCTAAAATTCGAAATTTAACATTTATAATCTCTTTTCTTATTCTTAAATTAAAACCTCTTTGTAAAAAAAATGATTGTGATAATTATCTAAATTTATGTGAAATATAGTTAATTATTGATTTAATTCTTAAATCATTTTGTAAGATTAGCCCAAACATAGTTCAAGAACAAACTTCTAAAGAAAAGCCCAAAGCCACAAGATTATTTGCGGGCTGCTACTCCCTTTCACAAACTAAAATTTTCTGTCAAAAGAAAAACAAATCAAATTGTTCAAAGAGCTAGAAATCATATATTTATCAGTTCGGTTAATAATTGAATAAATATAATTATTAATTAAACTAATTAATTTTTTTTAATAGTTAATCGAATCAAATTATAAAAGATTTACTTTTAACGATCGAAATTATTTCGATTAACTTGATGGGTTAACTAAATTAATCGAACATCAATTATTCTATCATTAACAAGTTAAAATTACATTTTAAAATTCTAAATTTCTAATTTTTATAATTCAATTAAGTATAATCATCCAACAAATATTCAAATGTCAAATTTAAGTAAAAAGTACATGCATAATAAGTCAAAAACTTCAATAATATAGAATGTAAAACATTTAATAAAAATTAAAAAATGTAATATTTTATATATATTTCGGATAATGTGATTATTTTTGAATTTCGAATCTAATTAACCGATAATCGAAATTTTTTAAAATCTTATGTATAGCCGATCAAATTTTTTTTTGATTAATCAAAATAATTAAAGAACGATTTAGGAATATAACATTTGAAATTAGAAGTTGGAGTTTTCTTATACATCTCTTCCTATATAGACTATTGAAATTGAAGCAAAGATTTGTAATCCAGAGAGAAGGAACGGAAGTTGATATTGTTTGATAAAAAAGATGAAAATTTTGTTAATACAATGATTAAAATTTTGAATTATTTTTATATTTTGTTACATTAATAAAATTTTCATTATTATTTCTTTTCATCTTTTCCACCAAACAGATGCTGAACAACTTCAAAAACGTGATAGTCTTATTCCAGCAAATTCATTAGAGAACATCGAGCCATAAGATATTTCAAGGTCTCATTCGACTGTTTTGTTGCCCAATTTTCAGAAACTTGGTGAGTCACTCACCCATCATTGCTTTATGCTGACAATTTACCATCTTGTTGGTTTTAGCAGCTGTTAAAAATCTTTCTTGATTAGAATCATGTTTGTCGACTCATTGCGGATACTTCATTTTCTTTTTAGTAGAAAGAAAATATTTCCAAAATAAATTTCCCTAATCAATATATGATCATGTTTAATTGTTTATGATGATGCATGCTAGCAAACCGTTGAGGGTCCACAAGCTGGATCTCACGGAACCTAAAAAACCATTGATTATTAATAATGTTAATGAAAGTTAATCATCGACCCAAAAAAAAAAATCTTCTAATAACTTTTCAAAACTCTTTAATAATTTTTTTTTAAAAAATTTTATATTTAATACATTATTTTTTATTAAATTTTAAGAAAAATAATTCATTAATTATATATATATATATATTTTAAATATCTTCTTAATCTATATTGTTAAACACTGATTAGTATTTACTAAAATTAAAGTAACAAACACCAATAACAATAAATCAATACCACCAACAATAGTGGCAGAGTGGCAGTGAGAAAATGATACTAACCCCCAAATTAAATACTGTGATCAACAATAATTGGATCATTTTAGCAGACTCTTGAAAATTTTGAACCAATAGTAATTGACTAATTATGTTGTCAGTGTGGCAGCCTCAAAGAGTTGATTTGGCAGCAGCCGTATTAACACACTGATAAGAAGTGTTGACAAATTCCTTAATGCTCTCAAACAGAGCTTTAGCTTTCAACGGATCGAAAATTTCTATCCCATGGCAACCTCCTTCAGCTAACTCCGCCACCACCTCCACCCCACGCGCCTCCAGCATTTTCACCAACTCCCTCTGCTTGTCAACCAGTGGATCCCCTCCATGGCCTGTCACTAAGCACCTTGGCAGCCGTCCAATCTTCTCCTTAAGGGACCCATCAGCAGCCATTGGATTGCAATACTCATGATCACGATCAGCTCCCTTTGGCAAAGCCAAGGACCACATCAGATCATTAGCTGGTAATGGCAGGATCCGGTCATTGATGAATCTCTTCTCTGATTCAGTCCTTTCGACCCCACTGAAGTACGGCTGATTCATTATCAGCCCTATGATTTTCACAGGTGAGATATTGATGTCCAATGCACGTAAAGCTGCATGGTAAACCATATTGCCACCTGCACTAGAACCAAACAGAAAACACTTTGAAAAATCTACATACTCTTTTAACCATGGATCACAGCCGTTGATATCCACCGCCTGGTCCCGGACCCACATGATCGTTTCCATGGCATCATCGTATGCTGCAGGAAGGCGATGTTCCGGTGCAAGACGGTATTCGAGAGAGATGACTACAGCTGGGAGCTTAGCTGCCTTGACACTGCATGCATCGTGCAAAGGACGGGAAGTAGCACTAAAGAGGACGAAGCCGCCGCCATGAAAGTGTATTAAGAGAGGGAGCTTATAATCAGTGTTCGGAGGAGGAGTTGGAGGCCTGTATACACGAATGAAGGTTTTGTTGTTGGAGTTCAGAGGGATATCCTTAAAGAGAGCGAGTTGAGATGTGTTGCCAGTGTTGAAATCGGTGCTTTCTTCTTCTGTTGCTGAAACTGAAGGGAATTGAGCTTGTCGAGTGAGTGACCCGTCTGGGTTTTGCACAATTTTGAGGAACTTATAGGGATCCATGGATGATGCTGCAGTAGAGGATGGATCTTCCATGGTTTTGAGATAGAGATAAGAAGAGATAAGATGGTGTGAGAAACGTTTGTGGTGGAAATACATGGTATAAATAAATGCCGGTGGGTTAGGTATAAATAATGGTGATCATTTAAGTGCATTTAAGTGCTGTGAGCAACTACTACTTGTTTCGTTGGCTAGTTATGTGCATTTACTCTTTGCTCAGAGAGTTTTAAATGTTGAAACTGATGGTTTTCTCTGCGACTCTGTCTTCAAACTGATACAGTTGTTTTTGGTTGCCATCAAAGTGATTAAACTCGATCGGGCAGGGCATTTTTCCAATCCCTTGTTAGTGTCACCAAAAAGCACTTATCCCCAAAGGTTCTCGATCATATTGCCTGGATGGAAATTCTTGAATAGGTTAGATTTTTAAGCTTTAATCAATGTTATATAATGGTCGTATATACAGCCTACTTGCTTTGAACCAGAGATCATTCATTAGAATTCTTCGAACGTTACAGATGCAGAAAAAAAAGCAGCTGGTGAATTTTAGGTTTTCTATAAACAATTTTAGTTGCAATATTCAATTTTAGGCTTTCTATAAACCATTGGAACCATCTCAATATCAAGTAACTAAAGCCTAAGCCAGATCCATTTTAGACGCTTTGTCTATAAAAACAAGGATTTATTTTTGTGAACCCTACTTAAGAATAAATGGGTCAAAAGGGGAAGGCCCAATTTTGAGCCAGATTAGGTGAAAACCGAAGCGAGACCTTGGAATGACCCACTAAAAAGATTGACTTTTTTTTTTTTTAATAAAAAAAAATCCGATGCTATGACTTTTATTATTTTCTAAGTAAAGCGCGATCCAATAATACAGATCTTGATTACGGAAGAAACATCAACTTCATTTTCTGCAATAATAATAAAATATTGCGCAATTCTATCGTCAAATCGTTAATTGCACTCTTTGGTAAATAATTCCCTTCAGTACCCCGCACTCACAGTCACAGATGGCTAAACTCTTCCACGGCCGACCTCCCAGCCCCTTCCATTGCAACCAAGGCCCAAAGAAGACCAAAGAGTATCTAGCTAGCTCCTATATTGGTCTAAAGTCTAAACTCTTAACCATCTGCTCTGGAATGGAATTACATCTTAAGGCTAAACTGCAAGAAACTTTCACAGTCCCAGATAGCTTTCATATGAGCAAATGTTTCTCAGCATAAGAAGCAGCCAAAGCCAATAGTCTGGACAAAGGGCAGAGAATCTCAATTTTTGTCACAATCTTGTTCAACTAGCAAAGAGACCTCCGAATTATCCACAAACCAAAAAAGGGAAGAAAAAAAAAGCAAAGAGACCTCCGAATCTCTCAACTCTTGCCAAATTATGCTAGAAAACTCAAAGCAAAGGCACTTGAGAGAGTTGAGAATCGTTTGTGATGAAACAAAACTGCGTATATTCTGAAAATGGAAAAACTTTTTTTTTTTTATATTTTTAATTTCTACAACTATAAACAGTGAGAATCTTGTAAGTTTAGTTCATGGTAAGCACATTTAAAACGTTCACTGCACTTTCATAACAGCAAAAAGAGACACCAATGTCCCCTACAAGTCAGAAGTGTGATGCTTAAGTCATCTAGAAACTAGAAAGAAAGAAACGCTTACATATGATATCATATCCCCACTGCAGATGCTTTCACTGTTTCATTTTCAGCAAAAGTGAAAAGCATCAGAAAAACATCACTATAATTACTTACCCTTATAATTCTTAGTTGGCTAAAACATGCTTTTAGGACCTAAACTTTACAATCAAATTTTAGAGCTTCATCTTTCATTATTATCAATTCAGGACCTAATATTTTAAGATTTTTCTTATTCAGTCATTAGATGTAAGGGAGTGGGAAGTGGTTACGATATAGCTGAATGTGACTTAGTCATAAAGCAAAATAAAAAAAGAATGGGTCCAAGAGTTGTCCCCCGCTACTGAATTTCATGATCCTTGGAACAAAAATCAGCTACTTTCTGAAAGGTAGAAGACAAAGGAAAAGGGATATATACTCTGGGGCCTATCCAGGAAAAGACCAAATTTTACATTTATTTAAATGTAATCAAAAGGAAGAACTCGAAATTTAATCCAATTAATTCATGCAATCACTTCTAAATATCCAAACTGCAGAAATTAATCAAGGAAGGTAACATCTCCGTCCAAAAAGTAAAAAAACAACATATTTGTAGCTTTACATTTACCGTTAATCCTGGGATTCCTAAAACTCAACACTAGTGGTAGTCATGGCTGTTGATAAATATTCGTTAAAGGAGGACTTTTATACTCAATCAAACAACCATAAAAAGGGGGAAAAACAATTGAAAAACAAAACAAGCAAAAAGAGACGCATTTAAGAGATAATGTAAGCAACTTTTTTCTCCAATTTTGCAACTATTTCTACACAAGACAGTAGTAAATTAATGAAATGACCTACAACAAGGTACACACTCTACAGTTAATGAAAACGCTAGTATCAAAAACCCAATACTCACCGAGCCTTCTTCCGGGACTTAAACAGGAAATTCGATGGCGGCGAAGGCGAAAACTCGAAAGGCAAATGTGGTGGCTCAGTCTCACCAGAAAGCATCTCAACAATCTCTTTCATGGTAGGCCGCTTGCTTGGCGATTTTTGCAGACAAAGCAATGCAATGGTAATACAAAGCAATGCTTGATCCTTATCCAGTGAATGAATAGAGGGATCAACAAGTTCCAAAAGCCTCCCATTGTAAGCCAGTTGCCTTGCCCAAGATATCAAATTCGCTCTCTCAAATTCAGACATTGGCGAGCCCGTGACTTGGAGAGGTCTACGGCCAGATATTGTAACCAAAACCAGAACCCCAAAGCTATAAACATCACATTTCTCTGAAAGTAAACCACCGCCGCCATACTCAGGCGCAATATAACAAACCGTTCCTCTCATACTCGGCGTACTACTGATCCCACCGCTCTTTGGTATATCGCCACTTGCCCAATCTTGGCTATTTCTTCTTCCAATTTTGAACTCACCACTAAATCCATCTAACCACCAATCAATGCTGCCTCGACTGGTCTTCTTTTTCTTTTTCTTTTCTATCATTTCTTCATCTCTTTGCCACCACAGATCTCCATTATTACTCGAACTAAGTCCCCTTTTCTTCTTTTTCTTCTTCTTAGTTAGTTCTTCACAAAATTCTTCTTTCCACCACTCTCTGGGCTTCCTATTCCTCTCCTTCTTCCGAATCTTTTCCTTCTTCTGCTCAGCATTGGAAATCGAAACCTTACTATCATTAATATTATCAACTGAGCTTGGAGAAGCAAGCCATTCGTTTTTGGGTCTTTCTTTTTTAATCTCATTCCCAATCCATTCCATTACATAGTCTTTAACTCTCCCTGATTCAGACCCAACTCCAGGATCCTGCTTCCACCACCAATCTCTTCTCGAACCACCCTTTTTATTACCAGCCAAATCCCTCCCACTTTCAACACTGACCTTATCAAAGAACCCTTCAGACAAAACACTCCCTTTTTCCAGTCCCATCTCCGGTGACACAGCCGGCGACGCCTCCGAATCCAAAACTCTAAGCACACAGCTTTCTGGTGACCTATCAGCAACCGTCAAACTCGCCCCTTCTTCAAACCCAGTCAAAACACTCTCTGTTTCTTCTAAAATCGATCCGTTATCTTCTCCAACGACATCTTTTTTACTTAAAACTTCACCTTCTTCAAGCCCTTCAATTAGATCCTCCGTTTTCAATCTAGCAAGCCCAAAATCACCAATCTTGGCCTTGAATTCTCCATCCAAAAGAATATTACTTGGCTTAATATCTCCATGAATAACCGGCGGATCACAAAAATGATGGAGATACTCAAGCCCTTTAGCCACATCATTTATAACACAAAATCTTCTACTCCACCCCATTAGTTCTTCGCATTTTCTATCCAACAGCGCGTCTTGAACGCTCCGATTTTCCATTAATTCGTAAACCAAAACGAACCTTCTTCTTCTGGAATCTGAAGAGAATCCAATGAGAGGAACAATGTGAGGAGAATCCAAGGCGCGTGAGAGAGAGAGTTCGTTGTGGAACTCACGCTCTCCTTGCAATGAATCTGTTGAGTTCATAACTTTGACTGCGAGTGGTTGAGGTGATGAAGGGAGAGTTCCTTTGTAAACTGAGCCGAATCCACCGTGTCCTAACCGGTTGGAAGGGGAGAACGAGGAGGTGGCGCGGCGGAGGAGGGAGTATGAGAAGCGGCGGCAGTGAAGGTGGCTTGAAGATTCCGATGGAGCTGTGCGGTTGCGAGAGAGCTTCCGGTAGATGAAGATGGTTAAGACGGCTAAAAGAATTAAAGTTATAGTTATGGTTGCAGCGAGTAGTGGAGGGAGCAGGTGGAAGTTTTTGTTCTGGTGACGGTGGTGCTTCGGTGGCGTCTCCACCGCAATTTCTGGTGGCGAAAACCGTGATGGCATGATTGTAAATAAAGAAGAAACCAAACCGAAGTTAAGATTTCATTTTCTTCTCTGTTTAGAAGAAGAATTTTCTGCTACTGACTGAGTACTAGAAAAATTGTTTTGTTTCTAATTTTACTTTTTTTTTTTAGGATAAAGAGGGAGTGTTGGTGGGTGACAGAGAGTGTGGGAGAGTTTTTTAATGATGGAGATTGTTTTGTTGACGTGTCGGAATGTGGTTGGAAGGTCACGAATTTAATTGTGACCGTTTAATGAGTTGGGTTGAATTGTCAATTTAGTGATAACTGATGAGATGCTGATGGGGTAGGGTTCTGATTGCAGTTTGAAGAGCGTGAATCACACGCACCATTGTGATGAACATGGGACGAGTGAGGAGCTCACGTGGGATCGAGGTCTACAAAAACAAAAGTTGTTTGTCTTCTGTTGAAGCCATTGATGGCGGGCTAAGGAAGTGGGAATGGGCAACGCGCTTTTGGGGTCGCGTGAGGTGAATGGAGTCTTCTGTCTTGTTGGTATTTGTTTGTTTTCTTCCGATTTTCAACTCTTTTAATTATTATAATTTTGAATGATTTTTTTTTTTTAAAGTTAAAAACAGTGTGCAGCAGACGTTAGCACACAGCCTAAAGCTTAACTGGGTTTGACCTATTGGATATTGTTCTTTTTTTAATTTTATAGTACTATCTATTTTTGTAAAGTATGTATTTTGCGGACTACTTTTTAAAATTAATATATTATTTTATTATATTAAATATAGTAATCAATAATTTTATTTATTATTTTTAATATATTGAGTAAAATATTATTACATTTAATTATTTTAAAGTATTCATTAATAAATTCTTTTGTAAGAAAATAAAAAATATCATTGTAGGTTTTTTTTTATATTTTAAAAAGATGAGTTAATCAATATTTATAAATATTGATTAAAAATATTTAATTTTTTATTTAATAAATTATTATTCATAATTATATATTTTTTTTCACATATCATCTTAATCAATGCTAATAATTACTAATTAACATTTTTCTTTAAAAAATAAAAAGAGCTACTATATGATCATAACACTTACCTTGGGAATTGGATGAAATTTTTGTTTTTAAATACCGGAAAAATAGTTTAAAACTTTTTATTTCAACTTTAAAAATAAAATTGGATAAAGAATTTTTTTTTTTAAAAAGCAAAATTTAAAAAAGTGAAACTGAAAACTCAAAGAATATCTTTACATTATGTCATTGACATTAATTGAATTTTTCATCAATTAGTCATGAAAATAGAAAAATTATAAATATTTAATTTTTTGCATTTTTATAATGTGAATAAAATATAATGGTTTTGTTAACTAAAATCTTTAAAATATTTTTTAAAATTATTATATACAATAATATATTTATTCATTACAAACAACAATCAAGGTCAAATAAAACCTTTTTAAAAAAAAAAAATTGATTTAATAAAAAAGGGTATCTTAGTAATTTGATGGATAGTTTTTTACTTTTATTCACCTCGGTAAAGGAATCAAACCGTACAAAATCATTAAGGAAAAAAAAAAAAACGATGTTTACAGCTTGCAATGCAAAGGGAGAGTAGAGTCGAAAGGAAGAGGTCAGAGAATAAAACAAAGTGAAATAGTTGAAGAGAGACTGAGATCATGTGAGTCCCACTTACCAGTTGCCAATCTTCAAACGATGTGATTAGTGATTACTTAAATTAAATAATCTTGGTCTTACTCAAAACCACAGTTAATTTATTCACAATTAGCACTACTTAATTTTGTGTTCGAACGTGATAGTATTCCCTCAGAGATTGCGTAGGATACGAAAGCATTTGATTAAATGAAAACAACATTAAAGTTTTGTTTGGGGTCAGATCGTTGATGACAAAAGTTAAAGAGTCAGATCTTTGAGACAGCAAAATGTGGTTGTTTTTCTTCACGGATTTATTTGGTTCCGTTGGACGGACCTTATTAATTTATTGGATTGGAAAAAAAATAGATCCAGAGTGTAATCTAACACTAACACAACTAAATTATGGCATAAACACTATGTGAGTGGATGAGAAAAAAAAAATTAGTAAAAATTATATTAAAAATTAATTGATTAGTGGGTAGTTATATATATATATAGGTAGGTAGTTTTTTTTTTTTTTTAAGTTGGTGGGTTTCAAGAAAAAATTGATAAATTTTTTCAAAATAAAAATTATATAAAAATTGAAAATACAATTGGTCCTTTATTTTATTATTTGATATAATAATTAATTTGACATTTTTATAATTTTATCAACTGGGTTGGTGTCACTTGACTCGTGACACCAACTCAGTCATTCATTTTATAATAGTATGATATAATAATTAATTTGACATTTTTATAATTTTACCAACTGAGTTTGTGTCACTTGACTCGTGATACCAACTTAACCATTTATTTTATAATAGTATAGATGCATGCAACCTTATATTTTAGTTTTTTTTTTTTTTTTTGCGCCATATTTTAGTGTAATTTTTAATTATAGATCATTTCACCACCAATAATAAGACACAGTAGCAGCTGGACTCCTGAGATTCCTGTATTTTAATGTTATTAATAATCATGTTAGAAAAATGGACCAGATCAGTCTCCAAATGCATGACCAAAGCCCAGTAAAAGTAATTGTTTAGGTTTTAATGGGTCCATTTATCTGAGGATTGGAAGGCAAATTATCATTGGACTTATCAAGCCACTATATTTGCTGGGGTGAAAAGCCTGTATGTTAAGTTATGGTCCTGCACAATACCAGTAGTACATCACAAGTGTCAAAGCCCAAGGCAACTACCTCCAGCAATACCAGTAAAAATCTTTTGCTTTTTGAATGGCTGTAATTGCCAGCATTGCCTCTTGTTTAAGCTTGCAGGCTGTAGCCTGTAATTCACTACATAGCCAAGGAGTGATGATATTCACCCAACATCCAGAAACAATATAAAAGCAGGTGTTATGAATTTTGCATAAATTTTTTTTTTCAAATATCAAAATAACACAATAAATAATCAATTTAGGATGTAATTTGGGCCAAACTATAGACTTATTAGCAAACGTGTCTTGGTCCTAATTTGGGCCAAACTATAGATGTATTAGCAAACGTGTCTTAGTCTTAGAGAGAAGTCATGAATTTCACATCGGTTGTGTACTAGAATTCGATTGGGTATATAAGTGTTCACACCATCTTCAACCTCTGAGGAGCTTTTTGTGGACAAAACCGTAAGGCCCAAAGGGCCGAAGCGAACAATACCTTGCAGGTTGGTGTGGACTGTGACATTTGGTATCAGAATCGACTCTAGGAGTACTAGCGATGTGTGACTGAGGACAATGGACCCTCATTGTTGTGGGGAAAGATGTCATGGTCCTAAAGAGGAGTCATGAATCCCACATTGACTGTGTACTAGAGTTTAACTGCATATATAAGTGTTCACACCATCTTCAACTTGTGAGACGTTTTTTGTTGACAAAACCGTAAGATCCAATGGGCCGAAACAGACAATACCTTACACGTTGATGTGGATCGTGACAAAACACTTGTTACAGTTTTATACTTTGAAATTATTTGTTTCTAAAAACCACTTCGTCTTCTCGATATACTAGTTGTCAATGATAAACCTGAGATTAGTTGACAAACTAGTTTAGTAGTCTGTCAGTATGCAAGGAACTTTGAATGATATTCAAACGATTATTACACATTTAGTTACAAACACAGATTCGGATACAGGCCAACACAACTAACAGTGAAC
Source organism: Fremontodendron californicum (assembly GCA_030761205.1). Taxonomy (NCBI): domain Eukaryota; kingdom Viridiplantae; phylum Streptophyta; class Magnoliopsida; order Malvales; family Malvaceae; genus Fremontodendron; species Fremontodendron californicum. The sequence continues at coordinate 1,558,202 of JAULJL010000015.1, read as the reverse complement.
AATGTTTTATGAAATCAAATTCCAGACTACCAGAAAGAACAGAAGCATAGAGTAATAAACAAGTAGTATAACTGTTTCGTGTTTAATCACTACATGCTACAAACTGAAAGGCCAAATTCACATGTTTCAGCATTGCAATTTAAAGTGGCTTTGCACCACCATTTTCTTGGATGCTATTCACTGGAGTTGAAGTTCCACTTCTTTTGCCGGAATGCCCTGTTAGGGTCCTGCCCATGAACTTTCCTGCTTTGCTCAGTCCACTCCCAACAACTCCAAAGCCACTCCCGACAATCCCAACTCCGGCACCAATACCCGTACCCACCATACCAACACCAGATCCAACCAGCGACGCTGCTCCATCAAGTGCATCCATTGTGCTTCCAATAACTCCAGCTTCTTTCAATCTCTTTCTTTCTTCCAGGATCCTCTTCTCTTCTTCCAAAGCAATCAATTGTTCCTCCTTGCTAAACTGATGGTACCAAAGCTGAAAGTATAAAATAGATACTATATTAATCAGAAAAAAACCCGATATTAGACTGAAAATAAAGAAGGAAATCCCTATTCACCAGGGTATCAACAAAAAAATAACAAAGAGAAAATACCCATCTCTGGCATTCCAATGGTATCACAGAGGACATCAAATAGATAAAGCTAGAAGCAAAGGAGCATATAAATAGATTTAATGACATTAGAAGCAACTATAACACTATTAAAATCCAGCACCTGAACAGAAAAGACATAAAAAAACGTAATTTTGAAACCAAATGTCTACCTTAATGGTACAACTTCCTCTGTCCTTCTTATCTTTTACTTTAAGTGTATCAAGTGAGGATAGAAGGCTCAGATTAACCTCCTTTGGTGTATCTGGTTCCAGTTCAATCAAACGGACTTTTGCAATTCCTAATCTCTTGTCTTGCCCAATGTCCTGGTCGAAAACCTGTGTGAAGCCATAATGAACATCACATAAACTAACTGTAATGAGTATATATATATATATATATATATATATATATATATATCATAACATTAGCAAATAATATGAAGAAGAAAACAAACAAAAATAAATTCTCATTTTTGATCACATAACGAGGGAGGGAGGGAGAGGGGACTCTGAACATGACCACAGTATAGAAAATGTACAGGAATCCAAGGTAAAATGTCATTCTGTCAAGAAAACTAAAAACTTTTCAAAATTCAAACATTAAAGCATGATATTCAGTAGATACGCAATATGATAGCCTCAGCAAAAAGAGGAATAGAGAACGTGGTTCAGAACCTCAACAGTTAGTGCTTGTGTCTCTCTGTCTTCTACAATCAACTCAAATGTTTGATTCCAAACAGGATTCAGGTTGTTGTCGATGACTTTTGTTTTAACCTTGAAGAGAGGTCTAATTTGCACAACCACATAAGGATCAGATTTTCCAATCATTTCCATGTTCTTCAAATCATTAGCTTTGACTACTGTAACTGTCAGCTTTCCCTCTGGTTTAAGCTCTAATTCACTGCATAACAAAAGGAGAAGTGATATACATCCAACATACCAAGAAATTCTTGACATTCAAAGTGAAACCAGTATAAAACTCGGGGCTTTTTCTAAAATTTGCAGTTTTACCTCCCACAATGGCAAAACAGCACAGAGCCAAAAGTTTCAAAATTACCTTATATCAACTGGTATACCACCAATTGGAACAACAATTCTGTGTGGCCACTGAAGCATGTCTGTGACAATTGTATTCACAGTATCCTACAAAATATGATAAAAGTGGAACAATCTACAACATTAATGAGCGTATCTAAGAATATCAAAACAATCAAAGCATGTGAACATTTAAAGAAGTAAAAACCAAAACCAAGAAAACTTACGTCAATCATATCTGAAATTCCAGGAATTGCTGTTAAGCTTCCACCAACAGCCTTCAGAGTGTAATCAATTCTAGGCTTTGGCTGATTGAATTTAGAAAAGGAATCAGTGATTTCAACGAAAGTATAAAAAGGTAGATTCATCATGACTATAAACTACTTCCTTCTTCATATTCTTCGGAGTTTTGATTAAAGTCACTTACAAATAGTATTTCATAGCAAAAGTTGAATGAAAATAAAGAAAAATTTTGGGAGAAAGAAGAAAAGACACCGAAAATGTTGGAAATAACATTCTTGGTAGCATCATTAAGGAAAGAAACAAGTAAAAAGAAAAGTGCTAAATGGTGTGAGCTGTGTTGTACAACAGTTTCTTGTACAGAAATCATCTATACTCGTTAAAACCATAAATAACTACTTCTCTTTCAGAAATTAATGAAAATCTGCATCAGATTCAAAACAATCTTACAACATAGCAAGCTGCATGTGTCATCTATCGCAAATTAACCAGTTGTTTCTAAAAACATCTTGGACAGTTTTTTTAACCAAAACATCTATATAAACCCCAGTACACTTGCAATTCGTAAATTACTCTATAAAGGTACCTCAGAAAGGAGAGCAACGACTACAGCAGAAATACAAGGTATCTCTTCAGCAAGTTGGAAGATGACACGAATAACAGTGAAAACTTGAAGATCCTTCAACTGCATTACAGAACAACACACTAAAAGTAAACCAATAATCTCATGTCATAAGATTCTAACTCTAAAGATGGAAAAAGTAATATGGTATGGTATAGTGTTCAAACATAATTACATTTAAATTTAATATACATGAAAAGTTTGAAAGGTTGTTGATGCACCAACCTGAATTGGTATTGAAGCAACAAGTGCAGCTTCAACAGCTAAAACTATACTTGGATCACCGCCCCAACGAAGATCAATATCCATCGTGATTTGACCTTTCTTAAGGCTCTGAACACGAATACCTACATTCCATAATTAATCATGCAGGTAGAAATGCTTAAAAGGAGGATCTCACAATAGTTTATAGAGAATTCTAAAAAATCAAATTGAGCAGTAAAATGGCCCCTGGCAACAAACAACCAACTATCTGTTACATACATTGAGTCTCATGGCCTAAGCACCTTCCAGAATAACCAAGTTTTAAGTGCCCCTTCGTGAAAAATGATTGCAACATAAAAGTAGGCACAGACTATCTCCACATAAAATTTAGATCAACATTGGAAAAAGGGAAATGTGACTTGAATAAACTAAAAGGCAGAGAAAACAAACTACAAAAAGTGACGGTTAAGAAAGGCAATTGGACAATCAGGGCCTCAAGAAGCTTGATTATCCTTTCAGAGGATATAAAGTTTCTTTACGTAAATGATTAATATAACTAGGAAGACATGCATATAGATATGATGTATACATTTATGTAGCATGTATAAGGACTCCTTAGGACTTAAGAACATGGAAAACACCACTAGCTGAAAGAAGCCCATAACAACTGTAATTAGATCTTCTTGCTGAAAAATACAGCAGTTATACCAAGTAAAAGCAAGCAAAATGAGGTTACATTCTACATTGAGTCATACCTTCAATCTTGGGAGCCACAGTGCCAAGAGACAGTTTGCTAAACTTTAGTGAAGTAATTCCTGGAGGTCGGTATTCTTCCAAGAGTGGTTCAACAGATTCTTTGATGACCGCTGATGCTGCCTAAAAGTAACACATTAAACAACCTTTGGCTCAATACTTTATAAATAGAATACTCATTACGGGAAGCCATTTAAACTTATAATAGATACTTCACTCCTCATGTCTCTCCCTTTCCAAAAAAAAATCTGTAAACATGAAAACTCAATTTGGTTCCATTAGAATATCTGTAATGCCCTAATGTAGGTTTATGTCAGTTTATCTACTACCAAAAATATTTAAATACAAATTGCATATAAAACAATTGAAATTATTCACTTCACAAAACTTCAAAAGAGCTGAATAAAGCTGCCTAAATCTAATCTATTCTAGACTTCGAGTTAAAAACCTCAGTTACACAAAAGCCACACTGCTAAGTTTCTTTGGCTTTACTAGCAGAGTCTCTCTTCAGCCTTCTTGAAATAACAACTATTATGAATTTTATTGCAAAGAACAAGTAACTTACCTCTGCTACAGAAGGCCATAATTTGCTCAATTGCTTGTTCAGCCATTTCACCTAAAAGGGTCAAACATAGTATACAATGGTAAGCAACTAACTGCACGTCTTAATAGCAAAAATGTAAGTACATTTTTTCTATGCCTAACACATGCAGATGTATCTAGTCTTTTCTTTTTTGGCCAAAAAAAAAGGATGTATCTGGTCTTTAAAGATGCATATTTTAGACACTAAAGTCAATATTAAATATGATTTGAAATTAAACCCAACTGTCTCAAAGAAATTGGTAAAGGGATATTGCCCTTCGAGAAAAATGAAATCGTAAGTTAATTGTAGATATTGATTCAGAAAAAGAAAGGATTTATTATTTTTTTCAAGTACAAGGTATACAACAGAAACAAATCATATTCCAAACTTTATGTGAAGAAAGAGTTTGCAGTTTTACAAGTGAATCAAGAGAAATTTGGTTTTCTTCAGGTTGAATCAAGTGTACAAAAACTTCACACACACACACACACACACACACACACACACATATATATATATATATATATATATACACACACTAACAACCACAGTAGCCTAAGAGAAGGTTAACAGGAGTACTAATTAATCTGACACCATTACACCAACCTGTTCATACACAGGGAAAGATATCCAGTCAGGATAATTATCACCACAAATTTTCTTCAGATCATCTCTGTTGAGAGCCCCAAGAACTTTTATATCAGCTGCCTGTCAAAGAAGACAAATATAATGATTAATAAGCATCCAAAACGTTGAATGCGTCTAAAAGTTAAAAGATGAATTAGTCACAAGATCTAAATAAGCCTAGTGAACGGTTCAGTGTCCATAAAGAAAACTAAAATGTAGATCCATTACCTAACTGACAAAACAAGAGACATATGCTTCTCCCACATTTTTGCATCAAACACTCAAACATATAATTAATTTAAACACAATCTATGAGAACATTGTACAGTAGTAAGCATAGAAGAAGATAATGTAAAACCACCTGAAAATGCTCATTTAATTTCTTATTACTGCCCAACCACATATAATCAGATTTTAAATGAGAATGGCAAATAGCTACGTTGCATGGATACGGGTACAGTACCGCTACCCGGTACGGATACGGGTACGAGATACGGTAATTTTTAAAAAACTAGGATACGGGTACGTTAATATATATATATATATATATATATATATATATATATAAGAAACTGAAATTTCACATAATATAAAAGATAAAACACACAAATTTCAACATGACAACATCTCAAGATAAGAAACTACAATACTTAAATTGTTCAACATGACAACATCTAAACATGACTACGAAAATCAAACTCTAAGAGTGTCTATCTCATTATTTCCTTGCCCATCTTCAGTGAAAAGAATAGCCTCCAAATATGTCTTAGGGCATGAAAATGCTATCGATAATGAAAAGAGGGGAAGGGAAATATGCTTTAGGGCATTAAAATGCTGAGTTTTAGTGTAAAATTTGGCAAGCCGTACCCAGTATGTACCCGGTACGGGTACTCTTGCAAGTGAGCTGTACCCATGCTTCAGAGGCAAATAGTAAAAAAAAAAAAAAATCTTCTTCTCCTAGAGGATGCTTCAGCTGAGAGACAGTTCCTTCAGGAACATCCAAAATTAAACTTCAACAACTAACTCATCTATTTATAAATTTTGCAAGGTTGCTTAATGGGTTGATCCCTTTACTAAACTATAAAACTATTGCTTAAACTCAATTCAAAACACAGCACCTTTTGACCAGGTTGGTTTAGGCGTGAATCAAATATGTTGTTCACTGGCTTTAATTAATAACATCTATGTTACTCGGACTCGGGTGTGAGTGTCGGACACGGATATGTTCAATTTTTTCTAAGATTTCCATGTATATGAAGGGTCCTTGGAGGATCATATCCCCGTTACCATGTCCAGATATGAGTCGGACACTGGTACTTCAAGAAAAATGAAAAATCGGAGCAACATAAGGATAACATAGCAACTGCCTTAATGTTCTGCACAATTTTCAACTCAGGCGATTCTTAAGTTTCAAATTCCTACACTACAAAATTTAAGTCCACTATTAAAACTCGAAATATTGGACAGTTAAAAGTTAAAACCAAAAATCAAAGCAAACAGTTGAAACCATGGCCACTGATGGTGCCTAATACAAGGGAATTTACTCAACCAGTTTTCAACAACTTTAGAATTCTCTTTAACTCATTTGATCAGTTAACAGAAATAGCAAAATCAACGAGAAGATTAACGAACTGCGATCAATTTAACGAAGGAATAAGAAACTGAACTACTCAAAGAAATCTAAGCAGATGAAGAACTTAAACAGAAATAGGGAAATAAGCATACCTTTGCGATTCGCTTAGTGCTTCGGTACCTCATCATATGACGCCAGCCAGCCATCAATGAAATCCCGAAGATCATCCCCATCAAAATCCCCGAAATCAACCCCATTTTCCTGGAATCCAAACAGAAATATCTTGAAGAAACAAACAAAACGAATTCCAAGAAGTATAAGTAAAGAAGTAGACGTAAAGCGAAGGAAAGAAAGAAAGTTAAGTGAAATTGAAATTGAAAATTGTACACAAAATTGGGGATCGGATAAGAGAGAGAAAAAGAAATTTACGTTTAAAACACTTTGATTCGTCTTCTCTTTTTGTAAAAGTTTTCACTCCAAATTATTCAGTGATTTAATCTCTACCCTGCATAGAAAAAATAACAGTATCCGTTTTATTTTGCTCCAAACGAAAACGTCCCTATCAAGCAAGTTGGATGTGGGCGTCGGCACTGGAAAGAAAAATGAAAAGAAAAAGATTGAAGCATGCAAGTAATGTAGGCCAGGGCCGGACAGGAGGAAGAGAATAGACTATAGAGAGACTCTTCTCTGCCTTTAAAATTTAAATCTTCCGCATTAAATTTTCTTATGTTTTTCTAATTACACGACTGTCGGTTTTGTTTTTGTTAGATTTAAATATAGAAATAAATTAAATAAAAATCTTTTTTTTTTTAAGAGGCGTGACTTCCACAACACAGTTATAGAAATTAGTTCACATCCGTAATCAGATAAGTTTTTAAAATTTATAAAAAATTAGTAAAATGTCATATATATTAAAAAAAGAAATTATTAGTGAAATTTTAATAAACTGTAAAAACTAAATTAATAGAGTAAAAAAGTAAAATGTGTCAGACTTTTCACTGTTAATATATCAAAAATTAATTTTTTAAAAATAAGACATGATAATTTTTGAATCCCATTTATCTAAACTATTATATAAAATTTATGGTTGAATTGATATCACGAATCAAGTGATATCAAATTTAATTAGATTAAATCACACTCACTTTGTAGGTGAAATTTTTTTTTTTTAATGAAATGATATTTTTGTAAAAAAATTATAGTTTTTCTAAATATCATTATAATATTATTATTATAATATTATAATAAAATTTAGTTTTTAAGTAAATTCATCATTTGAGTTGGTGTCACTTGATTAAGTGACACCAACTCAACCATTCTTTTTATAAAAGTGTATATAGATAAATATTCTTTTTATAATAGTGTATATAGATAAATAAACAAAAAAACGAATAATAATTATCATATATGTGAAATTAAGAATATCTATTTATACTTCTCAATTAAAGAAATTGTTTAAAAGCCAAAATAAAATTAAAGATGTTTTTTTTTAATTTAATTTTATACACATACATATTTAATATATATATATATATATATATATATCGACTCCTAAGAAGAATACCCGTATCTAATAAAAAACACTCACAAAATGAGTGTACCAAATTATAGTATATGTTATTCAAATTTTTAAATAAAAATATATTTAAAGAAAAACTATCCGCTTTTTAAAAAAAAACTCTCACATATTCTTTAACATAATTTTTTATTTAATTTTAAAAACATATATATTTTTTTTATTTTCAAAACACTCGCATAGTAAGTGACCATATTCTAGTAATACTGTAATTTAATAGACTCACTCTGTTAATTTAAGTTTTTTTTTTTTTTTAAATATTGTATTTAAAAATAATAATAAGTTACAAAAATATGTTACTGATTTTTTAGAGAATAATTAATTTTAAAAAAAATAAAAATAAGAACAATTTTTTTATTTTTAGTGGATTGTTATTTTTAAAAATTTAAATACCCTAACTTCGTTTTATCATTACAATTTTAATTTTTACATAATTTATTTAATTAAATTTATATCATTTGACTCGTCACATAAACTTAATCAATGATTTTATAACTAATATATATTAAAAAACTTCATTATCAACATATAAAAATGATTATTATCTCATATATTGACGATGAAATATTTAGACTTCACAAGCGGGATAGTAAAAATGATACATACTTTTTAAAGTATATTTAAAAAAATAAAAATTTTAATTTAAAAATTAAATAAAATATGTGATAATTTTTTAACCTTATTTATAAATTTAAAAAACTCCACTTATTAATATATGACAAACTCATATAAAAAACCGAACTCAATACCTTCATACTCTGTAATTTTATCTGCTTTCTATTTGTTTTCCTTTTTTGTTAGAGTCAGTTGAGTGATACTTTTGGCTTGGAGTGAGTAATGTAAAATAAAAAGATGTTAAAAACTGAAGGCCGGCTTGGTAGGAGGTTTTTTTTTTTTTTTTTGGTGGGGGTGGGGGAAGGTAAGAGTAGATCTTATAATGTTGGATACGAACACGACACAAAAAATAATTAAAAATATCACACAAATACGACAGAAAAAAAATACGAACATGACATTAATGCATAAATATCTCAAAATTTATATAATACGAATTATTAACGTATCAAAATTTTTATAAATATAAAATACCTTAAACATGATTATGATACGATAAAATATATGAATACGACATAAATATATGAATTATCTTATCTAGGTAAGAGTTAAGATTATGGGTTATATTTGTTTGAACCGAAATGTAGTTCAATTTGGGCTTTACAGTGTGATCAATTTGCATAGTATAATTTACGGGGGTATAACAATAACTCTATAAGTTTCTTTTCCATCAAAATTTTTTTTTTTTCTTATGTAATTAGTATTGTACTACAATATATAAAACTAGTATTAATCTCTAAATTTCAACCCAATTATTAAAAATAAATCATACTAATTTTCATCCCCTTCTTGTATTTACCAAAAGAATTTCATATAAGATTTTAGCATATTGTGAGAGGAAAAAAAAAAATATATATATATATTTGAGTTTATTTTTGTACAAATAAAAGAAACAGAAAAATACTCTCATAGTAATGGTAGTCAGTAACTGTCCAAGTTTCAAGATACAGCCGCTTGCAAATTTATGGTAATGTCCTAATAATGCCTATGTACAAATCCTAATAATAAAAATTAAGAAATTTAGTAATGCTTTTCATGAACCCCACTCCAAAAAAAAGAGGTATGAACAAAAAGTGCTTACTAAGCACACATATAATTATAAACTGTGCCTAAAAACTAAATAAATTAATCCACCACTTAAATGATTAAGGCCAATTTAACACTGCTACTATGATTGACAAAAGTTCGATTTTATAAATTTTGTTTGAAATGTGGTGTAAAAAATTGTTGTGAAAATTTATGATTTAATTTTTTTGTTGAGCATTAAACATATTTTGAAAAGTTAAAATATTTGAAAAATATGATGTATAAAAAATAATTATTAATTTTATCTCTTATGAAAAAAAAAAAACATTTGATCATTTTATTTTAAATGTTGGATTGGGATTTTAAAATAGAGGTGAGTATTTGGTCAGTTCGATTTCAAAATTTTGAAAATCGATTAAACTTATAAAACCGATTGAATTGAATGATAGAGAATCTTAAAACTGAAAAAAATGAAACCGACTTAATATCGGTCGGTTCACTTGGTTTCATCGGTTTTAACTATTTAAAAAATAATTTATTTTTTGTATATTATATATTATTATAATATAAATGATATATTATATATAATTTTAAATTATTATATAAAATTATTTTATTTATAATATATATAAAATTAAATTAAAAAGGGTATGTTAATTCGGTCTATTCGGTTATCAATTTAAAAAATCGGTAACCGATCGAACTAAGAATAAACCGATTTTCATAATCGATCAATTTTAAAATAAAATAAATCGAACCGAATTAACAAAATTTAATCAATTCGACCGATTGAATCGATTCAAACCGATTAATACTTTATTTAGAAACTACAAAAAACACTTATCTATAAACTTTTGCGTTGAAATAAAAAATAAGAATTAAAAAATATTTTAATTTTAATAATTTTTAAAATTTGTATATATCAATTTAATTAAAACCATATATAATGCAAAATTTAGTTATAATAAAAACCCATAAAATAAAAAGTTTGAAAGCCATAAAATATGGAGTAAGTGTCAAGAAAAATCAAAGTGTTGAAGCAAAAGCTACAAGTACAAGGCATCAAAAGTATAACTTGCACAATAAAATTGAGAAAGGCCTGTGGCCCGATGCCCTTATAGCTTGTAGGGATCCAAAATGCAAATATTGACTATTGACATTTATCTTATTTTTGCCAAAGACAGGCCTAAGGCCTTAAAGCATACAAATATTTTACCCGAGCATTTCTCTTTCCTTGTAACTCCCTATCCTTTGATCAGCCAGGTTTTCCAACTCTGCCGTCTCTCTCTCTTTTCTTCTTATCCCTCCACCTTTCATTCCCCTCCCTCTTTTTTTCTATTTCATTTTAGTTTTTTTTTTTTCTTCAAGCCCCTCCCTGGTTTCTGCTCTTTCTCGATCCTTCCATCTTATTCTTTTTCCAACACAAAAAAGAAGAAGCAAAAGTAAGATATATGTTACCTTTTCATAATTATAATAATGTAAATTAATTATAGAATAATACAACTAATATACAAGTAAAATAATGTATCTTTTCATTTAAAATACATATGTTATATATTATTACATAAAATTATTTTATATTCAAAATATGAGTTCGAATATCTTTATTTCAATGATACTCTTTAAATAGAAACATTTTTGTCTCATATGTTTGGTAAAAAAGAATTGAGAGAAAAAACAATTTAACAGCTCTCTGATTTGTATAATATATTTCACATCATATATGATATACTCTTTCCATAATAAATATAAATGTCTTCCGTTTTCTTGCTTAGAATGGAAGTGAAGATTAAAAGCAAGAACTCTTTGTTTTTGGTATAAAATAAAAGCAAAGACTTTTACTAAAGTAAAATGTAAATAAAGTAAAAGGAAAGAAATATAAAAAAAAGAGAAAATCTTTGGAGATATCATATTAAACTACCTTCTTCCTTTTGTTTTTGACTGGGCAAACATAAGGAGGGCCTATTGCTAATTACTTGCTAAATCAACCTTCTCTCTCGCGCCCATTTCGCCTCCCTCTTCCTCTCTCTCTCGTCTTCTCCGATTCTCTCTTTCTCATTTATTGAAAGGAATTTTTTTTGGGTCTAATTTTCTTCACTTTCTCGATTTCTTTCTCGTTCTTACTTTTAATCGATATATATTGAACGGGAAACTTCAAAGTTGAACCGACCTGATCCTTTTTTCACAGGTAAGTTCGTCATCTTCTCCAGTTCACGTCACATTTTTTTTTTAATATTTTCGAGAATTATTCAAATCAATGGCCGTTAAACTCTGATCTGTGCATTTATCGCAATTATTTTTACTTCAATTAAGGTGGATCGGTCTTTTTTTTTTTTGTTTCCTTATATCTACCATTAATATTAATTTGTTAATTTCAATGCCAATTGATCGATTCGTCAATGTGAGAAGATATCATGTCTTTTCTCCATATAATTCGGGGTTGTTAAATTCATATTTGTATTTTTGAATGTGTACGCGCTTCATGAGCTAGATCCGCGACTTCTTCTTATATCTCACTCTTTGATTCAAATTTGAATTGCTTGTATCAGCGCGATTTGTGTTAGTTGGACTCAGCGGGGAACTTCTGTGTCATTTTTAATTAATAGGAGAGGGAATTTATGTTCTGTACTTAATTTCTTAAGTATTAATATTGAAAGTGAAACATAGGGTTCTGTTTGGCTTAGTTCATGAATAATTTTATCATTATTTTTTGTTTTGTGCTAAAAGAGTAATTTCTCATGGTTTCAACGGTTGTGCATCTTTAGTGTGAGATTTATAGTGTTTTAAAGAATTGACTGGAGTGGCAATTAGTTCTCATCTTTTTGATTTTTTGTTTTTGCAGGTGGATTTAAGTGTAAATAATTCAAATGAGTATTTGCTAGGTCTTTAAAGTAATAATACAATGGAAGAAGAAGAAGAAAAGAAGTTTGGTGAAACTTCTGTAAGGGGTTTTGATACTCGTGAAGTTGCTTCTGTTGTGGAGGATAGGATAGGAGGATCTCATCAGGATAATGTTAATGTTACTAGTGGTGAGGAAGCTATATTAAGAAACGATAATGCAGTTTCACAGGAGGTTCATTCTGCAAATCTTATTGGGGATGAGGGCCAATTTGAGCCTGTATCTTTAGAAAATCAAGATAAAGCTGCTGGAGAGTCTCATGGTGGTCAGGTGGACTCCAGTCGATTCTCAAATTCAGACTATGAGAGACGCTCATCTGGCGGGTTTGAGGAATACTCTCAACATCAAACAAGGATGTATGGGATAGGGTATGATTCTTCCTCAACGCCTGAACCACAGCATGATCGTTCTACTTCAAGCCCTGTACCTGAAAGACAAACAGATTATACTATTAAGCAGTCAAGTTCGGCAACTAGCCTTGATTCTGTCTTTTATGCAGATTCTAGATGCTCTCCCCTTGGTTCACCGATAAAGCCTAAGCCAAAAGCTGCTATACCAAATGTGTCTCCTGAGTTATTGCATTTAGTTGATTCTGCCATTATGGGAAAGCCTGAAGGCTTGGACAAGCTGAAGAATATTGTAAGTGGGGCTGAGACTTTTGGAAGTGGAGAAGATATGGAGAGCATTCCTTTCTTGATTGTTGATTCACTTATTGCCACAATGGGTGGAGTTGAAAGTTTTGAAGAGGATGAGGACGACAATCCTCCTAGTGTGATGCTAAACTCTCGGGCTGCAATTGTGGCAGGTGAGCTAATTCCTTGGCTTCCCTCGGAAGAAGATAGTGACATTCTCATGTCTGCCAGGACACGGATGGTTAGAGGCTTGCTGGTTATATTACGGGCTTGTACGAGAAACAGGGCAATGTGCTCTATGGCTGGTTTATTAGGAGTTCTTTTGAGGTCAGCTGAGAATATTTTTGCTCTGGATGTTGACTCAATAGAGCAGATGAAATGGGATGGAACTCCCTTATGCTATTGCATCCAACATTTGGGGGGGCATTCACTTAGTGTTAGTGATTTGCACAGATGGTTTCAGGTCATTACAAGAACACTTACTACCATTTGGGCACCTCGCTTAATGATTGCATTAGAGAAGGCAGTGAGTGGGAAAGAGTCCAGGGGACCAGCATGCACTTTTGAATTTGATGGTGAAAGCTCTGGTTTGCTTGGTCCTGGGGAAAGTCGTTGGCCATTTACCAATGGATATGCCTTTGCAACGTGGATCTACATTGAATCATTTGCAGATACATTAAACGCAGCAACAGCTGCTGCCGCAATTGCTGCTGCAGCTGCAGCCAAGTCAGGAAAATCATCAGCTATGTCTGCTGCTGCTGCTGCAAGTGCGCTTGCTGGTGAAGGCACAGCACACATGCCTCGTTTATTTAGTTTCTTATCTGCTGATAATCAGGGAATAGAGGCATATTTTCATGCACAATTTTTAGTGGTTGAAAGTGTGAGTGGAAAAGGAAAGAAGGCTTCTTTACATTTTACTCATGCATTCAAGCCTCAATGTTGGTATTTTATTGGATTGGAGCATGTATGCAGGCAGGGACTTATTGGGAAAGCAGAGAGTGAATTGAGATTATATATTGATGGATCCTTGTACGAAAGTCGTCCTTTTGAGTTTCCTCGCATCTCCAAGCCACTTGCATTTTGTTGCATTGGGACAAACCCCCCACCTACAATGGCTGGCTTACAACGCCGCCGTCGTCAGTGCCCTTTATTTGCTGAAATGGGCCCAGTATATATCTTTAAGGAACCAATTGGCCCAGAAAGAATGGCACGTATGGCTTCTAGGGGAGGGGATATGCTGCCTTCGTTTGGTAATGGTGCAGGACTTCCTTGGCTAGCCACAAATGATCACGTGCAAAGAATGGCAGAGGAAAGTTCTCTGTTGGATGCAGAAATTGGAGGTTGCATTCACTTACTCTACCACCCTTGTCTTCTTAGTGGGCGATTCTGCCCAGATGCTTCTCCTTCTGGTGCTGCAGGTGAATAGTTTCATCTTTAATTTCAGTATATGATTTTTGGTTAGTAGACTCCAATAAGATGTCTGAGCGTATAAAGTTCGTCTCGGACCGTTATTCTCTATATCTCATTTTCCTTCCTTTCCCTGTCTGTGTGCTGTTTTAAAGTGGTATGAGCATGCAGAATGCATCTGCTTTTATGGTATGCTTGTTTGTTTTCCTATATTCCCCCCTCTCTCTCAGTGCATGCGTGAGTGTTGGAGGAAGGTTGGTGGCTGGGTGGATGGCATGTCAGTGTACTTGAATGAATGTGCATGTAAATTCATCTGCTGCTGTGGGCATACCCGTTTCATTTCTTATATTGGTTTACTTGACGTTTTTTTCTTTTTTTTGGTTAAATTCAGTTCTGGACATTGCAATATATTTCTCAGATGAGTGGAGAAAGACTTGTCTATGTTTATATTAGTGTCTTCAATCATGGTTTTCATTTTTGTTTTCGCTCATATTTGACTTTTATGTTATATATATACTTGGAATTGTTGCCCCCTATGTTCCTCGGACTCGGGTGTGAATGTCGGATACGGATATGTGTCCGACACTGTATGTTCAGTTTTTTCTAAGTTTTTTCCATGTATTTGGAGGGTCCTTGGAGAGTCATATCCCCATACCCATGTCCGAATATGTGTTGGACACGGGTACTTCAAGAAAAGTGAAGAGTCGGAGCAACATAGGTTGCCCCCATTTCCTTTCTATGTATACAAGAGTTTGTCTGTTCTTGCTTAAATTACCTATCTTTGGTGATCCAGGTATGCTGCGCAGACCCGCTGAGGTTCTTGGGCATGTCCATGTTGCAATGCGGATGAGACCTGTGGAGGCTCTCTGGGCTTTAGCTTATGGGGGCCCCATGTCTTTACTTCCTCTGGCAGTCAGCAATGTGTGTAAAGATAGCTTGGAACCAGAACAGGGTAGTCTTCCATTGTCTTTGGCTACAGCTGCCCTTGCTGCGCCAATATTCAGAATTATATCTGTTGCCGTCCATCACCCTGGGAACAATGAAGAGCTATGTCGTATGAGGGGACCTGAGATTCTGTCAAGAATCTTAAACTATCTTTTACAAACTCTGTCTTATCTTTGTGCTGGAAAGCATAAAGGCGTCGGAGATGAGGAGCTTGTTGCTGCTGTTGTTTCCCTATGTCAATCTCAGAAGCATAATCATGCACTTAAAGTGCAGCTTTTCAGTACACTGCTTTTGGATCTTAAAATTTGGAGTTTGTGCAGCTATGGGCTCCAAAAGAAACTCCTATCATCACTTGCAGATATGGTCTTCACAGAGTCATCAGTCATGCGAGATGCCAATGCTATGCAGATGCTTCTTGATGGCTGCAGAAGGTGCTATTGGACAATTCGTGAAAAGGACTCTGTGGATACTTTTTCTCTAAATGATGCTACGCGCCCAATGGGTGAAGTGAATGCTTTGGTTGATGAGCTCTTAGTTGTCATTGAACTTCTAATAGGAGCAGCACCTCCTTCATTAGCTGCAGATGATGTCCGTTGTTTACTTGGATTCATGGTTGATTGCCCACAACCTAACCAGGTGAGCTCATTTTGTGCTGATTTCCTTTCATTAGTGCCTTTGAAGATGTGTGGTTCACTTTTTTTTTTTTTTAAGATGAAAGTTGAACGGCATGTTGGTTTAAGAATGTTATATCATATTGAAGCATGAGTATCTTTGTGATGGTTGGCTATCTTTCTAATTAAATTAACTTGTCAAAGCACCATAATTTCTGAAGATCTGATGAGCTATGCTTAAAATTCTTTTTGTTTCTTCTCTGTAGAATTTTGGGTCTGTATAACTTTTATACTATTCGGGTTTCCATTGTTGGATCAGGATATTATCAAGCGCAAGTGGGCTATGTGGTTATAGGCATGCCTCATATTTCTGATTGATATCGCAGGGCATCTTGTATGTGCTATTTTCTTATTGTTTTACTAGAAATGACTCACTAGTATTTCTTTCAGGTTGCCAGGGTGCTATACTTGATCTACAGGCTAGTGGTACAACCAAATACGACCAGAGCTCAAACATTTGCAGAGGCGTTCATGGGTTCTGGTGGGATAGAAACACTTCTTGTCCTACTGCAACGAGAAGCTAAAGCTGGTGATCACCACATTCCTGAAACTAGCACTAAGGCTGATGAAAGCTTGTCTGTTCAAAGATCTGAAGCAGAACTAGATACTTGTGGTAGGGTTCCAGAAGGAAGTCAGGATGAAGGATCTCTGGAGGAGAAGGATCAAATTTCGCAAAAGAAAGATTTTGATTCTCAACCCCTTGATGATGTTAGTGCCTTTGTGGCCATTTCTCCTAGTGTGAAAATGGAAAGGGTGTCATCTGTTTCTGAAAATGCTTTTATGAAGAATTTGGGTGGAATAAGTCTTTCAATTAGTGCTGACAATGCAAGGAATAATGTTTACAATGTTGACAAAAATGATGGAATTGTTGTTGGGATCATTGGGCTGTTAGGTGCTTTAGTAGCGTATGGACATCTGAAATTTGGTTCACGTGTGTCTTCAGAGATGACAAGCAGCCTTTTTGGTGGTGCGCTCAATGATGCAGGTGGCACTATGCTTGAAGATAAAGTTTCTCTTCTGCTTTTTGCTTTACAGAAGGCTTTCCAGGCTGCTCCTAATAGGCTTATGACAAGCAATGTATATACTGCTTTATTGGGGGCCTCGGTATGATAATAATCTTTTGCTTTGATAATATCTTGACCTTGTTGATCAATGATATTTGTGCTTATATTTTCTTACAGTTTTTTCAACTGAAAAGCTTATTGGTCTACCACTGTAATAATTTTATACTATTTTCTTTTTATTCTTTTTAATATAATCAGCATGTGGTAATTTTTCAGTTTGAATACCATGCTTTTGATATCTCAACTTGCTTAAGTAGAAATATTATCTCTGCTTTGGAGCTATGCTAGCTTCTTATGGTATCTTGCACTTGCATATAGCATTGAATGCCGATGTCCTTTATACTTCTTTTTTCCTTTAACTTCCTCAGATCAATGCTTCTTCTACAGAGGATGGGTTGAACTTTTATGATTCTGGTCATCGTTTTGAACATTTACAACTTTTGTTGGTTTTATTGCGTTCGCTGCCATATGCATCTAGAGCTTTCCAAAGCCGGGCACTACAGGTATGCTTGTCTGAATTTATTGGTCGCAGATTTTGTTTTCTGGTGTTTGTTAACAGAAAATGAGCTTAATTCAAATATATATTATGAAAATTTAGAACCATCATCAGTTTCTGTTTGTGCTAGCGTTTCTTATCCTGAATTCAACTATATTCATATCTTGGTTTGTTGCCTTTTGTTTCACGCTTCTAATTTTTCCTTATTATGACTTTTCTGATTTTCCATTATAATTTCTGAGCTACTTCTTTCTATATGATTTCAGGATCTTCTGTTTTTGGCTTGCAGTCATCCGGAAAATAGAAGCAGTCTAACAAAAATGGAGGAGTGGCCTGAGTGGATACTAGAGGTCCTTATCTCTAACTATGAGGTAATATTTTCCAGCTTTTCTCTTTTCTCTATACTAGTGTGCTTCTTCCCCCTTGTCTTTGGTGTTCCATTGCAAATAAATCTGGTAGTCTTGTTGGTTAGGATTGGAATTGTAGAGTTTTTTAACTAGTATTTGAATATATATATATATACTCGTATTAATTATTACAGCGTGTTACTTGATTTTGCAGATGGATGCAAGAAAAAAGTCTAATTCAGCAAGCTTAGGAGACATAGAGGACCTCATACACAATTTCCTGATTATTATGTTGGAGCATTCAATGCGCCAAAAGGATGGATGGAAGGTTTGTCTTTATCCAACTTTTCCACTTTACTGTATCTTCAAATATACATTTGTTCCCCTTAATTTCAAGAATGTCAGCTCCATTTATATTTTATTGTCGTTGCTTCCATTTTACAGGATATTGAAGCCACAATTCATTGTGCTGAATGGCTCTCTATCGTGGGTGGATCTAGCACTGGGGATCAGAGAATTAGGTATTGCTCTACTGAGTCCTGCTCCATGATTTTCATTGCTTAGTTGTCTCCAATAATGCACCTTTTGCCATTTGATTGTGATTGACCTTAGTTTCTTCTCCCTGGAGTGATATGTAAAAAAGGCACATCTCTATGTGGGAACATCCACAATATGCACTTGTGCGAGACATAATCAAGTTAAAGGAGAAATCCAAAAGTTTGTATTTACACAGATAAAGAAGTCATACTTGCCATCTTATAGAATCACTGAATCATTAGGATTCTGTGTTTTGCCTGTGTTAAGGTAATAAAAACATTGGTGTTTTGACTTCAATATGAAGTGCCAAAATATGGAAACTTTATTTGTTTTTTTTCTACTTATTGCTAAAACTTTTGAAACATCATGTACTGGATAAAAAACTGAATATGTTCAATATATTCACATAGGATATATAAATGGCCACAGGACTGCAGTGATTATTTAATATTGACTCACTGTTTGTTTTGCATAATATGCTCTTCATGGAGCCAATAAAAAGTATTACTTCTGTAGAGTTCTTGAATAATTCTATGCAAAAATACTATTGGCAACTGTTGCTGTTCATCCTGAAAGCTTATCTGTTATCTTTTTTTTTTTGATAAATAAGTATAGTCATTAATTTATTGTGATTTCCTATGTGGTTGTGTTCTGAAGACGTGAAGAATCTTTGCCAATATTCAAGAGAAGACTCTTGGGTGGGTTGCTGGACTTTGCTGCCAGAGAACTGCAGGCTCAGGTAACATTTAGTTGGTACCAATTGAAGTTTGATACAATATTGATAGCTTCTAACTTTTTTTAATTAACAGAGTTTCCTTGCAAATGAGATATCTATGTTAGTTGAGATAATCATGAAGTAAAAAATCGATCCTCTTGTAATTTTTTTAACCTTTTGTCATTTTACACCACTTGCTGCTTTCTCTCAATTTTTTCTTGTTGTTGTTGTTGACATCATCATTAATCTATCATGTATCTCACCACTAGAAGGAAAAATTTGCAATAATTCTTCATTGAGCTTTTCTTCTGTAGCAGACTCAAGTTATTGCTGCGGCTGCTGCTGGGGTTGCAGCAGAAGGTTTGTCACCAGAGGATGCTAAGGCAGAAGCAGAGAATGCTGCACAGCTTTCTGTGTTTTTGGTAGAGAATGCAATTGTCATTTTAATGCTTGTTGAAGATCATTTACGGTTACAAAGTAAACTTTCTTGTGCATCACGTAAAGTTGATGGTAATAAATCTCCTCTTTCTCTCGCATCTCCCCTAAATAATCACTCAAATTCAATGGCATCAATTGGTAGAGAATCATCTGAAGCTGTGGATGATAGTAGATCTGGAAATTCTGGCGGACTCCCTCTTGACGTACGTATATAGTCATCTCAAAGACACATCTATACTGCATGCATGAATTTTGCATAGTTTAGTGATTTAGGTCTATTAACTATATGTAGTTTTCATCTGTTAAACTTCTTTATCTTCTACTATTCCCTTATTTGCCAGAATGTCTACCTCGGTTTCATAACTTGTGGCATTGGACATGAGACAGTTATTCTTAGACCAGATTGTTTTTATTATTTTTTAGTTAAAGAAAATGGATACTTCTTGTAATGTCTAGTTGAACATTGCTTTGACTTCCTTTATGGCTTGTTCTAATTTTGTTATTTCCCCCTTCATTTTCTGTTTCCAAACAAGGTCCTTGCTTCAATGGCTGATGCAAATGGGCAGATTTCTGCAACAGTGATGGAACGGCTTACTGCAGCTGCTGCAGCTGAGCCTTATGACTCTGTCTCCTCGGCTTTTGTGTCATATGGGAGTTGTGCTATGGATATAGCAGAGGGTTGGAAATACAGGAGCCGCTTATGGTATGGTGTTGGCCTACCTTCAAAAGCAGCTGACATTGGTGGTGGTGGCTGTGGCTGGGAGTTGTGGAATGCTGCTTTGCAAAAAGATGCTAACGGAAACTGGATTGAACTTCCTCTAGTGAAGAAGTCTGTAAGCATGCTCCAAGCGTTATTGTTAGATGATTCTGGACTTGGTGGTGGTCTTGGTATAGGTGGTGGATCAGGTACTGGGATGGGAGGAATGGCAGCACTTTACCAGTTACTGGACAGTGACCAACCATTTTTATGCATGCTTCGCATGGTACTTCTTTCAATGAGGGAAGAAGATAATGGAGAAGACAACATGCTCATGAGGAATGTAGGCATAGAAGATGGAATGTCGGAAGGATTGTATCGAGGCAACATCATGTCCTTAGATAACAGTGCTCGAATGGCAGCAAGAAAACCACGGTCAGCTTTGTTGTGGAGGTATGTTAAACAGAGGAAATCCTAACCAATAACCACTATGACACATAAGTGTGCATATCTATGCACTTTGCTTTATTGTGGAGGTAAGTTAAACAGAGGAATCCTAACCAATAACCACATATGACACATAAGTGTTACATCTCTATGCACTAAAGTGCCTGCTCTCTCTCTCTCTCTCTCTCTCTCTCTATACATTTTAATATGCTTACACACGTTCTACCAAATATGGTTTGGTGCTCTTTGACTGTGTAGTCCAACGGTATTGTTTCCGCTTCACTTCCAAGAATCATACACGAGGAGTTTCAGAACTTATTCATTTTAATTGTGTGCAGTGTGCTTTCTCCTATTCTGAACATGCCAATTTCTGATTCCAAGAGACAGAGAGTTTTGGTAGCATCCTGTGTTCTATATTCTGAGGTTAGTTCAAATTGAATAAGCTTAGTGTGAAATAGCAGCAAACTATTTACTTATTTGTTTTTATGGTTTACTTCTTTATCAACTTTTTGTGGCATAGCAATATGTTGTCTTCTTTGCTAAGTTCTCATCTATTATCATATTCATTCTATCATAATGGAATATTTAGTTTTGTTTCGTCCCTTCCTATGTTATCTATGGATATCTGGGTTGTTGATTGATATTTTTGCAGTGAACTAAATGTGTTGTATGCTGCAGGTATGGCATGCTGTTGGGAGGGACAGAAAGCCACTTCGGAAACAGTATCTTGAAGCCATTATACCGCCTTTTGTTGCTGTTTTGAGGAGGTGGCGACCACTTTTGGCAGGAATTCATGAACTTGCTACTGCTGATGGTTTGAATCCTCTTACTGTTGACGATCGTGCATTGGCTGCTGATGCACTGCCATTGGAGGTTACTACATAACACTATCATTCTTAACTCCTTTCTTAAAATATCCCTTCTTTTAGGGTTCAAATTTGTCTTTCCTAGTGTCAGCAGTGTTAACTCCCTGTCCTGAATATGTGCGGGTGTGCATGCATGAATCTCTTCAAGGTTTCTGCATTTCTTTTCTAGGAAAATTGTCAGAGTTGCTCGTTGACCTTATTCTACATTTTTTTTCCTTCTTTTCATCTTTTTGTTATTGGTTCATTATTTAAGATTCTCTAATTGTCCTTTTTTTCTCTTCTTTTCAGGCAGCTCTTGCAATGATCTCTCCAGCTTGGACTGCTGCTTTTGCGTCACCACCAGCTGCAATGGCATTGGCAATGATTGCTGCTGGCGCTAGCGGGGGAGAAATTCCCGCTCCTCCAACAACCACACAACTTAAACGCGACTCCTCAATGCTTGAGCGTAAAACAACTAAGCTGCAAAATTTTTCTAGCTTTCAAAAACCTCTGGAGTTGCCTAACAAATCACCATCTCTTCCAAAAGACAAGGCAGCTGCAAAAGCAGCTGCCTTGGCCGCCGCACGTGATCTTGAACGCAATGCAAAGATTGGTTCCGGAAGAGGTCTCAGTGCTGTTGCAATGGCTACTTCTGCACAGCGGAGGAATGCTAGTGATATGGAGCGTGTGAAACAATGGAATGATTCTGAAGCCATGGCAGTTGCGTGGATGGAATGTCTGCAACCAGTTGATACAAAATCAGTCTATGGGAAAGATTTTAATGCTTTATCCTATAAATTTATTGCGGTCCTTGTTGCAAGTTTTGCTTTAGCAAGAAACATTCAGCGATCAGAGGTTTGTTTATGGCTAGCTATCATGATTGTCACTGCTTCTTTAGCCCACAATAAAAGTTGTTGATATAGGCTTATCTACTTTTTCTTTCCAGATTGATAGGCGTGCACAAGTTGATTTAGTTACACGACATAGGTTATTTACTGGGATTCGTGCATGGCGCAAACTTATCCATTGCTTGATAGATATTAAATGTCTCTTTGGGCCATCAGGGGACCAAATTCCTAGTCAGGCATGTGAAGTTTTGAGACTTTTTTTCTTTTCTCCTTCTGTATGGTATAAGTATATGTTGCTAGATAACTGATTTAGTATTTTCTTCCCTTGTCCAACATTTTTCTTTTCCTTTTATGGTATGTCTAGGTTTTTTGGAAGCTAGACTTTATGGAAAGTTCTTCAAGGATGAGACCATGTTTGAGAAGGAATTACGTAGGGACTGATCATTTTGGTGCTGCTGCTGATTTTGAGGATCAAAGTGATGTGGCAAAGATTCAAGAGGATGTCATAAGCTCATCTAATACTCCTATTCTGGCAGCAGAAGCAATCTCAACGGCGATAGTGAATGAAGATGATGAACAGCCAGAATTTGATAATGTAGATAACAGAGCCTATGAAAATAACCAAAGTGGGGAAGATCAGCCAAGGCTTTCTGGAATAACTGAGCAACCCTTGCAGAAATCAGTAGAATCTAATGATACTAAACTTTCCAGTGAGCAAGACTTGGTCCAAAGTTCATCAGCAGTTGCTCCTGGGTATGTTCCTAGCGAACTTGACGAGAGAATTGTGTTTGAACTCCCTTCATCTATGGTTCGGCCACTGAGGGTTATACGAGGAACCTTTCAAGTAAGTTTTTAAAATTGCATTTAAAATCCTTGCAGATTATATGCAGTGATCTTGTTGCTCTACAATGGGCTTTATAGTTCTTTGATTGTGATATTCTTAACTTTAGCGCCATCACCTAGATGATTGCTTAAAGCCTTAAACTATGATAAATTTCTGATGCCCAGATTCTCAAAAACTTCAGGTAGGATTTTCTTTAATTAGGGTGACAGGTCTGCATTTAACTCATAATAGGATCAAGACAGTTGGCTGATGACAAGAACCATGTAATTTTTCTGGAATATTGAGGGAAGAGTGGCTTTTTCTGATGTTAGCATGTTCTGGATATTGGCAAAAGTGTGTGAACTTAAAGGGAATATAATTGTTTTTCTATTGGATGTTAGCTAGTTTTTCTATTGGTTTAGGATAAAAGAGAAATTCTTTGTACGTGTACTAAAACATGACTGGAAACCACAATTGCAAATCTATTGCGACCTTTTCTTATACTTCCGTATTTGTTAACTTGTACAAGAAAAAAAAAGTTTTTTCAAGCGTATGAACTCTTCTCCCTTTTTCAGGTAACCACAAAGAAAATAAATTTTATAGTTGATAAAACTGAAAGCAACATAGCAATGAATGGTTCGGAAGGCAACTCTGAAGTGAGAAATGATGAAAAAGACCGTGGTTGGTTGATGACTTCTCTTCATCAAATGTATAGCCGAAGGTGAAGTTATAGTGAAGAATTATGTTAGTCTTTATTCTCATTTTTGTTCATGCTGGCTGTAGAAAATTAAGCATCCCTATTATAGATATTGGCTTTGAGCTACAAGCTACCACTTTTGTTATTTGACATTCTAAGTAGTTGTATTGATCATAATTGCCAGACAAAGTATGTCTAGATATTGCCAACCATCCTTGATTTCATATTAACATGCATGCTGGCACATATTTGTTAACAAAGACACCTGCCTAGAACAGGGAATGAGAAAAAGATGGCATTTTAGGGTTTTTGTGAAATGGCCTTTATTTCTGCATCTCATTGTGCCTGTTAACAACCAGAAGTTTTCTAGAAATTCCTCAATATTCTAAACATGTTAATGTGAATTTCTCCACACTATACTGCAAGATTTGGATATGACCTGCACATGAGGATGTTGTGACTGTAAAATCCAGTAAAATATACAACGAATTTCAGGTCTTCTCTCTGTGTTCTATTGCTTATTAATATTACCAGGAGTTAGAGATATTTGATATTACATTGTGCATAGTAATCCATAACGTAATATTTCTTGTTGCTGAATGTGAAGAGTTTTAAGTTTTCATCACCCAATTTTGCTTTTGCTTTAGCATATGCTATTGCACCTCATTTTGCTGGTTTTATCTTTGCCGTAGATATCTCCTAAGAAGAAGTGCTCTGGAGCTGTTTATGGTTGATCGTTCTAACTTCTTCTTTGACTTCGGGGTATGTTCCTATGGGACGCACCTTCAAAATTTATTGCTTTGTGATTAAAAGAAGTATGCTTTTACTGGTTGTTGACCTACTGTATGTACCTCTTATTTGAATCTTTGGCTTTCTTTTTCTTCTGTTCTTTTGTTAAAAAAATAATAATTGATCCAGAGTCCTGAGGGCAGAAGGAATGCCTACCGAGCTATTGTTCAAGCACGACCTCCTCATTTAAACAACATTTATCTTGCAACTCAGGTTTGCACTTTGCTTGGAAATTTTTTATTTAAGGAGGCCTAGCATGCATGCACATATATACATAGTGAATATCATTTTTATTTAAATTGAGAAGAGTGGAAAATTTATGGATATTTTATGTCTACAAAATTGGGTTCATTACAAGGTATCTAAGGGTGTATATGTTAGCTGCTGCTACAAAGATTCATTTTTTTTTCACATTCCTGAACTTAACATATATTATTTTCTTCTGTAGAGACCTGAACAACTCCTGAAAAGAACTCAGTTAATGGAGCGTTGGGCTAGGTGGGAGGTATGAGTTACAGTATACATTTATAATTCACATGTAATAAATAAGCAGCATAATCACTGACTAAATTGTAACCCCTCTGCAGATCAGCAATTTTGAATATTTAATGCAGCTAAATACATTGGCTGGGCGTAGTTATAATGACATAACTCAGGTGAGGTTGTTTCTGAGAGTGCATTTTGATGGGTAATCACTCATTCTTTTTGGGGCAGTGTTGTGCGAAATATCACTAAGCTACATTTTCTCTGTCTCTGTCTTTCCTTTTCTTTTACTTACAGTATCCAGTATTCCCATGGATTCTTTCTGACTACAGTTCAAAGAGTCTGGATCTTGCTGATCCTTCAGCTTTCCGAGATCTTTCAAAGGTGGTTTGGCTTTAATCTTGCTGGCACTTTGTATCTGCACTCTCCTTTTCTGTCATTATAACTTCGTGTATTTGCAGCCTGTCGGGGCACTGAATCCAGATCGGCTGAAGAAATTCCAAGAGAGATATGCTAGCTTTGATGACCCAGTCATCCCCAAGTTCCATTATGGCTCACATTATTCGAGTGCTGGAACTGTAGGTTTTCTATTCTGTTTAACATATGTGGTTGTACTTTTGTAGTGTTTATTTAAATTTCTTGAACTAGGGGCACTGTTGGATGTATACCTGCAATCCATGAAGAGGGTTGATTTCTTTAGTTTGTTTCCTCATAATACTTGGGAAATTTGTAAACATGTGCATGTTGCCTTTTGAGTGTTTGTCTTTAAAAATTAAATTGCGTTCTTTACTATCTTCTGTTTTATTATTCTTCTGTTAGCCTCACAGAATGTTTTTTACAAGTTCGACTAATCCCCTCTATATAGCCAACATGTTTCTTGCTGTGCACCTGAAAGCCGTAGTTTATCTCCTTTAACGTATTGTTCTGATTCCATGAAATTTTACAGTTGCATTGTGCATCTACCATTTCACTAGGTTGTGTGCTTCATTTCAAAAGTAGTACTACTATTTACTTAGTTTTCAGCATTATTTACGTCTGTCCTTGGAATTATTTGCAAGGGTTAATTTGAAATAAGTGATAGCTGGATGGATTTCCTTGCCTCTAATTTCTTGTGTTCTATTCTTTGATTGAATTCTTTCATTATTTTCAATCCAAATTTCTATTTTTATGGCAATTAGTCAATTAAGTGAATTTTGCTATTGTACTTTGAACTATAAATGCAGATTCTTTATTATAACCTCTGTGTTGTATCTGGTGTTTTCTTGCAGGTGTTGTATTATCTTGTTAGAGTTGAGCCATTTACTACCCTTTCAATTCAGCTGCAAGGAGGAAAATTTGATCATGCAGACCGGATGTTTTTAGATGTTTCT
This sequence comes from Fremontodendron californicum, assembly GCA_030761205.1. Classification (NCBI taxonomy): domain Eukaryota; kingdom Viridiplantae; phylum Streptophyta; class Magnoliopsida; order Malvales; family Malvaceae; genus Fremontodendron; species Fremontodendron californicum. Next base: position 1,531,597 of record JAULJL010000015.1, on the reverse strand, counting down.
GCTACTTGGAATGGAGTTCTTGAGGACATGAGTGACGTGAAGGAATTGGTATGTGTTTTTGTTTATCTTTAGGCTTTAGGCTTTAGCATGAGAACATCAAACTTTTCTTATGGAAAGAATGAAGCACAATTTTATCTTATACCCTGTTATTGTTGCTTGTCTCATCTTGCCGATCAGCTTTGGCTGCAATTATCTGCATTGGAACTTCAATAGGTTATAAGAAATTTTTTCTTTCCTTTGTATTTACTTTATTTTATTTATTTTAGGTTCCTGAGCTGTTTTACCTTCCTGAGATGTTAACCAATGAGAATTCAATTGACTTTGGAACAACACAATTAGGAGGAAAGCTTGGTATGTACCTGAGTGTCCTCTTTTCATTATCTGAAGAAAACAAATGCCGGTTGCAGTAAGTTCTGATTTTTATTTTTTTCAACATGCAGATTCTGTAAAACTCCCACCATGGGCTCAAAGCTCAGTTGATTTCATTCATAAACATCGAATGGCTCTTGAGAGTGAACATGTATCTGCACATTTGCATGAATGGATTGACCTCATATTTGGGTATTCTTTCTTTTACTTTCTTCCCTTTCGTAAAGAAAGATTATTGATTTCCTTTTCCTTTGTAATCTTCACTGTGATATTCTTCTTAATAATAATTGTTCATGGAGATTCTTGTTTCCAACCTTGAGTTTACCAGAATTTACACGAGTGTATTGGAATGTTCAGGTATAAGCAACGAGGCAAAGAAGCTATATTGGCAAATAACATGTTCTTTTATATTACATATGAAGGGACAGTTGATATTGATAAGATCTCTGATCCAGTAAGTTTGATTTGCTATTTTTTTCCTAATGTCTTCTCTATTTGGAAATTATTCCTTATTTGTCTTATGCATGTATGTAAATAAAAGGTACAACAGCGTGCTACGCAAGACCAGATCGCTTATTTTGGACAAACTCCATCCCAACTTCTTACTGCCCCTCACATGAAGAAGATGCCACTTTCAGAGGTTCTTCATTTGCAGGTAGCAATTCCATTATGAATTCAGCCTTTCTGTTTTTAGCATTTATGCAGTGTTATGTATAACTTCATCTGCAATTCCTTCTCATATGATCTAATAATAAGGTCCTTCTTTCAGTAATGGCAATCTTTTCTGTGAAAATGAATATGTTAAAACTGATTCTGATTAATATTTAATGTCAGACAATCTTTCGGAACCCAAGAGAAGTCAAACCATATGCCGTCCCAGGCCCTGAACGCTGCAATTTGCCCGCAGCTGCGATTCATGCGTCTTCAGATGCTGTCATAATCGTTGACACAAATGTGCCAGCAGCTCATATTGCACAGCACAAGTGGCAGCCAAACACTCCTGATGGTCAGGGAACACCATTTCTATTTCAACATGGAAAGGCAACAGCAAGCTCTGCTGGTGGAGCACTCATAAGAATGTTCAAAGGGCCAGGAGGCTCTGGTTCTGATGAGTGGCAGTTTCCCCAGGCACTAGCATTTGCTTCATCTGGGATCACAAGCTCATCTATTGTTTCCATCACATGTGATAAAGAAATTATCACTGGTAACCTATTCCTAATATTATTTTGCCGACTTCAAAATTTTAGTTAAATTTGATTTCTCTAGTAAACTTCTTATTTTCTCACTTACTAACCCTAAGTCAGAAATCTTTCTTTGAGATACTTGCTGAGAATTTGCTATAAGTTCTGTTTTGCTAATTCTTTATCACATTAGAATCCTTTCTTTGGTCCTAGTAGTCATTATTTGGAAAGGATGCTTCATAAATGCATCGCTGTCTGAACTCTGAAGGGTACTTTATATGCTTGAATTGAACTTTTCCTGTAAAAACTTTTTCTGGTCAACCCAGTGAACTAGGATTGTTGTTAAAAATATGCTTATAGTTGTCTCTAACAAAACTTTGTCTATTCCTGGGTAAATGAGGGGAATTACGGTACTCATGGCTTGGGTAAATGAAAAAGGTTGGATGGCAGGCATGTCTAGAACTATCCTGACTTCTCATAAACATTAAATCTAATTTCTCAATTTCATGGCAGTGGAATGCTGCAGGTCAACTATATTTTATGATGGTGATGATAACAGTTTCAGTCTAATCTTTTGAATCTTTACAAGATCAGCTGCTGCTGTTCAATATTTAAATATTTAGGGTGAAGAATAGGTCAAAAAGAATATATCAATCACTTCTAAATTTGTTTATTAATCTCTAGTTTAGAGGCATGGTCTAATGAAATATGTTTAAAGGATTTAAGGTTTTAAGGTGTAGGGTTGAATAATTTAAAGATATTTTATTGATTCAAGTACTTTTAATACCCTTCTTATCTTGAAATTGCCATCATAGGCCCCCACCCCACTATACGTTTTGATTTTTGCTTGGCTGCTCGACCCATTGTTTATAAAATTTGTAGCAACCGGGGACTTTTAATTTTGAAACTCAATGTTCAGGTCATAGATAACGGTCATGTGCTTTTGAATCCAACAACAGCTGGCATTAATATCTGCATTTCTTGTGTTATTTAGTATCTCCTTATATATTTTCTGGATTTTAACTAGGTGGACACGCGGATAATAGTATCAAGCTTTTGTCACCTGATGGAGCAAAAACAATAGAAACGGCTTTTGGACACTGTGCTCCTGTCACTTGCCTTGCTCTATCGCCAGATAGCAACTATCTTGTGACAGGATCCCGGGACACTACTGTATTACTTTGGAGGATACATAGGGCATTTACATCCCGCTCAAGCAGCACATCAGAACCAACCACTGGCACTGGCACTGGCACACCAACCTCAACTAGTAGTGGTACTTTAGCTAACACCTTGGCGGACAAAAGCAGGAAGCATCGGATAGAAGGTCCCATACATGTCCTCCGGGGTCATCACAGGGAAATTCTTTGTTGCTGTGTCAGTTCGGATCTAGGTGTTGCTGTTTCATGTAGCCGTTCATCAGATGTTCTATTGCATTCTATAAGAAGGGGTCGCTTGATGAGACGGTTTGCTGGTGTAGAAGCTGATGCTGTCTGCCTTTCATCTGAGGGAATCATTTTAACCTGGAACCAATTGCAACATACTCTCAGCACATTCACTCTCAATGGGGTTCTGGTTGCAAGAGCACAACTTCCTTCTTTGGGTGGTGTCAGTTGCATGGAAATTTCTGTGGATGGTGAGAGTGCTTTAATTGGAATGAACTCATCTTTGGGCAATAACGGAGTGTGCAATAGCAACCAGGACTTGAGTTTGAAGAAACCTGTGGTTGATTTGGATCTTGAGTCAGAAGAAATCAACGAAAGCAACAGATTAGATATTCCATCACCTTCAATTTGCTTCTTGAATCTGCATACTCTGAAGGTATAAGAAAATGTTTAAACAGATGCTATTATGCCCCATCTGCACCTCCTATACATAATGAATGCGGCCATGCTTGTCGCTTCAGCTTCCATTAATTTTGTTCTTAGGTGCCACCCGTACGAAGGTGCCTTGGGGAGATTAAATCTCTCTTTCTCTGGGGTGTGGGGTGGCTAGTTTTGGACTCATTTCAATTTCTCCTTTTCTATGCCATGCTCAATGTTGAGATAAATTTTTTCATTTAATATGGCATGCTTACTTTCCAGTTCCCAGTTTCTATCTTACATGTGTGTTAGAGAAAGAATGGGATACTTTTCTGCCCCCTTTTTACTGATTTCCCTATTGTATGCAAGAGGCATGTTACATTCATGCATCACGAATACGTGTCATCTTGCTCAAACAATGACCTGGATAAAAACCTTTTCATTTGCAGGTGTTCCATGTGTTGAAACTGGGAGAAGGACAGGATATTACAGCTCTTGCTTTGAACAAGGATAACACAAATCTTCTAGTCTCAACTGCAGAGAAGCAGTTGATAATTTTCACAGACCCAGCTGTAAGTTATACTATTTTCTTTTCTCCTCCATCAATCATTTAGTCTAAACATTAGTAATTGTTTGTTCTTCTATCTTAATATTGCTTAATGTTTGCCATAATTGTTATAACACTCCAAGGTTGGTATAGTGATTGTCACCCCCTCTCCTTTTTAAGAATTTGAGGTCTAAGGTTCAAAACTTCAAATTACACTACCTCAAATTTATCGGAAACAATGAAACACTTAAAACTATCCAACTTAAGAAAATAAAAAATTCTGAAATTTTTAAAAAGTAATACTGTCTTAAGTTGAATGATCATTAAATGGTATAACGTTTTAAAGTAATAACTGTTAAACCAAAATCGTTGAATTAAAAGTACTTGAATTCATGCTATGTTGTTTTTATTGGATGTTTGAACTCAATCTTATTACGGCCTTGCTATTATATGTAGTTGAGCTTGAAAGTGGTGGATCAGATGCTTAAGCTTGGTTGGGAAGGTGAAGGGCTCAGCCCTCTTATAAAGTCGTAGTCTTCAGTACAGCCATTGAATTTTGATTGGTTAGTGAATGATTATAGAAGATGCACCATTGCTGCCACCAGGGTCGATATTATAAGAGCATGGGTGTGGTGTGTCTGCCTTGAGTAAGAAGAAACCAAGTCAATAACACGACTTTCAGCGCCAGCCAGCTGCCGCCTTCATTTTATGTAAAATATGTTTGTATTCTTCACTAGTGAAACAACCCTATATGATATGATTAACAGGAGGGAGGGTTGTTAGGCAGATTCTTTTATTTGATTAGTGGTAAGTTTCTTACCATTGTGATTGATGAGCTACTCCGAGGCTTGCGATCTTCATGTTTTGTTCATCAGTTTTTATTTTATTTTATTTATAAAATAGAGAATGAATATGACAGCCATTCTGACTCTTTCTCCCTCTCTGCTTTCACCCTTTGAGTTTTCCACTTTCAAGTAACGATCCAGTCCAGTAATCCGGCCTCAAAGAAAAACGTAAAAGCTTGTTCCAAGACTTAGGTATTTGATATTTATATATTGAAGATTAAAGTTTTCATCGATTCAATTTTCTAAAAGAGTTTCAAATGCATACATGAAAATACCCAAGTCAAGATTCAGATAGCGAGGAAGAAACTATGCAGAAGATCTTCATCTGCCTATAAGCAAATTGCTTACCCAGACAAATTCGAGGACCAATAGAAAACAAACTTCAGTATTTTCACTTCTTCAGCCGTAAAATCACACTAGTGAAACAATATCAGAAATTTGGATTTTGAGGGCCAAGATCTAGTAATCAAAATGCAGTTATACAGCTTCTTTTTACTCCTTTTTTTTTTCTCTATCAAATATCAATCAGAATAAAAGCGCTTGCCTGTTCCTGAAAAGAAAGGCGATTGAAGCATAGAACAATTCCTAAAGTGCTGACACATATTCTTGCATACTTGGAACGCTGTAAACTTGAAAGGGCTTTCTGATCGGAACACGCCATCCTCATCAAGCCATCTCTCTGGTCTGAAATCCTCTGCATCATCACCCCAAATGAACTTCATTCTACCCATAAGGTTGATAAGCAACCATATCCCCTTTCCTCACACTGAACCCATCTGGTAGAGTATCATCAGACAAACATATCTTTGCATCCTGCAATTGAAGTGAAGAGATGGTGAAAACTAAAGAAAAGGAAGCTATATTAAATGCATTATGAGTTTGCAAAATGATTTTCTAGATATGAATTAAGAAGTTCAGTTGGAGAATTCAAGATTCAAAGGCAACTTTCCTTACCACAGGAACTGCGGGGTAGAGCCTTTAAAGTTTCAGTTATAGCTGCATGGAGATGGTGCATTTTTTTCTAAAGCTTCTTCGCTCATGCTAGCAGCAAATTCAGCAAAATCTTTAACCTCGACCATTTTAGTTGCTTCCTTCACTTCTTCAACAACCCTTTCTTGAACATCAGGATGCTCGCAAAGCATGTATATAATAAACCACGACAGAGTCGCCGCTGTCGTGTCTTTGCCAGCAATTATGAAGTTAAGAATTATATCTCGCAAGTATGTTGGATCAGTGTCACTCACTTGTAGAAATCTTGATAAAATGTCTTCCTTTTTTATCTGCATAATCCATATAATACAATTATTTCAGATTCTACTTCAACTAGTCATATAAACGCTTAAGTAGCTCTATTTCACTTACTGAAGAATCGTCCTTTGAGTTGCGCAATTGCTCAATCTTGTTATGGATCAGCTTCTACACAAAATTATCAACAACTTTTACACTTTTCTTTAGTACAGCTTCTGATCCAATATTCAGAAATCTCTTGATCTTCCAGAAGATATCAACATATGGAAAAAGGATAAAAGCACTTGAATCATCAAAAGCAGCTGTAAACTCCTTGCCTTCTACATTTGATCCACACATGCTGTCTAGTTCAACTCCAAATGCAACTTTGAATATTGAATCTAAAGTCGATTTCATAAACAAGTCCTGCGGAAACATTGGGTTATAACAGATTCATTTTATATATTATTACCCGACATTCATATCGCCCATTAGGTGAACTTACTTGCATATCCATTATCTCATTGGAATTTGCTGCCTCAAGACACTATATCTGCAAGTTGTGCCACATTTTTCGAAAGCCAACACTGCTGAAATCTCTCAAGACCTTTGTTGAGAATTCATAGCTTGATACCTTCCTCTGTTGACGCCACTTATCACCATCGACTGTGAAAATTCCATCACCTAGTAAATCCTTTAGCAAGCTGTAATTATACTGACCCTGCACAGAAAATTAGACAAATTGAAAAACAGAAACAAGTCGTCAAAAACACCAGTCTGCCTTTTTGGGTAACCATGTTCAAAAGCCCTTTCATTATACTAATTACTCAGCAGCACTAACCGGGTCGGGCCGGACATATTACCCGGTCCTTGAGCAGATCCAATTAACAGTTCTTGAACTCAATTTTCAGACAAAAGTGTGTTTCAAATATCCTTGGTATTTGGTAAGTAACCGTCGTGGTATTTTTGCGTCTGTAAGAAAAAATAAATAGTATATCTATAATCTATAATAATGTATGTAAAAGCATAAATATGTAATTATTTTTGAATTGATAAAAAATAATTATTGTTATTTATTATATTTTTAAAGTGTTATTATAAATATTTTTATTATAAAATTTATCTAATTTATGAATAAAAAGATTAATTTTATTAAAATACTTTCCTTAAACAAATTAATTTGATAAAAAATAAAAACTTATATGGAATTAATTTATCCTAAAAGTTTAATTTTTCTCTAATCTTAAAAAAATAAAATCAATTTATTTAATATAAATAAAAATTAAAATTTACATAGAATTTTTTTATCTTCATAATTAATTTTACATTAATATTAAAAATAATAAACTTAATAATAATTTGATCTAATTTATACATAAAAACAAAATTTAATTAATATATATTTTATTCATTTTTAAAATTTATAATTATATATTAAAAAATAAATAAATTAATAAACATTCACGTGTAAAATTGTAAAATATATGTTTTATTAATTTTTATTCCATTCATCCTTTTATCTTGGTTTATTTTATGAAGTAAAAATGTAAATTTATAATTAACTTGGGTCCAAACATGCAAAGAAAATGAAATTGAGAGTCCAATAATGCAACCCATTTAGATTTAGCCCAAATTTATTAGATCCAAAAGTTAATGAAGCCCAAGATCCAAATTGAGTCCAAATAGAATATTTTGATATTATAAATCGAATCCCAGTATCGATATTCGGTAATCTAAAAAGCTTAACAAAGAAGGCCAAAAGCGTACGTGTCTTGAAATCTATTGTTCAATTTGTCAAAATATCTTTGTCCAAAAAACAAACACCAATTAGAATATCCAATAACGTGTTGTGAAGGAAAACATGCATTAATTCAAAATTGAAATACTAGAAAAATTAAAATTGGTAAATAATTATTAATTGAAATACTATTAAAACAAAGATATGATTATCAAGAGACAATATATAATTAATCAACAAATGAATAATAATCAACTCTATCATTAAGTTGGAAGAATGTTTTATGAGTTAAAGGTGTTTTCTTTAATTAAAAAAAAAAAGATATTTTTATTATTAAACTATAGATTATGAGTGATAATTATTAATCATATATTTCTATTTTTTCAAATTAATTAAAAAAAATTTTATTGGTGGAAGGAGTCCTAACTTTCAAAACATTTATTCTGCCTAGCTTAGGTTTATATATAATAGGGTTAAAAGGCAAATTTGCTACTATATTATAGGTGAATATTGAAATTTGTCATTATATTTTATGTTGATTGATATTTGTCATTATACTTTTGAGATTAGAGCAAATTTGTCACTATACTTTTATTTGATTGAATTTTACCATTAAACTTTGATTTTTGATTTAATTTTGCCACTCAACTTTGATTTTGAAAGATTTGAAGATAAAATTAATCTATAAAAAATATTAAAAGTTAACATACAATTTTTATTTTATAAAAAACTAAAGCTTAAACTTTTTTGATCATTCTTTATTAAATCCTAATTATTAAAATAAAATATTTGAAAGATTTTTTTATTTATTAATTTTTGTCTTAAAATCATCCAAGATCAAAGTTGAATGACAAGATTCAATCAAAAATCAAAATCTAGTGGCACAATTCAATCAAACAAAAGTAGAGTGAAAAAATTCAATAATAAATTAAAGTATAATAGCAAATTTGCATTTTATCTCAAAAGTATGCAAATATCAAAAAAAAATAATAATAATAATAATAATAATAATGACAAATTTCAATAGACTTAAACAAGCACATCATCCCATTAGATTCGATTAGAGCCAACTTTGTATGTTGCCTGTTGGCCATACAACGATTACTTTATATCTGATCAGAAGAAGTGAACAATTTTTAAACAACAGCTTGCCAACAAATTTGAAACAACTTATTAATATATATTTTTTTTTTCTTTCTAATAATAGTAATAACTAAGTATTAATTGTCATCCTTGGAACTACTTGGAGATAGACCTGCTCACGGGCCGGGCAGCTCGCCCACCCGGCCCGGAACAGTAATTTTTATTATAATAATATTATTTTATTTAATTTTAATTATAAAAAAAATAAATAAAAAAAAAACAAAAAAATATTTTTTTATTCCAATGAACAATATTTCGGACCTAAACGGACGGGTCGGGCCGACCCAGGGCCGGGCCTGGGCAGAGAAAATAAAAAAAAAAACCGGGCCGCGGCCCGGCCCGGCCATGAGCAGCTCTACTTGGAGATGGAGGCCGCCCTTGATGTGAAGCGTCAGCATTGTCCTGTAAGTTAGGTTTTCCCTATCATCAGCCAATTTGAAGCGAAAGTAATGAAGAAGGGCAATTGAGAATATCTTCATCTGCCGATAAGCAAACTCTTTGCCTAAACACATGCGAGGACCCGCCTGAAAATTAAAATGAAGGAAAAATAGATTAATTTTAATATGTTTGTGATAAGTTTTGTGTGAATAGAAATTAAGGAATATATATCAAGCTAGGCTGCTAAGGTACGTGAAATGCAACGAATTTGAAAGGTGATTGGGGTTGAAAAACTCCGTTGTGGAGCCATCTTTCTGGTCGAAAATCGCAAGCATCATCTCCCCAAATGTAAGTCATTCTGCCCATGGCATAGGCCATGTAGAAAACCCCGTCTCCGTTATTCACTTTGTAGCCATCGGGAAGAATGTCATCCATCTTTGCACGAAACCCATCCTTGAAATCCAATATAAGCAAAGTAATTGACTCAAATTAAGTCGCATAAAGTGAATATCTATCTATATATATATATATATATATAAATGACCAAATATTCTCATTTTAATTAGGACTTAGGAGTTAGGAGGCATTGCCAACAATTAATTATACCAGGTTAATTACCCTTTCAAGCAACAAAAATCGACACTATTTTTCATATTAATACTTTTTCAAATAGAAAACACATACATTAAAACACTTTTTATATAGTTGATTGTGAATGTAGTGAATTTTAATAATATATCAAAATAGATATATTTGTCAAATAATAATTTATATAGTATATAAATTCATGATTAAATTGGTGTCATAAATCAAGTGACGCTAACTGATCAACTAAAGAAAGTACATAAAAATCATATTATAAATTATAAAAATATATTAATATAGGATCATATTAATAATTTTTTTATAAAAAAAAAAATAGTGGAAAATAAACCTTCAAATTGGTTTGGAAATTTTGAAAAACATTTTAGAAAGCTAATTTACTATGAATCTTGGAGAATTTCTACATATGTTTTAAAAAGTAAAAACAAAATAAATGTACAAAAAATAAATACTAATTCAATAAAATCAAATACATAAAGTAAATTTTATTATGATTAAAATATATATATATATATCTATCTTACCAGAGGAATTAAAGGATATAACCTTAGAGTCTCTGTTATTGCTGCATGTAGATAATGCATTTGCTCAAGAGTTCCGTCGGTTATAGCTGCCACGAAATCATGAACGTTGGTATCATTTCCTTTCGTGCCGGTAACTTCTCTCACTTCTTGTGCTATTCTTTCTTGTATCAATGGTTTTTGCAAAGCATGTAAAAGAACCAACATAGGGCCTTTGCCGTAGTATCTTTGCCCGCGGATATAAAGTTCAAAGTTACATCCCTTATATATCATCCATCAGTATTTTTGAATTTTTCTTACTTTCACTCAAAAACCTTGAAAGTATATCTTCTTTGACAACCTTGAAACCGTGAAAAAGAAAATGAGAAAAAAAAAACCCATCAGAACAATGCAAGATTAATGTGACATAAAAATGCTAGATAATTGAATCAGGGCTTAACCTAGTTGGTTCATTCAATTATTTTTAGAAGTGATATTCAACAGGTTTAAGGTTTGAATTCCAATATTTACAATTTTTAATTTTTATTTTCAAGTTACGACCTCTTTTGTACTAAAAAAAAAACATGCTAGGTAATTAAACAACAAAAACCTCCTTACCAATTTTATTGTGATTATAATAGTCTAAGAAGGAATTTGGTCTCAATCTTAAACAAAAATAATAATTATTGTGATTGAGATTATGATATTACAGTTTGTCAAATTTATTAATTTCCTTTTCTCTCCTAAAGGAATGCATGTTGAGAAAAAAGAAAGTGATAAGTATAAAATCAATAATTATAAGGGTATATATTAGCATGATAAAAGGAAAAAGAAAGAGCAAATTTATATATATACTAGCTAGGAAAGTAGGAATATGACTCACACAATCTCCTTGCATGGCTAGCAGTTCTCTCCTGGTGCTAATGACTTTGTAAATAAAACTATCAATTACTCGGATATTCTTCTTGAGGGCAGCTTCAGAGCCATGTTAAAAAACCGTTTTAGCTTCCAGAAAGGATCGACAATACGCAAGAATATCATTTCATTAGAGTCATCAAAAGCCTTCATAAATGCATCTCCTTCTTTGTTTGATCCTTCCAAGCAATTTAATTCTACTCCAAACCCAACTTTGGCTATTGTATCCAAACCATTTCTCATCAGCATATCCTATATACCATGGTATTCAAATACCGTTGTCAAATTGATCAAAGATGGAAATTAAAGGAAAAACCGCAGTTTCAACATTTTATTTAGCACATTGGTAGGGTTCCGAAATTGAATTTTTATAGAGAGAATAAACCATTTTAGAAAGTTAATCGTTGACATGGTAAAGCAGAAAGTAATTTGACTTTTTTTTCTTCCCCAAACAAAGAAACATTTGACTTTTTGAGTATTCTAGTTATTACTTATTATGGGAATGGGATCGTAAGATCATGACTCACTTGAAGGTTAAAAACCTGAGCCGCAACCATCAACTCCGAAAGAGCTCTGACTACTTTAACAGCATTGCTTCTAAATACGGAGTAGCTAAAATCTCTAAGAACTCTTGTCGAGAACTCAAAGCTTGCAAGCTTTCTTTGCTGCCGCCACTCGTCTCCATCCACCGCAAAAAGCCCTCGACCCAAAAGATCCTTAAGAACTTCGTGATTATACTCACCCTTGTAATACTTATCAAAGTTTGTTTTCAGTATATGCTCTATGTTTCGGATATCAGTCGTGAATATATCACTATGACTTGGTGCCAAAAGCCGGAAAGTTGGCTGATTTTTGGCGACTTGGGTTTGATGATCGTAGAGCTTGTTTAAGTAGAAGAGCTGGTAAAAAACGGTGCCCTTTACTGGTGGGTAATTAGGGTTCTTGATGGATTTGCCAATGCATATCTTGAGTAGGAGAAAAGAGACTAGTAGCAAGAGAAAGACGAGTGCATATGATATCAAGAAGAAGATTGTGGAGAAAACTTCCATTGTTTCTTGAATATTTCAATTGGGTGTGATGTTTGTGTAGAAGATTGAAGTACGAAGGTCTTAAATACACAAATCCATATAAGTTTAACATTAAACATGCAATATAAGGTGGAAGTGCCAACACACGTCTAATTCACGAGTGTGCCAACCAATAGGTTACTTTTGTTATTTGCTTTTTTAACAAGAAAAGAAAAAATGAATTGAAAACAAAAAATAAAAAGTAAAAATAAAAAACACCAACCAAATTACCTAACCTAAAATAATTAATTACTTAACTTGTTTTAGCATGATCACATCACTAGGCTACTCAATTAATGGTGAAATTAACAAAAAATTAATGCAAGTCGTTAGCTGTAATTATCATATTCATATCCTTATGATTTTTTTCTTCTTATTTGTATGGAGCTGACTTTATGTTTCGACTTTCGAGCAAGAGTTTCTTGGCCGCATTACTTCCCTATATATATTTGTTGCTTATTTTCCTTGCATTTTGAGTTCTTGATTATGTTAATTGTTCATCTTTGCAAAGCCCTTTTTCACCTTAATTTCAACTAAGCTTTAGTTTGTGTGATGGTTAAGTTTAATTGGTTCTAATTTGAGTCCTTTTCTTGAGCATGTTAGTTATAACTTAACCGTACAAAATTTATATTTCCATGCAAGTTGCAATTAAACCTGTTTATGGGTCGAGTTGTAACTTAGAATTTTTTTCTTTGTTCAAGTCTGTTTCGAGCGGAGCTCGGTTTGGATCATAAACTCGTTTTACTATTAATAAATTATTAAAATATTAAAAATTTATTTTTATATTAATATTTATATATTTTATAATTAAATTTAAATATTTTTTTTAATTAGAAGTACTTCGGGCTGACCCAATCCGAATTACAAAAAACTTTACTCAGACTAGACCTGCTCACGGGCCGGACGGGCAGGATATTTTTGGCCCGGCCCGAAACATTATTTTTTTAATTAAAATAATATTATTTTATTTAATTTTAATTATAAAAATATATAAAAAATAAATAAAAAATATTTTATTATAATGAACAGTGAATTCGGGCTTATGGGTCAGGCCGAGCCTGCCCAGGGCCTGGCCTGAGCAAAGAATTTGAAAAAAAATCGGGCCGCGGCCCAGCCTGACCCATGAGCACCTCTAACCCAAACCTGATCTAATACGAATCGGACCTGTAGGGTCAAGCGAGCTACCTAATCCTTGGACAAGTCTAGTTGCAACTAATTACTACTATATATTTTATTCTTTTAATTAACCAAAAAACTACTTTTATCCTTGGATAATTGACTTTGATTTAGCCAAAGTAAAAGCTATATGTCCTATAAGGAGAAAAAAAATAGTAGGCTAAAGTATTAAAAAAAATCATTGAATTATTTTATTTTTAAAAAATAAAATTGTAAACTTTTATTATATTCAAATAAAATTTTTATTTTTTAATTAATACATAAATAAATTATTATTTCAAATGAAAAAAATGATTTATGTTAAGAGATTATTTAGGTATAAATTAAAAGTTAAAAGTTTATTTTAATACAAATTAAATGTTAAAAATTATTTGGATGCAAATTAAAATTTACAGATTTATTTGAGTGCAATAAAAATATAAAAATTTACTTAATTAATATGATAAAATTCAAAAACTTTTTTTTTATTATTTTAACCAAAATAGTACAGTAGAATTATAAGGAGAGAGATATGTATCATGACTTTCATCCGATTAATTATTCGGATCGAGAAGCATGATGATAAAGCTTTTCTAACACTGATGACTTTCAAGACTCGAATTTTTATTCTCATCTTAAGGGTTGGAGTCGTTTACCACTCCAACCAACCAAATATGTGTGAGTTTCTTGCTATTCTTGACCCAATCCTTTTCCTTTTTTTTATTATTTTTATCTGTCTTTGTTCAACATGGTTTTTTGTTGATTGGAAAATAGGTACGTTTGGATTTTGACATCTCTGCAAAAGTTTTTTTTCCCTCAAAATTTATTCTCATATTACCGGTTTAAGTAAAATATTTTGATTTGAAATTATTTTGTTCATTATTTCATTTTAATTTTTTTTTTCAAATGAAGGTTTTTATTAATTTTTTTAATTAGTATATTTTTATAGATTTGAATTTGGATAGGTTAACTTTAAAATTGAACTAAATCAAATTTGAGCAAAAATATAAGCTATTAATATATGAGCTAAATCTAATCCGATTCATAAACAATTTTATTAAAAAAAATTTAATTCAATTAATAAATTGATTTGTCAATTCGCAAGTGGTTTTGCATTCAACTTCCATCGTTATCCTTTTGTTGCCAGTAATCATCAATGCCATAATTGGTGACTATGAGATGCAACAATATTTCTTGTCTTAACTTGAGTGACTGAGCAAACTATATACCTCAAAAATTCTTGGACCAAAAAAAAAAATCAATTTCCCTGTCAATTGTTGTTAGTTATCTTGTATCTTGAGAAAAATACGTTTTCACAATTTTATATGGTTCGCAGAGAGCTCCCTCTCGTTGACAAGTGACAACTCACTGGCCACTGCCAAAACAACCAACCTACCGGAGGTATTAAAATATAGATTATTATATATCTTGAACATTGTCAATAAATTTTTTTAATTTTACAAACTATATTTACACATTTTTGTAAGTTTTTATATGATTTATATTTATACAAATTGATCGTTGAATTTAACAATATATTCGTACTCGTCGTGCACGTAAAGTTTCAAATCAATCCGATATCCTTATCATATTGATCGAAAATATTATTTTTTTAATAGTATATAAACGGTTGAAAGTTTTTTTTACATTGAAACAAATAGAACATGAAATTCGACATGCATGATCTACGAAAATAGAACATGAAATACGACAGTCAGATTAAAAAAATATAAATCGTATAAAAGATTACGTAACTGCGTAAACTTCGCTTGTGGAGTTAAAAAAATTCACTGACAATGTATAGGATAATAATCTTTAAAATATTAGTATTTTAAAATACATTAATTTAAAATATTAGTATTTATAATTGTATTGTTTGAATAAATGTTTTTTTTTAATTTAATATTGAAATTTGATGAAGTAAAAAAATAATTATAATAGAGAAAAATAATATTAGATATAAAATAAGAAAAATATGCATTATGAGTGTTATTAGATTTGTAAAAATGTATAGATATTATTAATAAAATAAAAATAAAAAAATAAATTTTGAAATGAGTATTCGTAGTTAGAATTGAAAAAATTAAAAATTACATAAAAATATAAAAAAATATTAATATCTTATTAAATTTTTCTTTTTCTTTTTCAAATTTCAAATTTCAAAATTTTTAATAATTTTTATTTTATCAAATAAAATAATTTTATTTTAAAATTTTAAAATTTTTTGTACAAATAAAATTTCTTTTTAAATTTTTTTATTCAAACAAACCTTAAAATATAGTAAAAAAAAAAAAACATATATAGAAGCAAAAAGTTGGCTACGCTTGCCGGCTTGCCGGCTCGCCATGCCACCATCATTGCTGCCTTGAAGCCTCATTGGGCAATGGATCCAGGCCTCAAAATTATTTTTTTCTAAGCCAGATATTTATTAAGAAACCAAGAAAACTCCTCTCTGTCAACACCCAAAACATCAGTCGTACCATTTACTTCTCTGAAAATGTTAATCAGACTAACAGAACAAATTGATCTCAAAAGGAAGTCAATTTCAAAACAAAAAAAAAAAAAAGACCTAAAGTTTCTAAGGCCTGTCTCTGTTCTTTTTACACCAATTAACAGCAACAGTGAAATAAGATTCAATCATCAACCCCATTCTATCATTTTTGTTAGTTTTCAAAAATACCTCAAGAGCATATATATATATATATATATATATATATATATATATATATATATATATATATATATATATATGTTGAACCCAATCGGCCTACTAAGAGTAGGCTCAGTCCGTCAAATATAAGGCCCAGCTGAACAACCCAACAGGCATCAGAAATGGAGGCTTGGGACACGTGGTTGTCCCCCCTCTTCCCAAAGGTCATATCTCTAGTCACCTCGGCGAGTACTTGGGGCAGTGCGAGGCATTAAATGTTACTGTTTGCAGACGACGGACATTAAATGCAGCTGTCTCCTCGACAAGACCCCTCTGAGGCCGTTTGTATCAGACGACCTACCAGAGTAGGACACGTGGAACTAGTTGGGCAAGCACCAGCTCCCCCAACCGCCCTTATATATGGCCCATCCTCAGGGTATTCACAAGCTAAGCTCTCTCTCTATCGTAAGACTATTTACTCTTTCTCTCTTTAACATTCCTTTACCTTCTCTTTCAATCACTGACTTAACCATCAGAGTGTGTCCCGGAGCCCAACCTCTGGTGCCCTCTGACCTATTCTTTCTCCTTCTCAGGATCTCAGACCACCAGGAACTTCAGAACACCATCACGACATAAAAAGACATCAACATTTGGCGCCATCTGTGGGAAACAACAAGCCATGTCTTTGTCACCACCAATCCTAACAACCTCCTCAGCGGGAAACCAGGGGACCATCCCCCCATCACCAACTCCTCCACACTTTCGGTCACATGCAGTTTTCATTCTCCTCTCCCCCAAAACTTTCCCAACCTCTCGAGACCTGGCACCAGCTACCAACCACCCTTTATGCCCAACTTCTGTCCCCAACAACCCTTCTACCATCAGCCTTACTACCAAAACTTACTCACAGCCCCCTCTCCAGTGTTCTCAACCCTCACAACTCCGCTATGAGACGTACCCCCAACCACTCAACAGGCCACTCACGTAGCCCTCTCCAACCTCCTGGAAACTCAGTCTAACGCCGTGGGACAAACTAGCATTTCCCTCGCCCCCGGGACAGACCCCCACCAGCTGGCAGAGAAAACCCGCCAGCCACACTATCACCGAATCCCGCCATCGGACCCCCACCAGAACCGAACACCACCTTCCACCTGACCATGCTACCCTATCTTGACCCCTCATACCAGATGCTCATGAGCCACATACAAACCCTTTAGGCACAGTTGGCTGAGCAGCAGCAGGCCGCCCGACAGCCTAATTAGAAACCTGACCCAAACCAACCGGGCAACCACAACAACCACGAAGAGAACAGTGCCACATCGTCTTATCAAGGCAGCCACCGAACAGCCACCAGCAGAACCCTCTGACAAACCAGGGGACAACACTCTGAGAAGAGACTCCAGGACCTGAAAAACCTACCCTCCAATAAAGAGATCGTTGTTTCCGCCATGGAGGCCCAGATGGTAGCCCTAAGAAAAGAAGTCCACAATATGATGAAAGACAAGAATGAGGAAACATAATGGATGACGGATGGCAACAGCCCCCTAACCCTAGAAATCCGACAGGAACAGGTGCCCAAGACCACCAAGCTCCCCAAAGAAACCTATGATGGCACTAGGGACCCAACGGATCACCTTATTCAGTATAAAAATTACATGGACTTGCTTGGGGCTATCGACGCCCAGAAGTGCAGAGTTTTCCCCATGGCACATAGGGTGCACGCCATAACATGGTACCACTCACTGACAGCAGGGTCCATTGACAGCTTCCAGAAGCTCGGCAGAGCTTTCATCGCCCATTTCCTCGCCAACAAGGCGACTTTCAAAACACCCGCCAGCATCCTTGCAGTGAGGCAAAAGGAGAGCAAGACCCTCAGAGAATACATCCGCAGGTTCAACTCCGCCACTATGAAAATCAAGGACTTGCACGATGACTAGGCCATCCAAGCGTTCATCTGTGGAGTCCGCCACGAACACCTACGGTACTCCTTAACAGACGAGAAGCCTGAAAATTTCAACAGTCTGTATGAGAGAGCCCAGAGGTACGCCAAAACAGAAGAGATAAAATTGGCCGAGGGGCCCAAAGAAAGAACGAACTACCAACGGGACCAAGGGCGTCCACCAAAAAATAAGCAGGGATATCAAGACAACAGAAGATAGTTGGGTCTTGACTCACACCGCCATAGATCCAAGTCACCCAAAAGAATAATCCGACAAAATAACACAAATAGAGGCGTCCAGTACCGAGGGCAAAAAGGGGAAAGAGCCTCGTACTCTAAGTTCGACGAGTACACCCCTCTCAACACCTCAAAGGCGTATATCTTGAATGTTGTGGCCCACGAAGGCATTTTGGGAACGCCCTACCCAATGAAAGATAACTTTCGGCGCCTTAACTCCAAGAAAAGGTGCAACTACCACAATGACGTAGGGTACAACACAGAAGACTGCAGGTCTCTGAAGGACGCAATCGAGATCGCCATTAGAAAAGGGCAGATTAAATAGTTTGTGAGAAAGGCAGAGGCCCAACAGGGGCAATCCTCGACGAACAATCAAAGAAATTCGGGCAGGACAGAATTGAAGAAACCGATACAGGGGGTGATAAATATGATAGTGGGGGGCACAGAAGAATGGACAGCCAGTAACTCCAAAAGAAAGGCTCACTTAAGAAGCATAATGGTAATCGATACAACTCCTAAGTGAGTAAAGGAAAATGAAGACTGAATAGTAGACTTCACCGATAACGACGTCGATATCTTGGAAGACAATGGTAATGACTCAATTGTTGGATGGCCACAATCGAAAATTTCAGAATAAAAAAGGTCTTTGTCGATAGTGGCAGTGCAGTGAAAGTTATTCAGTGAGAGGCCTTCAAGAAAATGGACATCCTTGAAAAAGATTTAAAACCAGCAAGCTCAATCTTCGGCTTTACGAACCAGCCAATCAAAGTCAAAAGGTCGATCACCTTGCCAGTAATAATGGGAGACGGCGACCACACTCTCACCATCATCTCAAAATTCCTAGTGGTCGACCAACCTTCGGCCTACAATGTCATCTTTGGAAGGCCTGTGATGAGAAAAGCAAGAATTGTGGTCACCGTCTACTGTTTGACAGTGAAATTTCCAACACCAATGGGGATCGGTTACATGAAAACAGACCAGCAAACAGCGCAACAGTGTCACGTATTGTCCATATAGATCCCAAACAAACACAAAAATATCGAGCGTGATGACGACACGGCAGAGGTAGGGGGAAACGGAAGAAACAAGGGGGCAACTAATAGAGACCTAAGTTAACTTGATTGACAAAACGATGCTCACCCTGGAAAGCTTGGATAACAGGGTAGAAACAAGTCAGTATAAGGCGGAGCTTGCAAAGCAAACAAAGACAGTCCATTTGGACCTGGAAAACACATCTAAAACAACCAAGGTTGGATCCTCCCTGGAAAGTGAAGAAAGGCGACCACTGGTGGCCATGCTACAAGAAAACACCTACATCTTTGCATGATCCGCGACTGACATGCCTAGAATAGACCCCAGTATTATCATCCATTCCTTCAATGTGAACCCTGCAACAAGACTAGTTAGATAAAAGATGCGCCAGTTCGCCCCCGAAAGAATCAAGGCGGTTAGAGAAGAAGTTCAAAAACTGTTGGCCGCTGACTTCATCAAGGAAGGGATCTATCCCGACTGGCTCACCATCGTAGTAATAGTGAAAAAGGCCAGTGGCAAATAGCGAATGTGTGTTGACTTCACATATCTGAATAAGGCTCGCCCTAAAGATAGCTTTCCCCTACCAGCCATAGATCGATTAGTCGATTCCTCGGCAGGCCACAAATACCTGAGTTTCATGGATACCTTCTCCGGATACAACCAAATCAAAATGAATCCGGCAGACCAAGATAAAACATCCTTTGTAACGGAAGAGGGTCTATTCTGCTATCAAGTTATGCCCTTCGGGTTAAAAAACGCAGGAGCCACCTATCAGAAGTTGGTCAGCAGGCTCTTCAAAGACCAAATCGGGCAGAATATGGAAGTATATGTGGATGATATGTTGGTCAAAAGCTCCTCGCTAAACGAGCACGTCCAGGACCTGGAAGAAGCCTTCGACATCATTAGGAAATACAACATGAGATTAAATCTCGAAAAATATGCATTCGCAGTAAGAGCAGGGAAGTTCCTCGGCTTTATGGTCTCCAACAGAGGGATAGAAGCAAGTTCAAAAAAAATTCAGGCAATCTTAGGCATGTGCCCACCAAGAAACACTGAAGAAATGCAAAGACTTACTGGCAGAGTGGTCGCCCTTAATAGGTTCGTCTCCAAGCTCACCGTCAAGTGTTTACCTTTCTTCAAAGTGCTCAGGGGAGTCTCCAGGTATCAATGGACCAATGATTGCCAAAAGGCTTTTGAGAAACTAAAGAAGTACTTGTGCTCGCTGCCCATACTGACCAGCCCATTACCAGGAGACCAGCTGTATATCTACATGGCAGCTTCAGATGAAACCATAGCAGTCGTACTCCTTAAAGTGGAAGAAGGCTGACAAACACCAGTCTATTATGTCAGCCGAGCCCTACAGAATGGAGAAATTAATTACACTCGACTGGAAAAATCATATACGCCATGATAGTGTCCGCCAAACGTCTGAGGCAGTATTTTCAGGCTCATCTCATCACAGTATTTACGGATCAACCACTAAGGGAGGTTTTACAAAAAGTAGATATGGCGGGCAGAATGGCCAAGTGGAGAGTTGAACTCAATGAGTTTGGTTTGAAGTATAAGCCAAGGAAAGCCATCAAGGCCCAGGCTTTGGCGGATTTCATAGCTGAGTGCTCTTCTGACAACGCTATCACAGCACCAATCCACTACCCCGAAGAGCCACCACCAAACCTTGACGAGGCGACACAGCCACTACCCCCATAACCAACCTTGATTCAAAAACCCCAGCGACGGGAAATCACCCCAACCAGTATATGGACCTTGTACGTGGATGGATCCCCAGGAAAAGAGGGATCGAGGGTTGGAATCTTGCTAACTGACCCTCAAGAAAGTGAATGGTAGTACGATTTGTCCTTCGATTCCCTGCCTCGAACAATGCAGTAGAATATGAAGCCCTCCTGGCAGGGCTCGAGCTGCCCTAAAGCTTGGGGCTATAAGGCTATCTGTGTCTACCGATTCCCAGCAAGTGGCAAAATAAGTAAATGGGGAGTACGAAGTAAGGGAGCTCGCCTTAATAAAGTATCACAAAAAAGTGATGGACCTAAAGCGGCATTTCAGCCAGTTGATAATCCAACAGATCGCCAGAGAGGAAAATATCAAGGCAGACTCTTTGTCCAAGCTAGCCTCCGCCATCGAAATAAGACAAAGAGGAAAGATCCTTCTCGAACATCATCCTCAGCCAAGCCATCAAGAAGGCGAAGAGGTCTTCCCAATAACTAATGAATAGAGCTGGTCAACAAGCATCACAAACTTCCTCACAGACGGGACCTTGCCCGCTGATTCCAAAGAGCAACTCAGGCTAAGAAGAAAAGCTGCCAGATACACCATAATAGGAGAAACTCTTTACAGGAAGTCATTCAGAGAACTCTTGTTGAGATGCCTAATGCCCGCAGAAGCTGAATACGTCCTCCGAGAAATCCACAAAATGGTATGTGAAAATCTCATGAGGGCAGGTATTTTGGCACAGAAAGCACTCAGACAAGGTTTTTACTGGCTGACAATGAAGAAGGACGCCACAGAAATAGTAAAGAAGTGTGAAAAATGCCAAAAGTTTGCCACCGTCCCAAGGCAACCAGCAGAATTGCTTAACCAATTATCGAGCCCATGGCCCTTCGCAATATGGGGGATCGATATCCTCGGGCCATTCTTAGTTGCCATAGGACAGAAGAAATTTGTGGTAGCCTGCGAGTACTTCACCAAATAGGTAGAAGCGGAGGCCGTGGCGACCATCACTGAGAGGGTAATCGACAACTTTGTCTGAAAGTCCATGGTATGCAGATACGGGAACCCCAACACCATCGTGGCAGACAACAGCACACAGTTCCAGAGAGGCAAGCTAAAGAAATTTTGTGAAAACATCAAAATCTTGCTCTCGCATAGCTCAGTCAAGCACCACCAGACAAACGGAAAGGTGGAGATGATGAACAAGAAAATCCTCAAAGGCTTGAAAAAGAAGCTTGACAATGCCAATGGGGCATGGCTAGAAGAAATGTCAAGAATACTCTTGGCCATCAGAACCACGTCCCACTCTGGCACGGGCGAGACCCCCTTTAACTTGATATATAGAACAGAGGCTGTAATACCAGCCGAGATTGGCATCAATTTCTTGAGAACAGCCCACTACGACCTCGCCACCAACGAAGAGGTACTTAGAAGAAACCTGGAACTGTTGGAAGAAACCAGATACTGGGTACAAGTCAGACAAGCAGCCAGATCACATCAGGTCGCACAATACTATAACTCGAAGGTCAAAAGCAGGCAGTTCCAAGTGGGCGACTTTGTCCTCAGAAGTTGCGAAGCCAGCAGGTCCACAGACGAACAGGGGAAGATGGCCCCGAACTGGGAAGGCCCTTACAAAGTAACAAAGAAGATCGGCTTTGGAGCCTATATGCTAGAACGAATGGACGAAAGCCCTGTACCAAGGACATGGAATGTAGTCCACCTGAAAAAATATTTCCTGTAATCTCACATGCAAGTTGTATTTTCCTTCATAAGAATAATAAGACAACTTGTCTTTTGCAGGAAAAATAACAAAAAGCCAACAATTTGCCCAACGCCTCTAACTGGCCTATCCACCATCGTGTCCACCATGTGCGCTCGCAATAAGACGTCATGTTGCACGCCCAACGGCCTCTAACTGGCCCATCCACTATCGTGTCCACCATGTGCGCTCGCAATAAGACGTCATGCTGCACGCCCAACGGCCTCTAACTGGCCCATCCACCATCGCGTCCACCATATGCGTTCGTAATAAGACGCCATGCTGCACATCCAACGGCCTCTAAATGGCCTATCCGTCCTCGCGTCCACCATGTGAGCTCGCATTAAGATGCCATACTGCATGCCCAATGGTCACTAACTAGCCCATCCATCCTCACGTCCACCATGTGCGCTCGTAATAAGACCCCATGCTGCACGTCCAATGGCCTCTAACTGGCCCACCCACCATCGAGTTCACCATGTGCGCTCGTAATAAGACGCCATGCTGCATGCCCAACGGCCTTTAACTGGCCCATTCACCATGTGTGCTCGTAATAAGATGCCATTCTGCACGTCCAACGGCTTCTAACTGGCCCATCAATCATCGCGTCTACCATGTGCGTTCGCAATAAGACGCCATGTTGCATGCCCAACGGCCTCTAACTGGCCTGTACCCCGTCCGCTAACAGCAAAGATCAGCCAAGGTAGCAACCTGCAACAAGTCCAATAACCTACCGACCAACCAAGCAAGGCACATAAAGGTAAACTCCCAAACAAACAACGAAGGTAAACCAAGCAATAGGCACAAAGGGGATAGACTAATGGAAATTAAGCAAGTTCTTCATTAATAAAAAAGAAAAGATTACAAATTCCTAACCACTATGTACAAGGTCCTCGCCTACATGACCAGTACCCAACCCAGTTACAGAATCCCCCGCAGCTACAACAGCTGAGCCTCTAACTTCACCATTCTCGGGAGGATCCACAATAAGGGCATCAACTGCACGCACCTCTTCAGTGCTCGCAATAGGCGGCTCCAGCTGAGAAGAGAGGACACCTCCAACCTAAGGCGTGGCAGGAATGTCGGACCCTGGAGCAATGTCATAAACCACCCTCAAGTTTTCCAACTAGGGTATCTCGGGGCACAGACGGTCAAAACCCGCAAGAGGATTCTCAATGGCCCTAAAGTCAATCCCCCTGCAGTCAAGGGGCCCATGAAACAGCTAGACCCCAGTAAGTTTGGTCGCTCGGAACTCCTCCACCATACCAAGGGCCACATCGATCACTTCACCCTCTTTGGCCTCTAAGGCTTTTCTCAGCTCTAGGGCATACTTCTCTCTCTCAGCCTCCACAGCTTTAACCACAGCCTCAGTAGTTGCGGCCTCCACAGCTTTGGACACATCTTCGACAACAGCAGCCTCCCTTTCCTTGTCTTTGGCAACCAAATCCTGCTTCAGACGTTGAATCTCTGACTCCCTGGCCTTAACGCTGTCCTCCAACTTTGTGAGCTTCCCACGCAACAGCGCAGCCTGCTTCTCAGACTCCGCCACCTTGGCCAGGTAGGACTTCTCGATAGAGGCCGCCTTATCCTCAGCGGCCTTAGTTGAAGTCTTATCAGCTTTAAGAAGGACCTCCAGCTCCTTCGAGCAGGAGGCCTTGTGCTAAAGATCTGCCTCCACGTCACGAAGTCGGGCATCCGCTTCCCCAACCCGATTATATATGACCACGATCGCAGGCAAATTTTGAAAAAAAAATAGCAAATCACGTCAAAAAGAATAGCCAACACTAGCTCACTAAAGAGTTTAAAAAATGACACTCACTTCTACCATATGCGAAATGACCCCGCGTTGCACAGAACAAAGATCGTAGTTTTCAATAATTTTCACTTCCTAGAAGAGAAGATGGCTGCGAGCCCAGTTGACGCACGAATCGACATCACCAAGCAAAGACTTGAAAGGCATACATCTCTGGTACTCGAAATATAAGAGAGACTCTTGGCGTCAATCTCGGAGTCCGCCCACTTGTGGCTAAGGCGAAGAACGCGCAGAATGTCCTACGTCATCGTCATGGGTAGAAGAAGACCCATCTTTACCCGACGAGGTTGGTATGAGGGGAAGAGTTTTACCACCTCGAGGATGATCTGAGGTATTTTTAGATGGAGGGGGCACATTGGTTGGGGCGACGTCTGTTCCTGTCCTAGATAATGGCTGTTGGGAGCCCTAACCCATCTTCTGCATGCCCACGCCATGGCCCGCTTGCTTCGCAGACATGGAAGGGACAGACTTCTGTTTTGTTGGGTCCTCGACGACCCTCGTTTTCATAGAAGTAGGATCTACAGGCAGATTGTCCCGCTTATGCTTTTTTGTGGGAGGATCCTGGGCAGGTGGTACGACAGGCCCTGTGCTTGAACTTAGGGCTTTATTCTTCTTCTCCGCTTGGCGAATCCTCTCAGCAATAGCGCCGCTTGACATCCCTACACAAAAGACGGTGATGAAGATGAGAATTCATCAAAGAGTCTACGAAGGAGGCATACCAAATATACCAGCTTGCCAAAGCTCTAAAAATAATTTCACCATAGTAGAACTACCATGCCAAACACCATCTTCATCGACAGAGCTATCAAAGCTCATGGAATCCCCTAAGCCGAACTCCATATTCTCATCACTGTCATCATCCACAACAATAACTTCAATTGGCTTTTGTCTAGCTCTTACACCATCACCACTTTCATTCTCAGGCAAACTAGGAGAGGGTGGCAGTTCTATCACATCGAGGTTTGAAGCAAGGGGGTAGGTTCAGGAACCCAAGACACCAAAGCAAGCGTATGGTTGGATGATCCAAGACCATTACCTTCATCGATGCCAACCGCTTCTTCAGAAACCACCTCGCCAAGAGGGGCAACACTAGCCTTTCTAGAAGAAGCAGCCCCACGACGAGGAGAGGTGTCCGCCTTCCTACGCATTTTTTCTTCTTCTTAGGCTTAATAAGGCCCATCAAAACCTCGGCGTAATAATCAATACCACCCACGGGCCAATCTTTACCTTTGGAAGGAGGGACCAGACCAGTAAACTTGACGGCAACCCTGTTCGGACTAATATTCTCCAAACAGTGCCTATAAATGAGACAATTAGACACAGCCTTTTCCCAATTGATCCTGTTCGACATATAATGGTCGAATTGGTCTTTCTCCAGATAGTCCATTGGAAACACCATCTTCTGTGGATCTTTCGGGGGTTCACACCACTTCACGGGGAAGCCCCAATCGTCCTCCAATTTTAACTTCACAGCAAAAAATTGCAACCTCCTAATGTGGTTATTACAATGAGCCTTATCCACGACCATTCGATGTCGAGGACTAAGATAGTAGAACTTGTCCTGCCTCACCTTCAAATGATATAGATTATGAAAAGCAGCGAACAGAGGCTCGATGTTCCTTTTCTTACAATCCAAGAAGTACGCCACCATAACGAGCCAAGAAGCACCTGTAAGTTGGGCATCAGCAATCCCGAATCCTTCAAGGCAAATGGCGAAGAAAGGATGAAACGGCAGGTGAAACCCCCTTGAACATATGCTCGAAAAAGATCACGTCCTTTCCACCTAGCCTAAACTGAGGACGCCGTCCTACCTCGGGAACATAAAAGTCGTAGCGATAATTGGGGATGAAGATACCACGGGTTAGCATTAGGGTGCCAACCTACTCGTCGGTTATAGTGCAACGAACGTTATCAAAAAACTAGACGCCAACATCCCCAGCAACCCCGTCACCTTCCTCACTCTCCCTAGAGGACGTTTGATCTACCTCCGAGGCATCACCACCAACAACGCCACCACCACCACTAGTCCCAACCCCAGAACTAGCAGCCACCCTAGCCCCCTCCTCGATCCACGATCCAAGTCAGCACACACCTCGTCAATGCTCCGACCACCGGCGTAAGACAGTCCCTCCATCCTCTCCAACGCATCGAAGCCGCCGCTATCACTCGAACCCATCCCACCAACCACCACAAACAACAAAAAATCAAATAAAAAGTCAAAAGAAGCTCCGAAAATACCTCTCCCGACACGAATCAACCTCCTCGAACTGACGAACAAGCACAATGGAGCAATCCACCACCAGAAAGGAGCACAATGCCAGCAGTTCGGACCTTCGACAGCAAAACGGGCAGCACTTCGACAGCAAAAATGATAATCCAACAAAGGAAACCGACCCAGGCACCCCCTATTTATAGCCAAAGAAGAATCTCGATGGCCGCCCAATGCACCACACAACGCTCGACACGTGTCTTCTCTCGAACAGCCCGCTCAGCTTTTAAGGCCGTCATTAAGAGGCAGGCACGTCGAACGTCACTTCATACCAACCAAAGGACAGCAGCAAACGCAGAGCATCTCCTCGCCCAACCTCACCCACATCTTGGTCCTTTCAATGCACCACTCTCCGACACACATCAACATTAGCCTTTCGAAGGCTTTCACTCCTCTCCATCACAAAACAACCCGTGCAACATAAAAATACCTCATGTCCACAGGCTTGCCATCGGTCACTTTATAATCTCCACCTCGCCTGGGAGGCAATTGTTGAACCCAATCGGCCTACCAAGAGTAGGCCCAGTCCGCCAAACATAAGGCCCAACTAAACAGCCCAAAAGGCATCAGGAGCGGAGGCCTGGGACACGTGGCCGTCCCCCCTCTTCCGAAAGGTTATATCTCTAGTCACCTCGGCGAGCACTTGGGGCAGTGCGAGGCATTAAATGCTACTATATGTAGACGACGGGCATTAAATGCAGCCATCTCCTCGACAAGGCCCCCCGAGCCATCACCTAACAAAGCCGGACACGTGAAACTAGTTGGGCGAGCACCAGCTCGCCCAACCGCCCTTATATATGGCCCCCCTCAGGGCTATTCATAGGCTAAGCTCTCTCTCTCTCGTAAGACTATTTACTCTTTCTCTCTTTAACATTCCTTTACCTTCTCCTCCAAACACTGACTTAATCATCGGAGCGCGTCCCGGAGCCTAACCTCGGTGCCCTTTGACCTATTCTTTCTTCTTCTCAGGATCTCAGACCACCAAAAACTTCAGAAACACCATCACGACATAAAAAGACATTAACAATATATATACTTAATAGCATATAACTCAGCAACGTTTGAATCTTGTAGCCTTTCTTGCTATAAAATTTTATTTGATTACCTCTATGAGGAACCAGTTTTTCTACTTTGTCTGAACTGGAAAGCAATTGTAAGGTTGCACTACCTTTACTGCAAACAGCATATCGGAGGGAGCTAATGCAAAAATAGGGCAAATATGTAGATAAAATATTAACTTTAGTTCAACCTATATCGCTTATAACAGTTTCACAAACAAAGTTATACGCACATGCAATGGGTGGTATATATTTAGCTCAAACTCTTAACTATAATGTTAAGAAGTAGAAAGGGACTCTGTTTGACAAAAGAATTTGGGAAAGTCATTATATAGATTGGTTTAGAAGGAAAATCATTGATCATAAATATATTAATACTCTAGTGATAACTAGTAATTTGGTGCCAAAAAAATGTAAACATTGTGTATTAAACATAAAGCTGGACAAGAGATCAGGTAGCAACATTTTGTTCTAAAAATTTAAAAATCACAAATTAATGCAGTGTATTACATCTTCAACATCATTAGAAAAGCAGATCAAACTCGACTTGAATTTAAATAATACACTTTCTTATGCTACACAAACTGGAAAAGCAAATGGTGAAACTAATCTTATTGCAACCACCAAGGCCGGTTGAACATTATCCAATGAACAATTTATTTTATTTTTCATGTTGTGAAGCTTCAGGTTAAATTGTCCTAGGAACAGCACGAAGATGAAGGCCTCCTTTTATATGAAGAGTGAATGTTATTCTATAAGTTGCATCTTTCGTATCATCAGCTAATTTGAAGCGGAAGAAGCGAATAAGGGCAATTGAGAATATTTTCATTTGCCGATAAGCAAATTCCTTGCCTAAACAAACTCGAGGACCCGCCTGAAAATAATGCCAAAACCAAAACAAAATTATTAGAGTTTGACAGTTACTATATATATATATATATATATATATATATATATATATATATATATATACACATTTAGAAAAGAAGAAAGAAAGAGTTCAAACATGAAATGTAGTGAATTTGAAAGATGATTCGGGTTGGAAAACTCCATCCTTAAGCCATCTTTCGGGTCGAAAATTCTCAGCATCTTCTCCCCAAATGTAAGGCATTCTAGCCATGACATAGGTTAGGTAGGACACCTCGTCTCCTTTCTTGACTTTGTGCCCATCGGGTAGAATGTCATCTTCTAGTGAACACCTTCCATTCTTGAAGTACAGTTAGTATATTGTTTGAAAAAGAGTTTAGCCATGAAGACATTCAATATTCAAGTATTACTTTCCACATAAATGCTTTGAGAAACGGCATAATTAATTAATAACGTAACAATGTACATAGAGGTATAAAATTAGCATGAAAAGAAAATTGTATGAAGTGTCTCAGTAAATTTACCATAGGGACTGCAGGGTACAGTCTTAAAGTCTCTGTTAATGCTGCATGAAGATAATGCATTTTCTCAAGAGTTGCATCGGTTATGGTTATCATGAAATCATCAAAATTAGCATCATTTTCTTTGCTGCAACTACAAGTGATATTGTCTATCACTTCTTGTGCAATTTTTTCTTGTATCAAGGGGTTCTTGCATAGCATGTAGAAGAACCAGGACAAAGTATTAGCTGTAGTGTCTTTGCCGGCAACCAAGAAGCCAAAAATTATGTCCCTTAGATATTGATCAGTCATTGTTTCTGGATTCTTTTCACTCTCTATTAAAAACCTTGAAAGTACGTCTTCTTTGTCATTCTTAAAGCCAAAACAAAACCCAAAAAAAAAAAAAACTTTTAGCAATACAAAACAAGAATTCATTTACATTACAAAAACTAATTCATGACATTTCTTTTTGAAATAAAATAAATAGCTAAAGTACTATTTTATCAAACCGAAAACCTAAGTAACAATAATCAAGAATTAAAATGATGGTTTCAACATGATATTATGATCGTTATTTCACGATTTCGGTTTTTTCCATCTTCGATATTTAACGTAATAACATTTATTACGTCAACAGTCTGTGATAAATGTGACGTGACCAAAAACGTCCGGGATCGTAATTTAAATCCTGGACAATAATATTAATTGAATAGCAAAAAATATGACTCACACGATCTGGGTTCATTGCTAGCAGTTTCTTCTTGGTGCTTATAACATTGTGAATAAAATTATCAATGACTTTGATGTTCTTCTTGAGAGAAGCTTCAGAACCAATGTTAAGAGACCTTTTCAGCTTCCAAAGGGGATCAATAAAGCGCAGGTTCACCGACTCATTGGCATCATCAAAAGCCTTCATAAAGCTACTCCCCTCTTCATTACTTGACCAATCCATGCAATTTAAATTTATTCCAAACGCAACTTTAAATATCGAATCCATAGTGCATTTCATCACCATATCCTACAAAAGAAATTAGTACTTCGTATGATCAAACACTTTAAAAGGACAAACACCCTTGATTTTTAGCCTAATTTTCTTTGCTAATAAAAGAAAAAGATTACTCACTTGGAATTCAATAACTTGACCCGACGCTGTCAGCTCTGAAACTGCTCTAACCAGTTTTGCAGCATTGTTTCTGAACACAGAGCAGCTAAAATCTCTAAGAACTCTTGTCGAGAACTCATAGCTCGCAAACTTGCGCTGCTCCCTCCACTTGTCTCCATCTACTGCAAACATCCCTTGTCCCAAAAGATCTCTCAAAATTTCTCCGTGTTGTTTACCTTTTGCATATTTGTCAAATTTTGTTTTCAATATGTGCTCTATGTTTCGCGTGTCGGTGGTGAATATTCCACTATGTGTTAAACCAAGTAACCTAAAAGTGGGCAGTTTTCTGGCAATTTGGGTTTGGTAGTCGTAGAGATAGTTGAAGTATAAAAGCTGGTTGAAAACACTGCCCTTCACTGGGGCGTAGTTAGGATCATTGATGGATTTTCCGGTAAAGATTTTGATAACAAGAACAAAGAGGATTATTAAAAGAAAGAATAGTGGCAATGCTATCAACAAGAAGATAGTAGTTAGAAAATCCATTTTTTTTTAATGAATACTCTGAAAGCTATGATTAACAGCCATATACTTATACATAAATATAGTTCATCAGGAAATATTCCTTCATTTTTAAACTACAAGAAAAACCCAATCCTCTATGTCAGCACCAAGATAGTGTCCAAGTTCATACGTTTACATTTTATGTACGTCCATATATATGGACGTACATAATACGTATATATATTCGTTTTTCATTAGATCAATCTGATTTTTCTGCAACTACTTGTTTCAAAATTCTAAATAATACAGGTAAGCTAGTATATGACTTGACCAATGTCAACAACTCCACTTATAATTATATTAACTAAAATGAATTAACATTATTTAATATTATCGTTCTCGAAAGAGTACAAAAGATGGTAAAATAATTTAAAAAGGAAAACGAAAAAGACTTAACACCAATATTGAAAGGAGATAAGTGTGTGGGTGGAAATGAGACGGCATAAAATTTGCATGTATTTGATGTATTGTTAGTATATAAATTTATAATGAAAATATGAATCAAAACACCTTCAAATTTTTATAATGA
The DNA here is from genome assembly GCA_030761205.1 of Fremontodendron californicum. Classification (NCBI taxonomy): domain Eukaryota; kingdom Viridiplantae; phylum Streptophyta; class Magnoliopsida; order Malvales; family Malvaceae; genus Fremontodendron; species Fremontodendron californicum. The sequence continues at coordinate 1,500,086 of JAULJL010000015.1, read as the reverse complement.
AAAAAAACTAGATAGAAGTGAAATTTAAAATTTGATTCTCTCTCTTGAAAAAAATAAATTATCATTATAACCTTATTAATATGTATTTTTGTTGCGTAAGTTTTTTTTTTTCAATTTACTTACTGAGTTGGTGTTTGAATCAAATCATTTTAAACATAATTAGAAATATGCAGAGTCATTATGTGGATGAAAAAAAATATTTTGGAAGAGAAAAAGTTATGTGTGGCTAATTTTTTTTAAGAGAAGTGGTTAGATTTTTAAGGAAGAAGTAAGTAATTTTTTTTAAAAGTATATTATATAAAAAACTTAAATGACATGAATATCTCTAAATATATTATTTGACATAAATGATTTATTTGGTTTTTTATATTAAATTTATGTTTTTTAATAATTTTATTTTATTTTTTTTTTTTTTGTAAATCCACCAATTGAGTTGGTTTCATTGTCTCATAACACCAACTTATTAATCAAACAATTTATATATAGTATTCCTGCTTGTGCTTGTGGAGTCTTAATATTCCACTAATAGTGTATCAGATAATAATCCTAAATATAAATATAAATAATAATTATAATATGAGTGGTCAAATTCGGCCTATGTACATCTAAAGGGACATTCATGATCCAGCCCTTAGCTGCTGCATTTCCAAGCCTATCAATTTGGGCTCAAGTTTAGTATCAGATATTAATGGTGTATTATTTTGCGATCTTCAATACAATAGATGACCGAAATTTCATCTTCAATATCATTAGAAAAGCAAATCAAATTTACACAATCCAGACCAACGAAAGTTGACCTGAATGGAAAGGACTCAAGTCACTTAAGCAACTGATCTCGAGTTCGAACCCTAAAAAAAAAAAAATTTTACACAAACCAGAAAAGCAAATTGGAACTGAGCTTATTTTGTACATTTTCCAACGAACTATTATTCATGCTCTTGAAATTAGTTAAGTTGTCCTGGGAATAGCACAAAGATGAAGGCCTCCTTTCATATGAAGAGTGAATGTTACTTTGTAAATTGCATCTCTAGTATCATCAGCTAATTTGAAGCGAAAGTAACGAATAAGTGCAATTGAGAATATCTTCATTTGTCGATAAGCAAATTCTTTGCCTAAACAAATTCGAGGACCCGCCTGGAAACAATGTAAAAGCCAAAAGCAAAATTAATATTAGAGTTTGAAAATTACTATATACATATATAAATATATATTAAGAAAAGAAGAAAGGGTTCAAACATGAAATGATATGAATTTGAAAGGCGATTCGGGTTGAAAAACTCCGTTCTTAAGCCATCTTTCTGGTCGAAAATTCTCAGCATCTTGTCCCCAAATGTAAGGCATTCTACCCATGGCGTAGGCAAGGTAGGACACCTCTTCTCCTTTCTTGATTTTGTGCCCATCGGGTAAAATATCATCCTCCATTGCACACCTTCCATCCTTGAAGTACAATAAATATACCATATTATACCAATGTTATGGTTTGAAAAAAAGTTGAACCATGAAGACATTCAATTCAAATACTACAATTTCTACATAAATGCTTTGAAAATGGCCTAATTAATAATATAATATATATAAAAAGAAATATTCTATGAAGTTTTTCAGTATATTTACCATAGGAGTTACAGGGTACAATCTTAAGGTCTCTGTCAATGCTGCATGAAGATATTGCATTTTTTGAAGCGTTTCATCAGTTATGGTTGCTATGAAATCGTCAAAATTAGCATCATTATTTTCTCTGCCACAGGTGATTTCTATCACTTCTTGTGCAACTTTTTCTTGTATCAATGGGTTCTTGCAGAGCATGTAAAAGAACCAGCACAAAGCATTCGCAGTTGTATCTTTGCCAGCAATCATGAAATTAAAAATTATGTCCCTTAGATATTTATCAGTCGTCGTTTCTGGATTCTTCTCTCTCTCTGTTAAAAACCTTGAAAGTATGTCTTCTTTGACATTCTTAAACTCACCAAAAAAAAAAAAACATTTAGCAATACAAAACAAGAACTACTCATGTACATCACAAATATCACTTAATGGACTTTAAAAATAGACTTTAAAAATACAAGAGAAAATTTAACCAAAAGAAAAATATACGAATATCCATATGTCTAATTTAATGATGATTGAAGAAATAGACGAATTTGGAATTTTTTTCATAAAATCATGGATATAAAAATTATAGATGAAAATAAAATTTAGTACAAATATTATAAAATTTACTCAGAAAAAGTACTATTTAATCAGAGGAAATCTAAGTAAAATACTAGTATTAGTTTAACGATAAATTTAGAGCAAAATATGACTCACAAGATCTGGGTTCATTGCTAGCTGTTTCTTCTTGGTTCTTAAAACATTGTGAATAAAATTATCAATGACTTTGATGTTCTTCCTGAGGGAAGCTTCAGAACCAATGTTAAGAAACCTTTTCAGCTTCCATAAAGGATCAGTATAGCGAAAGTAAACCGACTCAGTGGCATCATCAAAAGCCTTAATAAAGGCACTCCCCTCTTCATTACTTCTTGACAAACCCATGCAATTCAAATCTACTCCGAACCCAACTTTAACTATCGATTCCATAGTGTATTTCATCAACATATCCTACAGTAGAAACACGTAAAATATCGGATTACTCACCTAAAAGTACAAATTAACACTCAAATTTAGCCTAATTTTTTTTGGTATAAAAAAAACCTCAACCTGAGAATAAGGGAGAGGCTATGTCACCTCTTAAAGGTGGCTGTATGAACCAACTATATTAAGCTTCGGATTCAAATTTAGCCTAATTTTGATTGTTAATAAAAGAAAATTAGTATCGGATTACTCACTTGGAGTTCAATTACTTGACCAGACACTGCCAGCTCTGAAACTGCTCTAACCAAATTTGAAGCATTTATTTTGAAGACAGAGCAACTAAAATCTCTAAGAACTTTTGCTGAGAACTCATAGCTCGCAAGCTTCCGCTGCTGCCGCCACTTATCTCCATCCACTGCAAAAATCCCTTCGCCAAAAAGGTCAACAAAAATTTCATGGTGATATTTACCCTTTGCATAATTTTGAAAATTCGTTTTCAATATGTGCTCTACATTTCGTGTATCGGTGGTGAACAGTTCACTACGTGCTAAATCAAGTAACCTGTAAGTGGGCAGTTTTTTGGCAACTTGGGTTTGGTAGTCGTAGAGATAGTTGAAGTATAAGAGCTGGTTGAAAACACTGCCCTTCACTGGGGCGTAGTTAGGATCATTGATGGATTTTCCAGTGAAGATTTTGATAACAAAAACAGATAGGATTAGGAAAAGAAAGAAAAATGGCAATGCTATCAACAAGAAGATAGTAGTTAGAAAATCCATTTTTTGTTGATTACTCTGAAAGCTATGATTGCCATTTAATTACCAGTCATATACTTATACATAAATATAGTTCATCTGGAAATATTCCTTCAATATTCTTGAATCATAAGAAAAATCCAATATCCTCTATGTCACCACCAAGATAGTGTCCAATTTCATGCTTACATTATATATATATATATATATATATATATATAATTCATATATATTCGATTTTCATTACATCAATCTGATTTTTCTACAACTACTTGTTTCAAAATTTTAAATAATATATGTAAGCTAGTATATAATTATGTGATCAATGCCAACAACTCTACTTGTAATTATCTTAATTAAAATGAATTAACATTATTTAATTATTATCGTTCTCGAAAGAACACAAAAGATGATAAAATAAGGGGGAAAAAAACGAAAAAGACTTAACACCAATATTGATGGAACGGTGCCCTCATCTCCTGCCTCTTCAATAGATGCTTGCCACATATTTAAAATATTTTTTTAACAAATCAAGTTACAACTTGTCGTCTGCCGTCTATTAACGCGAGGTTTTTTTTTTTTTTCTTTTCTTATGGGACCAGCAACAACTTTTCCTTTTTTTGCTCTTTTTATCATTCTTGGGTGGTAAGTCAGCAAGCTTTGCATAGCTAATACCTTGAGGGATTGCAACTGCGGATGGTGATCCCAGAAATGAGGTCAGATTTCAAGAACTGTAAGCTGTAACGAGGAGCCCATTCAAGAATCGGCAAGAAATATTGCAGGCCTAGTAAAAAATTTCGAGAGGGTGTTTTGTTCTTGAATTGCCTAAATGGGTCATCTGGGAAAAAAGTCTCCTTGAGAGAATTCTTGAATTACTTGAAAAATGGTTGTGGCGGAAGAATCGCCACTCGGTGAGCACATTGATGATCATTCGTTGAAGAAGGGTACACATAATCAGCTTTGCCCATGAAAATATGCTGTATCTAGTTCAAGTTTAGCACCAGATTTGGAGACTTAATGCAGGGCAAATCGTGCTAGATATGTGGAGGAGATTCACGAGAAGATAAAAACTAGAGAGAGGAGATGGTGCAGCGAGAGTGAGGGGATGGGAATGGGATGACCCTGGCTTTATAAAAGGGAAATGATGTAAGCCTCCAAGGCATTACAATTTGGCATCAGAATCAATTAGAATTTCATACACATGCAATGTGTGTAGCCATATGTAAGTTTGTCTTTTTCCTGAGATTATCTGTGTAAGAAAGAATTACGTTATTATTACATAGTAATGTTACAAAATCATCATAGTAAATGGAAGCTGGAGAGGGTTGCTTGTAAAAACCCAGATTTCTTCAAACTTCTTGAGTGTCTGATGCAAAAGATGCATTCATAAGGCTTACAATTAGGAGATATTCTTTGTAAATATTTACTGTTGTCCTGTACTTAAAACTTAAAACAGAACATACAGTAATACATGTGTGTAAGTATTTCGGTATACATGCTGCTAGGAATTCCTCTCACTGTAATAAGAAAATAAACTACACTAGTTTGTAACCACATAAGGATCTTGGAGGCTTGTTTTTATTAATGGAAATTTTTTATTTCAAATACACGTGCAGTGCTGTCGATGGAAACAGAAACAAGAAACTCCAGATTGGAAGATACAAAGAGACTGGATGGCATGTTCATGTTCATGTCCTTTGAAGGTTTCCACACATTCCCCGGAGAGACAATTCCATATGTTTATTCTCCCATCACAACAACCTATACCCAAGAATTTAGATGCTCAAAGCCAAGCCAAGCATGTCACTCTATGAACGATCCAACGACACTCAAGGAGAAGAAAAATTCTTTAGATCACTTTTTCTTTGACGAATATTAGGGAACGGCATGAGGGTTGAGAACAAATCCTTGGCTCTGTTTGTTGCTGGTCTGACAAGGAAAAAACAAAGCCTAAACCTCGCCTTAATAGACGGCAGACGACAAGTTGTAACTTGATTTGTTAAAAAAATATTTTAAACACTTGACAAGCATCTATTGAAGGGTAGGAGATGGGGTATGAAAAGGGAGCAAGGGATTTTCGTTCGTGTTGAACGGGGGTGGAAAGGGAGCAAGGGAATTTGTATTCATTCGCACAACTCCAATTATGTATGAATTTGTATTTGATGTATTGTTTGTATATAAATTTATAATGAAAATCAGGAATTTTTTTTATCAAACCATTTTTATAACGAAAAAAAAAAAAAAAACTAGGAAGAAGTGGATTTTAAAATTGAATTTTCTCTCTAGAAAAAATAAATTACCATTATAACCTTATTAATATGTATTTTTATTGCATAAGTTATTTTTTTGTCAATTAACTCATTGAGTTAACACCTATTTAGTCAAGGATTTTAAATATCACTAAAAATATGCACACCCACTATGTGAATGAAAAACAAATTATATAAAAAAAATATTTTCGAAAAGAAATTATATATGTGTAGTTTTTAAAGAGAAATGATTACATTTTTAAGGAAGAAGTGAGAATTTTTTTTTTTTAAAAAGTATATTATATAAATAAATAAATACATGGTATCCCTACTATATTATTTGACATAATTGATTTATTTGAGTTTTTTGTATTTTTTTTTTTCAATTAAATTGGACCACTTGACTCATGACATTAAATTAGTTAGAGACTTTAGAATTAGTATAGTATAAATATAGATAATAAATACTCCCTCCCTCCGTCCTAATAAAATTATCATATTTTGATTTTTGTTGATCGAATTTTTTCAACTTTGACCTCCAAATTTTATATTTATTATTGATAAATTTTTTTAATGAAGTAATTTCTAAATACATAATTTTTAATTAATTAAAATATTAAAATAATAGAGATTAAAGTTTAAAAAAATTACAATTTAACGGGAACAAAGGGAGTATAATATGAGTTGCCAAATTCAGCCCATATACATCTCAACGGACATTCATGATCCAGCCTTTCGCTGCTACATTTCCAAGCCTATTTAAAATCCAATTTTGTAATCATATATTAATGAAGTGTATTATTTTGCGATCTTCAATACAATAGATGACCCAAATTTCATCTTCAGCATCACTACAAAAGCAAAGTATAAGATATTAATGAAGTGTATTTTTATTTTTGAAAAGATTAATGAAGTGTATTAGTTTGGTAAAGCCATTACTTATCAATTTGCTGAAGATAATACTACTTTTTATTTGTTTTGTAAACAAATTTAGTTCTTAAGCAAGTTTTATTTAAGAGAAATTGTTTAGCAAAACAAAATCTTTGAGGTTCAAACGACAGATGAAATCATCTTGATTTAATGTTTTAACACCATTAAAATCCAACCGCTGCTGCTACTGAATTGTAACAAAAAAAAACTGGTTTTCTAATCTTGTTTCATCAATAAGCAAAGATTATATAACAAAGAAAATAAACAGCAAGTAAAACACTAAATAAGAATCCATTACCTTGTTCAAACAGATGAAAGGTGAAAGTCATTAATCATTATTGGAAATTTTGCTTTGTTTGCTGCTTGTTTTTTTGGGTTGTCATCGATGAATGATGATATATTTTTATTGCTTTTTTTATAGGCCTTGATGATATATTTAATATAATTTTCATTATAAATGAGCATTTTCATTATAAGGTTAGTTTACATTACAAATTCATTAAAAATATGAAATTTTATAAAACTTATTTGTATACATAAAAATAATTTTAAAAATTATCATCACATTCGCAATAAAATATTTAATTTATCAAACATTATAATGTTACTTTCCCTACATTTTAATCCTCACGTATATATATTATTTAGGTTATTAAGTGAATTAATATTATACACAAAGATATTCAAATCCAATAAGTTGTCCAGAGGTGAAACTAAGGACTAGTTAGGGTTAGACCTGCTCATGAGTCGAGTCGGGTCGCGGTTCAAAATCTTTTATTTTTTTTATTCAGGTCTGATTTTGAGTGAGCTCGGACCATTCCGTCAACTTGGTTTACTGTTCAAATAATAATAAAAAATTAAAAAATATTTTATATTAATATTTATGTATTTTATAATTAAATTTAAATTAAAACTATTTTTTTATTAATTAAATAGCGGTTTTGATCGGCTAGAATAAAAAATATCTCTATCCAAACCCGATTCAATACGGATCAAACTTGTCAGTCCGGATGAACTACCCGATCCTTGTACAAATCTAGTTTTTTTTTTGGATAAGTAGTATGAAATTCCATTTATCCAAGAAAGCAGTGAAACTGCTACAGAGTGACAGAAGCAATTACAGCACTTGGCTATTCAGCAAGAAACAGTTAGTCTCTGTGCATTACAAAACTCAATGTTAACAGATTCCAGCTTGACTTTGTTGAGATCATGCAAGCGTAGAGCAGCTGTGTCACGAATGAGTTCTAAGAGCCTTTCCTCCGTGGATTCAACTTGGCCATACAATCTATTATTTCTTTCTCTCCATACAAAGTAGATCAAAGCATTCCAAGTAATACGAATGATGACTGAAAGCAAGGATCGACCTCTCAGCTGACTAACCCAACGCAGCTCCCCTTCCAGCTGACAACCCCTCTCTGAATACTGCAAAGTCCCAAAACTTGCTGCCAGATCGATTTGGAATACCTGCAGCAGAAGAATAGATGGTCCCTTTGTTGAATATTGGCTCAAAGTCACCAAAGGTGGCTTACCACCAACCAAGGAAGCTTCCACCATAGCCACCAACCATGGGGGCTCCCACCATGATAGTTGGTGGATGGTGGCTACTTTGTTTGCCACTTGCTATGTGCTCCCACCATGATAGTTGGTGGATGGTGGCTACTTTGTTTGCCACTTGCTATGTGTTCCCACCATGATAGTTGGTGGATGGTGGCTACTTTGTCTACCACTTGCTATGTGTTCCCACCATGATATGTGCCTATAAAAGGCCATGTAGAGTGAGAGAGAAAAGAGTGAGAGAGTGTGAGTGAGATAGAGTTGGAGAGCTCCAAAGGTGAGCTCCAAGAGCTCCCTCCCGGTAGAGATGTGAGAGCTCTAGAGAGAGCCCCTCCCGATTGAGTGTGTGCTATAGAGAGCACTTGTAATACGTATCTCGTGTAATACTCCATCTCCGATAAATACAAAGCTTTGCTCCTCCTCCCGTGGACGTAGGCATATTGGCCGAACCACGTAAAATTATCGGTGTTTTTTCAGTGTGTTTTTTATCGGTTTTAGTAATCTCGTTTTAGTTCCGCACAACACCCTTGTCTCCCTTTCTTGGTGGCAAAGGAGACATATCTCCTCCACTTGCATCCCCCAAGACACAAGTCTATCCCTGGTTGGTAATATGTTAAGGATTGCCATCCAGACTATTAACATGTGCTTGGGAATGAGGAATTTGAACCAGAGAAGTCTGTGCCATGAAAGCTTCTCATTCCTTGGCCTAATTTCACTCCAAACAGCTGCAACAGAGTATTTAACACCAAGAAAATGCCAAGTGGTGCCGCTTGCACCCTGTCTAACCACTCGAAAGGCTATAGGCCTTAACTGCATAAGCTTCCACCAACTCCAGTTACTGCCACTAGGAATAGGGATCTGCCAGATATCCCTTCCCTTTATCACGTAAGCCTCAATCCATGCGATCCAGAGCGAACCTGCTTTCATCATCACAGACCATAGGTTCTTGAGAATACATGCTTGGTTCCAAGTGAGGATGTCTTTGATTCCTAACCCTCCCTCAGACTTGGGGAGGCAGACTTGGTTCCAACTGACTTTGGCACCTCTAGCCAACCCATCTTTCCCCTTCCAAAGGAAGCTCGAACAAATCTGGGTGAGTTTCCTAGACAATGCTTAGGAATGATGAAATGCCTGCACCAGAAATTCTGCAGGTTGAAGAGGACATACTGGACCAGCCGGAGCCTCCCAGCATAGAACAGGAACCTTGCAGCCCATCCATTCACTCTAGCACGAACCTTGGCAATCAATGGTTCGCAATCTCTCTCAGTCAGCCTTCTGGTAACCAAAGGCACCCCCAAGTACCTGACAGGAAGTGTATCAATTTTAAAACTAGTAGTTTCTCGAACAGCCTGCAATTCCTCACTGCTCATACCAGAAGAGAAAAATTCACTTTTGGCATTGTTGAGTTGTAGCCCAGACCAGTTGTAAAATTGGCTCAAGATCAGCTGTATGCCCACGACAGAGTCGATTTTGCCTTTGGCAAAAATCAGTAGATCGTCAGCAAAACTCAAGTGGGTGAGATTAAGCTTCTTGCATTTTGGGTGGTGCTGGAATAACCCAAACCTTGCTGCAGTGTCCAGGAGCTTTGTCAAGACATTCATTGCAAGGACAAAGAGGTACGGGGAGAGAGGATCCCCTTGTCTGACACCTCTGGCCCCCCTAAAATATCCCATCAAGCCACCATTGATGCTTATTGAGAACCTGGGAGTGGTGAGGCAACCTGCAATCCAAGAGATGAGTTGGTTAGGGAAACCCAAAGCTGCTAGAACAGCCAAGATAAAGTCCCAGCTCAGAGAATCAAATGCCTTCTGCAGGTCTATCTTAATAGCACATCTAGGAGACATGGTTGATCTTCCATAGCCCCTGACCAATTCTTGAGCCAGCAGGACATTGTCAGTAATGCAACGACCAGGAACAAAAGCACTTTGATTGCCACTGACAATAGCTGGAAGACAGCCTTTGAGCCTGTTAACAATGACCCTGGTAATACATTTGTAGAAGACTGTGCAACAGGATATAGGCCTGAAGTCCTTGAGGGTGGAAGGGTTTTGGCATTTTGGAACAAGAGCAACACTAGTGGAGTTAAAGGCTGGGTGCATGACTCCTGTCATGAAGAATTCTTGAGCTGCCTCTTTAACATCCTTGCCAACAATGGCCTAGGTGGTTTTGAAAAAATGTGCTGTGAAGCCATCGAGGCCAGGAGCTTTGTCACTGTTTTGCACAAACATCGCGTTCTTGATTTCCTCCCCTATGACTGGCAGAATCATAGCAGTCTTTGCCTCCCCAGGAACAAATGTTTGGAGCAACTCCACAAGGAGCTCTTGAGGGCAAGGAGAGAGGTTGGGATCAGGGAAGCCAAGAAGCTTCTGAAAATAGGACACTGCTTCTATAGAAATTTCTGAGAATGATTCCAGCTTGTTCCCTGCATCATCATACAACACCTTGATGGTATTTCTACTTTGTTGTGCCTTTACCATCCTATGGAAATACCCCGTGTTTTGGTCACCTTCCTGCAACCAATTAATTCTGGACTTTTGCCTAAGTAAGCTCTCCTCAACTTTCACCAGTTCATGGAGTTCCTGTGTCAGTGAAGCTTGAGAAGTGACCAGATTCGCATCATTGGGATCCCTCAGGAGAGAAAGCTGCACATCTTCAAGTTCCTTGCGTTTTTCCTGAACCCTCTCAGAAACAATTCCAAATTTCACCAAGTTGAACTGTTTGAGCACCTGTTTGAGCCTCTTCATTTTCAAATGCAAGATGGACATGGGGCTTCCAAAAGCTGGCATAGTCCATGAGTTCTCAACAGCTTGCATGAACTCACTATTTCTTGTCCAAAAATTGAAGAACTTGAAAGGTTTGGGAGGAGAATGGGTCACCAAAGCAGTTTTGATCACTACAGCACAATGGTCAGACACTTCAGGTGCAATGAACTCCACATAAGAGTGAGGGAATGAGAGTAGCCAGTGCTCATTGATAAGCACTCGATCCAGTTTCCTTGCAAGATGGTCAGTTTGATGATTGGTCCAGGTAAGCAGAGGTCCAACATAAGCATGATCCTCTAGAAAATTCTGCTCTAGGAACTGCTGGAATTCTTTAATATCTGGAGAGTGGCCACTGGGTCTTGAGTTTTCAGTAGGATTAGCAATGACATTATAGTTACCAGCAAGTATCCATGCTTGCCCATTTATCGATCCACTGAGGAGGCTTAAGTGAGACCATAATCTTCTTCTGCTTGCTCCATCATTCGACCCATAAATTGCTGTCAAGTAAAAGGACTGAGAATCCAGAGATACATGGCAAGTTATGGACTGATCAGAGAGGACCACTTTGTCAACAGTCAGATGATCCTTGTAGAAAAGCCAGATTCTGCCATTTATTGCTTCTGAATAGTTGTGTAGCAACTTCCAACCACCAAAAAATTTGTCCATAATAGACTGCAACTTAGAAAATTTAATTCTAGTTTCAACTATACAAACTATATCAATATGCAGGTATTTAATCCTATTTACAACCTGCTTTTGCTTTAGAGGACAATTGAGTCATCGAACATTCCAAGCTAGAATGTTCATGAATGTGAGGGTCCAGGTACCTGACCACCCAAGACAGTGGAGCTTGCCTTCACTGTGTGCCTCCCCTTGTCATAGGGCCCTTTCTTCTTGCTCTTGAGGTGACGCATTAGGTCAGCGACTCCAGCAGCCGCAGCCCTAGGCTTCTTTGGAGAATTACAGATAACCACTTCAATATGCTTCTGTGGCTCAAGATCATCAGTAGCAGTACCATCTTCATTCTCAGATACAGTCTCTAGCAATGCAAATCTGTTAGCCGAGGACAGAGATTCTGCAGCAGCAGATGGTTTGCTTATAACTGGCCTGACATCCTCACTGATTAAACCATCTGGGACTGTACCAACCGAGCCCTGCTCCAAAGTATCCTCCTTATGAGCCTGCTTTGGAACCCATATTTTGGTTGCCACCTTAGAAGGATTGCATGGGCAATTCCTTTCAGAATGTCCAAAAATACTGCAGACATTGCATTTGGGTGGAAACCAAGGAGCCGCCACTGAAATGAGGACCAAGGACCCATCACGCAGCTCAACCTCAATAAACCGGGGTATTTCCATCTTCGCTTCCAGTTCAACACAGATCTTGGCATATGCAAGTCTTTGTCTGCTTGCCGTTATCTTGTCCATATAAAGAGGAGAGCACAAAGCACTTGCAATGTAACTCAATTCCTTCATAGTGTACAGCTCAAGAGGGATGTTTCCCAAATGAACCCAAATGGGAAGCTTACACATGTTAAATTCAAGTGATTGCATCCCAGGCTCCCATTTTCTGAGAATGATAGGCATGTTTTGGATATGCCAGGGACCATGTTCAAGTACCCAGTTCATAGTCTCTGTTGTAGAGAATTGAATGATGAAGAGATTTTTACCTGTTGGCTTAATCTCAATCTTCCCTTCCTTTCTCCAAAGCAGATTAACCATCCTTTGGAGCAAACTGAAGTTGGGTGGCCTGCCAATGAATTGCACAGATCTAGTTGGGGCTTGCTTTGACTTTTAAAATTTTGAAGAACACATCTGATCAAGAAAAGAAAAAGAAAATTTTTAAAAAAGATTCCCCTTGCATTTGTTTTTTATTATATGTTTTTCTTTACTCTTCGTCGTCATACAAAAAGTTGTACAATGCTAAATTTAATGATAACCCTTGCTCCTTGATCAAAATATGAGCTGATAACAAACATTGAAGAAGTAGTAATACTGTTTTCGGCAGGAAAAAAAAAAAAGACACAAATGTATAATACGAATACTTAAAAAAGAAGTTTGAGAGTAACGTAAATTAGCAAAGCAGATTGAACTGTTTCTTATTAATTATTTAATTACAATCAGCAAAGTTGAAGATATATGTTGATTAGCCAACAATTTGCCATGTGCTGAAATTCATTAAATGATCCTTGGAACAGCACAAACATAAAGGTTTTTGTTCATCTGAAGAGAAAAGGCGGTCTTATAAGTTATGTTTTCCATATCATCTGCTAATTTGAAACGAAAATAGCAAATAAGGGCAATTGAATATATCTTCATCTGTCGATAAGTGAAGTCCTTGCCTAAACAAATTTGAGGACCCGCCTGAAAATATAACACAGAAGCCCAAAAAAAGTATTAATATCATATATTATAGACATACATATATATTTTGAAAAAGAAAAAAAGAAAGAAAGAATTCCAACATGAAATGTTACGAATTTGAATGGCGATTCGGGTTGGAAAACTCCATCCTTAAGCCATCTTTCTGGTCGAAAACTATCAGCGTCTTCTCCCCAGATGTAAGGCAGTCTAGCCATGGCATAGGTCACGTAGGAAATCTCGTCTCCTTCCTTCACCTTGTGCCCATCAGGGAGAACATCATCCTCCTCTGCACGCCTTGAATCCTTAGAGTAAAAAAAAAATACCAAAGTGGTGTAGTTAATATATGGACAGATATGATGCATATATATATATATATATATATATATATTAGGATTACAAAAGAAAAAGGAATTGATTGTCCTAATCCTATGGGAAATAAATAAGTAGAATTGGTCATGAATAGCAAACTAGTACTCCTACTACCCCCACAAATAAAATAATGATGTCTGTTTTGTTAGTAGGTATATTAAACAGGTACATAATTGCTTGATTAATCCTAATTATACCATTTGAATATTACAGGATCTTTCTTTGGATGGTTAGTTTCACTAATTTTACATTGCTTCTGGTAGAAATGATGAATAGGTAAAAAAAAAATGAATGAAAATATTTTTCAACTAATTTTGTTGAGTTATGAGCCCTAAAAAAATGATCCGAATTCAAAATTCATCTAATTTATTCTAATTTGAATCTAACTCAATTTGATTTGATAAAAAAATCAACAACTCGACCTCATTTAATCCGAAATTAAAATGACTAGAACCTAAATTAACTTGATTATGATATTATATAAATTTGATGACTTGAAAAAGTCTAATCTTAAATGATCTGAAATTAAACAGACTTGACTCTAAAATTTAATAATTTGGAACCAAAATGATTTTAACCCGATAATCCGAATATCAAATCCAAAAAAATTAAACTTAAAAAAAATCAATTTTTTTAATCCAAAATAACTCGATTCAAACTCAACCAAAGGGATTTACATATCAGCCTATATAACATATTCACACTGTTAAATTGTCCAATACCAGCCCAAGAAAAAAAAATAAAAGCCTAACAATGTGTGGTTGCAATTGTGTGGTTTAATGTGTGGTTGTAATTGTGTGGTTTAATGTATGGTTGTAATTGTGTGGTTTAATGTGTGGTTGTAGTTGTGTGATTTAAATGTGTGGTTGTTATTAAACAACAATGGGTGGTTGTAATTTATTTAGATTTTATATTTGTGTGGCTTGTGTTTGTCTTGGTATTGTATAAATACCCCCCTCCCTTGCATTTGTAAATCATCAAGTAGTAAGCTTCAATAAGCAATAAAAGTTCTAAGTTTTCCTAAGGAGTTCTTCTTTAAAAAGTGTAGTCTAGAGTGAAGTGTGAGCATTTGTGAGTTTTCCTAAAATCTAAACTTTCTTCTTTGAGTGGTTAAATTAGAGTTATCTACTCTAAGTTTTTCTCAACAATTGGTATCAGAGCTAGATTGTGAGTTACTACCATAGTTACTATTCACACATGTCACTATATACTTTTATAGTAATTGTTAACATATACGAGATTTATTCAAGTATATGGTATACGATACTATTCACGTATACGGTATTGTTCACGGTGAAATAGTTATTCAGGTACTATTTTTGGTTTGAGCGTTCTTGAGTCGTGAGGATTTTGTACTCTACAAGTTTGTGTCTCAAAATCAAGCTTGTTCGGTATTGTTAGAGTCTTGCCGACACGATGGGTGATCTTCAAGTAGTTGGAGGAATCAAGAAGCTCAATCACAAAAATTACAACACGTGGAAGACGTGTATGATGTCTTACCTACAAGGTCAAGACCTTTGGGAAGTCGTTGGTGGTAGTGAAGTTACGAAGCCCGAGCAAGAAGATGCTCAAGGAACCTTGCGCAAATGGAAGATTAAAGTGGGTAAAGCCATGTTTGCCCTTAAGACCACAGTTGAAGAAGAAATGTTGGAACACATACAAAAGCTAGAAACGCCAAAAGAAGCGTGGGATACTTTAGATGCACTCTTTTCGAGAAAGAATGACACAAGACTTCAACTTCTTGAGAATGAATTGTTATCAGTTGCACAACGAGATATACCGATTGCTCAATACTTTCACAAGGTAAAAACGTTATGCCATGAAATTTCTGATTTAGATCCTACAGCTGCTATTGGAGATACCAGGGTAAAAAGAATAATTATCCATGGTTAGAGGCCCGAATATCGCAGCTTCGTTGCCGCTATACAAGGATGGCCAACTCAACCATCACTTGTAGAGTTTGAAAATTTGCTTGTTGGTCAAGAATCTATAGCCAAGCAAATGGGAGGGGTCTCGTTGAAAAGTGAAGAGGAAGCACTCTACACCAACAAAAGCAAAAGCAAAGGCAAATTCAAATAGCACGTCGGTGGTGGATCTAAAAAGTGTGGTGACAAGACAAAAAGTCATCAAGGAGAAGGGAGCTCTCGTCCAGGGGGAGCTTCAAAGAATCGTAGCAACAATAAAAGATTTGAAGGTAACTGTTACAACTGTGACAAGAAAGGTCACATGGCAAAAGATTGTTGGTTTAACAAAAGGCCCGCTAAGAGCAATGCTGCTACTTCTAGTACAAAGGAGAAAAGCGAAGATGATTGGGACGCTGAAGCATTTTTTGCTATGGAAGAGGAAGAGTTAGCTCTCACAGTAACAACGGCTGACCGAATTGACTATAAGAATGACTGGATTGTCGATTCAGGTTGCTCAAATCACATGACAGGCGATAAACAGAAGTTGCAGAACCTGTCAGAATACAAGGAAAATCGCATTGTTGTGACAGCTGATAATTCAAGATTACCGATTACTCACATCGGTAAAACGGTAGTAGCACCTCGATATAGTCATAATCAGGTACCACTACAAGATGTTTACCATGTCCAAGGCATGAAGAAAAATTTGCTTTCAGTGGCACAATTAACATCGCCAGGTCACCATATTCTGTTTGGTCCAAGGGATGTGAAGGTATATCGTGATCTCAAAATCTCAGGACAGCCGATGATGGAAGGACGACGTCTGGAGTCAGTCTACGTGATGTCAGCAGAGTCAGCATATGTAGACAAGACAAGAAGGAGCGATACAGCAGATTTATGGCACATGCGGTTAGGTCATGTTAGTTATTCCAAGCTAAGTATGATGATAAAGAAGTCGATGCTTAAGGGACTTCCTCAGCTTGACATAAGAACAGACACAGTTTGTGCAGGATGCCAATATGGTAAAGCACACCAATTACCATACGAGGAGTCAAAGTTTAAAGCAAAAGAACCATTAGAGTTAGTTCACTCTGATGTATTTGGGCCCGTTAAGCAACCATCAATTAGTGGAATGCCGTACATGGTGACGTTTATTGATGATTTCTCCAGGTATGTGTGGGTTTTCTTTATGAAAGAAAAGTCTGACACTTTCTCAAAGTTTAAAGAGTTCAAAGAGATAGTTGAAGGAGAAGTGGGAAAGAAGATATGTTGCTTGCGCACAGACAATGGAGGAGAATATAGCTCAGGCGAATTCTCTCAATACCTACGAGAATGCAACATACGTCATCAGTATACTTGTGTCAATACACCACAACAGAATGGTGTAGCAGAGAGAAAGAATCGGCATCTTGCAGAAATTTGTCGGAGTATGCTGCATGCAAAGAATGTACCCGGAAGATTTTGGGCCGAAGCTATGAGAACCGCAGCCCATGTGATCAACAAACTTCCTCAACCAAGGTTAGAGTTTGTTTCACCCTTTGAGAAATTGTGGAAAATGAAACCTTCAGTCAGCTACTTTCGAGTATTTGGTTGTGTATGTTATGTATTTGTTCCTGATCATTTACGTAGCAAGTTTGATAAGAAAGCAACTAGGTGTATCTTTGTGGGATACGACAACCAAAGGAAAGGGTGGAAATGTTGTGATCCTACGAGTGGAAGATGTTACACTTCACGCAATGTGGTATTCGATGAAGCATCTTCTTGGTGGTCCTCAGAAAAGGAGGTGTTGTCAGATTCAAAAGAATTTGAAGACATGCTACAACAGAAAATGGGAGAGTATATTGTCCAACTTCAATCAACTTCAGATGAAGTAGAAGACCTATGTGATGATGACGATGACGAGCAAGTGTTAGTCCAGAGTCCTTGGCAAACTGGTGTGTATCAACCAGATGTTAGATCGAGTGAAGTGGAAGAACCATCTCCACAATCACAAATCCGAAGGACAACAAGAGCACGGAAGCCAAATCCCAAATATGCTAATGCAGCCATAGTGGAAGAACCAATTGCAACAGAACCTGAGACGTTTGAAGAAGCATCACAGAGTTCTGAGTGGATTATGGCTATGAAAGAAGAGATCACTGCGCTTGAGCAGAATCAGACTTGGGATCTAGTGCCAAAACCAAGAGATGTGAAACCCATATCCTGCAAGTGGGTTTACAAGATAAAACATCGTCCAGATGGGTCGATTGAAAGGTACAAGGCACGGTTGGTGGCTCGTGGTTTCTCTCAGAAGTATGAGCTAGACTATGATGAAACGTTTAGTCCGGTGGCAAGACTTACAACCGTACGAGTCCTACTTGCCCTTGCAGCCAACAAAGACTGGAACTTGTGGCAGATGGATGTGAAGAATGCATTCCTTCATGGAGAGCTAGATCGGGAAATCTACATGATTCAACCATTGGGATTTCAAAACCAAAATCATCCTGAGCATGTGTGTAAGCTGCGAAAGGCACTTTACGGATTGAAACAAGCACCTAGAGCATGGTATGGTAAGATTGCTGAATTTTTAACTCATAGTGGTTATTCAGTGACACCTGCAGATTCCAGCTTGTTTGTCAAAGCTAATGGAGGAAAGCTAGCTATCGTATTGATATATGTGGATGATTTAATCATAACTGGTGATTATGAGGCAGAAATCTTCAAACCAAGGAGAATTTATCAGTTCGTTTCCAAATGAAAGAACTTGGACAACTCAAGCACTTTCTTGGTCTAGAGGTTGATCACATACAAGAAGGAATATTTCTCTGTCAACAAAAATATTCTAAAGATTTGCTAAAAAGGTTTGGAATGCTCGAGAGCAAGCCAATTTCAACACCGATGGAACCAAATGGCAAGATGTGTGCACTTAAAGGCAAATACTTGGAAGATGCAACTATGTATCGACAATTGGTAGGTAGCCTGATCTACTTAACCTTGACTCGACCTGACATTTCTTATACAGTTGGTGTGATGAGTCGGTATATGCAAAATTCGAAGAAGCCTCATTTAGAAGCAGTTCGACGAATACTGAGATATGTGAAAAGTACAATAGATTATGGTCTTTTGTACAAGAAAGGTGAAGACTGTAAGTTAGTTGGTTATTGTGATGCTGACTATGCAGGAGATCATGACACCAGGAGATCAACAACTGGGTACATGTTTAAACTTGGTTCTGGAACAATTTCTTGGTGCAGTAAGAGACAACCAACGGTATCATTGTCAACTACCGAAGCTGAGTATTGAGCAGCAGCAATGGCAGCTCAAGAGTGTACGTGGCTGATACAACTAATGAGTGATCTACATCAACCAGTAGATTATGCAGTTTCGTTGTATTGCGACAACCAGTCAGCAATTCGTTTGGCAGAAAATCCAGTCTTTCACGCAAGAACCAAACATATAGAAGTGCATTATCACTTTATCAGAGAAAAGGTTCTACAAGAAGAGATTGAGATGAAGCAGATCAAGACAGATGATCAAATGGCAGATTTATTCACAAAAGGTTTGAGTATCAACAAATTTGAAATGTTTCGTCGTCAACTCAACATGGTGCAAAGAGTAAGAGCTGGTATTGAGGGGGAGTGTTAAATTGTCCAATACCAGCCCAATAAAAAAAAAAGCCTAACAATGTGTGGTTGTAATTGTGTGGTTTAATGTGTGGTTGTAATTGTGTGGTTTAATGTGTGGTTGTAATTGTGTGATTTAAATGTGTGGTTGTTATTAAACAACAATGGGTGGTTGTAATTTATTTAGATTTTATATTTGTGTGGCTTGTGTTTGTCTTGGTATTGTATAAATACCCCCCTCCCTTGCATTTGTAAATCATCAAGTAGTAAGCTTCAATAAGCAATAAAAGTTCTAAGTTTTCTTAAGGAGTTCTTTTCTAAAAAGTGTAGTCTAGAGTGAAGTGTGAGCATTTGTGAGTTTTCCTAAAATCTAAACTTTCTTCTTTGAGTGGTTAAATTAGAGTTATCTACTCTAAGTTTTTCTCAACACACACTTGTCGTACGTATTAGTCGGAAAACAATTTCTAATATTTTCACCTTATTTTCCTTGATTCTTACCAACCTAACCAGTACTGAGTTTCATATAATTTCATCAAAGCAGATTTCATGAAAGCTGTTTAATTGGCATCAAATTAATTATATATAAACAAGCATGATGTAGGTGCCCTGACAAAATAATTAGTAGAAAACACAAATTATAATAGTAGTAATATTATATAAAATTAGCATGGAAAAGAAAAATTATTAATCTATCAAGTGTCTTAGTAAAATTACCATTGGGATTGGAGGATACAATCTTAAGGTCTCAGATAACGTTGCATGAAGATAATGCATTTGCTCTAAGCTTGCATTAGTTATAGTTGCCATGAATTCATCAACATCAGCAGTATTTCCTTCACAATTAGTGATGTCTATCACTTCTTTGGCAAGTTTTTCCTGTATCAAGGGATACTTGCAAAGCATATAGAAGAACCATGACATAGCAACTGCGGTAGAATCTTTGCCGGCGACTATGATATTCAAAATTATGTCCCTTAGATATTTATCGGTCATTATTTTTGGATTTTTCTCTCTCTCCATTAAAAGCCTTGAAAGTATATCATCTTTGACATTCTTGAAACCACAAAACAAAAAAATACTTTATTATTAGTAACACAAAAGACTCACTTATCCAAAATAAAAGTGTTCATGGTTTGGATCGGGTTCAATAAAAAAAATTTGCTTTTCAAATTTAGTATAATTTGAAAATCCATTTTACTGTTTAAAATATATTAACATATACAAAATTATTTTTACATCAATATTTATATATTTTAAAATTAAAATAAATATTTTTTATTATTTAAATAATAATTCGTGCCAGATTGAGTCAGCTAGGAAGGATTACCAAAAACGTATACCAAGCATGGCTCAATTTGGATCGAGCAGATAGTTTGATCCGTAAATAAGTAGAATCCAAATTAATTAATAATGCATTAATTAACCACAAGAAATATTTTTTAATTTATTTAAACTAAGGAACAGACCACAAATTTATAAGAAGAATATGACTCACGCAATCTCGTTTCAAGGCCAACAGTTCTTTCTTGGTGCTAATAACATTGTAAACGAAATCATCAACGACTTTGACCTTTTTCTTGAAAACAGCTTCAGAGCCAATGTTAAGAAACCTTTGCAGCTTCCAGAAAGGATAAAAAAAGCGGATGAATACCAATTCATTGGCATCGTCAAAAGCCTTCATAAACATGGTCCCTTCATCACTTAGCGTTTCTATGCAATTTAAATCTATGCCGAACCCGACTTCAAATATTGAATGAAACGTGCATTTCGTCACTATATCCTACAAATTAAACACGACTCCATGAAAATTCTTCAAGAAGGAAATCAAAACGAAGACTTTAGGCTGAAGCATAAATTCAATTAATGTTTCACCGAATTAATTAGCTTAAAGTTTAGCATTTCACTCACTTGTATGGGAATAGCTTGACCTGATGTCGCCAGCTTTGAAACAGCTCGAACCAATTTTACAGCATGTTTTCTAAACACAGAGGAGCTAAAATCCGTAACAACTCTCGTCGAGAACTGTGAGACTACAAGCTTCCGTTGCTGCCGCCACTTGTCTCCATCCACCGCAAAAATTCCTTCACCCCAAAGATCTGCAACAGTTTCTTCGCGATATTTACCCTTTGCGTATTTCTTAAAATCTGTTTTTAGCATGTGCTCTATGTTTTTCGTATCGCTGGTGAATATGTCACTGCGTGTTAAACCAAGTAACCTGTAAGTGGGTTGTTTCTTGGTAACTTGGAGTTGGTAGTCGTAGATATAGTCGTAATATAAGAGCTGGTCGAAAATGGTGCCTTTCACTGGGGCATAGTCAGGATTATTGATGGATTTGCCAGTGATGATTTTGATTATGAAAAAGAAGAGAACTAAAAATAGAAACAGTAGCAGATATGAAATCAACAAGAAGATGGCTTGTAGAATATCCATTTTTCTCTGATGAAAGTTATCAGTAAATTACAGGTCATATATATATATATATATATATACTCGAAATATTATCAGAGATTCCTTCATTTTTTTTTTTAACTCTACTTGTAATATTACTTTAAACATTAGGAAAGACGTCTGTTTCGTGACCAGATAAGGAAAAAAGAAATCAGGAAAGACAAATGCATGTACGAAAAAAAACACAGGAAAGACAAGGGAAGACATTAATAAACTCAAAAGAGTGTAAATAATGGTCCATAAAAAAACTAGAAAGCCTTATCCTTACATCACATTGATCACAACTGTTGAACGAACAGGGGATAAATAAAATGTAATTACCCATAACTTTCGTGTTTGAGGGCCATGGATGCTCACGACTGCAATATTCCCTTTGAAATTAGATGAATTTGTTTTTCTCTGAATTTACAAGTAAACATTTTCAAATATCTTATTTTTGTCTCTTATCGATAGATTCATGTATTTATGTTATAATTGTATTTGTATTTTTTTTATCGTGATATAATCGTATTCGTATTTAAAGTGTTATTTATCAAATCGTGCTATAATCGTATTTAAAGTGTTATATATCAAATATATATTCATGGCTCCAAGTATAGTATATATCAAATATATATTCATGGCTCCAAGTATAGTATTCTCACCTTGCTCATGTCATACCTGCAATATTATATATCCATCAAATGGACATGGAGCCACTAGTTTTAATTATCTTTGCTGTATGTATGTTATTGTACAAGAACAAAATAATAAACTCTGGTGCAATCAGGTCATATATAGTCATAAATATATCAAACCTAATAGTGGATTTGTAAAGACATGGCAAGAATCCAAATTATCTTTTAATTTTTCAA
The DNA here is from genome assembly GCA_030761205.1 of Fremontodendron californicum. Classification (NCBI taxonomy): domain Eukaryota; kingdom Viridiplantae; phylum Streptophyta; class Magnoliopsida; order Malvales; family Malvaceae; genus Fremontodendron; species Fremontodendron californicum. The sequence goes on along the minus strand of JAULJL010000015.1, from coordinate 1,477,728 downwards.
AGATTTTAAGACACTGCAGATGAATATATAACACATTCAACTAGAAGAGAACCTCAAATCTTTTGCTTTAGTGTGTTAATTACCTGCAGGACAACAGCAGTTGAAAAATTTGCAGCTGGGCCAATATTAAATAGCAAGAAAACAACTCCAAATTCAGCAATTGCATTGGTTACAAGCACATGGCGGATTATGAACAGATAGTCTCAAGTACTGCATACCATTAATCAGAGCTTCCCTTTCTCTTCCAACAATAACATCACTAGAACTTGTTTGACTGATCTTCTCCACCTGGACGACAATCTCTTCACCCAAAACCTCCCCAGGGCCTATTCTATAGTGTCAGCAGTCAAATTAGAAAAAGACTTTTCACCTCTTTGTAGGGCTATCTTTGCATCATTCATAGGCTGTGTAGCCTCCAATGCATAAGCAACAGCTTGCTCTGCTAAAATCATTATGTTTGCCACACCTTCCTCAGCTTTCAATGCATCAATCTGTGCTTTCTCTGCAACCTCATTCTATCTATCCACTTGTTTCTGCAACTCATCTTTTTTACTCTGCAAGTGCCTTAACTCTTCTTCACAATTTGTCAACTTCTCCTCACATTCTCTAATCTCATCTTGTGCAGCCAATAGTGCTCGACTATGTTATTCCAACTCTTCATTTTTTTTGAAGTACACATGTTCCAAACCTGTGTCCGACCTATATACGGACATGGGTATGGGGATATGATCTCCAAAGATCTTCCAAATATATGGAAAAGGCTCTAACCGCAAAGGCTGCTGCTTCACTTCTCCAATTCAAACCATACACAACCTGCAAAACCCAGAAATCGCCTTTCAAAGCCAACATCCTCAGAATCCTAAGCAACGAGATCGAGTACCAGCACGACTACGCCCCTCCCCATCAGATTTTGATCTCGAAAACGAAGGAACTCCTCAGGTGGTGGAAGCTAGTGCACATAGGGTACACTTAGTCAGCGGCGTTACGTTAGGCAGCCGAGCCGCGGCATCTGGTCGTTGCTTGCGACCCACCCTTGCTGGGGGTGCCGCTGGCTCAAATTTCCTCTCTTTCTTGTCAGATCCGTCCGGTTTCCAGTCCCCTGGGAGACCTTGCCGATTCAGACCGCCCGGTGTTCCTTGACCCATGGTTTTGGGTCTCCGATATTGAGCTGATTCTTTTGTAAGATGTTTTGGGATCAAGTTTCCTCGTCTGAAGACTTCGAGCAACAACCTCAGATCTGACAACCTCAGATCTGAGATCTGGCTGAGAACTGGGAAAACTTATGGCTGAGAACTGGCGCCAGAGGCGCACCCAAGACTCCGAGCAGCAACCTCAGATCTGAGCGTTTACACGTTGAAGTCGAATCGGAAGGAGCGCGTGCCAGCTGACCCTTCATCCATTGGGCCCACTTACCTTCCTTCCTAGTATCTCCAGTCCGTTCCTTCCGGATCAGGACCTTCTTTTCAACGGCGACAGAGCCTCCGACGACCTCAAGCTCCCAGACATAATAAAAAAAAAAAAAAACAACGGATCCGGCTGCGACTCGTGGTGGCTGCTGTTGTTCCTCCTACGCCGCAGTAAGCTCGACATTGGTGCACTCCTAGCCGGACTTTTGGCTTGCGACAACCCCCTCACCACCGAAGAAAAAAAAAATTCTAGACCATCTTAGTTAATCCCCTGCAATGGCGGATGTTAATGGTGGCGTGGAGGATTTTCCTCCTTTGACAAGCTCTGAGCAGAACAGGAGGGGGACAATTCCTGATGGTGACAGATCTGAAACGACTATCAATACTTCCCTTGATTGGAGGAAAATCTTCTCTGTTCCTAGTGATAATTCTTTGCAATATTTTGCCCCTAAAATCAAGAATGGAGCAATTTCAGTGCAACCTCCAAACGATGTTTTTGAGGAAGGTATATCTCAATGGCAGAATGCATTGGTCGCCCAATTCATTGGCAAAATCCCCAATTTCAGCCTTTTTCAGAGACTGGTCTCTTTGTTATGGGGTAAGGACAGTCCTGTTGAAATCAAACCTGCTGGTATGAATCTCTTTATTATTCAGTTTTCAAATCTTGAGACTAGGGATAGAGTTCTTGAATCTGGACCTTGGCACATTCAGAACAAGCCCCTCATTGTCAGAAAATGGGAGCCAGGCATGAAAACTCTTGAATTTAGCATGGATAAACTTCCAATTTGGGTTCATCTAAGAGGAATCCCTCTTGAGCTCTTTACAAGGAAGGTTTGAGTTATATTGCTAGTGCAATTGGTATTCCACTCTACATGGATAAGATAACTGCAGCTCAGCAACGCCTGGCTTATGCAAAAATCTGTGTCGAGATTAAGGCTGATTCTGAGCTTCCACAAACTATTGAAGTGTTGCTTAATGATGGTACTGTTGTTACAGTTCAGGTGGAAGTTCCTTGGCTACCACAGAAGTGTTCTTATTGTAAAATCTTTGGTCACATTGATAAGCTCTGTCCCAAAAAACCTGTAGTAGCTACAGGGAAAGTTTGGATGCCAAAGGTTCAGTCTGACAGGGGAAGAGTAGAAGAAAGTTACAGAGGACATGAGGATAAAAGTTACTATCCAGAAGAGAGTAGCAAGGGTCATGAAGAATTCACTGATCAGGCTATTAAGGCAGGCAATGTACAAGCTGTTGTAGATAGTGATAAAAGAAATGGTAGTATTATCAAATCCTCTTTCAGTCAGGCTGCAGGTCAATTAACAGCAAGTTCTAGTTCTATCAATAGATTTGCTATCTTGGAGCAGAATGAAGACATCGAGACGGACAATGTTTCGGTTGGTCATAAAGACACCACTGAGAGTGCGAGTTACCAAAGACAACCTAGAGCAGCTTCTGCTGGTGTTGCAGACTTAATGAAAACACTGAAAAGCAAGAGGAAAGGGACAATTGATAAAGGTAAGAGAGATAAGGTAGTCATATCTACCTCGAGAGGTAATTCTCCCCTAACTTCTCATTGAATTTCTTATTTTGGAATGTTAGAGGATTAAACAATCCTCTAAAACAAAAAGAAGTAGTTAGGAGGATACATAGACTGAATGTGGAAGTAGTTTGCCTATTAGAAACTAGAGTCAAGGAGAATAACATGCAGAAAATTCTTGACAAGAATTTTCCTAATTGAAATCTTTATCACAACTATTCAGAAGCCTATAATGGTAGGATCTGGTTCCTATGGAATAATCACCTGCAGGTGGACTTGATGAGAGTTACAAGTCAAAGCATCACTTGTAAATTCACCCTCAATGACCATGAAGTTTATCTCACTGCTGTTTATGCTAGTAATGAGGGATCAGACAGACGTAGCTTATGGAGACACCTTCACTCCCTCCACTGTTCAATTTCAAATAACCCTTGGCTGATTGCAGGAGACTTCAATACTATTGCTTCTCCTTCTGAGAGTTCTAACTCTATTGGCTCCCACTCTTTGAACTCTGATATTACGGATTTCAGGGAATGTTTGCAGCAGCTGTCTATCTTTGATCATGCATTTTCTGGTCCTCTCCTCACCTGGACAAATAATCAAATTGAGGGCTTCATTGCTAAAAAGCTTGATCGAGTTCTTATAAATGAAGCGTGGCTCTCTTGCTTCTCCAATTCTTATGTTGAATTCCTTGCTCCAGAAATTTCCGACCACTGCCCTGCTCTAGTGAAGCCATGCTTACTCAGACACTCCCCACCAAAGCCATTCAAGTTCTTCAATCACTGGGCTAGGCACTCTGAATTCCTGGAGGTGGTGGATTGCTCTTGGAAGGAACAGGTTTCAGGGACCCCTATGGTTCGTCTTTATAAGAAACTAAGGCGACTTAAGCAAGTTCTAAGGCATTTCAATGTCACACACTTTGGGAGTATCTCAGATAAAGTGGCGATAAAAAGGAAAGAACTTGATTCTATTCAGATTGCTATGCTGGATCATCCCTCCACTATTTTACTTGAAAAGGAAAGAGCAGTATCACAGGAATTCATTGAATTACAGCTTGCTGAATAGAGTCATTTCAGGCAAAAATCAAGGGTACAATGGATCCAAGAAGGCGACCAGAATACCAGATTCTTTCACCGGATGGTAGCAGCCAAACACTCTAGGAATACAATTAGAGTGCTGTATGATGAGGAGGGTAACAGGCTTGAATCCTACTCACAAATAGTTGATAACTCAGTCTCCTACTTTATCAAAGTTCTTGGAACAGCTGATGCTAATGTCACTAGCAGCTCCAAAGAATTCCTGGAAGAACTTCTATAGGTTTCCCTCACTGAAGATGAACAAGCAAGTTTAAAAAAAGAAGTGACTGCGGAGGAAATCAAGAAAGCTATGTTTGCCATCAAAGGGGATAAGGCCCCTGGTCCAGATGGGTACACTTCTCATTTCTTCAAGACTTCTTGGGACATAGTAGGCGATGACTTGACAGCTGCTGTGCTTAGTTTCTTCAACTCTGGTGACCTTCACCCAGCTTTCAATTCCACTATCATTGCTCTTGTGCCTAAAAGTCAAAGTCCTAGAAGCATTAAAGAATACAGGCCCATCTCTTGCTGCTCAGTGGTTTACAAATGTATAACTTCAATACTGGCTAACAGGCTAAAGCAATACCTAGGCTCCCTTATCAGTCATAATCAAAGTGCTTTCATAGAGGGCAGAAGCATTACAGATAACATCCTAATGGCCCAGGAACTGGTGAGAGGATATAATAGATCCTCTCTCTCCCCAAGGTGTGCTCTCAAGGTGGATCTTCAAAAGGCCTTTGACACTTTGAACTGGGATTTTATCATTTCTGTCCTTGATGCTATGGGATTTCCTAAGGAATTTGTTGAATGGATCAGCTGCTGCTTAACAACTCCCAGATTTTCTTTGTCAATCAATGGAGGGCTAGCTGGTTACTTTCCAGGAGCAAGGGGTATTCGTCAAGGAGATCCCATTTCTCCCTACTTATTTGTTTTATCCATGAATGTGCTATCCAAACTTTTGAACACTGCAGCTAGCATGGGAGTTTTTGCATTCCATCCAAAATGCAAAAAGATTAGCCTTACTCATCTCTGTTTTGCAGATGATTTGCTTATCTTCACAAAAGGCAACCTGGAATCCATCTCTGGGGTTCAAAATATACTTCAAGCCTTCTATTCAATGTCAGGGTTGCAATTGAATTGTGCCAAAAGTGAGCTTTTCTCTTCAGGCTTAAACGATGAATCTTTACAGCTGATCTCCTAAACTACTGGATTTAGGCTGGGATCCTTACCTGTTCGTTATCTGGGGGTACCATTAGTCACTAGGCAGCTGACAGCAAGAGACTGCGCACCTCTTCTTGAGAAAGTGACAGCAAGAATAGGGAATTGGTCTGCTAAGCTGCTTTCTTATGCTGGCAGGCTTCAGCTCATCCAGTCAGTTTTGTTGAACATTCAGAACTACTGGACCAGATACTTCATACTGCCAAAATTTGTCCTGAATAAGTTGAACCAGTTGCTCACAAGGTTCCTTTGGACTGGTACTGACTCATCTGCAAGAGGGGCAAGAGTGGGTTGGCAGGATATTTGTTTCCCAAAGTCTGAAGGAGGCCTGGGCATTAAAAACCTCTTCATTTGGAACCAGGCATGTTTTCTGCAGCATATATGGGCCTTGTTCTTCAGATCGGGCTCTCTGTGGATAGCTTGGATCCATGCTTATGTTCTCAAGGAAAGGTCTTTTTGGGAGCTTACTGAAGCTAAGGGTAATAGTTGGACTTGGAAAAAACTCTTAAAATTGAGGCACTTGGCCAACCAGTTCATTAGCCATCAAGATGGAAGATGGATTTGGAAATTCCCTGGAACCACATTCTCAGCTGCAAAAGTGTGGCAGGATATTAGACCAAAGAAACAGAAGGTTCAATGGGATAGACTTTTGTGGTATTCTCATCATATCCCTAAACATTTCCTTATTTCCTAGATGACCATTTTGAACAGATTGCCTACTAGCATGAGACTTCTGAGTTGGGGGCTCGAGGCAGATGTGAATTGCAAGCTTTGCCTCTCTGAACAAGAGACCCGAGATCACTTGTTCTTTGAATGTAGCTTCTCCAAATCTGTTTGGTTGCAGGTAATGCAGTCATGTCAGTTGCAAGTACGAAGTTGTAGTTGGAACAATGTGCTTGAATGGGCTATGCAGAAGCTCAAAGGTAGATCATTGCTTACAACTATTCTCAAGCTTGCTTGGAATGCAACCATTTACCACGTCTGGAAAGAAAGGAATAGAAGGATACATGGAAGTCCATGCAAGTCTCCATTGCAGGTTTTTGAAACCATTAAAGAGGAGATCAGATTCAAGTTGGTAAGCTTAAAAAACTTAGAACTTGATAATGTAAATGCTAACCTTTGTACTGATTGGGGCTTAAGCAACTCTATTTTTCTTTCATTGATGTAAAGCTACCTGAGTAGCATGTTCTTCAGTTTTGATGTAGCAGAGATATTCACTGCTTCTTTGATATATAAATTGACACTTATCCAAAAAAAAATATATGGAAAAACTAAAAATAAATAAAACATAACCGTGACCGACACTCAAGACCCAAGACATAGGTGCTCAATTATCTTCCCTAACATCAATTTCCACATCATTCTCCCCCATAACTCACACCCAAATCATTTCCCTCTTTCAGAGTTTCAAATAGTTCTACTGCCACCTGAACCCTTGCCTCAACTAAAGTTAGCGACATTGTTTCTAATTTAACAGCCTCTTTAGCAGCACACTCTTCATTCACAATATCTTGAATCATATTTGCCGTTAACATCATTCCAAGAATTAGCTGCATCGTCCTTCAAGGCTATCACAGCTTCTGATATTTTCTTCTGAGCCTTTTCCTGAAACATCCTACTATTTAATATGTGCCACTTCCAATTCCTTCATTGCCTTACTGCAACAATTCCCTCAGCTCATCCACACTAGGTGTTTCCACTTCACCACTTAATTTCTCTCTCCAAACCATTTTATACAGTACCACTCGAGCTCTCATCACTACTCTATGCAAATTCAACATTCCAACCATTCCCATCAGCATTTGCCAAAGAATCATTACCTTGACAATGCTACCTAACTCCGCTTACTTTCAACACATCATGCAAACCATAAAAGAATGATTTACTCAAATGCAAACAGCACAAGGACAACAAATTTCACTCTGAACACCAAAGTTGAACTTAAACAACCCCTATATACCACATTTTTCCTTATTTTTCCAGGGACTTATTTTTGATCCAATCTTCGGGTCGAAATTGTAACTGAAATTTCTACATCTAAACCTATGACATGATGGATCCAGTAACCTATAAATAGTACCTTCACCACCATGAAATATTGTAGGATGCTTAAACTATCTCTCCGCCACACCAATCTTTATTCTTGGCAAGGCATTTCACGCACTCTCATTGATCCATTATCAAGCACCTGGAAAAACAAAGCATTAATGAATCCACACTAGTAGCTCTAGAACCGCAAATCCGAATATATATACTTTATCCTCGTACAAGAACATATACGTAGAGATAGATACTTAAATACAAGAAAACTGTTAACTCAAATTTAAAGAAGCTTTTCAGTTCCTACATATAACCTCTTTTATCTTCCTTCTGAAACTCTTATCTTGATTCATATAGAAAAAGATAGCATATAGAAACCCAACAAGGAAATTAAGTACATTGGAGTGATTACAATAAACCTATTACAAGGCCATATATCAAGGAACTCATCTGATTTTGCCACCTAAAAATGCGAAAGAAGGCACCCTTTCTTATCTTAACAAAATTTTCAATTCAACAATTGGCCACTGAAATGTTACATGAAATTGATGTCAGATATCTGATCAAAAAAGAATTCCAGGCATGAAGTTCGTCGATCACCATTTTCCTCCAACTTCCTGAGTATAGCTCACTGCAGAATGACACCTAATATCCTCGTTTGTCTTTAGGAAGGAACACCTCTATCATCTCAAATTGTCATAAAAGTTGGATCTAAACTCATAAAAGGTTAACCTTCCAAATAAGATCACATCAAGAAAAGTTACCATTCTCGAAGACAGTGACGGTGGTGTCACTGATGGTAGTCTCACTGCTGCTGCTCATACTTTTTTCATCTTGTGTAATGAGCCGAGGACTTGGAATTGAAATAGAAAGACTGGTGCTCAGGGCTGCACATGCTGCTTTGTTTGCTATTGTTAATCTACTAGGTGGGCAATCACCAATAGTGGGAATGGCAACAGGCTGAGAAACCTCTATGTGCTTTCTTGCGCCTCGGTGCATGTGCCGCGCACAATATTTTTGATGAGGAATAACATCCCTGCTGCAACGCCATCTTTTCCCATCTGTTCTCCTACACCTCCCTGGTTCAAGTTCTATTTCGTTTTTGTAAACACGGGAACTGCTGCAGCCTAGCACTAAAATGATAACAGAAAAATTCATTTTAATTAGCATCAAAAAGGTCCTACAAGGGATTCAACTGTTATATTCAATGCTGTGCGTAACAACACAAAGGTAATAATAACTGATTCTATACAAATAGTACACAAGAACTAATAACAATGGTTATGGTAAATAACTTCATGCAGCCCAGCATTTTTCAGCATTTACATTGTAAGCATGAACTACTAAAACTAAAATGATATAGTGAAAAAGGGTAGAAACATGAAAAGGTTCTTCTTTATCAAAAAGAACCTTCTAAAAAACCTTTTGGGCAACAAATTACATGTTAACATATAAGATTGGCAAACAATGGGGACTATCAAATGATTCCTACAATAAAAAACCATGAACCCATGCAGTTTAAGCAAATTCAAAAGGCTTATATATTAAATGATATTAGCATATCTGTTATATAGCCAAAACAGAAAGGGGATAGGAGGGTGCCGGAAAGGGGTAGCGGTAGGAATCATGTAACAAGAACATTATTTCAGCTTTTGTGGCACTACCTTGAAGAACGCTTTTTGGAGAAAAGCCCACACCTGGATATATATTATTACCAACAGTGGCTTTGTTTCCACTCTTGCTGCTTCTGTTGATGATATTATTGTCACTAACAGAGAGTTTCTCTTCACCCTTCTCACTATTATTTGGGGAGTTTTTGTTCCTTTTGCAATCATTTTTGTTGTTGTTCTTTGTTGCGGTGATGATGCTACTGCTAGTGGTGGCATTGGTAGAAATGGAATTTCTGTTGCTGCATACATTGTTGTTATCCACAGCAGTGATAGCAGTGGTCTCATGGCCGGTGCCAGTATTACAGGAAGACGGGTTCATGTATTGAAAACTTTCACAGGCTGAAAGGTTTTTTGAGTTATCTGATACTTTAATTGAATTTTTTGATGATGTTGAGTCAGGCAAAGTAATTTGAGAAGGTTCCACAGGCTTTCTTGAACGCCGACAACCCCTATGCATGTGCTGCTTACAGTACTTCTGATCAGGAATCACATTCTTACTGCACCGCCATTTTTTCCCATCCGTTCTTCTACACCTCCCTGGCTCAGGATCCATCATATTCCTATAATCAAATCCTTGAGGACTGACTCCTACAACTGAAACAATAAAAGTTTACATTCTTCACGTAAATTCACATTACTGAAACCAAATCATTTTGTTGAAAGAAAAAATCCCTTTAAACGTCTGTCAGGCTAAATTTAAACTATTATGGTCAGAAGAATTCCTTTTATAATGTAACTTACGTTAAAATTCATAGTGCAAAGTAGAATAATCCTTAATGAACCTCAAATTCAAAGTTCAAGTAGGCAAAACCTTGTCAAGCGTACAAGGACACTCAAATTTCCAGGCATAATTGAAATTTAATTAATAGTATTTAACGATTAATAAATTAAAAAAAAAAAAAAAAAAGCGTCTCAAATTCCAAGACTAACAAGCATCAAAACATCTTTTTTTTTCCTTTTCTTTCAATAATTGAACATCAATCCATCTTTAAGTGTTTGTTTGGTAGGAAAAATGAAAAAGGGTGAAGGGTAAAGGTGAAAAACTTATTAATCAAATGGTTAAGATGCATAACCACTTCCACTTTCCTAGTTTATAGCTTAACTATTAGATTAACAAAATTTTCATTGTTACCCTTTTACATCTTCCTACCAAGCAAAACTTAAAGAAATGAAAGAAGAAACTTAACCTCAGTTTTAAAACTACTAATCTTCGAACTCTCTAGTAAAAAGAATTAGAAAATCCGTGTGACATTTTCTCTGACAAATTCATGAAACAAAAAAGCAAACAGAAAACAAAAGCAAATCAATCAAAATAAAGAGAGAGGAAAAAAAAAACCCACCTCAAATTCCATACAAAAAAGAAAAACCTGAGTCTAGGCAAGAGAAAAGTTAAAAAGAAGAAAGCTTACAGCTCGGATACCGTTCATAGATACCGCCATGATCAGAGCCAGAGGAGGAAGCAACGCTTTTCCAAATGGGTATAACAAGGTTAACAGGAACTGGGATTCCACCCGCTATGTACTTGAAGATAAGCCCTTGTAATTGCAGCTCATGCAACTGTGCTGTCGTAAACACACACTTTCCGTGTTTCATAACTGGTTTCTCCGACGTGTTCCCATCAATCCCGAGTCCCAACTTGATCGACGGTGATCCTTCCTTCTCCTCCTCTTCTATCTTCACCGTCCCTCCCTTCCCCTCCAACCTCTCCTGGGTCCCACTCCCACCACCACCTAAAATCAAGAACATGCTCAAAATTAATTAACCAGCCATAATACTTAAAATTCTCATATTTCAATGCTCCTATTACTATATATATGTAGAAAGAGAATACCAGAATTTGGAAGAAGTCGGCTTTGAACCGGTTGGGCATCCATTGACGACAAACCAAAACACAGATTAATATTGGTTATCTTAAAACTTACAGAAAAGAAAATTCAATAGGTGACTGAAATGTGAATATTTCAAAAGGGAGTTGCTTGAACTTAAAACATGATCACTTGCTCGGTCCAGTTTTACGAAGGGGAGCGACTGAGTGTGACATAAAGTGATGTTAAACGCGTGTCAGGATTCTGACAGTATCAGCCTTTCGCAGTCACTGCAGGCAAAATTCAGTTTCTTTCGCATTTACATGCTTCAAAAAGGTAAAGTTCACCTCTCAAAATCGGCGTTTGAAACTGACGGTCCAATGAAATGGTGAAAGAGTGGTGCTGCTGCAGACGATGACAAAGTGGTCGGTTGTGTGTCACGCGCATTGTCAGATTTATTGCCTGCCACTAACGATGGGCAGAGGAAGACACGTCACTGATTTCAGATATGGTGGGTCCGACTTTAAGCAACGGGGCGGGAGGGGCCCGGTTCTGCATATCAGCAATGACAGGTGGATTGTTGGCAGTTCCACCAAGTGTCCGATGGTTCCTTGGTTGTGTTTTCGTTTGTTATTGTTGGATTGGATATTTAAGTGTCTGAAATGAAATGATATCTGCCTTTAGGCCCATATCAACTGATCTTAGACCGGATTTGAAGCTCGGCCTAGTAGTAATGACAAAGATTGAGAATATAAGAGAAAAGTTCAATCCATAATTGTCCATGATAACACGGCCCAGATAAATCTACCCTATATTGCTGGATTTACTATATAATACAATTAATTACCAAATAGTACTATTTTTATCGATTATGATTTTATTTTTTTTTATAATACGATCACTGGTATCAATCATGATTTGATTAAGAAATTCTCATCTTTTATTTAATATGTATCATTCTGTTAATCTATTTTATAAAATCTTTAATTTACGCTGCGATGCGATTTTGTTGCGGACAATTTCATAGCTCTCCTTTCCTTAATCTAAAAGATAAATTGCCATTGCAATTACTCGGCCAGCCCTATGTTATTTCAATTCAACCTCTTTCTTCAAGTTTTCATCTTTGTCAATCATCACCAGGTGAAATCTATGCTCCCTGTCAAAAGATTAAATCTTGTGAATGAAGAAATATTCACTTTTCCACCCCATGAAAAGGAAGAGAAAGGAAAGAAGAAAAAAAAATGAAGAAATTAAATTTAAAAATTTATTGTGCTCATGATTTTACAGCTGAAAAAGGATTTAGTTGCATTGCTTCAAATAGAGGCATGGAAAGATGCCTCATCAATAAGTGCATTTTTGTGGCAAAGCAAGTTTCATGCTACTTTTAAAATGGTCAAAGCCAAAAAGGGCACGACATATATGTATCTATTATCTATTATAAATATTATTATAAACATTAAAGTAATCTTAATATTGCATGAGAATCAAGAATTTGAAATTTTGAAATCATGTTTAGTTGACAACTAAGCATAGATATTAAAGGGTTTTGGGGGTAGTTTGGGATTTTTTTTTTATTAAGAAGGAAAAGAAAGAAAGGAAAGGAAAAAGAAATGAAAAAAAAATTTGTGTGTTCATATTTTTTTTTTTGTATTCGTGTTTTTTTATATATTCAAAATATTATAAATTTATACAATCTTTTACATATTAATAATTTGTTTTATGTAGATTTTGACATGTTCCCATATTAGTATCGTTTCGTGTTATTTTTTCGTATGTTCAAAATATTATAAATTTATATAATTTTTACATGTTAATAATTCATTTTATGTAGATTTTGACACGTTCGGATATTCGTTAGTCTTCATATTATTTTTCGTGTTCGTGTTTTTTTTTTTTTGTATTCAAAGTATTATAAATTTTATATAAATTTTTATATGTTAATAATTCATTTTATGTAGATTTTGATACGTTCAAGTATTTGTGTTGTGTTCATGTTATTTTCGTGTCGTGTCGTATTTTTTTTTTTCATGTGTTCGTGTCATGTTTCAATTCGTCCAAATATTTTGCATAGTTTGTTATGGTGATTCAATTTAGAAAAAAATTGTGTGTGTTCATATCGTGTCCCAATTCATCCCATATTTTGCATAATTTGTAATAATGATTCAATTTAATTAGAGAAAAATTGTACGTCCGTAACATGTTCGTGTTATTTTATCGTATGTTTAAAGTATTATAGATTAATATAAATTTTTACACGTTGATAATTCATTTTATATATATTTTGACATGTTCGTGTATTTTTATCGTGTTCATATTATTTTTCGTGTCGTATTTTAATTATTTTTTCATGTTATATAATTATGTTGTGTCCGAAATTACAAAGTTTAATTGACACTATTCAAATAACTCTCAAATTTATGTCGCGCGTCGTCATGTTTGTGTTGATTTTTCTGTTATAATCGTATTTAAGATATTATATATTTATATAAATTTTGATACGTTAATAATTTGTTTTATATAGATTTTGACACGTTCGTGTATTTGTGTCGTGTTCATGTTACTTTTTGTGTCATCGTGTTTTAATTATTTTTCTTATGTTATGTTTGTATCGTATAATTATGTTATGTTTGAAATTGTCGAATCTAATTGATCATATTCAAATAACTCTCAATTTTATACCAAATGTCATAAGGATAAAAGTAATTATTTTTTTTAAATTATCTTTACCGTTTTTACTTTTTTATCTTTAAAATTTATTATAAAATATCAATTCAAATTCAATAACATATCCGTACGCAGATATTTATCTTATATATATTAAAAGTTCACGTGTAGAAAAAAAAAATTTATTAACTACCCTAGTTACTAGTGTTAGGCCTAACAGTACTCTCAATACAGCATACATCTATCTTATTGAACTCATAACTATACAAGAGTCAGATATAATAAATAAATAAAGGGTAAACGCTCTCCGAATAATCTTTTTACATTTTTTGACATTTTCATTCACACTCTTTTTATCTATTTAAAAAATTCTTTGTATTTTCATTGATTTAAACATTGAAATATGTGTTTACAAATCAAACTCATCTTCTCTCTAACAGCTCTACAACCTCATCAGCTCCATCTTCAAGAAGACATCAACAACCCGAAGATTTCTACTAAATGTTATTTGGAGGTTATTAACTGCACTCAAATATGAAATTAACTATGTTATTTCAATTTTTCCTCTAGTTGCTTGCCTGATAAAAATATATATTTTAAATTTTTAACAGAATTTCAACTTTAGACCATGAATTGAGGGGTTGATGCCAAGCCACAAACACAATTGGCATCCATGTACAACTAGAAAGCATTTTCTACTGCACAGGTTAGCATTGAAATTTTGCATTATTGTTAAAGAAAGGCTGAATCACAATTTTTGTTTTGTTTTTGTAGATAAAAAATATTAACATTATTTTGTAGGACATTTGAGGACCTGATAAAGAAGACCAAAAAGGAAAGGCTAAATAGCAGAATATAGATGCTTGAGAATATGAGATTATGGGATTATAGCTGGGATTTGGGAAGTGGCCAAGTGGCGTGGGGTACAAGCTGTAAAAAAGGAAATTCTTTGGATGGATCATGAAAGTTTTTATGCAATTAATTAACTCCATTGAAATTTATGTTAAGAAACACATAATTCATCGAATATTAATCATAGTTACCATAATGGGATCGGATATTTACATGTTTCCGATATCGGATTAAATGATTTAACCGTTAAGTTATTTGGATCAATGAGTCAATATTGGTTAATAAACATATATTAAAATATTATAAGATATAAATATTTGTATATTTTATAAATTACAAATTATGGTATAAGAATTAAAATTATTGATTATCATATAAAAAATTTATAATTTTTTTAGTTTTTATAATATTTTATCAATATTATTTTAAAACTCTTTTAAGAAAAATGATTTTTAATGAGAATGGTGAAATAATTAATAATTAATATGTAAAAATTAAGTCACGTATGATTTTAAATTTATTTTGAAAAATAATTTTTAAATTGATTTAGGTCACTAAAAATTCGACGGATCACGATTTTGTTTACAAATTCGATGAGTCAATATGAAATTTTCAAATAAAGCCAACAAACTTTTGGTCGAGTGGTTAAAGAAGGGGCATGAAGTCTTGGGATCAAATCCAAACAACTCCTCTCCCTTGTCTAATTATCAAAAAAGAAAATTTCAAGTAAATTACATAATCGACCTTACAAAATTGATCTGGATCAACTATCAAGTCATTTGATCGATCGATCCTAACATTAAACTGATCGAAGTTTGATACCAGTGATATTAACAAAAAAGAAAAAATTTGATCAAAGTAGTGAAACAATTCAACCAATCACATTAATTCAATGTATAATGATGACACATATATTCAATAAATTTTAACATGATATTATCACAATAAGAAACATAATTTCAAAACAAAAAGAAATAGAGAGATGTTGATATAAAATCACAAATTGAATTAAAACAAATTTATTATCATCAATTAGTATATATTGTTTCACTTATCAACTTCCAAAGCTCAAAATGAACCAAGAATTGACCATTGGTTGGACTTGAATCAAACGAGTAACCAAGCCAAAGCCAACCCAAGAGACGGTGCGACCTTTGGGTTAATAGCCGTTATAAAGCCCGTTGCACCAATCACCGTCATAATTCATAAGCATAAGTATAATCTAAAAGGCCAAGTCCATTTTTGTCAATTCACCTCCCAAAGAAAAAATGAAAAACAAATTTGAAAGCATTTCAGTTCACCCCCAAACACAAAATTATTTTATATTTCCTTTCCAGCTGTTGCCAAAGCATGCCTGACCGGCTGACCCCTCTCACGTGGCCTCATCCTTTCGACTACTAAACCATAGTTTATTTTAACCCTGGTTAAAATTCTAACCTTCCCAAGTCCTTTTTTAGCTCTTCTTCCGCCCATGCTCTGCTTCTTCACTGACTTAGCTCTGTCTATCTCTTCAGCGTTCACGATGGGAGTATTTCGCCGACTCAACTTCTTCCTTTTCACGCTCTCTTTAGTTGTTATTGTAGCCAATGCTCACAATATAACTGCCATTCTCGAAGGTTTTCCAGATTATTCTGTTTACAACAATTTCCTCACCCAAACAAAGCTGGCCGATGAGATCAACACCCGAGAAACAATCACTTGCCTTGTCCTCAACAATGGGGCTATGTCTGCCCTCACATCCAAACACCCTCTTTCCGTCGTCAAAAACATCCTTAGCCTTCACGTTCTTCTAGACTACTATGACCCGCAAAAGCTCCATCAAATATCCAAAGGCACTACCCTCACTACCACTCTTTACCAAACCACCGGAAATGCCCCTGGAAACCTCGGTTTTGTCAATATCACCGATCTCCAAGGTGGAAAAGTAAGCTTCGGCTCCGCAATTCCCGGCTCCAAACTCGACTCCTCTTACACCAAGTCTGTTAAGCAGATTCCCTACAATATCTCTATCCTTGAGATCAGCGCTCCGATTATTGCTCCGGGAATCTTAACGGCTCCGGCCCCGTCGGGTTCTGGCGTCAACATAACCGGTTTGCTCGAAAAAGCCGGCTGCAAGACTTTTGCTAGTTTGCTTGTCAGCAGTGGCGTGCTTAAGACTTACGAGTCAGCGCTTGATAAAGGGTTGACCATTTTTGCGCCGTCTGATGAAGCTTTTAAAGCCGAAGGTGTCCCTGATCTGAGCAAGCTCACCAATGCCGATCAAGTCTCTCTTCTAGAGTATCACGCCTCGCCAGATTACAAACCTAAGGGAACATTGAAGACGACGAAAGACCCGATCAATACATTGGCGACTAACGGTGCTGGAAAGTTCGATTTGACAGTTACGACCGCCGGCGACTCAGTCACGCTTCATACCGGAGTTGGCCCATCCAGAGTCGCCGAAGCGGTTTTTGACTCACCCGCGGTCGTTATTTTCACCGTTGACAACGTTTTGCTTCCTTCTGAGTTGTTCGGCAAGTCGCCATCGCCAGCACCTGCCCCGGAGCCAGTTTCTTCGCCTTCACCGACACCTTCCGTGACTCCAAGTCCATCTCCAGTGTCTGAAGCACCATCACCACAGGCCGCTTCACCACCAGCTCCACCAACTGACACTCCCGCCGGATCTCCGGCTGATGCGCCAGGTGGATTGTCAGAGAACAGCACCTCGGATAATGCTGCTGGTCACGTGAGTGCTCCTCTGTTGCGCACTGTTATTTTCACTGTATTTGCCACTGTCGTTTCTTCAGTTCTCTTGTCCTGAATCGTAATTATGCCGGTCTGTTACTTTGTTTTTTCTTTTTTGTTTTTCATTTTTGAGTTGTTATTTTGATTAGGGAAACGGGCTTTTATTTTTAATTTATTTAGGATTATAATTTATGGGGTTGGGATGAGTGAGGGAAGGCGAGAGCTAGCTGGCAGTTCAGCATCTGGGTATGGAACGGTGTTTTTGACTTTTTTCTTAAACATTTTTTTTTGTTAATTACATTTTCTTAGTATTAATTAATTAATTTATTATTTATTGCTATTTATCATAAATTTAAAACTTATAAAAAAGGTTTAGATTATTGTAATTGTGTTGGGAACTGGGACTGAAAGCGCATGGATGACAAGATTTGACTGTTAGTGCACGTGGAGAGATTGTGGTGATGGGCTCCATTTTCAATTCTGTAGGCGAGGGGACCATCCTTTTTTGAAAATCTGTTTTTATTTTTAATCGATTAATATATTTTGCAGATGCCTTATTTTATTTCTATTTTTGTGCGGCGAGCCGAATAGATTAGGGCAGAAGCTGGAACGAAATAGTAGTGAGTTTTATTTCTGGGGAAATTAAGTAGTAGTATACTAGATAGAGAGTTCTATAATTGGAAAAGCATTTTTATTTGTTTTCGCATGGTGTTGGTGGGGGAGTGTTACTTGTGGACGCAAATAGGAGCCTGAAATGTTGTGCCAGTGGGTAAAGCTCAAGCTGTGAGTGGTCCTGTTCCGGGCCCAAACGTTTTATGGATCAAATCATGAATTGCACTGCCAATAGGCCACGCTCTTCCGTTTTGTTTGGAACCCATCTTCCCACATTGATGCTCCAACTTCTCCAATGACCAATTTATTTCAAATGAAAATCGTACTTGTCAAAATGGGGGTTTTAAGTTTTAACCGCACATTGGTTTGGTTGACAACTGCTCAAACGGAGCCTACTGCTGCTGAATGCCTGATCTGATGGCAATACGATAAACATAATAATAATTAGAGGTGGCAATTGGGCGGGTTCGGGTCGGGATCATTCGGGTTCGGGTTTATTCGGGTTCGGGCTCATTCGGGTTCGGGCTCATTCGGGTTCGGGTCCATCCGGGTTCGGGCTCATTCGGGTTCGGGTCCATTCGGGTTCGGGCTCATTCGGGTTCGGGCTCATTCGGGTTCGGGCCCATTCGGGTTCGGGCCCATTCGGGTTCGGGCTCATTCGGGTTCGGGCCCATTCGGGTTCGGGTTCGGTCTGGGTTCGGGTTCGATCTGGGTACGGGTATGTTTTACATTATTTTATTTTATATTAGATGTAATCATTTTTACGTAATTTAAATATTTATATCTAAAAACAAATTATTAATTTATTATTATTATTATTATTTTTATACTTTTGCTATTATATGATATTTTTAATTATATTTATTTTTTAAAATTAATATTTGTTAGCACCAAAAGAATAAAAAATTAATTTGTTATATAAAATCAAATTTTGAAATAATTTATTATAAAAAATATGATATATTATAAATTAATATATTGATATTTAAAATAATTGATTTGATGAGCTCGAATTTCAAAATATAAATACATTATAATTTATATTCACTATAAAATAGAAAACTTTTAAAAATAAATCCTGGCCTTCATCTATTCGTTTATATACTTATAAAATGCAAAAAATTTATGCTTATAGTCAAGATATATATATATATATATATATATATATATATATATATATCGAGTACTTATATTTTTTTCATCAGTATAAAGTATAAATTATAAAGTAGTACTAAAAAATATAATTTATATTTAAATTATACGTAATAAATATATAATTAATATGATTATTTATTAATATATAATAAATATACCCAAAACCAAAAGGCCATAAAACCTAAAACCCCATTAAATCCACCCGCTAAAATAAAATCACATGAAAGCCATAATCCAATTAAACCCACCCTAACCTAACCGCATAAGTATAACTAGAGCTGCTTATGGGCCGGGCCGCGGCCCATTTTTTTTTATTTTCTCTGCCCAGGCCTGGCCCTGGGTCGGCCCGGCCCGCCCGTTTAGGCCCGAAACACTGTTCATTGGAATAAAAAAATAATTTTTTTATTTTTTTTATTTTTTTATAATTAAAATTAAATAAAATAATATTATAATAAAAATTACTGTTCCGGGCCGGGCCGGCCCGGAACACAAAATATCCTGCCCAGGTCCGGCCCGTGAGCAGGTCTAAGTATAACCCAAAAGGCCAAAATAATTGAATTATTGTCAATTTTTTTACCCTTATAGATTAATTGAATTATTGTCAAATTTTTTTTCACATCTTTAAAATTTTCAAGAATTTAAAATATTTAGATTGTAAATTCATCATGATATGAGACGTTAAAGTTATAACTTATAAGTACAAAATATAATTTACTTTTTGATAAAATTATTATTTCATCATATATATATAATATATTAAATTTTAAATTTTAATTAAATTATTAAAAAAAATTAGAATAAAATTAATAATTAAAGTTATTGCTTAGTAAAAAAAAATAATTGCAATTTGTTTATTTTTATTTTTAGTATTAAATTCGGGTTCGGGTTCGGGCCGGTCTCGGGTTCGGGTCCATTCGGGTTCGGGCTCATTCGGGTTCGGGCTCATTCGGGTTTGGGCCCATTCGGGTTTGGGTCCATTCGGGTTCGGTCCATTCGGGTTCGGGCCCATTCGGGTTCGGGTCCATTCGGGTTCGGGCCCATTCGGGTTCGGGCTTTTTCGGGTTCGGGTTTTTGACTTTTTGGTTAAATCGAGTTTGGGCGGGTTCGGGTTCGGGTTTTCCTGGGCGGATTTTCGGGTTCGGGTTCATTTTGCCACCTCTAATAATAATGCTGTAACACGCATTGTTATGATTAATCTTTAGCAACAGCAGCAGCACAGTATTTTCAGATAGTTAAATCAAAGTCAAACGTTTACCCCGAAGTGTTATTATGAGGAGGAAAAAGTAATTCAGGATTAGCAATAATAGCAGCCACCCGTGGAAAAGCTAGACAACCTCCATGCCAAATTGTTGGTGAGCTACGTTATTTCAAAATCTCATAGTATACGGTATTTAGGTGATAAAAAACCTGAAAAAAAATCGTTTACAAGTGAAAGGCATTGTTTCGCTGTAGCAAACCAAAGGGCTCAAGCCCAAACAAACAATCTTTTCATTGGGTCGGTTGGCCCCAAAATCTGAAAGTACATCAATCGGTAAACTAAACAACTTTTTGCTGTGATCTTTAAATCACTTCTTTTTTCCTGCTATTGCTCGTGTTAATAATACTAATCTTTCATTTGGATGCAGAACTTCTTGGCACTATGTGCTAGTGGTTATTATGATGGGACTAGGAATATTAAAAGTTTTATGATTCAAGGTGGAATGGAGACCCAAATGGAACAGGCAAAGGGGGGAACTGGTATATGGGGCAAGAAGTTCAATGATGAGATTAGAGAATCCCTCAAGATATATTAAGCTAATGGCTAATGCAAAGAATAAAGTTTTACATCATGAACTTTAGCTCATGCAATATCTCAACATGTTTCAAGAAAATTTAGTCACCAACTTTTACCCATTAAGAGTAGGGGGGATTGGATTGGGGAGAGGAGAGGAGAGGAGAAGAAAACTCTTCTTTCATGTCAGCTTCTTATGCATGTTGGCCTGCTGATCAAGAAGATTGGTTAGCTTTCTTTTGGAAAGCCTATGTTCTTACATTATGCTTGATGTCCAAGTTTGAACCTTACTGAATGGAGCCTAACTGAGCTGGGTTGTGCTTCGTTTATTATGTTCTTTGTTAGTGTCACGCTATTTGGGTTTGAAATTTTGGTTTCTATTACCCTCACACTCTTCCTCTAGCTTTATCTTGAAATCAGCGTTACAACATATCTTGGTCTAGTTGCCCCAAGTGTTTCGGTATGGTTATGCTTTTCAAACTCTTTAGATTTCTGTCTTTTTCAAGCACCGATAAAGCTTAGTCTCAATGTTCTGTTACAAGATAATAATTTCTTTTACCACATGCCTTACATTGAGTTGCTCATTGCTTGTGGACATGCTAATTTTGACAAAACTTTGTCTTCTTACAGCATAATGCAAGGGGTATATTGGCAATGGCTAATAGTGGTCCTAATGGGAGCTAATTCTTCATAACTTATGCAAAGCAGCCACATCTCAATGGATTTATACACCGTATTTGGCAAGGTGATCCATGGTTTTGAAGTCCTGGATCTCATGGAAAAGGTATGTTGTGCTAGCATACAGTCATATTCCCTGCTTAGTTCTCTTTGATTTAGAATGTCTTGGGGACAATTTTGTTACCTTTTGACAGTTACTCGTGTTAGGATTTAGTTTATCATGCAAATTCTTTTTCTTTGTCCACATGGCTTTCTGAGTTGACATTTCCATGTTAGTGACTGTGATTAACCTTGTTCTTATGTTTGGCCTATTGTATCCTTTGCTATGCAATTGTATTTAGCTCATGCTGAATTACCTTATCTTCACAAATAGGATTTTGAGACCTGAAAGGGTAGGGAAAATCTAGGTTCTTTGAAAAAGCTGAGATACCACAAAGAGAGACATTCAACATGACTCTGAAGTTAATAGTTTTTCAGAACCCAATTTCTTCTCTTTCACTCCCTGTCTCACAAAAAATCGTTCAAATTGTACAACATTGAGCGGCAATTGCTTGTTTATTCAGCAGTTTTCCATGTTTGCAGAAAATCTATTTCAGCTGCAATTGCTTGTTTATTCAGTAGTTTTCCATGTTTAACATCATTTGAGCGGCATTTTGTTGATGCAGACTCAAACAGGATCAGGCGATCGACCTCTTGCAGAGATAAGGCTCAATCGTGTGACAATACATAGCTAATCCACTCGCCGGCTAGTCTTACCGCAGCATTCCGTTGCAGTCTAAAACCATGGATGATTTTAGGATTCAATTCATGGGTAGACATTTTACGGGTTAAGAACATGAACTAACAAGGAAAATTTTTTAGATAGAGAAAAAGGGTTTGGAATTGGTACTCTTACCTGCATAATTATGTCTAGTTAATCAGAATTTGTAACAATTGAAGTTTACACTTTACACTTTCAGCAACATTGGTCGAAGAAATTGCCATTTCAGGATGTCGTGGACCTGTCCTGTGGTTGTGGACTTGCGGTCGTCATGTATATATACATTTTTTCCTAATACAATTTAGAGATGTTCGTAAATTGGATCGGATCGAATCGAATTTGAATCGGATTTAAAATGATATCAAAATTATATTTGTTTATTCAAGTTCAATTCGATAATTTGAGTTTCAAATTTTATTCAGGATTGTTCAGATTTGTAAGTAGATAATGCATGTTTATTTATATATTTTTAAAAAAATAAAAAACATATTATTTTTTATTTAATTTTTAATAATATAATTTTTTATTAAATTTTAAAACATAAATATCTAACATATTATAATTTATAATTTTATATCATATAATATAATATAATATAATTTTTAATAATTTTATTTTGTATTAAATTTTAAAACATAAATATTTAACATGTTTTATAATTTTTACTATCATATAATTAAAAAATTGGTGTAGATGCTAATGATATTGAATCATTGATGATGGACCATGGTAGAGATATTGATGGGTCCCGATTCGCTGATACCATATGCCGAAAAATCTCTTTCCCCGGATCTAAATTTAATCAAGCAACCAGAAAGAAACTCCCAACAGAAAAGGCAGTTAGGGATGGTAGAGATATTGATGGGTCCCGATTCGCTGATACCATATATTCTCTCTAACGCAACAACGACTGCCCCGTGTACCATAAAAGGCAGTTAGGGCTTCAAAATCCCCGCCATTTTTCTTGTTCTATTTACTTCGCTCGCTCACCCACAGTCTGCTCTCATCAATGGCCGCAAATGAAGAAGAAAAACCAGAGACACCAATTTCTTCAAAGCCCAGTCCAAGCCCCAAGGACAATGTGTCCCAATCGGCGTTGTCACTGCCCAAGCAAAACGACATATCTCCGCCTTCTAAAGTGCCGTTGAGTCCCAACCAGTTCATAGTCTCAGTCGCGGCCAACATCTCCTCTCAGCCGCTCCCAACCAACGATCCCAACGTTTGGGGCGTTCTCACCGCTATCTCTAACAATGCCCGCAAACGCCAGCAGGTTTCCCTCTTTTTAAACCCTAAACCCTAACCCATTTCTCTCTTTCTCTCTCTCTTCTTCTCAATTTTATTTTGGTTGTCAAAATTCCATTTTTCAGTAAATTTTCAACTTTTATTTTCATCATATGCTAAGTTATCGTTTGAATCTGTTAGGCTTGAATTGTCTGACTGATTAAACCGAAATGAAAATTTGCTAAAATTGCTTAAGGAATTAAAAAATGAAAGAAACGATCAGACTGAAAATTGTAAACATACAATGTAAGTGAAAGACTAATGGGGAGATCATTTTTCTAGGGTATGAATATGCTTTTGACTGCGGATGAGCACAGCATAGGCCGATTAGTAAAGGATACAAGTTTTCGAATTGAGTCAAATTCAGTTAGCGCGGTACATTGCAAAATATATAAGAAGAGAGTGACAAATGAAGATACGCAGCAGTCGTCCAAATGTTATGCATCTGTTTTCTTGAAAGATATGAGGTTAATGTGCTGTTTATGGTTTCTTTTGTTGGGTTTTCAGTTTTTCTAAATTCTGATTGTGTTATGCGTCACTTTGTAGCACAAATGGGACGTATCTTAATTGGGAGAGGTTGAGAAAGAATAGTCCTGAATTGAAAATCCAACATGGAGACATCATTTCATTTTCTGCTCCTCCACAACATGGTAATACTAATACCTGTATCATTCATCACCTTTTCTTTTATGTCAGATAACAAGCATGTAGTTGTTCTTTGTTTCTTTCATTTCAAATGAGATTTGAAGCTTGGAATGCCTCGCAAAGTAAGTAATTACCTTCTTGGTTACAGAACTTGCTTTTGCATTTGTATATCGAGAAGTTCTTAGCTCTGCTCACTCAGCGGAAGGTGCATGTGCAAAAAGAAAAGCAGGTATATCTACTAAAAGTTCATGCCTTTTCTGTTCAGACTTTCATGTTATTTTATCAACACTTTATTTTCTATTAAATTTTCCATAAAGTTGATATATACTTCACTGAGGAATAAATGCCATGACTATCATCAATTTTTCAAACAATAACAAAACAATTAACAGGTTTTATTACCTGAACATTGGTGTTATTACACTTGTACATCTCCTAATTACTAGATGTGTATGTTCAAATCCATAAGTCTAATAATGTTGATAACCATATTAATGGCTTTTTTAGACTCATTTTCTTCCTTTTATATGCTGGTCCTGTCTTATTGGGAAAGATATACTAAAGTACTACTATGTGAAACAATTGCCCCTCATAAGCTTCAAATGTTTTACTGGTCATCCCATATTGTGCAGATGAGCTTACCTGTGAAAACAAAAGACTAAAAGGTATTGGCATTGGTGCTCCTGAGGGTCCTATATCTCTTGATGATTTTCGGATTCTTCAGCGGTCAAACAGGGTATCCTATTTTAGATTCATGAGTCTAGTGATTGCTCAAACAATTAAGTTCTGTCGCACTATAAATAATCCTGAGAACTGATGAATGCAGGAATTGAGGAAGCAATTGGAAAATCAGGTGCTTACAATAGATACATTGCATACTGAAAATCGTGCAACCGTTGAGCGTCATGAAAATGTATGCTCTTTTGATGGATTATGACCTCTCTTTTCTCTCTGATTTATGTCTATGTTTGGGTTCATTGAGTTGGTTTAGCTGAGTGTCTATGTTACTGGATACTCTTGTTTCTGTTAATGGGATAATTTTAATTGATGCATTCCACTTTGAATTCACACAGTTATCGCTAATTTTGGTTATGCCTACTTACAACATGAAAATATATAGTAGTATTTATATTTAATCATTGTTAAGAATCAGTCAGTTATAACTAAGTTCAGCTGGCCATGACCTTTTCTGAAGAGAGAAAAGTAATGTGCAACAAGGTGTTAATGATATTTCTTGGACCTTTTTCTGATTTTACACCATTTCTTGAATTGTATGTCACTTGTTCTTGCTTTTGACCAATTAATTTTATTGCTTTGTGATCCTTGGTGATTCGGATGTATTATTATCTGTTTCTGCAGGCAATCAAAGAGATAAAAGAATCAGTTGCAAATTCATACCTTGATCAGCTCAAAGAATTGAAAATTTTGTTAGATGTTAAACAAAAGGAGCTTGTAGAGGTCAATAGGATATCAGCTGAACAAAAGCATGCTATAGAAGACCTTAATGAAAGACTTAGTGCTTCCATGCAGTCGTGTACTGAAGCAAATGAAAGAATGAAGAGGTAAGAAATGAATTCCTGTTGGCTTTATTAATTTTGCCAACTTATGGCACCAAAAAGAAGAGAAGGTATAATGATCCAATTTCATTCTTTTAGTCAGAAGGCATCTATAGCTGAACTTAAGTTACAGTTAGATGAAGAGCGAGATCAGAGACGTGAAGAACGAGAAAAGGCTACTGTTGATTTAAAAGCTGCAGTGCAAAGAGCTCAGTTAGAGGCTCAAGAGGAACTGCAACGACTATCAGGTGTTGCTTTAAAACAAGAAAAAGAGCAACAAGAAGTAATTAATAAGCTTGAGGTCAGAATAATTTTCTTCTTGTGCTTGCTTGGATTTCCTTCATGTGTAATTTATTTCAAAAGAATTGAGAAATGAATTGTTATGCATCTCCATTCTTAGGAATCACTGAGAAAGAGCTCATCACAAGTGGAAGGTCTGGTGTCCAAACTGGTATTGTCTACATGGCCATCTCATTTTGAAGTTTAAACACAAGATACCAGCATTTCATCTAAATTCTGAAAGTGTTGTATCTTAATTCCTTTATCTTCTGCAGGAAGACACTAGGCAGAAATTGGTCAACTCTGATAATAAAGTTCGCCAACTAGAAACTCAAGTTTGTGAAGCACAAAAGGCCTCAGCAAATGCAAGAAAAGTAAACATGTTTTCTTGTGCCTGCTTATATAGATAAGCATATACAAATAGATTCTGAATCTGACATTTAACGTGCACTTGAGCAGAAAGTGGAGGAACTTGAACATGAAATGAAAGGATTGAGGAAAGAGCTTGAGACTGAAAAGGTATAAATTCATATTATTTTCTTTTTACTTAATTATGATGGTATATTGTTTGATATGAACTGTCTGCACTTTTTCTCTGCTGTACAAGATTTAAAGTATTTATTGTTTTGTTGATAACTTGCTATCACTTTCATAAATCTGCAT
This sequence comes from Fremontodendron californicum, assembly GCA_030761205.1. Classification (NCBI taxonomy): domain Eukaryota; kingdom Viridiplantae; phylum Streptophyta; class Magnoliopsida; order Malvales; family Malvaceae; genus Fremontodendron; species Fremontodendron californicum. Next base: position 1,451,339 of record JAULJL010000015.1, on the reverse strand, counting down.
GTCAATCTGGGTTGTGCCTGCAGCTTTTGAAGGCGTAAAAAGGAAAATGGATGTTATGTGTTATGGAAATTATTTATCTGAACGCACTACAATTGATTTGTTTAAATCTATCTAGATACACCTTTATCAACTAAATAAATAAATCAATCTGGGTACAGCAATCCTCTGTTTGTCATCTTTACAAAGTTAGTCAATTATTAAGCTGAGAGTTCCTTTGCGGTTGGTAGCAGGCAGCCCGAGAAGAAGCATGGGCTAAAGTTTCTGCTCTTGAGCTTGAAATAAATGCTGCAATGCGGGATCTTGATTATGAGAGAAGGAGGCTAAAAGGTGCCATGGAAAAAATTATGCTTCGGTATGACTTCTATGACAATAGCTACTGTTTGATCTTTAGTTGCACTATTGGTGTAAGCATTGGCTGTCGTCCATGCTTATGAATTTTCTCAATTGAGCATGGTGACGTTTATGTGGTTGCTCTGCAGAGAAACACAACTACGAGCATTTTATTCCACAACCGAGGAAATCTCCGTACTGTTTGCAAAGCAGCAGGAACAACTGAAGGCAATGCAGAGAACTCTGGAAGATGAGGACAATTATGATACATCTGTTGATCTTGACCTTAATGTACCGATCGGGAACGTAAATGGAACCATAGTCAGAGAAAAGGCTACTACTGGCTATCATGGGAACAGTACCATAAAGGGAGGCTCCACTACTTCAGCTCAGAGGGTTAATATTTCTAGTGATGAGGCCAGTGTTACTGAGAAGCATGACTGTGGTATGAGAAGTCAAGAAGTTGGTGAAAACACACAGGAGGCAGAATTTACAAGTGCTGGTCGTTTTGTTAAAGGTGGCTTTGGTTCTGACATTGATGGTGTTGGTACAGCACCTGTTCTAGAAGGAGATACCTTTGGGACTGAGCGTGTTCTTGAAACTGAAAGCTTGGGAATCGAGGTTGAACCGAGTATTGATTTGAACAGGTGTGGAACTTTAGGTGGAGATACAATGCAGTTTGATTATGAAACTAATGCACATGAAAGTGATGAACGGATTCAAACAACTTGCCTAGATACTTCTGTACATTCTGAGTCTAATAAACCTCATGAGACTCAAAAATCCATGGAAGACACAGAAGCTGGAGGCACAATCAGGACAGCAGACCTTTTAGCTTCAGAAGTTTTTGGGAGTTGGGCCAACGGTACTAATCCCTCTGTCCATGGAGAAAATGAATCACCTAAAATTGGAGACAATGATGAGGATCGTGCCATGGCTTTGCATGATTCTAGTGGTATGGTAGCTGAGAGTCAAAGTACATCATCTTCTGAGACTGCTGCTTCCAGGCGTAATGACGAACGTCAAGCATTGAGTGAGATGATTGGGATTGTTGCTCCTGATTTAAAGGAGCAATTTGGGGGTGCTGCTGCTGATGATTTGGATAAACAGAGTAAAAAACAGAATTATGCTTCTAACTCTGGTACTGAGGATTGTGCTGACAGCGATGATGATAATTACAAAATAGCTGGTAAGAGTGGATCAATATCAGATGCAGAGACAGAGGGTAGTGACCAGGCTGATGAGGATCAAAAGCATAACGATGTAATGGACGATGATGATGAAACTACCGGTGAAGATTCCCTTGGGTAGCTAGCAGGCATGCCTATATAGTATAAAATCTTGTTCATCTTGAACTTTTGTCTTTCACCATGTACATAGGGTTTTCTTCCTGCCCTTCCTCACAAATCACTCAGGACAACCTTGACATTATTTAACGCTTGGTGTTGCAAGTAAAGACGCATATCAAAAGTGCGAATATTGATCAACTCTATTCCTAAATTAGTAAAGATTTGATATGTATGCATGGTTCGAGTCGAGAGTTTTAGTAGTATTACTCATGCGAAAGTTCTTTGCATACTTTTCAGTTCACATTTTATTCCACAGGGCCTGCATGGGCAGAAAAATGATTAAGTTTTACAAACCAATTGAACTATCTGGTCTAATCTGGTTTCTAGAACAGTTATGAGTGGTAAAACCAATTTTAACTATCTGGTCTAATATAGTTTATCAGTGATGACTGGCTCTAGCTAAGTATTGGGCTGTCTTCTTTTTTCTTTTGCCCTTTGTGGGAATGAGAGAATGCAAAAGTCAAAGTTGGCTAGATTCAAGCTGTTTCCATCTCTTCCTAGTAACTAGTAACTAATTTGGACCTCAAAAGTCAGAGACAACAATGAGTTCGCCAACCATCTATTGTATGATTTCTTAATCCGGGCACTAATTTTGAATTTTGCCCATTTTATTTTTTTTAACCAATTAGACCAAAAATAAAGAAGACTTTCATAACAGAGGCCAGAGGGAGTGATTTCACGAGCCATGAGGCCCATTACTTGTTTGGGTTTACTGCTAAGCTTTTAAAGTCAGGCTCTGAGTTTCTGATCAAGAGAAGATTGTAGACTAAAATGAAAAAAGATTACTTACTATAAATTGATTCAACAATATGCATATTCAAACGTGATATAATTGCATATTTTTAGGTGTAATGATGATAAAAAAAACGACAAACAAAAGGAAATCTTAGGGACAGCTGCATTCAATAACGGAAAGTCAGAGAAGTTCATAGATTTCTAATTTGAAATTAAGACAGTATGGGGATGGTGATTTGGACCACGTGGTTGATGGTTGGGGGGAGGTGAGAGCTGCAGCGCTCATCAATCGTCATTATCAATATTCAATGGTGCATGTGAACCCATCATCCAAAAATGTTGCTCTCATAACTCATTTATTTTTTCTCACCTTAATAATTTCTTTCTCACTTTGCCTTCCCGTCTCTATTCCAATTGGTCCAACACTCTAGCTTCTCCATCACTAGTCACTACATAGATTATCAAAGCAAATAAATATATATATAGAACACAACTTCTATGAACATTCACTCACTCATATTCCAATCCAAAAGATACCAACAAAAAAATCCAAAAATAGGGCAATCAGATCGTTTTGAAACGGGAAGGACAGGTTGATTTCATTGTTGACTACTTCCTTCGTAGTAGTAGTATTTTAGTACTTTTCTGTAGTAAGTAATACAAGAAATGAGTGAAGGGTAGGCTAGTTTGGTGTAGTGGTCTTAGTCCCCATCAATTTCCTCAACCATCTATATTCAAAACAACATCATGAGGGTTTTCTATTACTATTGCTATTTCTATTTACCAGTCCCCATTTTCATTTGGATATGCATTGAGAAAACAGACAACTTTTTTTTTTTTTCATTTTTTTATTTGTTACAATTCTAATCTATTAAAAGGCATGAATTTTTTGACATTTCACAAAAGTTATGGACAATACCCTCCAAATAGAGTTGCTCAAAGGTTGGATTTGAACAAGTATATATGGTGTTGATACCATACATACCAGTCCATGGACACCTCTACCTCCAAATTTATGCCTTGATTTTTATTTTTATTTTTACAAAAGAAATCGCAGCTTGATAATAGGAGAAGGGATTATAAATGCTGAAATTTAAATTTCAGATTTATTAGATGTCAACTTAAGAGCATTATACGAACTAATTAAATTAAACCCTGAATTATATGCAGCCCTGATCTTGGCTTTCATGAAAATAATATTTTTTGTTTTTTCTTTTTAAGGTAAAATATCTAAAGCGTTGTGATGGATGGAGCTTGATTTTAGTCCCCCCTCAATTGTGGGCTGCGAAGCCCAAAGTGCCCAATTCAGTTCACCAATTGAGTGAAGCGGGTGAGGTGAAATTGGATCATATGAACCACCACCCGTTTATCTCAATTTTTTTTTTTTTAAATAAAAGAGGTTGTACTTTGAGGATAAAAAAAAAATAATATAAATATTGAAATTTATTGGCCTATGCCCTTTCTCTCTTCCCGTCCAATTATCCTGTCGCCACTCATTTTCTTTTGGATTCTTCTCATGGCCCTCACTTTTTGTAGGTCCACACGTGATTTGCACGTGAATTTCCATGTGCCTTCCCTTTCCTTCTGATTCTTCAGCTTACTAACTTCATGTGCTATAATAATAAAATTAAAAGTTAATTTACAGTTAACTAATCTAATCCTTTAGTTAATTAAATATATATAATATACAAACGCGTAAACAAAAACTTGTAAAGCATGGCTGATCAAGTCATCAGCACAGATAATAAAATATTTGTGTTGACAAATGATTAAGCATAATAATTAATAAGGGTAAAAGCAAGTGAATTTGTTTGAACCTTGGCGAGTCCAAGACGTAAAGGATTTCTCATTTTCTTGTGAAAAGGCAATTCTAAAATTAAAACCAATTAAAAAGTAGAAAGAAAAAGAAAGATCGTGTTAGGTTTTGTCTGCTTTTCACCAAACTATACAGTTTTTTGACCATATGACTTCTAATTCTCCAGTGAAGTTATACCCACATTTAGGGTTTTGTTTTTGATGGATTATCCAACATTTTTGCCTTAGCTGCTGGCCACTCAACAGGCATTTCTAACAAACTTAGTAATAAAAAATGTAAAGTTTTAGTTATCCAGCTTGTACTTAAGTAAAGGATATGCATTAGGATTTGTTGGCCCTGGCCCTGGCCCCCTTCATTATTATGATTTGAAGACCCCTAGCCCTTCTAATTTGACTCATTGGGTACTACTACTTGTCAAATAAATCTGCCATTCATTCATATGAAAGAGAGTTATTCAAATACATCCCAAAGACTACCAGAAAGTACCCACCTCTATTTTAATGGTAGTCTTTCTTTCTTTTGTAAGGGTGAACGTAAGGGATGGAGAAGGACTAATTAAAGTTTCCTTTCCAAATTCCACATTACATAACTTTTTTTTTCTTCTCTTTTTTACCTGGAAGATCAGTCAAGAAAATCAGATGCTCGAATAACAACAGTGAAGTAAGGTAATCCCTATCCCAGGATTTAGGATTAATATGAACCCTGGATCAAGTCATGAACTATATTATCCGAATTCAGATGCAAATGTTGAATATATATGAGTATATATCCAATTTGGGTATATTCAATTTTTTTTTTATTTTTTATATATTTGGAGAAACATATATATATATATATATCTTGTACCCTAGTTCGAATGAATACTAAAAAAAAAAAAAAAGATTGGGTAACAGTAACATAGATCATGAAACAAGGAGAGCTTGTCAAGTTTGAAATTCACCCAGGTTAATTTTCTACAGCAATGATAGCATCAACTACTTGTACCAATAATTGTTTGATTACAGCGCATCATAAAATATAAAAAAATAAAAAAATCCGAAATTTGGGTGTGTATGGTAACAGGAAGGAGCCCAAACGGTTAAGAAACTGAAGGGGAAAGTTCTAAAATTCAAAAAGTGAATGAAGATGGAGAGGGAATAGTCCTTTTCTGTGTGCCCAAGCAAGCCAACACCCTTTGGCTTAAGTCTTTTAGACACTCAATCAAATAAAAAAAAAAAAAAAGTAGTACTTGTAATAAAATAAAATAAAAACCCATAGAAAAGAGAAGAGAGAAGCCCTTTTCTTCTTCCTTCTCTCTGCATTCTTCCATCTATTGCTGCTCCTTCGTAATCATGAGTCCTTGTTCCATCATTACTATGAAAAGCCTCTTTCTTTTTCTCTCTCTCTTTCTCTTTCTCATTTTCAGATACAAACACAATATCCCAGCTATATAACACTTGTTTTCTCTCCCTAGTTGGAGCACAAAAGATAACCCAATAATCTCTTCCAAAGTCCCAACCTTTCTCTTTTATCTCAGTTTTTTTTCCCTGTGTAAAACAAACCCTTCTTTTTCCTATCAATCTTATAAACATGTGCATTAACTCTTCAGAGTCGATTCCAAGCAATTCCTTCTGTCGAAAACGTCCTTCCAAGCGACATAATAACATTCGTGTTCGAAGACTGATCAACAGGTTAATTAAGATTTCTTCATATTTCTTTGTCTTTTTCAATATTGTTTCGTAGTCTGTGTCTCTGATCTCTAACAAGAATGTTACTACTTAAAAAAATGCAACAGGTGGAGAAGGTTAAGGAAGGGAGCGGGAACAAAGAAGATGGTAGTCGGCATTAAAACAGATATGCAAATGAAGAACTTGAAACTATACATGGAGAATCAAGTAATCATAGAAGAGAACGAGAGGCTGAGGAAGAAAGCTCTTCTCCTTCACCAGGAGAACCAAACCCTGTTGACTCAGCTACAAAAGAAGTTCTCTAATCCCCAAAATCACTTCTAAAAAGCAAGAAATAACCCACTAGCTCGCATGGGATGGGTAAATATATATATATTAATACCATATAGTATAACAGTATGCTGATGGAGAGAATATAGGAAGAATTAATGGACTAGTGATTACTTAAGGGGGGAAGTGGTAGATGTCTCAAATCTCGTTCATTTCTTTCTTGTTTTTCTTTTCGTCTTTGGGAATAATTTTGGAGTTTTATTGGTGTATTAATTGTATCCAGGATGCGGATAGCAGCTGCATGCATGTTGTTTTTACATCTTCTTTAATTTGTCGAGTCTTGAATGAATTGAATATTTTCACATATATATGTATAATTGTATATATGGAGCTTTATTTGATTATTCTAAGAGTAAGAGGCAACCAGACACAAATCCATGATTCTGTAGCCCAAAATTGGGAGCAAATCAGCAACTGGATATCCACTTTTTGTTTCGATCTTCCTTGCTCGTGTATTCTAGATAAAGGATATATATATTATTAAATTTCTCCTTATTTCTTTCCCTCTTATTAAGCCAGATCTTTGAGTTTCATCAACTTTAGGTAGGGGCAGGGCCAATCACCTTGGTATTTCATGTTATTGTTATCTAAAAACTTTAAAGCCTGAATTTGAGTTCTAAGTATTATTAACGAAGTAAATGGCTACAATTAAGAGATAGAACGGAATAACTTGAGTTTATATTTGATACATATAAGACCGTGAGTGAATCAAAACATGACACGTCATTAATGAACAAACTAAAAAATAAAAAAGGACCTATAAATAAATATTAATGAGGTGTCTTGTTTCTCTCTATTTCGATTTCTATATTTATTTATAGGTCCTTCTTTGTTTTTTAATTTGTTCATTAATGGCGTGTCATGTTTTAATTTACTGAGAGTGTATGAATCTTATACACTGTTAGTGCATTAAATACAAACTCATAACTTCTATATATAGTAGTATTTTATACATATAAAAAAGTCCCAAGCCCATGACGTGAAACCTTGGGTCACCATGTTTGATGGGGCAGGACATCTAAAGACATTGATAAGTAGGCCCAAAAATACACGGATCTGGGCTTCAAGTTGACCATCATGATCCAAATGACACGATTGACTAACTAAAACACAAAGGAACACCTTTGAATAGAAATCAAAGAACGCCCATGGCTGAGAAGATTTCTCATTTTCTTTCTTTTCTTCCCATTTGCTCCTCCCATGTTGCGAATCTTCCATTCTAGAAAACATAAGGAATTTGAGGGCAGAATTAATAATGGACACTAATGTTTTTAACCCCTCCAATAGATTGCAAACATCGTCTTGCAATTCAAACTACAAACAGATTCCATGGGCGTTCTAGGGTGGATTGCACTACAGTTGCTACAGCAGAATAATTTGTTGCTTGCATTTCAGATTGTTTGGGATCAAAACGACTAGATAATCACGGCACTGTCCTATCAAAACAAGTTATTATTGCTGACTAACAAGTTTTTGCTATAGCCACGAGAAGGATTCAAGGAATAATTGATTCTTCCTCGAAACAATTATGCCTTCCTATTTCATGGAGATACAGAGAGGTACAAGGCAAACCAGTCCAAATAGCCAATAGGCAATAGTCCATTACCAAGTGGCATCATAACAGGATCATATATGTACGGTACTACTGTTTTCCATCACAATTTAAACAGCCAGGTAGACTTTATTTGTAATTTTATCAACGAAAATGTAAGATTGCAAACTCGAAATTGAGACACAAAACTAGAGTCCTGAACATTGACAACTCACTAATATCGCCCAATCAAGATGAAGTCAGTATCATCAAGAACCTGGACATCTTTCTCTCCTACAAAACTCTCCCGCCCAATTTCCTTGACCAGATTAACAAATTCTACTCTTTTTGCCAAGGTAAGAGGTACATATGGTAACCTGAAAACTGGCCTAACAACCCCGAGTTGTGCGAGGGCTGTGTTAAGGCCAATGGGGTTAGGCTCTTGAAAGAGCCACTCAATCAGAGGTAAGAGCTTTGCATTAAGAGATGGGTTTTTCCCTCCGAACATGAGTTCTCGCATCAAACCTGGAACCAGGTTGCTTGCAACAGAAATTACTCCAGCAGCCCCATGGCTCCACCTATCATCATGGCACTGATCATCGTTCCCACTCCACACTACAATTCCATTACCTGTATACTGCTCAATGCGGTCATTTCCAACACACTCTTTAATACCAGCCAAGTTAGGACTCTGTGCTACAGTGTTGATGACACGTGGGGGAATATCTTGCCCAGTTCGTGATGGCACATTGTATATGATGGTAGGGCCCATTGGCAGCACACTATCAAAGTGAGAAACCAAGCCCTCCAGAGATGTTTTGCCATAGTAAGGATTGATGTGAAGAGCAGCATGCATTCCAACAGCAAAACCTTGTTCGGTGGCATGAATCGCTTCCCTGGTTGAATTGCTTCCTGTGTTACCAATTACCTTAATTGATCCACCAAAACAGTTGACTGTATGACCAATAAGCATTATGTGTTCATCCCAGCTCATCAGCTGGCCCTCACCAGTTGTGCCACCAACAATTACACCTTCAGCACCATTTTCAATTTGCATATTCACCAAGTCATCATATGCTTCAAGATCAAACCTTCCATCAGGTAGATACGGGGTTTTGATGGCTGTTATCAGTCGAAGAGATTTAATATCTTCTGTTGATGTCCTGCAAAGCAGAAAGCAGGCAAAATCAACAGCAGCATTTCTGTCAACAGAAAGGTTCATTTCCAGCAAGATGCTGCTCTCAACAACAATCTATAGCGATAGATAAACCAACTCCCCATCAATTAGGACGCCAACAAATTAACATTCACTACAATTTTATCACACAGTGAAAATGCATACCACAGATGACAGAACCATCATCATGGGACTAATATGTCATAGGTATTCTCCATGTATTTCTACCAACTCCAAACCTAAGATAATAACAAGGGTGAAGAGATTCTAATTGGAATTATGCATGGATCAAAATCAATGCGTTCAGTTATGTTTATCTTGCATAAATCCCTTATGTTACCTTTCGAGCGCACCATAAGAGTGTAACAAGGTACACCTCTAGATAAAGGTATGAATAACATAACAATGTCTCGGCACATCCAAAGCATCTTCAGTTAGCAGCTATAAAAACAAGCAACAAAGAGACACAAGGACATCGCCAACATTGAATGCATGTAGGAACATAGGTAGAGATACAGTTCTTATCACCAAATTCTGAGCAACTATATGCAAATCAAAAACAAACTCTACCCAGTAAAACACCAATCAGATTAGGATAATACAAAGTTAATTAATTACCTGTTTTTAACCTCAAAACTACGCATTGGGAGATGAAAATTAGGTATCACTGCTGCTTGTGGGGATCTCCATCTTACATTTCTCCTGCTACAAAGCAAACAAATAAGATGATGAGCAAATAAGCTATGCAGATATAGATTTCAACAGAGATTAACCTTGCTTCTCATTAACACACATCAAGCACGAGCTAACTTTAACCACAAAACAAAACAAAAAAGCAAAAACATTCAAATAAGTACTAAATCAACTGTTTTTCAAAGACTTCAGCACGCAAACAGAAAAAAAAAAAAAATTGACATAGAAGAGAAAATATATGATCATTTCATATCTGCTTCTTGGCACACCGAAAAAGAAGCCATAACGAATTTCAACTTAATACCAAATCAGCCAACAAATAGTGTTGATTAATAAATTAATTAACTAATTTAACGATTACTACAATTAAAAAAGAAAAACAATATCTTATCTTAAATAAAGAATGTTAAAAACCTCTTGTAATTATCGCCGCTATTGGGACGCGGAAACTGGAACGTAGACTCTCTCAAGCGCACGCCATAGCTCTTCAAAATAGCCATCTTTCAACCAGACGAACAGCTAAACAGAACCCGAAGTCGTATCGCGGTTAGCCCGGACCCGGCCCGAACAAGAATATTCTAGATAACGCTTGAATTTGGCTTCAGTAACAGTTTATATACTTTGGAGTTGAAAATGTGTGAGAATCCGATGGTGGGATGTAGATTTTTTTTCAGTGAATGGTAATGGTGATGATAGTCGAAATGGTGGAGATTGTTGGTCGGAGAGAGCGGAGATAGTTTTGAAACATGACGTCAGATTCCGGTGATGAGGTGGCAAGAGGGTTGTGGATTTAGTGAGAGGTAAAAGGTGTGGAGGAGGCAACGGAGGCTGCTTTGAATTGATGTGGTTTTTAGGGTTTTAATTTTAGGCTGCGCCTCAATTGTCTACAATTGTAATTTTGTGCCTAATTGTACACATGCATATTAGATTAGACAATAGCATTTTTTGACTCGTATTGTCTTCTTCTTCTTCTCTTTTCTTTTTTAAATTTTTGAAATTTTGGATTAATCTCATATTTTTTTAATTCAACATTTGGTCCTTGAATGTGAGTCCACTTACATTAGTAATTAATTGATTTATTTATTTATTAAAATCTCATAAATATTATTAGGATTATTATCTTGTACTGTCAGTGAATTTTTTAAACTTCACAAACGGTATTTACACGTTTTCGTAACTTTTCATACGATTTTTTTTAATCCAATAGTCATATTTTATGTTCTATTCGCGTAAATCATGTACGTCGAATTTCAAGTAAATTAAAAATGTTTAACTATTTGTTCTGATGTAAACAAATTTAAACTGTTATATATATATTAAAAAAGATAATATTCTCGATCGATATGATAGGGATATCAAATCGATTCAAAATTTTATGTGCACGATGAATACGATTATATTGTTAAATCCGATGGTCAGTTTGTATAAATATAAATCATATGAAAAGGTATGGAAGCGTGTAAACACTTCTTGTGGAATAAAAAAAGTTCACGGACAGTGTACAGGATAATAATCTATATTATTATTATTAAAGTGTCACTGCCAATAGATATTCCCCACGTATCCTTCATGCATTACTAGACCTAATCGGGCCGCAGCTCGAAATTTTTGAACTCCTTTGCCCAGGCCCAACTCTGGGCGGACTAGTGAGCCCGAATACACTGTTCATTATATATAAAATATTTTTTTATTTTTATAATTAAATTAAAAAAATAATATATTTTTATTATATGAATAGTGATCCGGGTCAGGTCAACCCGGATCATAAAAATACTCACTTAGACCCGATCCAGTACGGACGGAATCTATCGAGCAGAGCTGGCTGCCGGGCCCGTGAGGAAGTACTCATTTCTAATATTTACAAATTATAATAAGAGAGAGGTCCATTAAAGCCCAGCCAGATAGATCTGAAGCCCAATCAATCTGATCTTAACTGGGCTACCTCAACAATACATGCACTACAGACTAAAAGGGAATTTTATATTTTACTATAATTTGATACATCCATTTTGTTGGTTTTTTATATTTGAAAAAAATTAAAAAAAATTATGTAAGAGTGGGTAAATTTTTTAAGAATATTTTGTTAATTATATGAAACAAATATTTTATTATTAATTATTATTAGACAACAATGTCTCTAATTTTAAGTTACCAACACATTCATTAAAACAAATTATCTATCACACGCATTTGGTGTGCCCAATTACTAGTATTTATTGAACGTGTGTATTTTGATATGGTATCTAAAACTACTAGATACATATTATTATCTTAGTAGCTATTACAAACTTGTGGTCTTTTCTTCCTCTTGATGCATTTCATGAAAGATATATCCATTTTTTTGTTGTAAAAAATCAATAGGGTCGGAAAACATATTTTCATAGTATTTACTGGATCAATTATTTTCTTAACTCTTAAAAAACTAATTATTTTCTTAAAGTAAATACTATTACATTTTTTTTGAATTGTAAAAAAAATTATGATTTGGCCTCTTTTTCCTGTAATAAGCAAAACCAAAATGTCCAAAACAACGAATAAGCTTCAAGTTCAAACACAGCCAAAGTGGGTGGATGGTAACTGGTAAGATAAGATACTGTAGGGAAATAACAGAAAGCGTTTAGGCTTCCAGTTTTAAGTTTCCAGCTTTTATCGATCGTGGCGGTGCGAGACGAAGGACAATCCTGTCATTTTAAAAAAATGCCGCGCTGGCTACTGCATGACCAATAGGCGGAAATTAAGCGCCCCACTAGATCCAGTAACAATAGCAAAAGCACCGCAAATATATATATATATATATATATATATATATATATATATAAAGAAGATAATATTTTGGTAATTTCGGAAATTTAACCTTAAGATGGGCCCATGGCCATGAAGGAGCCTGAGACCGTCTCTGTCTCTTTCCCAACTCTCTCCCAACACAGTGGGTCCCTCCATCATCGCTTTGTTTGAACTTCGAATTCACCGAACCCAAAATCCACGCCAAAAATTAGTCACTGTTGTAAACATTGAATTTCAAAACAAGCCAAAACTCCAAAAGTGAAAAAAAGAAAGAAAGGAAAGTGATGGCTTCCAATGGTTACAGAAATGGTACGGGTACGAACAAGGGAACAATTAAGCCTCTTGCTTCGTCGAATATCAAATCATCTTCATTCAAATCAAGACTTCCTCATTCGTCGAATCACTCTCCAGGATCTGCTCTTCGCCGGACCAGCTCCGCCTCTTTCACCACCGCCGGTGGAGGTGACGGAGGTTAGTGTTTCATTTATTTCCTTTAACTGACTCCATAATGCAACACCAAAAAATTTTATTTTAATATTAATAATAATGTTTTATTGTGCTCCATTTGTTCTACAGTGCCGGGAAGAGTTCGAGTAGCCGTTAGATTAAGGCCGCAAAATGCAGAAGAGTCGATCGCCGATGCAGATTTTGCCGATTGTGTTGAACTACAGCCTGAGGTAAAATCTAAAAACTCGCAATCTCATTTTGCAGCCGTCACTCCTGATGGTTACTAGTTTTTACATTTAATCGTTTTATAATTTTTGTTTTACTGTAGCTTAAGAGGCTTAAACTTAGGAAGAACAATTGGGATTCAGATACATACGAGTTTGATGAAGTGCTTACCGAATTTGCTTCTCAAAAGCGTGTCTACGAAGTTGTTGCGAAGCCTGTTGTAGAGGTCTGTTTCATTTCAATTTTTTTCTTAATTTTACAATATAATGTCATTAAATTATGCGTGTTTAATGCTTATTATATTGTCCCTAAATCATATTTTTTTCATTAGCCTTAACGAGCAAGAAGTGCTTATATTGATATGACATTTAATCTTATGAGACTGTGTATCGATGTTGCTTTGGCTTCTGCAGAGTGTTCTGGATGGTTATAATGGAACGGTTATGGCTTATGGCCAGACTGGAACTGGGAAAACTTTTACTCTTGGACGATTGGGTGAGGAAGATACCTCTGCTCGTGGAATAATGGTCCGCTCAATGGAGGAGATTTTAGCAAATGTTTCTCCAGAAACAGATTCTGTCTCTGTTTCTTATTTGCAGGTTGTTAGGCTCATGATTTTTGCTATTAATGCTCAATTGTGCAATTAATTGAATGCAATTTCTCTGATGGCATCTCGTCTATCTAATTGTGCTATTTTGTATTAACTGCATATTGGATTTTAAATTTTTTCTTGTTCCCTTACAGTTTACATGCTGTCTGATATTTTTATTGAACTTTCTGTTTCTATTCCTGTTGGGCTTGTGTGTTCTCAGTAAGAACTTTTACTAGTTTATTTTTCAATGTTTCCTTGTAGCTATACATGGAGACCATCCAGGATCTCCTTGATCCGGCAAATGATAATATTTCCATTGTGGAAGATCCCAAAACTGGAGATGTTTCATTACCGGGGGCAACTCATGTAGAAATTAGGGATGAGCACAGTTTTTTGGAGCTATTGAGATTAGGCGAAGCTCATCGAATTGCTGCAAATACGAAAATGAATGCTGAATCTTCTCGCAGTCATGCTATTTTGATGGTGACTAATTTTTCACTTATGCTCTTCCCCTTCCCAGTTTATGCACCAATTTTCATTATCCTGCCTGTAGTTGTTTATGCTGTTGTATTATCCTTTAGTGAAATATTATATATTCAACCATGTTAGTGCAGGTAAATGTTAAGAGATCAGTTTTGGGAACAGAAGTTGCCATTCCAAATGAAACAGACAAGTCTTCTCACTTTGTCAAACCTCCAAAGCCTCTTGTTCGGAAAAGCAAGCTGGTTTTGGTAGATTTGGCAGGCTCAGAGCGTGTTCAAAAGTCAGGTGCATACCATGGCTTTTTTTTTTACCCTCCAGTGTCAAGTCAATTGCATACTGCATATTAGAGAGCATTTTCTTTTTTCACCACCTAAACTTTTTGAGCATTGCATCTGGCCAGTATTTATGTCTTTGGCAAATAAATTTTTTCTTCCTATTCTTACCTATATATAGATGTAGACTTTCTCAAGTGCTGGTGGTGGCCTTACTTATGAGTTGGATCCCTTTGGTAGATGATGAGTTTGATTCACTTTGCTTCTGGCAGGAAGTGAGGGACACATGTTGGAGGAAGCCAAGTCTATTAACCTGTCACTGAGTGCTTTGGGAAAGTGTATTAATGCTTTAGCAGAGAATAGTGCTCATGTGCCAGTTCGTGATTCAAAACTTACGAGGCTGCTCAGAGATTCATTTGGAGGTGAGTTATCTTTTATGTTCATGTAACTCGGCATGTGCCTGGGCTTCATTTTAACCTAACTAAGCTTTTATGGAGAAGATGTTTATGATCTAAATCTTTTATTGTTTATGTATTTCTTTTGGATTTTTATATCTAGCGAGTTGAATGTTTTTAGAGTTATTATGAGGTAGATTCTATGTATTTCAGGCACTGCCAGAACCTCATTAATTGTGACCATTGGCCCCTCTCCACGACATCGAGGAGAGACTGCAAGTACGATATTGTTTGGCCAAAGGGTGAGTTCTTATATAAAAAGGGCTCAAACTATAATCTATCACGGGTTTACTATATGTAATATCTGCTATCAAACAACATACCAATTATAAAGTGAAGACACTTGGTCAAGATGCAACGCATTTATATTTGAGCTACTTTTCATTCTTGTTCGACTATCTCATTTCATTTCATTTCATGACATTCCTTTCATCTGTTCATTTCTTCAAATCTTGTGTAACATTGTCTTTAATATATGTGGAAGTAAGATGCTTTTACTTGACACTTTGCATAACTCCATTTCTTACAGGCTATGAAGGTGGAGAATATGTTGAGAATAAAGGAAGAGTTTGATTATAAAAGTTTGGCTAGAAGGCTCGAAATACAGCTGGACAAGCTCATTGCAGAAAATGAAAGGCAACAGAAAGATTTTGAATATGAAGTTGAAAGAATAAACTTAGAAGCACAAAACCGTGTCTCTGAGGTTGAGAGAAATTTCACAGATGCCTTAGAGGTTAGTTCAGCAATTCATCATTCTACCTGATGGGTGATTCTTTAACCTCATGGTTTTCTATTTTCAGTTATTCTTAGACACATTACTTGCTTGAGAGTGGGATATATTGATATTGAACATCTAGTGTGTTCCTTTTACAGAAGGAGCGGCTAAAGTGCCAGATGGAATATATGGAATCAGTTAAGAAGCTGGAGGAAAAAATGATAGAAAATCAACAGAAGCATGGGTGTGATGGCTTCAAGAAGGATAAATGTAATGGAGAGGTACTATGCATCAAGAACCATATCTTGTTTCATGTTAAGTTTATCATGTGAATTCAAGGCTAGCCAGTTGGGCCCCTTTCTTGATGACATTTATGCACTTTCTTTTCAATAACATTATTAAGGAATTGTGCATTATTTTCCCAACTTTACCATCACATATTTTTCTTGTGTTTAAGTTTCACTTTAGATATGTAGTAGCATGCCCATTGTTGAGCCGTGTCTTTTCTAATTTTCTGGGGTATGCGGCTTGAAGTTTCATCCATCAGTCAGATTTTTGTCCCATATTGTGTCAATCATCTCTAAAAGCAATTTTCACGAACACAACTTCAAAATTTTTTCTTTTATATGAGTTTATTGGAAGATGTGATGAATTCAAATTCTTTCTGTCTTATCAGTTTCTGAAATACATATTTATTGCTTGTTGTTGACTCTTATGGCTGATTCAACGTAGTGGTAAAAGACTTTGTTTTTGTTATTGGTGTACACATATTAGTTGCATGATGATGAAGTATAATGGTCTTTGTAGGAATGAGTTGCCATTACTATTTGTACATAGGGTTGGGCCATCTTGTGTTTGTCTTTTGTTAACATATTTTGCCTTCATCGTAATTTTCAGGGGCCAGGTTTTTCCATTGCTGAGGACGTTTCTGAGGTCAAAAAGCTGCTAGAGAAAGAAATTCATATGAGAAAGGAAGCTGAAAAGGAGGTCAACAAACTTAAGAGTCAACTAGGGCGGTGCACGGATTCAGGGGTATACTTGTTATGCAAATAGTGAATACATTTATATCAAGTTCCGAGGTTCTATTTGTTTATAGATAATGAATTGGTTATATGAGGATTAATTTGGTGTATTAGGCAGGTGGAGATGCTGAAATCTTAAAGCTCCAAAAAGCTCTGGAGGATGAGGTTCATCAAAAAAAGAAGCTTGAGGAAGAAATAATAATACTAAGAAGTCAGATGTTACAACTAACTTTTGAAGCTGACCAGGTATTTGGATTATAGAAGTTAAGCATGCTTTTCATGCCATTGTTGAATTCTCTTTCTTAATACAATTGACATCCTGATGTATATGTAATTCAAACTTGTTGAGTATATGAGCTTTCCATTGTTCACATCCCTCATCAACATGATGATCTAGTATCTGGTTACAATGTCAAAATCTTGGATCATATCAAAAGGAGCTTCCTGTATTTTTACAAATTTGTCTTCTTGCATTGTAGTTAGCTTAGAAAGACTGAATCACGCTTATATCTGATGGTTTTTCGCTTTATGTGCTTGAGTGAAAATTTTGGTGCATTTAGTATTATCTATGAGACTTGGCATTCTTGTCCATCCTTGGCATTGAAACTCAAGCACACATTTATGCTGGTTTCATTTTTATTTTTACATATGTAGATGAGAAGGTGTCTTGGAAGAGGTGGATCTGGAAATGCTTATACTGGTTTAGATTCTCCAATGTCTCAAGTTAGGGACTGTTCGAATGGACATAAGACACCAGTTTCTGCACTATTTGATCAAGGTGATAAAATAGTTTTTTCTTTTTTGCCATAATATCGCTTAAACCATTTTTTTTTCCATGGATTTCTCATTGTCCTTCTATCAATTTACCAGTTGGAATGCAAAAGATCTTGGCTTTGCTCGAGTCAGAAGATGCCAATGTACGCATTCATGCTGTAAAAGTGGTGGCTAACCTAGCAGCTGAAGGTGAGCAAAAGCTTTGGTTTCTTGTGTCATTACTTAAGGTGCTGTGGATGGGAGCTGATGGTTTAGTTGCCTTTTTATTGTGTAGTCTTTCTTTTGGAAAAATTGCTTGTAGACCTTGGGTGCTAATTGCTTATTCTCGTGTTAAGGAGTGCTTTTGGGTGAATGTGTAATCATTAAAAATCAAGTATTGGACCACTGTTTTTACCTCGTTTGTTGCTTTAGCAACTACACTATCATGCTTGTGTTGATTGGCCAAGCTAATATTTCCACTCCTTTTTGTCTGAAGAGGCTTCTTCTTTACCCCTGTTATAAAAAGATTAATTGTTCAAAGAAATCCAGTTCTTGTAATGGTAATACCCTTTTTTATAAGTATTACCCACTGGTACACCTCTTTTTCTTACATGACAAGCTTTGTCGATATGCATAAACAAAATTGTGCTATGTCTTAATATGTATATGAGACATGTTTAACTTGTTCTTGGTTTTGTGAGTAATGAGGGGCACTTTCCATGTACTGTGCAGAAGCAAACCAGGAAAGGATTGTGGAAGCTGGTGGTCTTACTTCCTTGCTGATGCTTCTAAGAAGCTATGAGGATGAAACTGTTCGCAGAGTAGCAGCCGGTGCAATTGCCAATCTTGCAATGAATGGTAATAATGTTCTTCAAATATCCTTCTTATCATTTTGAGTATATCAGTTTTTGTTTTTAATAGGTGTTTTTGCGTCAAGAGTTTGGCTGCTGATTGGTTCTGAGTTCTGACTTCATGGTTTTAATATTGTTTCCTTTAATGCAAAGCAGAAGCCAATCAAGAACTCATAATGGTTCAAGGGGGAGTCAGTTTATTGTCTATTACAGCATCTGATGCTGAGGATCCTCAGACTCTACGCATGGTTGCTGGAGCTATAGCTAACCTGTGTGGGAATGGTATACTGCATTTTACTAATAAGTTTTTGGTTCTTACATTATAGGGGTTTTATTATCCCCTCATTAGTAGAATTTTTATTTCTATTATTATATAATTCATCTCACAGTACTACATAGATTCTGTGCTTAATTAGAGCTACTGCATGAAGAATTTCTTGATTGTGGCGAGGTTATTCATTGCATGCATTACTTTGCGGCTTCCATTCCATGTGATAGGAGTATTCCATTTATCTATTATTTCATCATATATGATACGAACACTTCTAAGTTATGAAGAGGCATGGCCAGCATCTCCAGGGATCTGTCACGCCTTTGACTTTGTCATTTAGGCTTCCAGGATAAATTCTAGTTATGCTTATAGTTGTTCATTGAATTTAAATCCTGCTCTTTGGTAATGTTTGAACTGGGCTGCTCTTTCTGCCTCTCACACATGCTCATGCTTCTTCCAGATAAGCTACAAGCAACGCTGAGGTGTGAAGGTGGAATTAAGGCCTTGCTGGGAATGGTGAGATGTGGACATCCAGATGTTCTTTCCCAAGTTGCACGTGGAATTGCCAACTTTGCAAAATGTGAATCCCGTGCATCTCCTAATGGTAAGTCTTCGACCTGTTACATGCCATTGTTGATTGTTGACTGCTGTGAAGTTAAATGGTCCATTTTAATTATCATTTGGAGACGAAGGAATTGGTTGGTCTTTCTGCATCACCATAACTCTCTTTATTCTGAAGTTTGAACTCGATTTAAGCTGTGTATTCTTTTCAAAACATTCTTTCATGATCATTTAGCTTGATCTAAGTTACTTGGACTTTGATGTGAGTGCCGGATATGGGTATGTGTCCGATACGGGTATGTTCAATTTTTTTAAAGCTTTTTTTTTTTTTTTATGTATTTGGAGGGTCTTTGGAGGTCATATCCCCATACTCATGTTCGGATATGCATCGGACACAGGTGTTCACGGGTAGCATCTGGCACGAAATGGTCTCAACATAGCTCTCTTGTCTTACTTTAGTATAATCTTTTTTATGTCAACGTATGCCCCACTCCAGGTATAAAAAGTGGGAGATCACTTCTAATTGATGATGGTGCACTTCCATGGATTGTGCAAAATGCTAACAATGATGCTGCACCTATTAGGCGACACATCGAGCTTGCACTGTGTCATTTGGCACAGCATGGTAAGTTGAATTTCTTCTCCATTGATAAAAAATTTTCTCTGTGAGACACATCACACATTCCTTGAAGGACCTTTATTTTTATTTTTTGAAATTTCAGAAGTAAATGCAAAGGACATGATAAGTGGAGGTGCCCTCTGGGAGCTGGTTCGCATAACACGGGACTGTTCTCGAGAGGACATCAGAAGTCTTGCTCGCCGAACACTGAATTCGAGCCTCATATTTCGAGCTGAAATGAGGCGGCTAAGGATAGAGTTGTGATTGAGTTGAAGTTGGGCTTCTATAACCTGTTCTACAAGTGCAAACAACAAATCTCGCCACCGTATAGGCTGAGGTCGAGATTATATAATACCCTCAGCGCTGAAAGAGCATCTACAACAGGGGGCACTTGCTTCCCCACGAATTTATGTAAAGGAAATGTGCTGTGGGTTTGTAATATATATGTTTTCTAGGTTCTTCATTGAGCTTAGCATAAGTTTCTGTAGGTGAAGGCGGATAAACGAAAAACGTTGGGATGAAGAAAAATTTTGTAGGCAATTAAGTCAAACTTTCATTTTCGTGTATTATTTTTTTTTTTTAATAATCTTTAAGTGGGAGTCAATCATTATGTATTCTCTAAAGTTTCACTAGTGTAAACTGAATTATAGTAGCAATGATATTCGTCATTCTTTCTTTATTTCCCCCCTTCTAGTTTCGCCAAATGCATTAAAATGAGTTGAAAAGGTAAAATAAAAAAAAGTAAAATTTCCGTGTTAATCATGCTTGTGGAATTTAAAAAACGGTGAATCAGATAATTTTTTATTCATGATAGAACCCACGCTGTTCATTTGAAAAGCAATTTTCTGCAAGATAAGCCCAAAATTGGAACAAGCCTGGTCGAGCCTCATACAATTACTAACAAGTAACAACCATTGTAATTTGGAAGGATCCAAAACCCAAATAGAAATAGGCCCGTACTAGAATTGAACTATCTAAATGAGTAAAAGTTGCTCTTGTTTGGAGGGGCATTACTAAAACAAAACAAAAATGAACGCCATTTGCCTTTGAAAGAATGATTTATAAACTTTTGTCGGAAAAATTGTGTCTCCTGCTGCACCCACCACAAAACTCAACCAAAAATAAACAAAAAAGAAAGAGCCTTGGTTTATCAACTTTTCAATTATATATGCCTCCTTCTGCAGTGATTCAATGTCCAATATATTATATATTCAACTGAGATTACTAAACTAATTAACAGTACTAATTCAACATTATTTATAATTCTGCTACTGTCTCTTCTCTCTTTGAACTTCTTCTAATTCAGTTTTTAATCCTCATTTTGAGGTAAAGTAGGCCTCCGTACGTTATCTAACTTTTAATTAGAAATATACATATGGGCAAAAGAAAGAAACTATCAGAGATAACGTTTAGAAAATTTAGAAAGCCTATGAAAAGGGTCCACAGATATTAGATATATAGGACAATTTATAAAAGGGGTGAACTTGTGAATCATGTTTGGACATACTTTCGAGTACTCTGAAATTATAAGTAGAACTAACAATTTGCGTGTGTGTATCGTTTTTTTTTTTTTTTTTCAGTTGTGTAAATATAAACACAATAAAAATTATTAAATGTATCAAAATACTAAACACGAATACGATATATATGTATATATATATATATATATTAAACGTATCGTTTTAATCATATTAATCGTATTTAAACGAGTTGTGTCGTATTTATTAAACGTCTTATATTCGTGATGCAATTTTATATCGTGTTCAAAATAATCATATTTAATTATATGCATATAGATATAGTAGTAGAGTAGGGGTTGGGGGATGTTAATTGCTAGTCTATAAAGCGGCCACATTATATATATGCTTTGCTCTTTCAGTTTCATGAGATTGCTACCAAAAAAGGAAAGGAAAAAAGGCAAAATAAAGGATCTTAATATTTTACATAGTGATAATCATTGAAATGTAGTTCAAAGAATCAAGGGATCGATGTTAATCATGAAGAACCAGAAATGGCATTGTCTCAATATATATGGTCCACCAAATTATCACCTCCAAGTTGTGGAAAAGCCTCAGGATCGAGTCAGCTGGTGACATATTAATTTGATATTACTAGTTAAAACCTTGTACTCAGCAAACTTTGCAAATAAAATCATCCCCCCCTCGTGAAACGAAGATTGCCAATTGCCAATTGCCAAATGGTTTTCTCAATTTTAGTAGATGAATTTGTATATTCCATTCCGAAGAAAAGAAGATATAGAAAATGAAGTATATACATTCAACAATTTGAATGTAAATGACACTAAAAAGAAAAAAGAAAGAAACGAGCTGCAAAGATGAAGATAATTAAAAGCTTTAAGATCCATATCCTATGTATTGAAAATGTCATAAGCGATCGTACAAAATTATGCAATATCCCAAAATGAAGGTTTGGTACTTTGGTTGTCTGGGAAAAAAACATACACGAATCTTATAAATAGGCTACAAAATGAGCTTTTCCTCCACATAATCAAAAATATTTTTGTTGGTAATAAGTTGAAAGAAGTAAGAAATTTAGGGTTTATTAATCAGAAAACCAAAAAAGAGGGTTTGCATGCATATGCATGTACTATTAAGGAGGAGCAATGAATTAAAATTAAGAAAAACTAATGATAGAGATCATTAAGTGCATGCAACTGATGATGATCTCCGAAAAAAAAAAACTCTGATAATTATAACTTGAACTTACCTCCTTCTCTTATTGATTCACTCCATAACCTTTTAATTGTATGGTGGCAGTGACAGTTCTTTTGAGAGAGAGAGAGAAGGGGGAAAACTTTAACGCTTGAGGATCAGACTCAGTTTGTCCTGCTTCTTGTTGTTGTTGCAATGTTGCTTGGCTTTTGCATGGAAGTGTATGGAAATGGTTGCCTCGAAAAGGAGCTTTTTTTTTTTTACAGAGCAGCGCACGTGTAACGCAGTACCCAATGTTCATCTCTGAATCCATAATGAACCCTAGCAAGTAAGAAAAAAAAAATAGATAGCAAAAAGACAGCAAAACCCTAAGCCCATAACCTCCCATCACCTTGCTTTCTTCAAGTCATAATTTGCCATCTCTTCAAACTACTTCTAGATTAAATGAACCATATATATATATATATATATATATATATATATATTCATCCAACCCAAATACTAAAAAAATAAGAATCCTTAATTAATAGTAATAAATTAATCAGTTCTAATAACAATACCGATAATCATAATGGTAGTAGTAGCAGTAATAGAGTAGTTTGTGTTTAGAGTGGAAGAAGGTAACTGCTAATAAACAAGAAAAAAAAAAGTACTGTTATTTCTGTGAACTGATTTTTACTCTTTTAAAGAAACCCAAAACCCTTTCATCTCTATGAATGCAAACTCTTTTTTTTAAAAACGAAGAAGTTAGGGGTAACAGGATCTGAAGCTTAAAAGTATTATGCACAAAAAAAAAAAGGAACCCTAATGAAAAGGTGGGTTTTTTTTTAAAATTTATTTGTCGGAAGAACAATTCTGAGATAAGCTGAAAAGGAGTTTAGAGAGAGAGAAATGATGACTGCCATCTTCTGGTGCTTCTTCATCGTTAAGCTACTATAATAAGGAAAATTGAAAAAGGCTATTTTTATAAAATATACTACTGAAAAAACCCACTAGAGAGAAATCCAGGAAATTTGTACATCCTTCTTCAAATCAAAGCCAGATGAATCCCATGATCAACATCTTTAAGACTTAAATTAAAACATCAACTATCTTATAAAAGAAGAAGAATGAAAGGTGATCAAAAGGTCAAACTAACAAGAGGTGAAAAGGGGAGAAAATTAAAAAAAAAAAACCCGAAACTTTTCTGTTTTGTTAATAAGGGGGATGACCTGTGCCCCAGTAGGCCTCAGCAGGCATTTGGACTGAATTTAGTAGATTTGGTGGCAATCCTTGAACAAAGGATCCGTTGGGATCTTGCAATAGTTGCTGCTGCGGCTGCTGCTGTTGTTGTTGACCAACCATGCTTCCCGGTGACCCTAAAGATCCACTTCCAGGAATCGGCGCCACGGGTTGTTCCTCTTCCTGATCCAATGGAAGCCTTTCATACGCTGCATTACCAAAAGAAGCTGCCATAATCACCACCGGACCTGAAGCAACAAGTGGACCCACCACGGTTCCTCCAACTACCTGACCTTGACCTCCGGCTAAATATATGGTCAATCCTGATGCAGCCTCTGGTGCTGGAGGAGGTAAAAATGACCCAGAAAGTGATAAAATTTCGAATCTTCCATGTAAAGTCACGACTGCACCAGGAGCTCCAGGTTGCCTTAAGGTTACATTTGTTACAGTTCCGCTCCCACTCAAAATGCAAACCCCTCTTTGTCTTCGCCTAGCAAAAGTCGAAACACTCTCCATAATGTCACAGCCGTTGGCAATTTCCATAACATGGGATCGGAGGGCGTTGGCACTATCACGGGTTATGATGATCGGTGGCTTAGGCTTGTTCTTGGAACCCGCAGGTCTGCCTCGTGGTCTTCTTGTGAATTCGCCTTCAGTTCCAGGGACTATGGCTAGTTCTTTGCCTTCACCCGTGTCGCTAGTGGCCGTTGCGGTCGTCGTGGTTGCTGTTTCTTCTCGATCTCGTTTCTGGCCACGGTTTTGTCCATCTTCAGAATTTTGTTGCTGGTGGTGATGTTGAAATTGATGGTGCTGATTTAGATGAAGATCTCTTGTGAGGAAAGGTGGAAGAGGACGGCCATGAGCTGTTACTTGGTCCATTTCTTTTCTTCACTTCAAAGTTCAAACCTAATCAACAATTAGCTAACACACATACAAGAACCAACTCAATTCTGATGGAGAAAGAGAAAAGAAGGATAATAGGGTTCCTATTTTTGTTTCCTTTGTGGCTTAGAGGTATGGGGTTTCCCTTTTTTGTTTGCTGGGTATTTTGAATAATTGAATATCTGCAGGTTTCACCAAAAAAGGGCAAGAGAAGGGCTTTGAAGCATCTGCCACCAAATTTTCAGCTGAATCAAGCCATCTTTCTTCTCTCCAGTACTCTTCATGTGAGTTGAGACAGTTTGTTTTTCTTAGGTAGTTTTTGGAATTGATCTGTTTCTCTTGTATGAAGATAACTTGTTGGTTAAAGGTTTGGGAGGAAATGAGGAAGAAAAGAGGTAAGAAAATAGCCAAAAATGCTAGAGGGAGAGGTGGTTTATGGGTTTAGATCTGAGGCGTGGTGGATTCTTTTGTGCTTTTTGGGTATAGTGTTGTTGGGTTAGGGTTAGATCAAGACATCGGATGAATGATGGGTTTAGTTTTGGTAAAGACTGCGTGAGCATGGGCGGTGTGTGGGGCCCCCTCTCTCCCCACCATGGGCCCCAACACCCCACGTTCTTGCTCTCTCTCTCTCTTAATTCTTAAATGTCTCTGTCTTGAGAATTAAAAGCCTGCTGTATAAGGTCATACTGTCCTTCATTTACTAGTTCATGCCTCCTCTCTCTTCTTTACTCTTCACAATCTTCTCTTCTTTCTCTTCTTCCCACCCTTTCACTCTCTTAACTACTATTACAAATACTAAAAGTTCTGTCTTCAGCTCCCCACCCCAAAAAGTTTTGTACTTTCTACATACTCGAAACAAAGCCGATGATGACAAGACTAATGCCCTATAGCTGCCGGTTACAAATCTGGAAAGGAAAGCGAAAAAGTACAGAATGTTTGTCAATCGAATATAAAGTCTCTTTCATGGGATTCTTTGCTTCATATGTAATATCTAATCTAACAGTTGAAAATATAAGCATGCAGTTCTCAATTAATCTCAAAGGAAAGTTCATTAATTTGTCCAGAATAAAACTCCTACTATAATAAAACCGGACTGGAAAAGTTCAAAGTTGTTTCCTACTAAACGCTTGGCTTGTTTATAGGATTGAAAACTGCCGAGTCTGAGATTCTTGTTTAATAATTCGGTAAAACTCTGAGAAAGTGAGAATATGAGTGTGAAAACTGAAAACAGGCGTTATTCTGGTTGGAAAATGACAGGAGGGAAATAAAAACTGAAAGAGGTTGAGCTAGCTAGCGTTACGAAATGTGGTTTCTTGCTTGCTGTTGACTGTTGACTGTTGAAAGAAGGAGAGAGTGAGTGAGTCATCCATAAACACTGAGGGAGGGAGAGGGGAATGAGGTAATTTCCCTTCGGTGGAAGGAAAGAGGGAGAGGGGAGGGTGGTGCATGTCAGCATGTGGGTCATGGGAAATTGTAGTTGGACCCACCCGAACAAAATTGGGTCAGGACTGAGTCAGGGCGTGTCTTAAGGGGGACTCTCGTTTCTAGGAATGAATGAACGAATGAATTAATATTCAATAATCTTCTCTTCTCTCCTCTCCTCTATTCCTTTTCCTCCTTTGCCTTGTCTTGTCTGCAATTTTGATGTTGATGTTTATATTGGGCTCCACTATTTGCTCTTCACCACATAAATCTGACGTGTCTCTTTCCTTTCCTACCCTACTTATTTTCACTCCAATAGTCCAATTCCATTTCATTTTTTCTTTCTTTGATTTTATGTATATTAACAATTAGATTTATATGGTTTATAATTCTTACTTGCTTCTCGTTATGGCTAGCTAGTTATTACTCAACTCTTTCACATATTATATATATATATATATATTGATGCCAAAGAAAACTGATGAATCTGTAGCATTATTAATTAATTATTGAACTGCATATAGTGACGATAATGAAATGAGAGATTGAGAGTTAATAAGTATGAAGAAGCTAGGGAAGAGAGAGAGATAGAGGAGGTCAGGAACCGTTGGATTTTGTCCCCAAGTTGCGATGGTTTCACGTAAGCTACCAATTCATGCTAGCTGCGCGTGCACAATCCAACACGCAGTCTCTCGCTCTCCCTCTCGCCCTTTCGATCGCTTCAAAGTTCAAAACATTGAAAGGTTTCAGAATACGAATATTCCCTTCCCTTGCCGGTCACCATATCATTTTTTTTTTCAGTCATTTCTCTCCTTCTCCTTGACTTTTACTTCAAGCACACACATGCAGTTGAAGTACTGTCCCTTATTGCAAGGAAGGAAAGTAGAGTAGCCTTATTGCAACTCAAGTGAAACAATTAATATTCATGTTATGCTGCTCTCACATGCAAATCTTTGTTGGATTAATTATATCTCTCTCATGTAATTATACAATTTCACTTTCTTTTTTTTTTTTTTATAACTATTATGTAAATAATGGACATACTGATTATGTCATTTTAGATTCGAAAATTATATATATATATATATTTATATATATTTGATAACTAATTTCAAGGGAGAGGGAGCTACTAGCAAGTTGGCTTGTAATTACATGATGATTAAAGGGGATATATATATATATATATATATATATATATATAAATAACTCTGTATATCATATAAGCTGCGACATGCATGCCCTTAATTTCAATTAAATTGAAATAAATTTAATAATGCAACCCAAATTGATAAAAATAATTACGTTAGAATATTTTTGTCTCTATCAGAAGCTGTTCTTTCAAACCCTTTTATATCTTGACTACGTCACTTTGACTTATCCTGCATATCGCCAACAAGTTGTGGAATTAGCTAAGAAAAGCAGGAAAATTAGCATTCATATATATATTTTATAGCTATATTACTTAATATCAATGTACTGTTAATTTCATTTAGAATAAGAACATGGAAATAATTAATGATGATCACTTGGTAATTAAGTGCTCCTTTCTTAATTACATCACTTCAATGAAAATGCCACCTTGCAAAATTTTCTTCCTTAATTATATATAATATATATAGTTTATATAGGTTTAAGAATATTTTTCTGATGATTCCTTGACAGTTAAATTGTCAATTTGTGAAGCTGTGGTAATTAAAAAACTAAACAAAGCTAATTAATGTGAGAAGAAATAAGAAACTTGAAACAAATAGAATAGAATAGAATACTGTTCATTATATATATATATATATGTAATTTGTGAAGAAAAAAGTGCGTAAGGGCCGTAACAAATAATTAAAGCATTTGGAAACCGACAATGGGATTTGACTGCATCGTCGGTGGTGCTGTATGTTGAATCAGAAAGCAGGGCGTGTCGTGTGGGCGTGAATGAGATGAAAGATCGAAGAGAGAAATAAAGCGTGGGTGACGCTGACATGCCCCAGAGAGCAGATCAAGATGCCACCACCAACAAAAACTGACTCCCACAAAGTCACTTCTCACCCATTGATCCATAATCCATATAGTCCACGCCTGAATCCCATGAATCCATTTGATGCTCTCTGTCGGATTTTCAATTTCTCTTTTGCCATTTTTCGTTCCAACAGAACCTGTCTGTGGTTGTAGGATATCGGTAAAGCTCCAACACTCCCCATGTTCTTCACTAGATTTCTAAAACCATGGTTTTGGTAATTAAATTAATATCACTCCATGTCTTAATTTTTCAAAGAACAGATTCGTGACACATTTATTTATGGTCACTTGGATCATTTACTCCATTACAAAAAAGTTTTCATTATTCTCCTAATAGATTTTAGAATCAGTTACATATCCTTGAAAGTATTATTAAGAATTAATTTTTTTGATTTAATGGTATATATATAAAAAAAAAAAGAGAAGAGAAGAGAAATTAACTTACACTGCTGTAAAATTAATTAGTTTTACACGTTTTTATAATTTTATATACGATTCATATTTTAACAAATTTATTGCTGAATTTAAGAATATAATCTTGTTTATCGTGCACGTAAATTATATCAATTAATAATAATTTTATATATATATATTTAAAGGTTTATATATATCTTATGCAAGCCGCACTTGGATATCGGACTAAATTACATATGCTATATATATTATTATTAGTTGTGGTTAGGGAAGGTAATTTAAAATACGGATTCAGATATTCGCGGATATTCGATCCGTTTTTTGTGGATTCGGATAAAAATTAGATTCGGATATTATAATTATTATCCGCAGCGGATTCGGAGCGGATCCGGATATGAAATCTCCAATATCCATTATCCAAATCAGCATTACTTCTGCGGATTCGGATATCCAAATCTTTACTATTTTTAACAATATTTGAGAAATGTTATAAAAAAAAATGCGGTCTAAAACTAATTTTGGCGTAGTGTTATTTATTAAAAAAGTTCGTTTAATTGGTGGTTATAGACACCAGATTATTTATTTACCATTTTAGGAAAACTTTTTAAATTTAATAATTATTTTTATTGAATTCAAGAAAAAATAATTAATTAATTAATTATATTTTTTCTTATATTTATCACTTTAACTATTGTCACTAAACATTAGTTAACATTTCTCTTATTAAAATAAGTAGATATTCTTTGCAGTACTTAATTTGAGAGACACAACAAGTCTTGAACTCTTTATTATCGAATAAAAGAAGCCTTGATTTCAAAACCAATCATTGGATATGGAGGTTAAAGGAGCAAAGAGAGCAAGTATATAGCAGGTAATTAGGTAAGGTGACGGACAGTATCAGATGAGATTTTTTTCATGCAATCCATTTTTAAGGAATGATAAATAGAATCACGACGAGAGATCCCTACTCAATCACCAACGTCTCATTTGTCGGTTAATTATATTAGTATGAAGTACGAGTATGAACAAGATAGAGTTAAACCAAATTAAGCAACCTCTGAAAATGCTTATTAACCTCATAATCTCCTAATATGATACAACATTACAATCAATAATCATCCAGTAAATTTGAGATTCGAATTTCAACATCTGCAGTCTTTTTTTTTATTCTAAAAATGAGATCTCTTTTATAAAAAAAAATAATAATAATAATAAAAAAAAAGTCAGTAAAATGAACATGAACTTGCCAAAAGATGGAGTGGGACTACTTTAATATTTTAGTAGTATTGAAGAAAAATTATCATGCTAACCCTCTTAAATTGTTAAATCAAGAAATGATAACCTTTTAGTTTTGTTTGGTAAAAAAAATGAAAAAAGATAAAAGTAAAAAAAAGAAATTAATACAATGATTAAGAATTTAAGATTTATAACGATCTTCTTACTTTGTAATGAAAATTTGATATTGTCACGATTAGACTTGGCTAGTGGGTTAATTTCTTTGGAGCAAAGAAAGAAGTCAAACTCACTTTAATCCATCATCTTAGTGGGAAGAATGGAATTAAGAACAAACAAAACAGTATAAATTTAAAAAAAAAAAATTGTGTTTGATAAGAACAAATAAAAAGGGGTTGGTGTTGGGATGAAGAAGAATCTAAATGAGAAGGGTTCTCTTCAAAATATCAATCCGTCTTATCCTCGTCTTCACGTTACTTTCGTCCTTCTCATCGAATTTAGCCAAAACCTCCCTCTCTTATTAAACAATGAAAACTACCTTAATATTAAAAACATGTTTCCCCCCTCAATATAAAGCCAGCAAACTAAAGATATGATCACATATAACACTAGAAAATTTGCAGGGTTTATATAAAAACAAACCATCGTTTTCTTAAGCGGTAAACGTGCCCCTTCATCACCATCACCTCCCAACCTAAGTACTGAAATCCAGGTTTTGCTCAACAGCAACAGCTTCTTTAATTACGATATCTAAGTAATTAATATTATCAATTATAATTATTCGATCGATTTTTCAACCATATAAAGTTAATTTATTCACACAAGTTTTTATTTATTATCCTCCTTTTATTCTTCCAATATAGATGTATCAAATTGTATAGAATGAATTTAAGACTTAATTTAATTAGTTTATTTAATCATTTTTAAAAATTATCATTTAACAATTTAAATTTTAAATTTTA
The DNA here is from genome assembly GCA_030761205.1 of Fremontodendron californicum. Lineage (NCBI taxonomy): Eukaryota > Viridiplantae > Streptophyta > Magnoliopsida > Malvales > Malvaceae > Fremontodendron > Fremontodendron californicum. The sequence continues at coordinate 1,420,845 of JAULJL010000015.1, read as the reverse complement.
ATATCTGCAACTTCTTACTGCAATCGCCTTGTTATAAAAAAATTTGTATAGAATCACAATTTTGATTAGCTGAATAAATTATTATTATATTTTCAACTGTTTTGGTTGATTGATTCATATTATAGACAGTTGTAATTTGATTGATGATCATAATTTTTCATGTATGATTTGATGGTTTGATAAAGCGTAGAAATCTAGAATAACACTTGTTCCACTATCAATTTTAAGAAGACCTTAAATATTGTAGAGCCTATACCTTGAAGCTGGTAAAAGAAGCCATGGAAATTAATTACTACTAATATTTTTTATTACTTGATTGTCTAACCAAACATGAACAATTAAACTATACTGATGAATTCAAAGTGATGCTATCAGTTAGGTAGTTTTTGAATGAAAGCTCCTTTAAGAAAAGGATGCTAGCTTCTAATTGTGATACACCTTGATAAAACTTTGTTACCTTTCAATTAATTTATGAGAAATATAATCAATTTTTAGTGACACTAATTAAGATAATATATATAATATAATTAATATACTATTTTTTAATTCAACAAAAATAATATATTAAATATAATTTTTTTTAAAATGGTAATAAAATAATTTTTACCAGTACCTATAAATACTAATTAAGTAAATCCTTAACTTATATCCACATTCCACTAATAGAATTAAATGTTACCCAAAATAGTTTCACAGCAACATTTTTCAGCGTTTTTCTCTTATTTTTTGAATGTTTTGCCAACTAATTCCTAGGTTTTCCTAGATTGAAAATTAAGTTGGTCCCAAGGCTAATTTTCTTGGATTCACAAGATCCAGTTTACCAAGTCCAAAACAGCGTAGAGTTCACGGGGTTTATCGAAACAAATCCCTTTAGAAAATTAATTAATCAGTTGAATCTTGAGATAAGAGGTTGAGTCTTCAAGAAATTAAGACATAGTCTTCCCTTTAGAAAAAAGAATTTTGCTAACAGACACTCTTTAAGATTATTAAATATTGTAATATCTTCAATCAATGCATTGAAAATGATGAATAAAGTTATCAGCTTTTACATTTAATACAATGTTATTATTAAAAATAGTATATTAATTAACCTTAAAAAATGTTCTAAAGACACTTGTTAGCAAAATTTTAAAAAAAATATATGAAACAAATGAAAGCTTAGAAAACTGTTGGAGCTTTGGTCTAAGTGCAACACTAATACTTTATTACTTAAAACATTATTTTAATCAAACCCTCCTTTTATTAAACAAATCAAAACCCATTATCTTGTCCAAATTAACAACTATTTTAGTAAAGCTAGTGCATCAAGAGAGTGGACCACCTCAACGGGAAAAAAATGTGCTTTCACTTCCATGTGATGGGGCACCTATTGCTTCGAATCTAGCATTGTGTTGCATGTTCTCACTCTCTAAGAAGCTGCTTTATAGCCAAAGTGGCTTGAGATTGTTGCACCCATTTGCTATGTCCTCCATGGAAGGCCAATCGAAAGCTTTCATTCTTTAATTAGTTAATTAATCGAAGCACATCGAGCAGTGGGAATTTTTTAGAGACTAAACAGCCGACCAAACTGAGGTTGCCATGTGATTGATAGCGATTTTTTTTTTTTGGAATCATTATTGTTCACCTGCTTGTATGACCTCTTTCAATTCAATCAGTAGTGCAAATGGTAGCTTAGTGTCAACAGTTTCTTTCCGGGTTTTTTTCTATGTTGTCTTAAGTTATATTGTATTTTCCATTTTCAACCTATTGTTTCTCTTTGGGCAATCATTTTCATATATGAATTTTTTTTTGTTCAAGGCAGGAAGTGACTCTTTTTCACATATAATTCATCTTCTTACTCACATCATTGATATCTATTTCTCTATCTTAAATTTAATTTTCAAAATTTTACTGGGAATGAGATGAATATTATTAAACCATATTATTACTAATAATTAGAATTATTGACGGGAAAACGATATAAAATCTAATAATTAAATATTGAATTGTGATTTTATAAGAGACATCTTTTCGTATAAGGTGTCTTTTTTTAAAGAGCAAAATCGTAACACAATCACGTCAAACCTTCAGAACAAATATTATTTCATAATTGATGCAGTTCAACTTTGCATCAACAAAAATGACTAGCTACAACCTTTTGAACCCAAACAAAATGTTGTGTAATCAATTAATTATGATTTAGCATAACCTAGAAACTTTATGGTCTTCATTATTATTTCTGCTAGGGCAAGGTATAAGTTCCATTTAAATAACATAGGAACAGTATATATGACTTCCCTAACAAAGCAATAGATTTGCAAGTACGTAAAACCTTTAAATTCGCCAAATTGGTAATAAAAACATTATCCATCTAGAAATCAACTCTTTTATAAGGCAATTAAGTACAAACTAGTACTCCATGAATATATTAGAGGGGATAAAAAAAGGATCCTTATAAAATTTGATTCCCACATATATGGGAGTGCTGATTATTGTTAGGAACCTTCTGCAATAATATTTTGATTTCGATTGGAACAGTTTTGGTAGATGGGAACTTGGAAAAATGTAATTTTAATATTGAGAAAAGAAGGTTAGCATCCATTGATGTGTGATTCTCAAGCTAAGAAATTGTCTCCAAAGGACAATATAATGATAACTTTGAGAAGTTACTTTTCTGCAGTCTTTTGTATTCTAAAAGGTTTATAAATTATCTTATTTTCATTCTATGGCTGTTTGACAAGGATGATAAATAATGGAAAGTTTTAAAACAACTGAATATTTTAACAAAGAGTAAAGAAAACAGCATGATTGCGTTCAACATGGCCAATGCTAAAACACTGGGGTGGAAAAAGGTACAATTTAGTGCATGTCTTTCGACAATTTATTAAAATATCATTGGGGATAGCTTTGACATGAAAATGATGGCAATTATGAAGAGGCAAATCTACCCAACCAAATGTTTCAAGTATGTGCTAGGGCTTGGGAATTTAGTATTTGTTAACTCTTCTATTAATAAAGTTAATTGTATCTTGGCTTTGAAAAAAGAATAAAGGGTATAGGAAAATTTATTGGCAGCCTCTTCAGCAAAGTCTGCAATGGCCTTATGGTTTTAAGAGAAATAGTTACTTATATAGTACTATTAGAGTTGAAGCCTGTACTTAACTAGTTAAGCATTATAAAATCTACTTGAATTAAAATTTTCAATTTCTCAACCAAAAAGTATACTTTGGCCAAAAGAAACTGTACTTAAATATGAACATGCTTGTTGGTTATGGGCCATAACATGGTTTGCCTTAATGTCTAAATGAAAATTTCAGGAAAAGGCATTATAAAACCAACTTGCCTGGTTTAGCTGAAATTTTCATTTAGACTTTAAGGCCAGGCCTAGTTGGTTATGGGCCATAACTTGGTTAAGTCCCGTAAAGTCAGTACGAATCAGTAGAGCACCAGAACTTCTATCAGAACCAAGCCCGATTGGTTTGTTAAAGACCTTTTGGGCTTTATAGCATCTGGCCTTAAGCCCAATTAGTTTGCTAAGGACCTTTTGGGTTAATGGCCTCTTGTTAAAGAGCTAGCAAAGGATATATGTCCGACGATGCTGTTTTTTTTTTTAGCGGTCTGAATCAGGCCTACAGCATAGGATAATAAATAATTAGATCAGGCGAGCTCCAATTTCAGAGGTTTATCCGACAGCAACATTCATGCAAACATATCTCGTTGGCATTTTGAATTGGCATGTATAAGAAGTTGAAACTGATTAATAAAGTTCTTTGATGAGCTTTTTGTTGATGAACATTGTTGAGATAAGAATTGTTGAAATTATGTTTGTTATGAGATATTATTTGTTTTAAGGGTTAGACTTTGTCATTACGATTTTGTCATTTAAAAAAAGATGTTTTGATAAAAAAAAATGATCATTGCTTATAAAATCACAATCAATGATGTAAATTGTGTGTTCGTTAAGGGACAATATGGATTCTCATATACCATTGTTAATACAACGGATTAACACTATTGATACAAAAATTAATTGAATTACGTCCGTTATAAAATATTATCTATTTTAAAATTTAAAACTCACTCTAATGATTTGGTCTTTTAAAATAAAAACACTTCGATAAAAAAATAATAATAATAAATAATCATTATTTATAAAATCATATTCCAATACTTAACTATTAAATTAAACCTGATAATTTCCTCCTCAACAATAGTACGCCTGTCCATTTCGGTTTTGCTTATTTTATGAATTCAGCTGGCATCCACCAGACAAGACTTTATCAACACAACGTTAAAAGGAATTTGTCATGACCTAGATTCTCTCTATCAGATTTTCAAGGTTGAAGGGACGGAGAATATCACCTCCAAAAGGGAATTATTCAATTTCCTGGTACCAAAAATGAATTCCTTTTCCCATCTCCAGCAAAAATGCTTCCAACAAAACGGCCAAGAATAGAACTTCAAACAGAAATTTCAATCATTTATTGATCATTAATTATAGCATCCATTCAGGTTGACAAGGTTCAAATCAAAATCATTTTTTTGATTGTTTCCATCTGTCTACCTCCTTCCTGAACTCCGGGTGGGGCACCAACCTCGTAATTGAAGTGTCTATACAACAAGATAAGGTCTTCAATCTCACGTATTTAACAATAAAATTTCTTACAGAAAAAATTAATGTTCTTAAACTCATTAAAAAAAGGAAAAAAGAATTGACAAAATTCCCCAGCTAATAACTATAAATTCTGAAGAGAGTGGCTAATTGGCTATCCTCCCACATAAACTACACAGCAGGATGAGAAGCATTAGCCAATTCAAAACCAACTATAACTCTTCATACACTGGAACTATATTTCCCATAACAATTATTATAAACTATAGGAGAAAATGAAAACTATGGAGTTTAATAAGAGGGAACAAAAAACATATTTATCATACATCCAAAACACACAGTCCAATTTCACCAAGATCAACATGATCCAAGCAAGACAGGACCCACGAAGGAGCTAAGCATATCACTGAGAGCTACCTGGACCTCATTTGAACCATGCTCAGTACTTATCAAGCTCGAAAGAAGAGGGAAGAACTGAGCTAAGTTCTTCTCAAACAAAGTGTCTCCCAAACTACAAATGGCCTGGAGAGTCGCCACAATGAGAGGTGCACGGGCAGCCAATTCTCTTCGTTTCCCAGAACCTAAAGGAATCAACCATCGGGTTTGCTCGTTGGGAGATGTTTCAGAAGTCTGTCCAGAGCGTGCAGTTTCTATATAAAACAGCAATACCTCCCGGCAAAGATCAACAAGATGGGACTCTACTTCAGCCTCCTCATACCTTGGAGGCCTATCCACTATCAGATTCTGCAAGAATGTAAGGCAAAATTGATACGACTCATTTTCAAGACGCAATACTGGAGGATCTTGCATTTGGGTCATGGGACCAAACTCTTGAAGCTTGGAACGTAATATAGTATTGTTGTTGATCCTGTGAGCATGGGATGCCACATCATGCATTGCATCAAAGAGGACTAATGTGTTCTTAGCTGAAAGGTGAGTTCGAAACATGTTGTAAATTTCCATCACCGCCTGTCAGGAGAATAAGAACAGCAAAATGACACCCAAGAGTCAAAGTTAGCCCATTTCAAACATAAAATAAACCTATTATTTAATTAGATAATATTACAAACCTAGATGTAGAAGAAAAAAAAAGGAAATCAGAAAAGATAGGGTCAATTAACACTTGTTCATTTTAAACTTTCAATTTCAAAAACAGTCTTCACAAAAATCAAGCCTTTGTTCCGTAACTTTGACAATATGATTAACTAAACAGCTGTGTTAGTTATCAACCTTTCTAAAAGTTCAAACACTTGGGAGGAGGGGACTAACTTCAGAAAGTTAAATTGGATGAACCATAATATATCCAAAGCCATTGTCTAAGATAAGGAAGCAATTCATAGTTGCACTACTATTTCCGTAGCATTGACTTATTTCGTATGAAAAGATATAGAAACTACACCCATAAATTAATTGCAACATCAAAGTGTCTTAAAGGACTACCAGATTTAAAATAAAGAAAGTTTCAAATATTTTTAGACATTAACTTTAGCACTCTAATGCAGAAAGTTTAAAGAAAGAAAAACCATCTGTTTCGGTGCAAAGCATCCTAATCTGAAAAACACTTAGTTTTGGAAAAGCCTCATTGACAAACTTAAATACTATTGCCAGCACATTCTATTTTTACTGACCCTGTAAGAGACCTTGTCTATGTGCAGCAGCTACAATATGTAAACCATTAGTGAAGGTGTCAAAGTGCACTAGAAGAGACAAGTACTCAAAGGTGTATGCTTATATCACAAATGTCTTAAGCATTACAGGGGTAGGGATATGACACATTTCACAAGTTTGAATCCTCCCTCGCTTAACTCTAAAAATAAATAATTAATTAAAAAAATAGATGAAAGATTATATCTTCATTCCATTTCTTTACTAGTTTTATGATACGAGGAAAGGTTTCATACAGTTTTTCAATATTAAGATGAGAAGTCTACCTGAACCAATAAAAGCTGAACAGCAGCTCGGCACTTTGCATCAGATAAAGAAGCAAAAAGACGCTGTGTTCTCAAGCTCTCTGAATCACCATGAGACGTGTCAGAACCAGCAGAAGCCTCATTATTTTGGCTGTTCAAAGCATGTTCATTGCTTCCAACCATGCTATCCCCACTAACAATGTAAGAAAAATCAGGAAGTGTTGCATTAGCAGCTTCTTTTAATGAGGAAACTACTTCCAGCCACTTCTCCTCAGAAAAAAGATCACCCGCATTGCTCATCAAACGTACAAATGCAGCAATTCCAATACCAGCTAGGCTTTGGTGGGGACGCTGGATAAAACTTACAAGTAACGAGAGAACCTTCCTCAAAAGAGGATTGACGGTATTATAGAAGTTCACAAAAAGATCTACGACTAATTGGAGTGCCAATGTACACGTCTCATAGAGCCATGCATCTTGATCCAGTTCATCCATGTCATTAACAATTTCCTGTTCAAGTGAGTCACCACCTGATGGATCAATAGCATGACGCACATAGTCAAATATTGGAAAAAGGACAGATTCGAACACCCTTTCCCACAAAGGCAGTGAGAAGAGGTGACCATGGTTGCGCAAAGTTTCAAACAACACTTGTAAAGCACTCTTCCTAATTTCTGGCCTCGGGTCAAAGCTGAGTTCTGATAAACCTGCACAGCGAAATGTGATGCAATTTCAGAACAGAATGCATTTCCAAAGTATGAGGATAAAAGTAACTTTGAAAACTCAAGCAAATTCAAATGCCTTGTAACATAAAAACAACTAGTTCATTTTGCCTTACCAGCCAACAACGGGAACCAGAAATAGAGATGGTCATCCTTATCCATTAGCTCTCCATTATCTTGTCTTCCATCTTTTCCCTTGTGAGGTGAAGATGGAGAAATCTTCCCAATTTCCTTATCCTTATTCTTTGATGAGGAGCCAAGATCCCCTTCTGCAAGTTTCGTGGCACAGAAACGTAGAAAAGCAATTGCATTAAGACTAATCTCTTTGTTGAATCTACTATTGGTGAATGCAATTAGGCAATTCACACAATCAGTGAAGGTGGTTGTTTCAGTTTCAGTAATGTATGGAAAATAGTCTCGAATAATCTTTTCCATTATTTCAAAGGCTAACAGTACAATGTTTTTGTGGTCGTCATAAGCTGCAGTAGTGAAAACCTGGAAAAGGTTTATCAGTTCAGTAATAAATTGATTAAGATCAAGGTTTCAAAAACTAGGATCTATATGATAGTTATTAAAAATTCAATACCATGAACATGCTCTTCCATCCTGATTTGACATTATTGACACGAGATAACACCATCTGTGAGACACATCTGATGATTAATTCTCGGATTTCAACAGCACTGCTCTTGCGCATAACAATGACAAAAGGCTTCATAAATTCATTCTGAAATTTGTAATTAGCCAACTCTTCTCGCTCCAAAAATTTCATTGATAGCTGCCGTAAAGAGTCCATCGCAAAAATTGCAATTGACAGGTTTTCAGAACAGCCAATGGTCACAAAGAAATCAGAGAGTACAAGCCAGATGCTTGACCATACAAGCCTGATCCGGTTCATGTTATAGTGCCTGTCAGTAGATCAGAAAACTAACAGTTAAGAAATATAAACAAATATACTGCATTAAAATAAGCCAAACGAAGAGAAGTGAATGAATCTTACGCAATCTCAACAATCTTCGTAAGGCTAAAAACTCGAGGATCAGATGTAGATCGCAACTCCTCCATGGACACCTTGCAGAGAGCCTTAATAAAGTCTATGATAGCCTCACTATTCAATTTTTGACTACGTGTGAATATACGATTCATTTCACCAACTTGTTCTAACATGTTGAGATTAGAGACTAAATTATACATCTGTTCAGATGTGACTGCGCCAGCAGAATTACCTCCAATACCAGCACTATCATATGAGCCCCTCATCACAGCAGCAGCAGCATACTGAATTCTTCCTGGTCCCTTCTTCTTTAAAACAGGAAGGACAGCTGACTTGGCTTGCTTAGATTTTTCTGACTCATTCTGAGGAAAGGCAAAGAAAGTGGCATCTGGAGGAGCACCCTCCCCCAAGAGATGCAAATGTTCAAACCGGGAAACACATGTCAAAATATGCTCCCAAGCTTCTTGTAAATAATTCCCATCTTCTTCTGCAATTGTAACTATTGCCTATTAACAATGTAAATGGAAAAATCAATGTTAGATCCACAAGCTAATGGAAATTTTCTTAGAGTTCAAATAAATGGATCTCACTAACGCATTCCCTAAAGCCACTTATTAAAGTTTCTATTTAAAGAATAACTTCATTCAATACATGGGGAATGATCACATTCACTAAAAAAAATAGCAAACTTGCACTAATGACACTCCTCTTGTAAGGTTCAGCAAGTAAACCATTCATTGTCACCTCTATACCAAAGGTTACAATGACTATCTGCGATGGCTAAAAAAAAACAGAGTTCTTGCTGATGTGAATATACGGCATCACATAGTTTGCCAGATTACAAGCATTTGAAAGGGGTAAGATAAAGGGGAAAAAACACAAAAATTAAACACAAAATCGAAATTTTCAGATTACAAATAAAAAAAAAGGTTACTAAAAACATACTCAGTGCAGTTGAAGCAAAATACTAACCTTGATTGCATCTATATTTTTCTGCTTGATATCAGCAGGAGAGTGCAGTGAAGTAAACTTAGCTAATGAAGTCACAAATGCATCTCTATGAGTCTTCATGGACATCACAGCAGTGACATGGATTGCATAGCGGAAGCCTTCAAGACACAATGCTAACACTACTTCATCATCACTTTGGTCAAGAGGCACACTGAAAGCGGCCAACATAGGAGCCCAGCATACCTCAACCATGAATCTCAGAACCACCACATCTGTGGCTGCATAATAAACTGACCTACAAATTGCCAGTACAAAGGAAATCAAGGGATAATTGAAAACAAACTTTCTTCTCCAAACAGGAAATACCACATTTCAGGAAATATGTGTTGCTAAGTCATGGGAGAAAATCCAGTTAAAAGTATGACAGGGTAAAAGTGAAAAATGTCTAAATAGAGTATAATATTTATAACATCTCAAAGCATTAATTAAGCTTAAACCACGTAAAAAATTGAATGAAAATACCTCTTGAAATTCCACTTTATTCTAATGAAATATAAGGCACAAAAAGATTCTTCAAAATGAAATGCACAGATAAGATGGGTTTAGCTATAAAAGATTAAAAACCAGTTGATCTTACACGGATTTGCGAGCTTTCTCTTTAAATTGTTCTTGTCAAAGCATTAATTAAGCTTAAACCATGTAAAAATTTGAATGAAAATACCTCTTGAAATTCCACCTTATTCTAATGAAATATAAGGCACAAAAAGATTCTTCAAAATGAAATGCACAGATAAAATGGGTTTAGCTATAAAAGATTAAAAACCAGTTGATCTTACTCGGATTTGCGAGCTTTCTCTTTAAATTGTTCTTGCATGTGCCTGATAAGATCATCACTGGTCTCCATATGCTGGTCTTCATCACGCTTGCGTATCACAATATTCAAGATACTGTCCAAACCTAATATTCTGTTGGAGTTCACTGACTGCTTCTGTTGCACAGACAACTCATCTTTCATTTTGATCTCATTTCTTGATATCCGTTCAAATAATGATCTTAAGTACTCTTCTGGCAAATCTTTTCCATCATCTATGCCACGATTGTTTCTTATGAAACCATCAGCTGACATCTGCATATTTCAATTTAGGAAAAGGGGGAACTTCATCAATTTTCTTGCACTAAATGTCAATAGGATCAAATAGAGAATGTATATGCACCTTGTTCTTAACCATAGGATTATGAGCATCGGTATTGAGCAGTATGACAGAGTAAGCAAGGACATAAGCTGTATCAGCACTGATGAAAGCCTTTGGATTACATTTGCAGTAACGTTCAGCAAACTTTTCCATGATTCGATCAATCTTTTGTGCCTCACCAGGCAATCTAAAACCTTGCAAAAAGGCTCGGATTGCATCATCAAACTCCATGCCTTGAAAGTCAAAGGAGTCAACATAGGCATGCATCACTTTCAGTGACAAATCTTCCCTTTCTCCAAGATAATCACCAATCAATGTTTTGCTCAGACCAGATGCATTTTTAAGAAAAGCAGCAATCTCCTCCGGGGAGTCACCAACCTTATTTGCTTTAATTAGAAATTCAATTCCTTTCTTAGGTTTCCGATTAAAAAGAGATATACCTTCCTGCCACAAATTTTAAATTAGATTCCATGAATGATGATCAGCTAAAATGAAGACAAAGTCAGACCAGTTTACCAGACATTATCAACATACATACCTGAAGTTCAAGCTTGTAAGCTCGACGTTGCTCGATTGTTAAAACATCAGAAGCTTCACTAGAGGCTTCAGAATGAGAATCTGATGCTTCAACAGGGTCATCCCCATTTCCATTTTCCATGGGGACATTTCCAGGTTCAGGACTGTTCTCAACTGCTTCAAATCTCTTAGTAGAATGAGGATCTGGAATACGCAACTGTTTGTTCATCCAGTCTCCCATTGATTTTAAAACAGCCACTAAACACTTCATAGCTTCAAGTTTCATGGTTGCTTCCTGAGGTGGCAACAGTGTTGTAGCTGTACCAGGAGGAACACCTTGAGCCGTTTTCAGAAGTCCATTGACCATTCTGGAAAGAACCATAATGAAAAAATGAGAAATATGCAAAAGTCATTAAATTCTATCAAAAATATGTTGTTAACTTTTATGACATTATTATAAGAGTACGGAACATACCTCTCAAATATGTTTGACGAATTGACATCACAATCATAGTTGATAAAGATATCTACCAAGATCTGTGAATCAACACAAAGCTTGTCCAGAAAACGAAGAACTATCATCTTTTGCTGAAAATTAGGTTGAGCAACATTTTCCAAGACCCTGAGAACGATCATAGGAAAAAATACTCCAATCTCGGCTTTCAAGCCAGCTTGAAACCTTGACACCAGACTAATGAAAATGGAGCAAGAAAGCTGGAAAACAATCATAAGAGTTGAAGCACTGTTCTTCAATAGTGACAAACACAAGTATTGCTTTATGGCACCTAAAAACCTGTACCACCACAAGCATATCCACCCGAAGAAAATTTTCAAATTCAGGAAACAGAGTATCAGGACAGGTACTATGAGCAAACAAAAACTGAAATGTGTAAAGGCAATAACATATTATGTCAATTTTAATTAAGGAAATTGAAAATATTATATGTACTAACCCCATGTTAAGGCATGAAATTTAACTTTCAAAAATTTTAAAATGAAAGTGATCCCAGTATAAAAATGAAGTAAAATCTCACAGAAATCAAGAACTAATGCATTGTTTGGTAGAGAAGAGGGAAAGAGGGAAGGAAGGAAATTTTGTTAATCTAATGGTTGAGATTCATAGTCACATTTGTTATTTTGTAATTCAACCTTTAGATTGAAACTTTTTTCTTCCTTTCTCCTTTCCATCCTTCTTATCAAACAAAATGTAAATGTGGTGCTACAATATGAATGCAAACAAAAAAGTTATTGAAATCAACAAGCAAATGCACCATAACTTTCTAAAGTAAACCGAGGTGATGGAACTAAATTGGTCAATAAAAAGACACCTCAACAAAACACCCAGAGAAATTTGCTAAATTTTCAAGTGTCCATGACCACGAGATTACCAAAAATGATTAAAATATCCAGTGAAATTCTACACCACCAAGATTTACTTCAATGCACCTCGTCATGAAAAGCCACCTCAGATGTTTCCAAATCCAATAAAATGCTATAATGTTTTTGCCAATCCTCCAAGACTCAGTACCTAAGTGCCTATATCTTACTGTTGTTTCTGGATATAACCTATACTCAGCACATGTTTATCCTCTAGCACATACTAAATGCCGATGCAGCAAACTAATATTAAGAGGGCATATCAAGAGTTACATATCACATTTTCCATGAACATAACGGTAAAGCAAATGAACAATTAAAGTGCTAACCATAAGAAACTTTTTGAAAGGCAAATTAGAATAATCAAATCAAATAAAATCAAATAAATATGTGCAAAGAGGAAACATTGAAGATACCTTTCACTTGTTCTAAATACAGCTCCAGCATTCTCTAACAAAATCTTCAACAACTCAAGCGCCACAATCTTCCCCCTCATCAACTGGGGATCTGCCAAAGCCTCTTTCGGCGGTGTCTTCATCGACAACTTGCAAAGTGCTCTAAACACCAAAAAGGCATCCCTTCTCAACTTATTCCCAATCTGAACCTCCATATCATCATCTCTCTCCACTTCGCCATCCGCCAACTCCCCTTTCCTCCCTTCCAATGCTGTCTTATACATACTAATCTCCCAATATTTTGCATCCAACATATCCTTATCAGTAGAATCCAGCAAATCAGTCGGATTCGTGGTTTCAACAGTGGTAGTTTCAAACGCGCCATCATGGCCACCTAAAGAAACCTTACTTGATGCCACTGGATTCAATACTCCATCAATGTCCTGCATAATTTTAGTTATAAACCCTTGAACAAACTGAGTCATTGATACATCCGCATCAGATTTCTCAACCGGTTCCATTAATTCAGCCACAACGATTGGCTGAATCGGAACGGTTGATGAATCAGCCTCCATTCTCCTAAAAACAATCACTAACATTTGAATCAAAGAAGCTTTTGCCGTCGTTTGATTAACTACATTTTTACTCCCTAAATAAATATCATAACAAGTTCTCACAATTTGCAACAAACAGTCACCATGGATCCGCAGTGAGATGGAAGTTACCGCGGATAAAAGCGTTTTCAAAACCAGTAATTCAACAGCATCGTCGCCTAAATCGTGGCATTTGCAGACGGACTCGATCAATTTGGATAATAGCTGAGCCTCGGGACCTCCGGTGGGGTCCGCTTCGCCACGTAGGTAGCCATGGGCGATTAATTTCTGAATGCAATCAATGGCTGGATCGACGATCTTGTTGAAAGCGCTGGCGCAAGCGTTGATCAGAGGGCTGAGAATGGACTCTGATTCAGCGAGGGAATATTCCACTGGGCCGCCGTCATGGAGTGGGCCAAGGATCGAGTTATCGGGCTCCGAATCTGACGGAAATAGAGGCGACTTCGTAGGAGAAGTAAGTCTCTCTAGAAGAGATTTGCATTGGTGAGCGAGTTTGGAGTGCTTCCGCCACGAAGCGTTCTTGATGATCTTCTCTAGGGCCGGGGCTACCACTTGCCTCATGCGGGAATCGGCTTCCGAAGAAGCCATTCCCGAGTCGGATATTACACGCCGCTCACCCACTCAGATCTAGGAAATGGATAACAAAATGCTAGGGTTCGTTTTTTATCTCTCTTTACTTGGAGTTGGCTGAATTATCTGAGTGAGAAATGGAGTCGAGTTGACTCGGTGAGTCTACACGCTTGCTCTTGTTCTAATTGCATAAGAAATATAAAAAGAAAGTAAAAGGAATAAGCAGCCCGGAGAGGGAAAGGAGAAGAGTGAGTTGTTTTGATACCCAGAGCCAAAGCTCAAGCAGAGGGGTTGGTTGAGATTCAGATCGCGTTTTGATTTGTTTTCTTTTTCAACAAAGTCCAAGTTTGAAAGCCAATAGACTGAAATGCCCTTGCTTAGCTACGGACGTGAGCTGCAATGCAATGGACTAAAGGCTAACATGTGGAATGGTGAACTGTGATATTGTGACATGAAGGAGGGCAATTGGGGCATTACAAATTAAGTATTTCATAATCTTTCTGGTGATCGACGGGGACTCTTGGACTAGCCTCCCTTCCCGACTACTTCCTATCATTTTATTTTCATTTAATCAAACAAGATGCATGTATTATGCATTATCCTTTATAAACAAATTATCTCATTATTGTTGTAATGATTTAAAGGCCAAATAAATTAATTTTTTTATTGTTATATGATTTAAAGGCAAAAAAAAGGATTTATGGTACTTGGGTTTTTTATTTAGAAAAAAAGATAGAAAGAAATTATTATTATCTTATATATCAATGATGAATTTTTTTTTTAAATTCAAAAATGGATTTTTAAAATTATCTTAAATCTATTCAACTATAATTAATAAATTCAGTAAAGTAACATGATTAATTTATCTACGATCTTAACATTTTAATTTATTGATTAATGACATATGTTGTCTAGAAAACTTTGAAACAAGACTCTCTTTTGTTGAATTCATGACTTTGGCCAAAATTTCCATGTTTTCCTAACATTCAAAGGTTAATATATTTTCTCTATGACTTAAAATAAAATATTAATTTCCTGGTAGCAATAAATTGTGTCATATCACATAAATTTACATATTTATTGCAATTCTTTGTCAAGGATCCATTACTTGTCGAATAAAGGCATGAAAGTGTCTTAATTGCTTTTTAAGATCTTTATAAAAAAAAAAAAAAAATCAACATTTGAAAGTTTATGTTGAAATTATGAATTTAAAAAATATATGTTGATCCACGAATAATAACTTTCAATATACTAAATTTGACATATTCATTACGTGAGTAAAGCAAATTATTTTTTAAAATTATTGATAGGTTATTTTGAAAAACAAAAATTAAAAGAGATGCGGAAGTTATGATAATAAAAATGTGGTAATAATTTTATTTAAGAAGTGAATATTTTTTTAAATAAAATTTTATTAAATAAATATAAATATTCTTTAATTTATTTTGAATGTTATGTAAATTCATCAATGTTGTATTACTCAACTCGTGAACTTAGTTAAACATTTTATAATAATATAGATAATATATGCTTTGCTTTCAGAGGCGAAGTCTGAATTTTTTTTTTGGGAGCCGCTCAATATAAATATGATTAATGTAAAAATAAAATAAAATATAAGATATTAAGCTTGACTTATTAATATGAAAGAATTAAAAAATTAAAGAAAATATAAGAAAATTTTATTACATAATTATTTTTGTATAAAGATTATAATAGTTCAATATTTTTTTTAATTATTTTTTATTATTATTATAAAAAAAATTAGTTGACATACCATAATTGATATCAAAATATTTTTTTGATTGATTGAGAAGAAAAATTATTAATTTAAGGAAGTAAATAATATGTATAATAATGTTTAATTAAGTAAAAAATTAAAGAGAATCAAAATAATAATGATAAAGTTTAAAACTTACAAGTTTAACAAATTAATCATATCAATATAGTATTAATTTTACAAAAAAAGTTGCCAAAATTAAAAATATTGGGGGCCAAATTAGAATTTTCCCTTTTTTAGTTAACAAAAGCTCTTCCTCTTTGGATTTACATGAATTTAGGAGGCCAAATTAGAATTTCCCTTTTTTTTTAGTTAGCTAAAGCTCTTCCTCTTTGGATTTACATGCACTAAATTGGACATGCATACACCGCACGATAGATCTGTTCAAAAATTGTTCGATTTGATAAATTATTAATTTTTTAAAATTCAGACTAACACAAATTATTGTTAATTAATAAAAGAAATTTATTTAAATTTAATTATAAATATTAATATAAAAACAAAAAATATTATTTTAATAATAATATAAAATGATGAGTCAATCCAAACCGACCCGTTCCCAAGATTCAATAAAAAAAATATTCAACCCACGGGCCTAGACAGGTTTACCTCACGGATGTGGTGACATTTTTATGAAATTCCAAAGAGCTTTCTTTCCTATAATATACTTTTCTGAATTGTTCTTTCACCCTGTAATTTTAACACGAGTTATTATTATTTTTCTTGGTTAGCATCGATAATGGAAATAGATAGTTATATCTTTAATTACCACCTTGTCCTATGCATTTAAAACCCAATATTAAGTTGCAATAATTCATGGCTAAATAAAATAATCTAAGAGTAAATAATTAATAAAATGTTTTTTAAGGGGAAAATGTGTTTTTTTTTTCTTTCTTCAAGCAATCTGAAAACTCAAAAAATAAAAGAAAAATGAAAGAGAAATAAAACCTCGCAATTTACATTTTTATCATCTCCTTACGTTCATGGAGCCTTTGGGCTTTATTATGGGCTTTTTAGCCCATCCCTCTCTCTCTCTCTTTTTGTGTGGAAAATTTAGCCCATCCCTCTCATTGTTCTCTTTCAAAGTGTTCTTCTTCCCCTGAAAAACCAGAGCTCAAAAACCCAAAGAGTTTCTCAAAAGTCAAAACCATTCTCACATCCGTTCATCTCAATTACTTTAGCCTTGCAAGATAGTTTTTGTTTTTTTATTTTCTTTATTTTTGGTTGTAATGATGGTCGCCTCTGCTTGTAATATACGTTATTGTTCTTATGCAACATACCCATTATTCATTAAGCAAATTTATCCACAATCTTGGGAAAACAGAAACTCATTAGTTTTCCAAAAACAACCAGCAAAATTCAGTTCTTGTAAAGTCAATAATCAGCAAGAATTTGCCTTCAATGCAGAAGAAAGAGGAAACCCAGAAACAAACGAAGAAAAAAGAAGGTTTAAGTGGGTTGAGATTGGTCCCGACATTACAGAAGAACAGAAACAAGCGATAGCTAAACTTCCATTTAAGATGAACAAGCGATGTAAGGCTTTGATGAAACAGATTATTTGTTTTCGTCCTCAAAAAGGGAGCTTGGAAGACTTGTTGGCTGCTTGGGTTAAGATTATGAAACCCAAGAGAGCTGACTGGCTTGCGGTTCTTAAAGAATTGAATATAATGGAACATCCACTTTATTTTGAGGTATGGTTTACATTTCTCTTTTTCCAAATGATTTCTAAATTTATTTTATTAATTGGTTACTTCATTTTATTATAATTAGTCTGATATTAGTGAAAATAATTGCTTGAGTTTCGCTTGATGAATTGTATTTTAGGGATGTGAATTAGTTAATTGTACTGATTTGTCAGCTTCCCTTGTTACTTTCCATGGAAATTGTCAGTCCCAACTCTATAACATATTCTGAAATGGAATGATTGTCCCTTACGCCTTACTATCTCGTTGCTCTGCTCAATTCTGAATTGTGAATTGTGAAGGAGAAGGGGGCATTGGGAGAGCATCTGCAAGTGTAATGTTTTCAATGCATGTATGATTTGTCAACTGGAATAAAATAATATCTTGCATACACAGTACTGGTCTGCAAATATCAGTGAGGACTGGTTATTAGTTTTTTACTGGTCCATTAACCTCTCAATAGCAATGGTAGTATAGCTTTTGCAGGTGAACTTATTTAGGCATTATAAATCCCAATTGAATCTCAATGGCATATTTATGAGGTGAAATTAAAGCTACTTGTTTTCCTTTACTAGTTTGTTACTTGTTTGGTTCTGAATTCAAAGATCCTTGTGTGAACATCCAATTAGAATAAGGAAACTATGTTTGTACAGCCTATGCTTAATTCATGTCTCATTGTTCTTTGTCTAGGTGGCAGAGCTTGCCCTACTTGAAGAATCTTTTGAAGCCAATATTCGTGATTATACCAAGGTAATTCATGGTTATGGGAAGCAAAACCGGCTGCAAGAATCTGAAAACATTCTTGCTGCCATGAAGAGAAGAGGTTTCATCTGTGATCAGGTAACTCTAACAACCATGGTTCACATGTACAGCAAGTCTGGAAATCTTAAGTTAGCTGAAGAAACCTTTGAAGAGATTAAGCTGCTTGGCCAACAACTCGATAAAAGATCATATGGCTCAATGATTATGGCCTATATCAGAGCTGGAATGCCTGAACAAGGAGAGGTTTTGCTTAGAGAAATGGATTCCCATGAAATTTATGCTGGAAGTGAGGTTTACAAGGCACTACTGAGAGCATATTCCATGCTTGGTGATGCCGAAGGTGCACAAAGAGTGTTTGATGCCATTCAGCTTGCTGGTATTTCTCCTGATGCTAGGCTTTGTGGGCTCCTAATAAATGCCTATCAAATGGCAGGTCAAAGTGAAAAGGCACACATTGCTTTTGAAAACATGAGGAGAGCTGGTCTTGAGCCTAGTGATAAATGTGTAGCTCTGGTATTGGCTGCTTATGAAAAGCAGAACAAGCTTAACAAGGCCTTTGAATTTCTGATGGATTTGGAGAGAGATGGAATTGTGGTTGGGAAAGAAGCTTCAGGTATACTTGCTCAATGGTTTAAAAAGCTTGGGGTAGTTGAACAGGTAGAACTTGTCTTGAGAGAATTTGCTGCTAAATAAACCTATGGCAAAGTTCCTACCTCCTAATTATCTTGTGGCAGCAAGATGCATTAGTGTTAAAACGTTGATTTTTAGTTTCTTTTCACCATCATCTTGTGGCCAAGTTTTAAAAACCGGTTAGATTGACTTGGTAATTTATCTCATGTTCCTGTAGCCTGTACAATATATACATCTTGGCTGCCCCTGAAAATCTTTCTGACCCTTGGCATCTTCTCACGGCGATGATTCATTGCCTGATTTTAGCTTAGATATTTGTCTATGTATATGAATATATATGTTGAGGGTAGTAGACCTATATTTTTGTTTTAGTTTGTTTTATCAAACATTCTTTTTAAGGTTGGTTTAATGTCTCAGTGCTGAAGCATCTGGAATTCTGGACTGTTGTGATCATTAGTATGGACTTGGGCCTAATCTCGATACCATTTTCTGTCGATGGATTTTGAGATCTGGATCCGGGAGCGTCACTTCCTAATCAGATGGACTGGCTCTGAAAGGTAAATGGGTCGATCTGATTTGGGTCCATAATTTTGTATCTAAAGCTTTAGACCCAAGATTGGATCAGACTTTGAACAAGCAATTTTGTTATCTGAATTTGGTTTGACCCAACGTATAAATAGCTCTACTTGAATATATTAATTAAACAACTAGGACTATTAGACTACAGCCCCATTAGCCTTATAGCAATCAAGCTATATAGCATTGGAGCCATCCCAATTCTTTTTTGGTGTCATCAGTCGCTGTTAGGAAAGATGCAACTCCATCTATTTGGGGAAGATCGATGGAGGGTTTATATTATTTGCATTAATTGATATTTACTACAATTGGGAAGATAACTAATTCTTGGGGAAGAGGAAACAACTCTTGCCCTTGATTTCTTTATAGCCCATGCTTACGAGAACAAGAAAACTAGCTATGAAATGAAACCCAAAGACAATAAAAGAACAGAAAAAAAAAACGAACGTTTCCTAAATACCTGCAAAATCCACAATTTGCACAAAAAAATGGGCCATTCTTTTGAGGTAACCGCCGACCAAATGATTTGTTAATAAGCAAACGTTCTAGATTTCAGCAAAGTGCAAAAACCTGCACCCGAAGAAGCAAAGCCCTAGTGCCCTACCGCCCCTGCATTTTTCTTCTTGACCGTACTACTATTTCTTATCCATCAAGTTCTTTTAAGATTGTGTGAAAATGATGTTTCGAATAAGGGCGTTTTCAGACACCCTTCTCCATGGTTCATCGGAGAGTACTACTGCTTCCTTCTTTAGGTTATATCAAACCCAATTCTCTGCTAAAGCTATATATAAACTGGGTCGACTTTGATACTTTGAGAAGATTAATTCGAATGAAAACAAAGAGTCAATGCCTCAATGCCCATTTCACTATATAAGACAGAGTTTTAACTTGAAAATGAAACTTCTCAAAAGAAGAAAAGGTTCCTGGATTTACTTTTTAAAAAAGAAGGGGTAAACCTAGAGAAAAGACAATAAAATTAAAGCAAAACAAACAAAACTAATTAAACTGTCCTGCTAAAGTGCCAAAGATTACAATCATTATCAAAAGATGAAAAGTTGTATTTACCTGTTGTTGAAGAGCAGAGATGTGATGTGAGCGAGACAGCCGTAAACAGGATCTCTTAGCCCAGCCTACAAGAATATGAAGAAGCAGCTTTGACACTAGGGGTGTTCATTAGGTTAATTCGATTAATAACCGAATCGAATTAATCAAAATCGAATTAATCGATTTTTTTTTTTTCAATTAATCGTTAATCAAATCGAATAATTATTTCTGTTAATTAACCGAACCGAAATTATTTCGGTTAATTCGGTCGGTTTCCGAATTAACCGAAATAAATAAAAAATTTATTTTGCTAACCTATTTTTTTACATGATTTTGTATCCAAATTATCCATCCAAGTCCAACCAATCAAAATCCAAAAGCAAAGCATATTATAAAATCCAAATATGAAACAAACCCAGCTAAAAAAATGATAAAACATGAACATTACATAGTCTCAAAGACTCAAAGCAAAGAAGCACTCAAGCACAATACAGACATAGCAATAACTAAACTCAAACAAACATTCAAAGTTCAAACAGCCTACTAACCCATAAACCAAAGGCAGTACCGCAATAACTGAGCTCAAACAAGCATTCAAAGTTCAAACAGCCTACTAACAATTAACAAACATCCCTACCAAGTACTAACATACAATAGAATCATTACAAACCAAAGGCAGTACCGCAGTAAAACATTCAGAGACTTAAAACATAACATACAATAACAAACTTAATAAATACTCTTGTCTTCAATAGAATCATTACAAACATCTTCAAAGGGAGCAACAAGCCAAGTAGCCAACAACCAACAGAAATGCAAATGCTACACTGTCAAGTCCAATCCAGGTGTATCCAATTGTCCTAAAAAATATATGTAAAAATAGAAAATAATATTATTATTAGAATTTAAAAATAAATCAAATAGCATAATTAAATAAACTGTATTACATAATCTTACCCTTCAACTAACACTAGCTCATGAATTAACGGTAGGCTCTAATGCATTCCAAGATAAATCTAAACACCCAAAAGAAAAAATAAATAAAGATAAACATTAACAAAAATATTTGTAGTTTATAGAATAAAAGGAAAGTAATAATTATACCATTTTCAATTTTGTCAAGATCTTGTAACTGTTCTTCATTGTTGATGTCTTCATTTGTTGATTTCCGAATCCAATCTTGAGTACACACTAGGGCTTGTACAACTCTAGGAGTTAAAGAACTCCTAAATGAATCAAGCACACGTCCCCCGGTACTAAATGCGGACTCAGAAGCAACAGTAAAAATTGGAACAGCTAAAACATCTTTGGCCAAGTGTGAAAGGATAGGAAACCTAGGGCTATTGAGTTTCCACCATCCTAAAATATCAAAATCATCAACATCTGCCTCATTAGCCTCATTTAAATACTTATCCAATTCTGATTTTTGATCCCCATCACCAGATTCAACTACATGCTTATGATACTTTGATTTCATACGCTTCTTTAGTTTTTGTTGTGGTTCTACATAAGTATGTGGTGTCACACTTGATTTGCCATTATCATTTGGAAGTGGAGGTAAATACTCATCATACAATTCATATAAAACTTCCTTCAACCTTTGCACCATGCTCAAACCTTTTTCACCCTCATACATATCTCGAATTGCAAAATCTGCATATTTAAATTTATGCCTAGGATCTAGAACAACAGCAACAAAAACAAGCATATTAATCTTTTCAATGTTGCCCCAGTATTTATCATATTTATCTTTCATCCTCATGGCCATCACACCAAATTCAATATTTTCATTTAATTGAGACTCTCGCAAAAGACAATCCATTTCAGCAAGTTCATCAAAAAAAATGTTGGATGTGACATACAAACTGCCAGAAACTCGCACAGTGAGTTCATAGAAGTGTTCTAAGAAGTCCCTCAAGTTTCTAACAGTAGTCCAATCCTCCTCAAAAGGCCAACCTTCCCCCAACTCAAGTTCAACTCTAAAATTGTTATCTTGCTCTTCGAATCTCTCAAACTTTCAAAATTTTGAGCGCTATCTAACATCAAGTAGGTAGAGTTCCACCTAGTACTAACATCTAGACACAACAATTTTTTGCTTTCTATTTTTTCCATCTCAACACACTCCTTAAATTTTTTAAATCTAGCTGGAGATTGCCTCACATATCTTACAGCCCCCCTGACACGTGCAACAGATTTATTCATTTCTTTCAAACCTTCAACCACAATCAAATTCACAATGTGTGCAATGCATATCATATGAAGGTATTTACCATTTAAAATACAACCCCCCCGCTGCCCAAACTTTTTTCTCAAATAACCAACAGCAACATCATTTGCACTTGCATTATCAAGTGTTATAGTGAACAATTTATCAATCCCCCAACTAAGTAAACATTTCTCTACCAACATGCCTATGGCCTCACCTTTATTACTAGAAATTGGACAAAAGTTAATGATTTTCTTATTCAATTTCCAATCATTATCAATAAAGTGAGCCGTAAGACACAAATAATTAACTCTTTGCAAAGATGTCCATGTGTCCGTAGTTAGACAAACTCTTGTACATGAATTTTTCAAAAATTACTTCATTTTTATCCTCTCATCTAAGTAAAGCTGATAAACATCCCTAGTCACAGTACTTCGTGAAGGAATATGAAACCTAGGACATGCCCTAGACATAAAATTTCTAAAGCCTTCACTTTCTACAAACCTAAAAGGTAACTCATCAATCACAATCATTTCTTCTAAACCTTTCCTAATTTCATCTTGATCAAATTTCCAAGTTGTAATATGCCCTTCCCTTTCAAGACCCCTATGACTAGGTAAAACTAGTTGGGCTTGTGCAGTATCAACATTAGCAGGATTTTGCTTGCATTGGTTCATGTGATATTTTAGTGATCCAGTGCCATTTCTCTTTACATCACAACAAAATTCCTTATCACAATGATTACATCTACTCTTTATATCACCCTCACTAGTAACAAATTTAGTAAAATGAGACCATACTTCTGACCTTGGGGGCATGGCTTTTCTTTTCCTCCCTTGAGCAGTCCCAGTTTGTTGTTTTGCTTGACTTGAAGCTTCAGCTGCTGAACTTCCATCATGTTTAGTGTTAAGAGGACTAGGAGTAACACTAGCCTCAAGAGAGTCTACTTCAGTGGACATCTACAAAGATACAAGAAAACAATAGTTAGGGTTACTTGATGTTAGATGTTAGATATTGTTACTGCAATAGTCTATTAGTACAGACAACATAGTTCATTAGTACAGTACAGACAAAGAAAACCAAAAAATGTTTCTTTTGGTTGAATTCTAATTTACTAGTTCATGTATATGACCCTCCAATACAAAGAAAACCAAATCAGATATTTCAGTGAGACATAACATAAAAACCAAATCAGATATTCCAGACCAAACCAGGCTTTCACAGATGGAAATATAGATTGGAGAGAAAAGAGAACTATTGCACAAGGATACTTCTCATGGCCTAATCAGAACATATTCTAATACAAGAAAGGTTCTTTAGTGTCTATTTGCACCAAATTGGATCTAGAAGGATACTTCTCATTGCCTAATCAGAACATATTCCTATTTACACCAAATTAGATCTAGAAGGATACTTCTCATGGCCTAATCAGAACATATTCCAATATTGAAACAGATTTGTATTCAGCTCAACTGCTCAATTCTACTTAAACAGGCCTTAATCAAAACCATGTCAGTTAGCTACCTAAGTAGCCTAAATAGGAATCATCAATTCTGCATCATACCTTAAGACAGATTTTGAGTGGAAGAAAGAGATCAACATCCTAAAACCTTTCTGCTACAGTCCGATCAATGAAAAGGAGTTCGCTGTAAAACATTTGAAAGGCTCTAAATTTCCTTTTACATCCACATAAATTTCAGCCCAATAGTAAGCAGAACAGAATAACCAATTTTCTATGATCATTAGACAAGTATGAACAACCCACTCAGACTCAAGATTGATAAACAAGCATAAATCTTTTTAATTTACCGAATGCTTAATTATTTGATTAACAACCAAAATAAAGCATAATTTGTAGGTAAAAAAATCATATTCCTCAATCCCTGCTATCCATTACTGAATGCTAGAGGGGACTCATCCAACATGGTCATAAAAGTAGTATTCAATAATAATTAATTAAGCAGCAGAAGGTAAAGAAGAGAAAAGATAATGACAAATTGACAATGCATGCTACTGCAATCATCCATTTAATAATGGCTTTGATAATAATGACCAATAAAAACTGTTAGTTATAAGAAGAGAATGTCTACACTAATATGAAAATACACTGGCAAACACAATCATCCTTGTGCAATAGTTCACTGTAGATATGAGTCTAAATTTTGGTTATCTTAGGGTGTCCAAAAGGAAATATTCCTAGCACAAGTTGCATAGCTGCTTTTCAAGAGACGATGCTTCTTGAAAATATAGCTTCAATTACTTCTCTCTGTTTCGCCACTAAACCAGAGAACAATGGCATAACATGAAAATATACCTTGTAGGTCCTGAGAAGGTGAGAGGTCCTGAGAGCATGAGACCGAGAGGGGCTGAGCCTGAGACCGAGATCGAGCTTGAGATCTGAGAGAGGTGAGATCGAGCCTCTGAGATCTGAGAGAGGTGAGTCGAGACTGAGAGACAGAGAGAGAGAGAGAGGTGAGATCTGAGAGAGCCACTGAGGTATCGAGCCAGAGAGGTATCTGAGAGAGCCAGAGAGTGAGAGAGGTATCAGACTGAGAGAGGTGAGATCGAGAGTGTTTGAGCGAGAGGTGAGAACGAGAATGGCTGAATGGGGATGATGACTGAAGTGATGAGGGGATTAGTTAGGGTTAGAAAAGGTTATTAGGGTTTTTAGTTTTTAATTTATAAATTAATTAAATATATATATATATATCAAAACTCATAAACTCTTGTCGTTTTAAGCATTTCGGTTAATTCGTGTAATTCGATTATTTTCGCTTAACCGAACCGAATTAACCGAAAACCGAAATTCCCTAAAACTATTAACCGTTAACCGAACCAAATTTTATTCGGTTAACCGATTAATCGAACCGAATTAAAATTTGGTCGGTTAATTCGGTTAAAACCGAATTATGCACATCCCTATTTGACACATTGCTTGCCCCAAAAACCTTATGCACCGCTGCAAAATGGGCTGAACCTTGCTTCGAGTCAAAATAAGGCGCAAATATATACCCAGGCACACATTTTCCTTCTCAAAAAATGGGTTATATTTTTATTTTATTTTTAAATTATAATTTTTTCACATGATATTATTAAAAATTTTACATCCATGACCACAACACTCGAGCATTTGCTAGTATAAAACAAAAGTATATTGGTTTCTGTTAGGTACCAGAGTGACGGAATAGTATCTCACAACTAAAATAAGAGATGAGAAAATAGGAACTGAACACACAAAAGAAACACAGATATTTTACGTGGTTCGGCCAATATACCTACGTCCACGGGAGGAGGAGCAAAGCTTTGTATTTAATCGGAGATGGAGTACAAACCGGATACAAACCGGCTACATATTACAAGTGCTCTTTCTAGCACACACTCAACACCTCAATACACAAGCATCTAACAAGCAGCTACTGCCTCTAAACTCTCTCATCACCTCGACCGGGAGGGGCTCCCTCTGGAGCTCTCACTATGCCTCAACCGGGAGGGAGCTCATGGAGCTCTCCTTTGGAGCTCTAGCTCATTTCTCCTCTGCTCCTCTCAACTCCTGCATCCAAGCTCTGAACCTCATGCCTATTTATAGGCAAGGCTTATGGTGTGAATACACCATAGCCACCATGCCACCAGACAAAGGCTGCCAAGCTTTCAACAATTTCTGCTGCAGAAATTGTTGAAGCTGCCAAAGCTTCTTTTGTGGACTTTGAGCCACTTTTGTGGACTTTGTGGATTGGAGCCACACTTCCAACAATCTCCCACTTGAAGATTTGATTAAACCAATCATATCTTCACACCACTCTTTCTGTCTTGCCATTCCATGTTGCTTACGTTTCTGATAGACCATAGGAGGATCGACACCAAATAAACTTGTCAGTGTTGATTGGCTTTGTCATAACATCTGCTAGGTTGTCTTTGGTGTGAATCTTTTGCATATCCACACTTCCTTCTTCTACTACTTCTCGAACAAAGTGATACTGTATACCTATATGCTTTGTCCTGGAATGAAAGGCTGGATTCCTTGCAATGTGCAAGGCACTCTGACTGTCACAATACACAATAATCTTCTGCTGCTTGTGCCCGAGTTCTTCCATTAACCTTTGTATCCATATTGCTTCCTTGCATGCTTGGGTAGCTGCCATGTACTCAGCTTCTGTAGTAGACAAAGCTACAACAGTCTGTAACTTAGATAACCAGCTTACCGCTCCTCCTGCAAGTGTGAACACATAGCCAGTAGTGGATTTCCTTTTATTAAGATCACCTGCAAAATCTGAATCAACATAACCCCTGACAACAAGTTCTGATCCTCCAAAACATAATGCAACATCTGAGGTTCCTTTAATGTATCTAAGGATCCTCTTAACAACATTCCAATGCTCTCTACCAGGATCTGCCATAAATCGACTGACCGCTCCCACTGCTTGTGCAATGTCTGGTCTTGTACATATCATAGCATACATAAGGCTTCCCACCGCTGATGCATACGGTACTCGAGACATTTCCATCCTCCCTGCTTCATTGCTAGGACTCATACCTGAGGATAATTTACAATTGACAGGAAGTGGGGTAGATATTGGCTTACAGTCTTGCATGTTGAAGCGTCGCAAGACCTTCCTCAGATAATTCTTTTGAGAAAGCCAAATTTTCCTGTCTTTTCTGTCTCGGTGAATTTGCATCCCTAAAATCTTGTTTGCGGGTCCCAAGTCCTTCATATCGAACTCCCTAGCCAACTGTGCCTTCAAATCTTGGATTCGATCTTTGTTGGGGCCTACCACCAACATGTCATCCACATACAACAGCAAAATAATGAAATCATTATCATCAAACCTCTTGTAGTACGTACAATGGTCTGAACTCAGTCTGTTGTATTCAAGGCTAATTATGAAAGAATCAAATCTCTTGTACCAACATTTGGGCGCCTGCTTTAGACCGTACAGAGATTTGGTCAACCTGCAAACCAAGTTCTCTTTGCCTGTTTCAACAAAACCTTCTGGTTGGAGCATATAAATTTCTTCTTCAAGCTCTCCATGTAGAAAAGCCGTCTTTACATCTAGTTGTTCAAGATGTAAATCAAATGCAGCACACATAGCCAACACTACTCTGATAGTAGTAAGTCTGACAACTGGAGAAAATATCTCGTTGAAGTCAATACCTTCTTTCTGAGCATATCCTTTTACAACCAATCTAGCACGATATCGTTCTACTTGATCATTGCTATCCCGCTTGATCTTGTAGACCCATTTGTTACCAATGGCTTTTCTGCCACGTGGTAATTCCACCAGTTCCCATGTCTCGTTCTTGTGAAGAGCTTCAATTTCTTCCTGCATTGCTGTCATCCACAGAGAAGCATCTGGGCTACTAGTAGCTTCATGAAAAGTTGATGGCTCTCCATCCTCTGTTAAAAGACAGTATGCAACATTGCTCTCCGTAACATACTCCGTGTGCCAATTTGGAGGCCTTCTCTCACGAGTTGACCGTCTAACTTCTACAGCCTCGGACTCAACTGGTTCTGGTACCTCATGCTCTGGTTCTGCTTCAGAAGAATCATCTTCTTGAGAATTTCTATCCATCTGCACTGTAGCAGTCTCTTTTGAAGTGTTGTCATTTGTTTGCTCACTTTGCAGTTCATTTTCTGCAAAAACTACATCTCTGCTGACAACAACCTTGCGGGCAGTGGGATCCCACAGGCGATACCCCTTAACACCGTCAGCATAACCCAAGAATATACATTTTCTGGATTTTGGATCCAGCTTTGTTCTTTCTTGGGAGTTGTACATCACGTACACAGGACATCCAAACACATGTAGAGAAGAATAATCAGCTGGCTTTCCTTTCCACATCTCCATAGGCGTCTTCAAACCAATCGCCGTTGATGGTGATCGATTTATCACATAACAGGTGGTTTTGACTGCTTCTGCCCAGAAAGATTTGGCCAATCCCGCTGTTCTCAGCATGGCTCTTGTTCTATCTAGGAGAGTTCTGTTCATCCGCTCTGCTACACCATTCTGTTGAGGCGTATGTGCAACCGTGAATTGTCTCATAATACCCTCTTTCTTACAGAATGCTAGAAAGTTACCGTCTACATATTCTCCTCCATTGTCTGTCCTCAAGCACTTGATTCTTTTCCCAGTTTCAAGCTCTACTTGTGCTTTGAACTCCTTGAATACTGGAAACACATCTGACTTCTTCTTGATTGGGTACACCCATAATCTCCTGGAATAGTCATCAATGAATTATACAAAATACTTTGCTCCACCCAGGGATATTTCTGGTGACTCCCACACATCAGAATGGATTAAGTCCAGTATGTGTTTGCTTCTTGTAGTTACTTTAGCAAACTTCAATCTATGCTGCTTGCTTATCACACAGTGCTCACAGAAAGGTAAATTGACCATCTTGAGCCCGGGCAGGAGATTGCGTTCTGCAAGGACTTTCAAGCCTCGCTCTGACATATGGCCTAATCTGCGATGCCACATCATCGTCGTTTCTTCTTGGCTGGCTGCTGCAACTGATGCATCTGCCTCTTGCAACGTCTCTCCCAAAAGCATGTATAGATTGCTTGTGATCTTCTCTGCTTTCATCACCACAAGGTTTCCTTTCACTACTTTCAATATTCCACAAGGAGAAATTTCTCCCACTGAACTTCTCTATCTCGAATTTTGCTGCCATGGTTGTACACGAACTGAAGCGAGTTACACTATTTCACCGTGAATAGTACCGTATACGTGAACAGTATTGTACGTATGTCGTACACTAGAACAAATCCAGTATACGTTAACAATTACTGCAAAAGTATACAACCACACGTATGAATAGTAACTGTATACGTGAATAGTGACCGTATACTGGAACAGTGACCGTAGCCCGTGAATAGTGCACCAGGTAGGTTCCCAGGAAAGAGAGGTGGGTCACTGATAGACACACTTAAATACCAAGTCTTTCCTAGCCAGAACTTCCCTAGACACTTTCACACTACCACACTTTATTTCCAGCAACAAGAATAATTCTTTTCTGATGTGGAAGATCAGACAATACTGCAACCACAGAGCATACTAAGAACCAACACTTTCACTGCAGCGGAATAAGGACCACGAACCAATGGCTCTGATACCACTGTTAGGTACCAGAGTGACGGAATAGTGTCTCACAACTAAAATAAGAGATGAGAAAATAGGAACTGAACACACAAAAGAAACACAGATATTTTACGTGGTTCGGCCAATATACCTACGTCCACGGGAGGAGGAGCAAAGCTTTGTATTTAATCGGAGATGGAGTACAAACCGGATACAAACCGGCTACATATTACAAGTGCTCTTTCTAGCACACACTCAACACCTCAATACACAAGCATCTAACAAGCAGCTACTGCCTCTAAACTCTCTCATCACCTCGACCGGGAGGGGCTCCCTCTGGAGCTCTCACTATGCCTCAACCGGGAGGGAGCTCATGGAGCTCTCCTTTGGAGCTCTAGCTCATTTCTCCTCTGCTCCTCTCAACTCCTGCATCCAAGCTCTCAACCTCATGCCTATTTATAGGCAAGGCTTATGGTGTGAATACACCATAGCCACCATGCCACCAGACAAAGGCTGCCAAGCTTTCAACAATTTCTGCTGCAGAAATTGTTGAAGCTGCCAAAGCTTCTTTTGTGGACTTTGAGCCACTTTTGTGGACTTTGTGGATTGGAGCCACACTTCCAACAGTTTCTTTATGTACGTGAAAGTTTCATTATTTCCAATCACGAAGCTCAGATTACAGTAAACATGAACTCTCGTGGCAATGATGCCATAATAATATGTGCAGCTCCAGTACTGCTTCCCCTGCTGCGGTTGGAAAGCAGCAATCATTTTATCTTTTGCACCAATTCCCAGACTAATTATCGGTCACTCTCGTGCATATATATCTTGTACTCAATGCTGCCATGCACTTACTCTACAAGCTTTTCAGACCAGTGGGTTATTAACCATTAAACATTGGTCAGAGCTGCAAATTCTACTGCATCTTTTGGTTGAGGAAAATGAGGAAATATATATATATATATATATATATATCTACGTTGCATGGATACGAATACGGTATTGGTATCCGATATTGATATGAAATACAGTAATTTTTAAAAAATTAGAGTACAAGTATGTTAATAATATTATATATATTCTTATAAAAAACTAAAATTTCATATAATAAAATATGACACAACATAATATAAAAAGATAAAACGTACAAATTTCAACATGACAACTTCTTAAAATAAAAGACTAGAATACTTAAATTGTTCAACATGACAATGAAAATCAAACTCTAACAGTAACTATCTCATTATTTCCTTGTCCATCATCAGTGAAAAGAATAGTCTCCAAATATGTCTTAAGGCATGATAATGCTATCGATAATGAAAAGAGAGGAAGGAAAATATGCTTTAGGACATTAAAATGTTGAGTTTTAGTGTAAAATTTGGCCAAACTGTACCCAAGCCGTATCTGAACCATGCCCATTCTTATTTTATTTATAAAAAAAAAAAAATTGATACGTACCCAACCATACCTGATGCATACCCGACATGGATACTCTTGCAAGTGAGTCGTACCCATGCTTCAGAGCACCTAATTAATCAATTATATAAAACAAAAACTAATTATCACAGGCTTGAGATTATATTGTAATACCATTTTTTTTTATTTGTTCTAAAATTTAGCATGCTTTTTCCATTCATTTAGAAGATATCCTGCAGCAATCAAGCATGAAGATAGGAAATTAAGTATGTATTATCTTCACAAACCCAACTCAAGGTGGCTTTTAATTAAATTTCTAGTGATATATCAAGAACTTCCAACTAAAAGATGGAATAGTAATAGAGATTTTTTTCCCTTGCTGATCAATCAATTATCCTGGGATGGCATCATCTGCTATAGATATTGTTTCAGCTTTGGAGTACTTCTTAAAACTCCTTTAGCAAAGTAAATATACATATTATAATGACAATGAAATTTCACGACATGACAATTAGGGCAACTTGTTCTAACAATCTGAAACAGAGAAGCTGAAGTTCTAAAGGAAAATAGTGTTTCTTTATTGGTATAATCTGCACATATAATATAAGAGAGCATCCTCTTTTTCTCTCTTCTTCATTCATTGTGTAATTAACACTACTTTCTCTTTAAGCTTTTGTACTTATCAATTCGTGTATTAGTGTTAAATTTTTTTATTATAATCGTATTTAAGATATTATATATTTATATAAATTTTGATATGTAAATTTTAACATATTCATATAGTATTAATGTTTTTTATTTTTTTTATTTTAATTATTTTTTTAATCTCATATTGTGTCATATCAAAATTATAAGATCTTTAATTACAAATTTTATGTAAAATTTCAATGCCTAAGTGGTTTTTTTTTTTTCTTTTTCAATTTTCATTTTTAAAATAATAAAAGAAAGAAGAGTAAGGAGGGGGAAACCGAAAACCTGTTGAGGAAACTGTTTGTTGAGTGTTGCTGACTAATCTATAGTCTTCCATCCTTTAGAGAAACGACAGAGGAGACACTGTTTCAGAATGCCACGTGTCATGATTTGATGTATGGTAATTCATTGAAGCATGGTTTTTGGTGCCAGTCAATCAGTGTGGGGGCTTGACTGATTAGCCATGATATGAATATGGCAATATTAATGTATGTATGTCATTTTCTGCTGAGTGATTTGCCACCATATCGCTACATGAATTAGAGGGCAAGTGATCTATCAACCGTAAAGCTGAACAAATCATTGCCAAAAAAAGGAAGAAGAAAAAAAAGTGAAAAGTACATATGAGAGAGAAAGGTTGGACATATTCACACGATATC
Source organism: Fremontodendron californicum (assembly GCA_030761205.1). NCBI lineage: Eukaryota > Viridiplantae > Streptophyta > Magnoliopsida > Malvales > Malvaceae > Fremontodendron > Fremontodendron californicum. Next base: position 1,388,497 of record JAULJL010000015.1, on the reverse strand, counting down.
TCTCTGAATTCTTCTATGTATAATAAGTAATAACCCAAAGTAAAAACAGATCTCACCACCCTCCTCCATGTTACCCAGTGGGACCTTGATGCGCCAATTCAACTCAATTTTCGTTCATGAAATTTATTACCACCCCTTATACTATTTAATTTCATATACCCTACAAGAATTGTTTATTTCTCCCAAACTTTTGCTATTCATCAACTCCACAATAAGAATGTGAATGTAATGAACCTAATTAGCCCAATTATGTTTTAATATTGATAAAACTTTTGAATAAATTTTTTTGAAATAAGTGAAAATGATAATATGTGTGTCAATAATAGTATGATCTAATAATATTATTAAAGTATCGAACTTTTAATTCAAACAATCAAAATTTAATTGGTTGACAAACTCAAATACCCAATAAAAAAATCTGCATATGCATGCTTGCTCAACCCTAATTAATGAGCACTAGAAAAAAATAGTAATAATCACTAAAATTATTGTTCTTACTTTACAAAATAATTAATGGGGTAATTAAGATTAACATCTTTTGTTTACTTTGATAGTAAAATGTATTATATATCAGTAAACATATATGGGAAAATATGTGTGAAACCAATCACTTTACAAATCAGTTTTTGGCTAAGGCTTTGCTAAGGAGTGATGTGTAGCTAGCTGGTAGCATAGACAAAGGTGAAAACAAAAGAAAGGAAAGGAAAACAAACGAAAGTTGATTTTAGTGGAAGGGGTTCTAGACGCTTAAGTAAGTGGTATCGATTTCGAGTTTTTGTGAACTCAAAAATATTTTCTTGGGAGAAGTCTCCATCTTGACATCCGATAATACTTCGAAAGGATTAGTACTCAGCGAAAAAAAAAAAAAAAAGGAAAAGAGAGAGAAAGGAAAAGAGAGGAAATTAGGGGAGGGAGGGAAAAACCAGCACAGCAGAAAAAGCTGAAGTTGGAGGTGACAAGAGGAGAGATGATTGGATAGGATGTTTGTCCCACGTGGGTTTCGCACGTGTCTGAAACTGTGACGGTTTGGATGGGGAGTTGAAGACAATTTGATAGTTGAGAGTTGAGACAGCCGCTCACCGCATCCGCTATGTATGATTGCTTCACGCAAGCAGCTGCTCCAATTGTGCGTTCCCTGCCGTGGCTTTATAGTAATTTGAACTTTGAAACCAAAACCAAATACTTACTTGTACACCCCCTCCCTCTCTTTTACTATTATACACTCTTATTTCTAATAGTAATGCATAAATTGAACCTAAACATGTTTAATCTACTAATAATTAAATATCTAAATCCAAATTATCTGTACATCTTAATTAATTATAAAATACTCAAAAACTTATCATACGTATATACATTGCAATAGAAATATTCAAAAATATGGGCAGTTTATTTATTTTTATATAAATGATGATAAGTTATATATATATTATGAATTTATATTTGATGAATTGTTAGTGTATAAATTTATATATTATCAATAAATCATATTACGTTACCTCATTAATAAACAAACATAAAATTTTAAGAATTTAAAGTTTAATCCAGTAATATTTTTAAATGGTGACATCTAATAAGACTAAACTCTAAATTTTTACTGCAATTCTTTTTTTTATCCCAAATTATGTTTTTTTTATATAAAAAATATATATATAATTTTAAAAATAAATACAAATATCTTTACTTATGTGATTTGTTCATAAAATATAAATTCTTATATTATACTGGTTAACTAACAAATGTAAACTAAATCTCTTCGCTTAAAAAACACTAAAGAAAGAGAATACGACTGATTTATTTGATCACAAACAAAGGAAATCATATATAGAAATAAAAAGGAAGGAACTACCAGTCTTTTTTTTGGCAATGACCCACCACCAGAGTAGCAGAGCTTTCAACATTTTTCTTATCTAAAACCGGTTAACAAACAAAACCCAGTCTGCTCTCTAAATACCCATATATCCTCCTCCTCTTTCTCTCTCTCTCTCTCTCTCTCTCTTTCTTTAGACGTCGCATATTATTTTCTTTCTTTCTACTTCTAAAATGCAGAGATAATCTCTTTAGAAAGAAAGAGAGAGGGATCATATATAGATTAGAGATCATATTAGATAGAGAGATGAGTGCAAATAACGGAGGCGGGCCTTGTGGTGCCTGCAAATTCCTTAGGCGAAAGTGCGTGAAAGGGTGCATATTTGCACCATATTTTGACACGGACCAAGGCATGGCTCACTTTGCTGCGGTGCACAAGGTTTTTGGTGCCAGCAATGCTTCCAAGATGCTGCAGCGAATACCGGCTCACAAGCGCGTCGATGCTGTAGTTACACTCTGTTATGAGGCTTTGGCTAGGGTTAGAGACCCTGTTTATGGCTGTGTTGGCCACATCTTTACCCTCCAACAACAGGTCAGCCCTCTTAATTTGATTTTAAATTTTCATTTTCCTTTTCTTTGTGTAATTATTTCTCTCCCAGACATAAGTATGTCACTATTTTAAAGATGGAGCGGAGCCTTGTTAAGGCAGAATTGATAAATATATTCATTGTCAGCGGTTAGGTCTTAGGGTTTTGCTTTCCTTCAATCTCCTTTTTTTTTTTCCTTCCTTTTTTGAGTTCAAAATTTCATTGAATCATAGGAAGCCTTGGCAAACATGCTGGCTTGCATGCAGTTAAATAATTTAGAGTTAAGTATAGATATTATTTCATAATTATTTTTATAAAAAAAAAAAGACATTTCATTTAAGAGATCAAGACTTTCCCTTCTTCATAGAATTTGTCTTTTCCAATAATTAAGCTTCTTTCTTCTAATTATTTGGAAGGGAAACTCGCCTGTCTGTACCTCTAAATTCTCTTGATTAAATATAGTATAGTACTAATAAACTAGTAGTAATTGCATCGCATGCACCAGGGTTACTAGCCCATTCCTAGCTAGCTAGTTTGAATAAAATCTTATACCCCAGATTTGGCATAACCAACCAGCTGTTTCATAGCATAGGCCTCCCACCCCAACACCCTCAATAGAAAGGGCTAAAACTTAAAAAGTTCAAAGTGTTCAATGTTCATGCAAACGTGTGTCTTGGAGGGTGTAGCCATTCGGTAAAAGTTTGACAACTGAAATAATATATATATTATATGGGTTTTTGATAACGAGTGTTATTAAGATATTTTTTAAAATTAGTTAATATATTATTTATAGTAATAATATTATATTAATTATAAAAGTTAATAATTTTATTCATCATTTTAATGCATTGTATTAATATATTATTATATATAATAATTTTAAAGAGTGCTCTAAGACACTTGTTAACAAAATCTATATTATATATATATAGTGGAAGCAATCTAGTTAGTCAAGGTTTTCACATTTGTAACCCAATTTATTTTATAGAACAAAAAAAAAAAAAAAAAAAAATTTGTGATCAATCGCTAATTACGGCTCTCTTGGCTTCTGTGATTATTAAACGTTAAGCCTAATTACCCAAAGTTTTGTTTACTATAGTTTTTCTTTTGGGCTCAAAAAATTTAAACTAAACTTTTTTTTCGTCGGCTAACTACTCTTATTTGGGTTTTTTTAATTGAAATTGCACAAAATTCATACTAACTTGCGCTTCTCACAGAGAGAGAGAGAGAGAGAGGGCTGGCGGCTGTCACACGTAGTGGTGAATGACAAAGTGGTCTGGTTGCTTGCCGGAGCCAGCAAGCAAGTTTAGTAACTCGAGAAATATTCAAATAGTTTTGGATTTGACTTTGCTAGTCCTTTCTCTTAGCATTTCTTTTTATATATATGCTAACAGAGTAGAAAATGTAAGTCTTCTTGCATAGAGGCTCATGGGTCCTACCATGTGTAGGTTCGATCATGGTGAACTTCCTTCACCAAATCAAATCTCTCTTTTTCTTTTGGGTGGTGAGATTTACTTGTAAGGATTATCTTCTTCGTGAAATGCTTTATGGAAAACTCATCATGAAATATGGAAGGAAGGTCATAAAATATGGTCCTTTATTAGTTATTCAAAACATGAGTATAGGGTTTTTTTTTATTAATGGAAGGAAGATGGTCTACTTATGTGACCATTTTGAACACAGATTTAAAAATACTCATTTCAAGAATTAGGAAACAGTTCCTTCTTCTTTTTCCACTTCCATATGTTGGGCAGATGAACACAAAGAGAGATAGTATGAGCGTTAATTAGGTAGGATACCATTATCTTGTTAATATTGACTACTTTAAAATTCTTTGAGATAAGATAAGACAAATAGTTAGTTTATTCAGATAAGGTTACATTGTTTAATTTGAATATAAATTATTATATATGCAATAATGTGATAAAGATATATATGAATTTTTTACACTTATTTTGACTTGTTATCTATCCTTATTATAAAATATTAATATTTGATTGAGTTGATATCACAAGTTAAGTAACGCCAAGTCACCAACTCAATTAAAAAAAATTTACTTAAAATCTCAAATAAGATTTTAACAATAAAATAAAAATAAAAATTATTTATATCTTTTAATTTTTTTATAAAAGCACATTAAAAAATTACTCCATTTTTACTCATAACTTTTTATTCCTTTCAAAACACCAATATAGTGAATGGCAAAAAAATTATCCATCATTTTTTTACATTTTTTTCACCACATAATGTGTGTTAAATTCTAGTTTCTGTTATCTTGTTGGGAAACCTTTATTTATTTTTACATTATGTTAATCTTATTTTCTACCCGGTTTTCCATTGTCGGCAGCCTCCTTGCTCTTTCGATTTTTGAAATCTTGAATTACTGAAAATTAAACCGAGAAAAAACTAGTTTATGGTATTGTAAACAGTTATCTTATGATTGTAGGTAGTGAATTTACAGGCAGAATTAGCCTACATTCAGGCCCGTCTGTCTACGTTGCAGCGTCTACCCCTAATGCCGCCATCTCAAGCCCAATGCCCTTCGCCAACGAGCCTCCACTCCTCATCAGAAATAGGATCTGACTTGGTGTCTTCTTCGAACATGTCGATACACTTTGATCCGCCACAGCCACAACAGACTTCAATCGAGCTTACAAGTTTTCCAAATCCTTTTGATCAAGAAGTGGAGAACGAGGAGCTTCAAGTTTTAGCCCGTGAACTCGTCTCCAGATATCTCCCTGGTGTCCGATTCCGGCCATCAACTTCCAGTTAAAACTTCTAACTGTTGTTAACTAGCATAACCTTCTACTGGGCGTTGGCCTGGATAACTACTATTGATTCTGGAATCTAATGAAATCGTACTCTTTTTTCTTTCTACAAGAGTATATAATTCCTTCTAATGTTAGCATCAATGGTTCGTGTTTTAGGGATTGTTGAGGGTTACTATGCTCTTAAAAGTCCATGGTTGGTGTAGTTTAGAAGCCTGCAGATAGGGATGGTCACTTGCATGAATGTTAAAAATATTCGCCTCTATGAATGTAGGTGCGAAATCTGTAAAGCAAATCGGATTTTGTCATCCTTACCTTCAGACATCTCGTTTATTTCCGAGAGTCACCAAAACGAGTCAGTAATTTCTCATCCTTCACAGCATGCGACACCATCCAAAGCTTCAGATCCGAGAACTATTGCCAGGTAATCTGAGAGTCGTGCAACATAAGAGCAGGTCCTCAAATTCATGTGATGCAGGTTTAGATTAATTGTTAGTAGATTTGCGAGATTGGTACGTGAAATACTTGTAAATTGTAGAGAGGCCATCCAGCTTCCAGCAGCACAAACCATTTCAAACCACAGGCAGGCCATATCCAATTATGCATCATCTTAAATGCACTCTGTAAAAGGACACACTAAACAATTTCATCAGAGAATAATCATGCAGTGTCCACAGTTTGCTCTCTTTTTTTTTTCTTTCTTAATATTTATAGCTCAAAATATTATAAATACCACCAAAATGTCCAAAATCTCAAACTTTCTGGAAAGTGGAAACTAGATTCTATGAATGCATGTGATCCAGTCCCTGACACCACTATTGTAGTTTGTACTATGTAGGGAGAGAATGCAAAAAAATACAACCTACTTCCGCACCAAAATAATGTTGGAAGAACTAATGAATTCTGACCTCAGAGCTAAATAGCTAGAGAGATGCAAGAATAAATCCATTTCATGCTGGAAGATGGATTCTACGGCAAAGTCAGATTGATGTTTCTAATTCTCACATTTCACACTCCGCTGTATATGGGAAGACGGTGCAACATCTCCATAACATCAATTATGTTGCTTCGACTTTTCATTTTTCTTGCAATACCCATATTCAACGCATATCCGGACATAAATATGAGAATATGAGTCATATGACCTTCTATGAACTCTCCAAATACATGGAAAAAACTTTTAAGAAAATGAACATACCCGTACCCGACACTCACACTTGAGTCCGAGTAACATAGACCAACAGACAGAAAATTCCATATCAACACATAATCGCGTAGGGAGAAGGAACTACCTGTCCAAATTTTATTTTCTTCCATCGACCTGTCAAGTCAAGAATGCTCTTGCTTCAGGAACCATATGATGCCATGCCTGGAAAACCAGCACATTGTCCTTAGATCAAAGATCTTATAATGTCAGTTTCATACGAGGATCCCCCACATCAGAATATGCTCATTCCAAGAAGAAGGTTTGACATGGCAAAGAAAGAATTGTTATTAATGCTAATTCCATTTAACATGACAAAGTGTTAAATAATCTTTTAAAAAATTGCCAGCAATTTATGAGCATACCTGCTTGTCTGAATCTCAACAAGAAAACTATCAGGGGCATACCATGTCCATGTGGCTCCTAACCTCTTATTAAATAAATTATGTAATTCCAAGTATATCAAATCTGCCAAACTTCTAGTGAGTTGAATTGAATATGAGCTACAGCATCAACTAATAACAATAACGACTACAAATCTATGAAAGAGATAAATAACCGTATGAAACCCAACTGACTTCAAAAATGGAAGGCATTCATGATATGTACGAATATGATATTAGTCCAGTGATTAATTTAGTGAAATACAGTGCAAAAGTATATATATATATATATATATATATATATAGTGGAGAAAGTTGCTAACATAATTAGAACTGAATCCAATGTTTAAGCTTTAAGTATTTAACCGATTTCTCTCCCATACAATAGGGGACATGGATCAGCCAAGAGTTTATCTACCATCTGGATTCATCTAAACTCAAAGTTTAGGACAAAGTTACCAAAGAAAACGGAATTTCCTTTCATTATAATTAACTAATTTAAAACATTTACATAAGAAAACATCATATCTACAATGGTTAATTTACCCAATTTGAGTATACAGCTTAAACGATTTAAATTTCTGGTAAGTTTAAATTGTTTCTGTGCACAAAACCATTTGGGATATGAGCGAGAGTGGACACCTTCGGCATATAATCAAATACCCATATCCAAAAAGGCTCAACTTAATAGAAGCATAACTACATTATAGACAGTAGGCAACCTACCATAATTTTACAACAAAACGACTTTTACCTGCAAAGAAAGAAAATATGAGATCATACATATTTGGTACCTATGTATAAATAAGGAAAATTTTCATTCATACGCACCCACTGTTAGTCAAAATAGGGTTGGCCCCAGCATCTATTAACTGCAATGAGAGCCCACCAATTATAAACTGTCCTAGTAAGTCATTTATTATATTATTTTGATAATTTCAGTAAAAAATATCACATATCAAGCATGAAACCATATGCTAAGATCGTTGATCACTATTGGAAGTAAAAAGTCAGCCCTGGAGAAGTATTATTAAACCATTCAACAGATAGCATAAGAAACACGAGCATAATTTTAACTATAAACTCACTATATGATCTCAGTCTGCAGGCCAAAATCCTGGTCTGACTTCCTGCCATACTCAGGGCATAAGTTGCAAAGCCTTAATCTTGTTATAAGAAACTATAAAAGTATATTATGAGAACCAGTCAGCAATTCCCTAAAGAGGCACATTAGTTGAATTTCAATCATTATATTACCACCAAGGAGGGAGGGAGAGGGGGTGGGTACCAAACTGTAAACTATAATTCATCAACAGAGACACAATCCTGAATATACTATGAAACCCATACAGCAAGTACACATGGAGATGCAAAGAAGTTTTGAACATTTTAAAACACATGGGACACGAGGAAACAACTTAACAAGGTAATGAATTGAGAAACATTTAAAAGAAAACAGATTTATATGGATTCCTACACTGTGTACAGCCATGTAGCAGAGGATAACCTAAACAGTAGCCAGATCCTTGCTCCAAATTATATATATTTCAAAATAAAAAAGCATATGCTCAGTCTTTCTCAAAAGAAGGAGTATTATGAGGACTGACTTTGGGCAGGGTAAGAATATCAGAGTTATGATACAGACAGCAAGCTAGACTCCAACAATCTGGTTCTCCATATCAATGCAAAGTCAACCAGAGTTAGGGAAATAGAACTACCAAACAGTATAGCAAGGTAAAGAAAAAATTAATAGCGATAAGCAATAGCCACAGATAGAACTTTGATCTCGAGCTCTCCAAGAAAAAAGGTGCAGCAAAAGAGAACTATTGAATGCATGATGCACCTAAACTCCTAAAGCATTCACAGATAATCACTACTATGGTTCACACTATATAATTAAAAAATGGTAATAAAAAAAAAGAAGCAAAGAAAGGAGGACAAAGCAACATGCAAATCAAGAAGCCCCTATAAATCATCCAGAAAATTTGACCCATTATACAAGGGAATGATTATAACCACCAGCATGATCAAACCAACGAGTGGATGGTTCAAACTCTTTGAAGTTAGTAAATAGAGGTGAACCTTGTCATGCACTAATCAGCTTGAAACAAAAGCAAGATATAGATGATATGGAAGAGAATAGAAAAGAACATTCATGTCATAATGAGAGCCAGACGATAAAGATTGGATATATAATACATTATACATACAAGAATCTAAAAGAAAGTGTGACGAAAACAGTAACTGTTGTTCACTATAAGAGGAACCTAGCTAAAAATCATGAATGTCCACAACATTGTCGACAAATAGTTATAAATAAGGTATGTGCAGATGAGCCCAATTGGCTATACTTTACAGAAACCACACACAACAAAGACACCTAAAAGCATGTGAGAAGCTCCAATCTTCAGTATACATAAATGTACAATCCAGTGCCAGCTGAGAGAAGGGATGAAGGGGACAATATAAATTCACAATTATGTTAGAGTGGGTTAACCTGGCTCTTCAGGATTCTACACAATCTCTCCATGTCTAAATCCACTGTCACCACAATCTGTGCTGGAATCTAATCCACAAGGAGAATCATACCATTTAGGATTTTCTTGATAGAAACTATCAACCTGAATGCCAGCAAGACCTACATCTGTCACTATACCATCATCATGTCTCATGGGCTTGGTTAGTTTAGTATCTTCACAGTCAAGAATGCTCTTCTCATCAAAATCACTGCATTTCAACCACTTATCCGTTTTACAAGGCTCGCTTACCAGATCCTTCTGACTACTTCTATCTGTCCTCATTTGGTCCCAAGGAACAACATCCCCAAGTGTCCTTCCAAAACTGTCTTCATCATCTTCAATCAATTCTGCATCCTTGCCATCCCCATATATCCGATCATGGTGGTGATCACTCCAGTGTGCCAAATCATTCTCCCCTACCAACATGTCATCTGAATGAGGCTTTTCAGAAAGCAATCCAATTGACTTTGGACCCTCTTCTCCTAAACTTCTAACTTTACTCAAAATATCAAACAGCTCCCTAGATACCGAACCCAACAACTGACAAGGAATCTTGCGAATCCTCCCCTCTAACAACCCAAATTCAGCTCTCAACTCCTGCACCTGCTGCAAAACGGCAAGCTGCAGCTCTCCTTCTTCCTTCTCCATCAACCCAAACCCCTCACTGTCCAAATCCTCACTTACCCCATAAACCATATCTTGATCCATAAAAAATCCTCCCTTGTGCCCAACAACGCGGTGCATAATCCTTGCATTCCCATCCAGCGGCCCTGGCTCATGTCCAGAGTGCACTGCATACAACTTAAACACTGCCATCCCTTCCTCTTGATATACAAATGTCTTATCCTTCTCATTATAATTGGAAATTGGCACTATTGCCCTAATTCTAAATCCACAACCACACCTCTTAGATGCATAAGGTTCCCTCTTCAAAATCCTTGACTTCTTTGCTGCAGGCTCCCCTGCTCGATGACAAGCATAATCCTTCACCTCGGCCATAAAGGGCTTATACCTAATATATTTCTGTCTAATACAGAGCACAACCTTGTGCTTTGCAGCCAATTGCTGTAACCTATGAGGTACCTCCTTTGCAGGCACGTCAAAAGACTCTGTGTATTCAAAACGACGACGTTTACTCCTGGAAGCAGACCCCGAGGAAGCATTGCACAGAGGGCACGCCGCAACACAACCCCTAATGTAACTCTCGGGAATTCCATAGAACTTAGCACCTACAGTCCACACTTGTTTGATTCTCTCTATTGTTTCTTTAAGCCCTAAGTGTTTTAAATCGGCGTCACCGTGGAAACTCATAACGATTTCTTGCCATTGGTTAACATGGGAAACGAATTGATTAGAATTGTTTTTGAAGCAAAGGAATTCGTTACCGGAATTGGGGTCCACGTGTGCCGTGAGCTTGTCTTGGATTCGCTTCCACGCGGTCAGGTAAGCAGTGTCTTCGTTGCGGTCCTTCCACACGGCGCGCCACGATTTGAGGACGGAGCGCGGCGTGGCGGCTCGGATCTCAACTGGAGTGGCTAAACGCTGCTCACGGATGCAGCGGATCATGAGGGAATGAGACTCGGCGTTGAAGGTGTAGAACTGAGAGGAAATGTGAGGCTCGGGACTAATGCAGTCCAGGGGCTGATTGGTAATTTTATGGGTAGCGCTTGTTAGGTCGGTTGTTGTTGTCGCGTTGGAGGAAGGAGCAGGGTGAGTAGTAGCGGCGTCGTCGTTTTCGGAATCGGAACGACTGGGTGAATCTGCGGAGGAAGAGGAGCCGAAAAGGACGATTTCGGGGAGGGAGAAGGAAGGGTCATCGTGAAGGGAAATGGACGGCTGTGATTGGGAAAGGATGATCTGGGGAGGTGGGCCCAGAGCATGGTGGTGATGGAAGAGATGATCTTCGGTTTTGTGGGGATTCATGGAGAGGAATGGCGTTGGAGAAGATGAAGAGAGACAGAGAGAGAAGGGTTCAGTTTCTATCTGACATTTTTGGAACTCAAGGTCAAGGGTTTCTACTGTCTCTCTCTAAAAACTTTTTTTTTAAAGTCTAATCCTTGCCTTTACTCTGCTTGAGGTTCAATTTAACTTTTTTGTAGTTTTTGTATAGAGAAATAATTTAATACTATATTGTTTTTTTATGACATAATTTTTTTCTTTTTTGGTTTCCCTCTGTAGTGTGCTCTGTTTTATGGGTTTTATTTTGATTGGATGTTGGTAGTTAGAAGCACAACGGTTATTGCCACGTCGGATAATTAACGTGCTCTGCTCTGCTCCGCATTCCAAATTATTACTCAAATTAATTAGCTACCTTTAACCTACGCATGTGCTTTAACTACCAAATAATAAGTTTAAGTTTCATGTTTTTTTTAATAGACAAATAAAATAAAATAAAAAAGAAAACAGAGGAAAAAAATATAATATAATATAATTTGTTAGACATGATATGCTATATAGTATATAGTACTATATTTTTTCTTAGGTATAAATATAACAAAAATTTTTTGAGCATTGTTTAAAATTAGTTAATATATCATTTATAGTAATAGTATTGCATCAATTACAAAATTTAATAATTTTATTCATCATTTTCAATGCTTTTGATAAAGATATTATCATATATAGTAACCTTAAATAATGTTTTTAAGATACTTGTTAACAAAATTCATATAACAAATGGCATAATTTCTAAGGTATGCAATGTCTGCCTACAAAATGTTACATGAGCTAGGTGTAAAAAGATTAGATAAAAAATAAAATGGTTTTAACTAAAAAAAAATGAAAAAAAAAATATAAGTGATATGAAATACTTAATCTTATATAAGTTATGAGATATTTCTAATTGTTGGTAAATTTATTTTGATATTTGATCAAGTGATCATAGACATTGATGTTATCTACTTATACATATGCAACATAAAACTCATATAAAAAATTAATAAAAGTTCATTAAGTTTAATATACAGTCATGGCAAATAACAAAGTAAAACTGATCTAGTTATTTAGCACAATTGCTTGATTTTTATATTTTATTTTTAAAAAATGACATGAAATTATATGAAATAGTTATTCAATATATGAACTATAATCACAATTAAATAGTAGAATTGTAATAGGATTGCATTTTGTTTCAAAAATTGATTAATAGTATTGTATGAATTGGATTAAAATTGAATTACTTAATATTAATAAAATAATTAATTAGTAGGATCATATAATTAACCAAAACTTGTTGATTAAAAATATAATTAATAAAGAATTTTTGCTAACTGAGTGTCTTTAGAACACTTTAAGGTTAGTTAATATATTATTTATAGTAATAATATTGTATTAAATGCAAATATTAACAATTTTATTTATCATTTCCAATGCATTTGATGAAAATATTACTATATATATATATAGTAATATTAAAAAGTGCACTTAAAATACTCGTTAGCAAAATTCATCAATAAATTATTTTAAATTGACATTTTGAAAATGTAATCATTAAAGTTTTTTTCCTATCAATAAAAAATTAAATTTTAATATCACATGTAAAAAATATATTTAAAGTTTGATTTTAAATTCTATTTGTTTTGTATTTCTTCAAGTTTTTGACAACAAAAAGTTGTTTTCATAAAAAATTGTGAAAATAGTAATTATGAAGAAAATATTCAAAATCTGAAATCATTTTTTAAACTATTGTTAAGAAGAAAACTTTTTTTTTTTAAATTATCAAGTCGAACCTGTCTTGATAATAAATATTGCAAAAATATTTTGTCATTTAATTCAATTCACTTTTGTAATATTGTAGTCTGTCGCATTATATAATCATGTGAAAATGAACGATATTCATACATAGAAACCAGATGTACTTTCATCAATATATAACTTAACCATTGTTAATCTAATTTATTTATACTTCGAAAATATATAACTTGCAAAGAAACCATTTACTAATTATCACTACACATTAATTATGAACAAATAAAAATAAGATTCACTATCAACATACAATATCAAATTCAAGAATTGAAATATTAAAAATAATTTAAACAAAAGAAATAAACATTAAAAAACTAAAAATATTAAGTATATCATATACCATAAAATAAAAGTAATGCCCTGAGATTGCTTTCAATTTTGCCGCAATCCCCCTCAATTGGAGGGGGATTGCATTAGTATTGGCTTGTCACGTGGCAAGTTAATGTATTTTTTTTTTATATTATTTTTATGTTATTTTTTGTGTTATAATTGTATTAAAGTATTACACATATATATAAATTTTGACAAGTTATGTATAGATTTCAACAGATTCGTGCATTCGTGTTGTGTTAGTGTTATTTTTTGTGTTGTATTGTGTTTTAGTTATTTTTTCGTGTTCGTGTCGAGTCCGAAATTGTCAGGTCTAATTAGCATTATTAAAATAACTTTCAATTTTATATCCCGTTATTTTTTTTGTGTCGAGTTAATAGATTTTGACATATTCGTGCATTCGTGTTCTGTTAGTGTTATTTTTTTGTATTGTATTGTGTTTTAATTTTTTTTTCATTTTCTTTTTGTGTTCGAAATTGTCAGGTCTAATTAGCACTATTCAAATAATTTTCAATATTGTGTCAAGTTCGTTTTATATAAATTTCGAATTGTTCATGTATTCTTATCGTGGTCATGTTATTTTTTCGTGTCGTGCCGTATTTTAGTTATTTTTTCATGCCACGTTCGTGTGTGATAATATTCAAATAACTCATAATTTTGTGTCACGTGTTGTATAATGATTGGTTCTTTATTTTTTTGAAAAATAAAATCATATTAATTGTTTTATTTTTATAGTATTGAATAAAAATTATTGTATTGACAAATTATCCGTAAAAATTAAAATATTTAATAATAATAAATAATGATTCAATTGGGTTCAATTTGATTTCAAAAAACAAAATTGGGTTAATAATTTTTTTTTATTTTTAAATCGAACCTAATTAGCATAGAAATTTAATCGACCTCTAACCAAATTTCACAAATTCAACAGGATTTGACATCAATTTTAAAATTTTTTTTTTTAATATTATTTTAAATTTATAAATAAATTTTTTTTTTATTTTATAAAATATATAAGAAAATCAAATAGAAAATAATGAAGCCGAATCAAATAAATTTTTTTATGATCTGAACCGAATATGAAAAAATTCGAACAAAACATTGAATCTCTAATCGATATTTGATTTAATTTTGTGCACTTTTCAAACTCTAATACTGTTTTCTTAACTTCAACCATATGTTATACAAACATTTTTATTTTGATATGTACATAATATAACTATCTTAACATTTTTCTCAACGTTCAGAACAATTTACAACTGAAGTATCACGAAATCTAAGTTATAATATAATAGAAATGGTTGTAAACAGCACTTCTAATAATAATTACAATTAAACCCTTAATAAAAATTAAATAATTAAAACTATACATATTTGATTCAAACTCTTATCACTATTAAAATATGAATTAGATTAGAACTTAGTTAATGCAGCCATCTTAAAAGGTAACATTCAATAGATTTGTGGTTCGAATTTCAGTATCTGAAATATTTTTTATTTTATTTTTAAGTTACGACCTTTATGTACAAAAAAAAAAAGACACCGAATAAAATTATTAATTGATTATAATACTATTTTTTTATAATTATTAAAATAAAATAATTTAAAATGGGAAATAACATTTAAAAATATAATGAATAATCATACATATTTTTATAAATTTAAAAGATTTTTACATTTTTGTTTTTATATATTATAGATTATAGATGTAAATTATATATATTATAAATTATAGTACGAAAAAACTTTTGAAATTCAAAAATGAAAAAGCTGTTTATGGTTCATTGATCCCCACCGTCGAAAAAGCAAAGGTCATAATGAACTGGCGCCCGCGGATTTCGCCACGCCTTATGGACCCACCTAATCCGATGACGTGTCAGCTCAACTTTAATTTAATTAATTTTATTCACTAACGGCTCCTTCCGCGCCTCTTTTCCCTCTCATAAATCATAATCTCACTCAAAATTCAAGCGTTACATTTACTTTCTAGGTTTACCCGCAATCAATCCAAATCCAATCGTCATCTGGAATAGGATCTCCGATCATCAATCACCGCCTACGGTACTGAGCGAGAGCACTCGTCAAATTCGAAAGTTCACGGTAATTTTCACTTTTTCCCCTTTTCAGGCTTGTTTTTACGTTGAACCGAATTTTGTTTGTTTCTCTGTTCAATTTTAGCTTAATTTTCACGGAATCTGTTTGGTTGACGAGAATATGAACGAAAAAGTGAAGAAAGGATTGTTTTAAAGTGAGGCATTTAGTCAGTGTGTGTTTTCACTTGATTGATGATTGACTACAAATATACAAAATTTTATTTTCTTTTATCTATTTTGGAAATTAAACGAAAAGAAACCGTAAATCTGCATTATGACATTCACATTCTGAAACGAGAAATTACCGTAAATCTGCATTTTTTTTCCTGTTCTGTTTTACTTGGAATTCGATAACTTGGAAAATCTATGTTTACTACCTGTTTGGTTAGTTGAAAGTTGAAACGAGAAAAGGAAAAGAAAAATAGGTAAGCAATTTTATTAGTTTTGTTTATTCAATTTCAATTTCAACTTCATACTTCCTTTTTATTTTTCTTTGAGAGACTAAAAAGCTCTCTTGTTGTTACAGAATATTGACGACTTCATGTTAAATCATTACAGTGAGCAGTTTGTCCATTGAAACAAACAACCTGCGGTTCATTGCTGTGTGAATTACTGGTTCTCCTTGAGATCTCTTAAAGCATACAGCAAAGGTGTGCGACTTTGAGTCATCTGCAGTTCGAAACCCCTTTTTTCCCGTTTGTTTTGAATTTCATAGAAGATCAAAAATATGTGCAGAATGGATAAAGATTAAATTCTGGTTGGAAGACACTCACGGGTATGCCTACCAAATCAACTTTGATTTGTGACGGTAAAAACAGAATTCAAAAAGCGATGCCAAATCCAATGGCAACAACTTCTTCAACGATGTCAGCTCCTATGCCAGCAACCTTGAATGCTTATAAATTGAAAAGATTGCGGGACAACTTCAACAAATTGAATACTTGAATAGCTAAGAGTTAGTTTTTTTTTTTTTTTTAAGACCTAGAAAAAATTGTATGTGATTTGCGTTCTTTCCTAACTTTTTTTTCCTTTTGATTTTTTATTTATAGGAAAAAATAAAAATAAAGATTTACTTATTTCTATTTGGGTGGTTTCAAAGTAAAATTTTATTGGCTTTTTTAGTGCCGTTGTAACAAAGAATCCGACTGTGGACTTTTGTGTCAAAATCCATTTTTTTAAATGATTATTTAAAGGCGTTAGTCCGTACGTTCACTCTCGAATCGATTTAAAATTCATATCCGACTGGTTTGAAAAAAGCTAAAAAATATTTTATCAATTATTTTTATTATTTTAAATAATATATTTAAAGGGTCGGTTCGTACGTTGATTCACGGATCGATTTAGGATTCGTACCCAATCCGCTTGAGATTTAAAATAAAAAAAAACTTACTGCTTATCAGTGTGACACACGTGTAAGTTCATTTGCTTGACTGTAAGTTTTTTTTTTTTTTAAGTTTTAAGTCGACCCAATGAGAAAATAAAATATAAATCTTAATTTATTTTGTTATTTTTTACCTTTTACAAATAAAAATATATACTATATAATAAGTTCTAAATATTTTTAATATATATATATAACATTTAAAAAATTATTTATATTACGTAATTTATAAATAAATAATTATTAAAAAATTATTTTTCATAATTAACAATATATTATTTTATTAATAATATTATAATTTAAAATAAAAAATTATTATTTAATAAATATAATTTAAATTTAATTTTTATTATTAACTAATTATAAAATTATAAAAAATTTAAAAGAACCCAACAAAATGCGGGGCTTAATTCTAGTTGGAATAATTATTAGGTGAGATAAATCAGTTGGATCAAATTTTGAATTTTTTAATTAAAAAAATTGTTTTGAATTTTTTAATTAAAAAAATAAAAAAATTTGAAAATAAATTTTTTTAATTTTAAAAAATAAATATTTTAATATAAATTTTAATTAAAATTTTTTAAAAACATAAGAAAAATAATATTTCTAAAATAATATTTTTTTTAAATTTAAAAAAAATTTAAATATTTTATTTGTTAAATTTATTTTTAATTACAATTTTTAAAAAATAAATTTTTTTATTGAGAAATTTTTTTTCATTAAATGTAATTTTATCTTTACAATATTATTATTAATAATAATAATAATTATTATTATTTTTTTAAATAATTTTTATTCATTAATTCAATTAATAATTATTTAATTATTGAAAATATGTTTTTTAGATTTACCCAAAAAAACACCTTAAATGACGTATCACAGACGCGTGCCAGAGGCTATCCAATCATATCCGACCATCAGATAATCTGCCTTCACATTCCGGTGACGCGATCACCACTCAGTCACCAACGCTCATAATTACCATCAGGAAAATCAGAAACGCCAATAACAAAAAAAATAAAAAAAAGTGGAAGAAGGACAAACAAGCAAAAAACAAAAAGAAAGTCCAAACTCTACTTCTACGGTGGCATAACCGTGATTAAGAAAATAAGTCAAGGGCAAAACCTAAGATGTTCATTCTTTATTTGCCGAAAAAGACAAAAAGCAGGTCAGTAGCAATAAAAACTAAAAAGTCGAAAAATATTATTTATCGATTACTTTTATCTCAAAAATATTTATATTTTCAAACATAATAATATATTTATTAATTTAATTGTAATATTTTATTTATAAATTAATTTATTTCTAAATTGATAGACTATTTATAAATTTATTTAATAATTATATAATATGTCAGAAATTATAAATATTTGAGATAAAATTAAAATTAAAATAAAAAAAAACTTATAAATTTTATCAATTTTTAATCATCTAAATAAAAGCTTAATATTTAATTTATATTTAAATTTTATTTTTAAAATTTTATTTTTATTTAAAATAAAAAATTTATTTAGATATAATAAAATATAAAAATTTACTGGACTCATTTAATAAAAAAAATAGCATAACTTTAAAAAAGTAGGCCCTCCAACGCCAACTTTACAGCTTTAAATGGAAGACACAAATATATATTTTACGAAAGCTATTTACTTTACTTTTTCTCCGTTATTTCCCATATCTTTTTAACCAAATTACTATTTTATCCCATTTTAATTCAATTTTCAAATTCAATTTCCCCTCACGGACGTGAAATTCCTTCTTAACCAAATTTTATATATCGGGGTTATCAATTTACCTACTAATTAATATTTATATTAACTCTTATTATTTTTTTAATTTTTTCATATTTTGTATTTTTCACTTTTTTTTCCCTGTGTTCTCTCAAAATAAAAGTCTCTGTTCAGACAAGAAAATAAAAAACCGGCCAGCGGTTTTCTGAAACCCAGTGTTTTTTCTTTCTTAATACGTAGATTTTTTTTTTGGAAAAGAAAATTCTGTTTGGTTGGCTAGAAAAAGCTTTTGAAATTACTTTGCTTCAGTACTGGAAAAATGTGAACAGGTCTGAGAGGAACAGTGTCAGTGAAGAGTTTTTCTGGGCTGTACTTTTAAGTTACAGGTCATGATCTCTACATTTAACATCTTTTAACTTCAGAATTTATTTAGTATACTTTCTTTTTGTTGTAATAAGAATCCCTGCTTTAATGAGTTTCTATTTTTCTTTCTTTGAGATGAAAATTATTATTTTTTATTTTTGGTTGAGTTACGGTTTAATTTTTTTACAGTTTTCAACCAAAAAAAAAACAAGTTAAGCTTGGTGGTTTGAATGTTTTTATGCTTAACTATCGGCAATTTTTCTAGGTTGATTATGTAATTATTTCTTTCACAGTAAATTTTTAAAATTTTAAGTTTTAATTTGTGTTAAGGGACTTTGATCTTGTGAACTAAACAGAAAGCTGAGCATTTTTCCCCCTGAAAATGTACTTTTTCTGATTTTTTTGAGTATTTTTATAATTTCTTAAAATTGCCACTTGGGTTAGAAGTGATGATGGAGCAAATTTTTTAAAGTAATTATTTTGAGTAAAACTTTCATGAAAATTTTAGCTTCTGTCACCATTTTAATTCTTTTTTGTTTATGAAGTTTTAATGTATTTCGAAGTTGGAGCAATCTTTGGTTCAGATACAAGTGAAAGAGAACACACTGATTTAATCTCAAATAACTTGTCTTTTTTCTTTTACTATTCAGTAGCTTTTCTTGTTGGGTTTATATACTCTGAGAACATTAATTGTATTTATTGTTAGTTTACTGATTTTTTATTGATGGATTTCTGTTTTGTAGGTGGTTGGCTGTGAGTCTGTAAGTTTAGTTTAGTGAATATTTTTGTTTGCAATATATGCATGGAAACAAATTCAGGTGTTACAGTGATAGGAGCAGAAGCTCCATCGGCTTATCATATGGCGCCAAGGCCAGAAAATGCTAACCAGATTGGTGGTGGCTCAACAACAGTGGATGTTTCACCAGTTACTGTAGGATTAACTGGTAGTACAGAAAAGAAGAAGAGAGGTAGACCTAGGAAATATGGACCAGATGGGACAATGGCAAGGGCATTGTCGCCGATGCCTATTTCCTCATCTGTCCCGCCCGGAGGAGGTGAGTTCTCTAGTGGAGGAAAGAAGGGGAGAGGGCGAGGTAGTGGTTACCAGATTAAGCATCAGAAGGGAATGGACTTGGAGAATTTAGGTAATAAGCCCTTTTAAAGAAAGTTATTTCTTTTAATTCAAAATTTAGCATGTTGTTGTTTTATTTCGAGTTTGCTACGTGGAATCACCGGGATGGTATGAGTTTCATGTTATAGATTTGGAAGTGGATAGTAATGTTTCTGGTTTCTTTTTCTTGGAGTATGCTTCAAACTAAGTGCAATTAGAATAGTTCTGCACTAGGGTTTTGAAACAGGTCACCTGATTGATTTGGAAATTTCTGAGTGCCTCTTTGAAAGATTCCATATGTGAAGTTAATAATACTTGTTAAACTTTTTGTGGGACCTTATCAGAGATGCAATTTTTCAGATTTGGAAGGATAATGCTGGTTTCTGTGAATGAAAAAGTGGCCTTTTTGTGGGGTTGGTTTGACTGTGAGGTTGAGGAATATTCTTCTTGTGGCTAAGATTTTGTTTCCTCTTGCCTTTTCATCAAGGATTTTTTCAAGATGCTCCCAATGATAGAAACAGAAGGAAACTTGTTAAAGCAGCAAGATTGCTTGATTAGTATTGTCTTTTAGTTACCAAGAATTGAAGAGTCAGAAAATATGTTTCTACTTCTGACCTTCTGTAATCTGGTTTAAAGGGCTTTGTTGTATAAATACGTTGCATGTTCCAAGTTGAAGTCCATTGTTGAATTCATGTCAAGTAGGCAAATACTAAACTGTATGTTAGCACATAATTTTTTTTTTACTTCAACAGCAAAATTCCATATTTATACATGTTCCTTAATTGTTTTGTAGGTGAGTGGGGTGCTACTTCTGTCGGAACAAATTTTACGCCACATGTCATCACTGTCAATGCTGGTGAGGTACGTTTTGATATGGGAAAGAGAGAGGAGAGTAGCTTTGTTAATTTTCGAGGGGAACATTCTTATGATTCATTTCTATCATTGTCAAAGACTTAGCAGACATTATGGGTCCATTCTTTTTGTGGCTGTTAGTTATCTTTCAGATTCTGCTGGATCTTTTACTCGTTCATATTTCTGAATTTTAGAACCTTCACACATGGCCACTGTCAAATCTTGAAGTTTGTTTCCAACAGGCTGAACCAGTAAAAATAATTATTAAAATGTAATACTCTATAACTCAGAGAATACATGAAATTTAGCTTTGTATTCTGTATGGGGGAATTTGTAGGTCTCTAAGGTGTTTGTTATCTTAGTTTTGTTTCTTGAACTATGAGATTCATGTTGAAGATAAGTTTAGTGGTGGCACTTTTAGCCTATTTCACTGAGACTCGGGTGGGAGTGTCAGAAACGGGTATGTGTCCGACACGTGTATGTTCATTTTTCTTAAAAAGTTTTTCTATGTATTTGGAGGGTTATATCTCTATACCCATATCCGGATATGCTTCGGACACTGTTACTTCAAGAAAAATAAAGAGTCAGAGCAAAATAGCTTTTAGCCATTCTTTTCTTTACTCCATATTCAGAAGGGTTTCTTTATCAGTAAAAACTACATTTTTCCTTACTTCATATTTGATTTTCTGTGGTGTTTAAGGATGTAACGATGAAGGTGATATCATTTTCTCAACAAGGACCAAGAACTATTTGCATCCTATCTGCTAATGGAGTAATTTCAAATGTTACACTTCGTCAGCCTGATTCTTCTGGGGGTACTCTGACATATGAGGTTAGACAAATTCGAAATTACCATCACATTCCGAAATATGTGGAGTTTCCAATAATATTTATATATAGTTTGTAAGTTTAGTTTCTCACTAGTTTATGGGAAGGTTGTTATTATTTCAAAAACCGTAGTGTTTTTGTGACGTGTTTGATTCTGGAATGTGAATCAACGTTTGTTGCATGATGTTCTTTGAAACAAGGTTTGAAATGATACCATGTGTTGACATGGAAAACATGCATAGTTTTAATGTTTGCAGGAGTGTTTAATGTGTATAAATTTGTCAAGCTATTGAAGAAGATAGGATTTCAGAAGAGAATTCTTTAAACTATACTCTTATTAATTTCAAAGGTTGTTATGTCTATAAAACGGTTGCTGAATACTCAGTGAAATTAAATAGATAAGACGTATTGTTTGAAGGGGCAGGAGGGGGCATAACTTGCAATTATGATGAGGGTTGTGTTACCATGCATCGACTAAAGTTTGTAGGATTAGTTTTAGTAACCAATGGCTTATCTATGTGAGAGGAAGAAAGGTAAAAAAAAAAAAACATGATTTTTTGGTTCCTACATGAACTTCTTACGCTTTTTTTATTTTGTCCTATTTTCTTGTAGGGTCGCTTTGAGATACTTTCCTTGTCTGGATCCTTCATGCCTACGGAAACTCAAGGAACGAGAAGTCGATCTGGTGGGATGAGTGTCTCTTTGGCAAGCCCTGATGGCCGTGTTGTAGGAGGAGGAGTTGCCGGGCTTCTGGTAGCTGCCAGTCCTGTTCAGGTAAAGCCTTTTAGTGTTAAATTCTCCGTTACATTTTAAAAGCAATAATATTATCAATATGGGGGCCTCTCTTGCTGCAAATGATGTCTAATTGATAGTCTATTGGCCCTCATACTAGCAGTCTGAGCAATATGCTGAACATCTGATCCGACACAGTAGTCCTTGTTTACGAGAACAAGAATATGCATCAGTCAACAAACATGCATGAGATTTCTGTCAAAATTGCAGAAAACTGGAATTGATCTTTGGCCATTCTTATTTTTCCTGAACAATTTAAAAAGATTAGAGTCTAGATGAATCTTGGTCTTGAACACATTGGTTAATCTTCTTTTGTTGAATTATCAGGTTGTCGTGGGCAGTTTTTTACCGGGCAACCAGCATGACCAAAAACCCAAGAAGCAGAAAAATGAGTCGATACCAGCTACTGTTGCACCAAACCCGAGTATCGTTGCTGCACCACCTGCTTCAAATGCAGAAAAAGAGGATGGCATAGGTTTACTTTCGCAACAAAATTCGAATGCCCTGAAATCGAACCTTACTACTGCTACCTTCCGAAGAGAAAATTGGGCCACCACCATGCAGGAGCCAAGAAATTCAGCAACTGATATCAACATTTCTTTGCCTGCAGGTTAATTTGATAAAAATTACAATCATTCATCTCGGAGGCTGGCTGAGTAGATCAATCCCTGATGTTCCTTTCAACAAAGAGTGGAGTGTATGTGTTCTTGAATATTATTAATGTAGGATAAAGTAGGATTAGCATTCCTGATATCCAGCTAGGTTTTTAATGTCTTAGGCAAAGACATCCTTTTTTCTGATTGATGAATTTATTGATGACAACTGTTCTAGATTTTTATATCTCCCAATTATGGAATAGTGAATTTTTCGTCAGCTTTATTCATCTGGTTTCGTTGGTCCTTCAACAAACGACTTGGTTAAAATCTGATGAAAACTAGTATATTAAAGAAGAGATTAACATCGTTCTTCCAATTTATTTATGGAAGATGAGCAATGGGCAATGACACGTTTAATGAAATGACTAGAAATGACAAGAGATGTACATGGGTCGAGTTGAGTTTGATCGGGTTTAGATATGGATTAATGTCATATTTGTAAACTTGATCTAATCTCATAATTTGATCTTCAAATTTTGTTCAAGTTTGTTTAGATTTTTAAATAAGTAATCCAAGTCCATCCAAAATCTTTCATATTATTTTAAATATATATGTTATATTTATTTATTTTTTAATAATTTTATATTTTTTATTAAGTTTTAAAACATAAATAATTTAATATATTTTATAATGTTTATATTATAATATTATATATTTATTCTTTATATAAAATAAATTATATAATATGGATTTAATCAAATTCAGACCTTGAATATTGAAGCAAAGGTTTGACTTAATTTTCAAACAGATTTTATTTTTTTATCCAAATTTAATTTTTAAATCTAATAATTTGATTTAAATTTTTTAAATATCGGACGAATCTTTAAATATAAACAAATAACTTATTTTTCAACAAAGTATAGAAATGCTTCAAAACTATTTTTTATATATTATCCTTGACCACCCATTTTCTACCTACATTTGGTTATGGTTGAGCAACCACCAAAATTTTGTCGGTATGCAACTCACCTAAATCTTTAACCATTTCTTTTCTTTTGACTATGTAAACCGTGATTGAACCAAGAGAGACTGGAGATAAACAAACTGACTCTTATTTTACTTTTAAGATTGTTTTTGATGCTCTGAAATTTTTTAATTTTACACATAAAATTAAAAAATTGATATATATATATATTATTTTATTAATTTCGTTTGTAAAATTTAAAAATTATATCGATAATGAAGGGGATAATTTGTCTTTACTTTTTGTATAAATTAATAAAAGGAAAACAATTACGGAAATGATCCAATTCTACCAGCGAGACTCATATTTGCAAAGGAAACAGGGAGCTTCTTTTTCTCGTTCAACGACCATGCTCCTCAAGCTTGTCTTTAGCTGTCTGAAAAGCATGAAACTATTTCTCTGTACGAGGATATAGTTAAATATAAGAGACAGTATCAACCAAAAAACCAAAAAACAAAAAAACAAAAAAACAAAAAACAAAGGAAACAAAGATGAGTCTTTCTCTTTCTTGTCCTTTTACTTTCCCCGCCATGGTACCATTATCTAGTGTACTAGTAAGGACTATCATGACTACATGAGTAGTTAGTACCCCAAAATTTCAACGATTTTGATTTCCTAATTTCATTACTTAAATTGATATATAACTTATAACTAAAATTAATTGATTTTTTTTTTTTTTGTGCAAATGAGCTTCATAAAAGGAGTTACGCACAAAGCAAGTCTTATTTCACAGAATATATACCTTTTTTTTATTTATTAAAATTCAATGTTATAGTTTTGTTAAATTGGATAACCAATTATTTCAAAAGTGTAAGTTGATAGAAAATAACTCAGTTATTATATTTAAAGATGAAAAATTATTAAAGGAGAAAACTATTATCAAGATTCGAACTCAAAAGTTTTGATATCATGTTAAATTGAGTGATTAATTATCTCAAAAACTTAAATTGATAAGAAAAAACTATTGTGTTTAAGTTCCAATTAGCTTATTCAAACCAAATTGAGAAATTAAAGAAGCTAATTTTAATGTTGGGATATATATTATACAATGAGTCTATTGTTGTGAGATGTGCTTTGAATTTTCCCATTCACCAATATTTAGAGGAAATTAATGACATTGAGAAGGACATCCTGGTTTTAGGATAAATCTGACATATAAAATAAACAAAGACCAATTGACTATGCTGCAAAGTTGTTCACATGGAGTATTATAATTCTCAAGTAACCATATTATTCTTCTTTTCCTTTGAATATTTTGCACTCGTATTTGTCTGATATCTTGTTTTTCCGCAAATACTTCCAAGATCCAACCAACCTAAATTAAGCCACTTTCTTCTCGATATTGTTTATAACTTTTGCTTTTGGTTTAAATTTTCCTAATGCTGACAAATTTCCTGGCAACCTAGATAAGTGCTTTCTTTGGTTTTAAAAATGTAGAATTTTTTATTAGAGAATGACATGTGTAAATTGTATGATTAATTATAACCCACAAACATGCAATTAACTAATCCTCTTTGCTTCCAGGAAGTAGACTAGCTTTTCTGCTCAACTCTATATAATTAGTAATTTTTCCATTGTTTAGTGATGAAATTAATTAAGTCTCTCACTAATGCCAATGGGACACTAACACTATATATTAAGGCCATCAAGAAGATGTCCTTCCACTTGGAAAAGAGAATTAATGAAAGTATCATAGAACTGATCACTTCGGCATGGAGGGAGCTGAGTTTCCTGCCTTTTGGTTTTTAAGTATCCCTTTGATGATATTCTTCACTTTGTTACTCTCAGTTCCTTATAAGCATGATCATGAACTTCTTTTCTCCACCTACGAGTACTTCATCATCGTGGCAAAATCTAGTCCTATAGCTGTGTTTTTCATGTTCAACGTTATCATTATCACTGTCTTAATTATTGGAAGCCCTAAGGCGCCATCTGATCATCATCAAGATGCAGCTGCTCAGTTCACCTCTCCTCCTCCTCCTCCTCCTGCTTTGGAATATGTCCACATAGCTGCAAATGATAAAGAAAATGATGATAATTACGATGGCTGCAGTGACGTTGAGATTCTGGAATATTGTTATCATGGTTACGATGGTTATGACGAAGAAAATGATGATGATCTTAATACAGAAGATGATCAGGATAGTGATCAAGAAGACGAGGAGGAAGATAATGATTTGGAAACAAGAATAGAGGAATTCATAGCCAAGGTTACACGAAAATGGAGAGAGGAGTTACTTACAGAGAGGCTTCTTTGCATAACAGCAAGTTAATTAGTCTCAACTCAACGCTGAAATCATGCAGCAAAAGATATGTATATATATCGAATAGAATAGCTAGCATCCCCCAGCTACATGTTTATATACGTGGATAACAAAATATAGAGTATCAGATTCGGTTAATTTTGTAGATAACATGGTATATATTGAAAGATTAGGTTTGCTAATTAATTCCCCTCGTTCAGCCTTGACTGATCAGTTCTTTATCTATTAGGGTTCGGGGAGATTTGTTTGAATATGAATTGAAGCTCTGGACTGGACTGGATATATATTACACAGTTGGAGAAGATGCTTATATATATATATATTGTTGTAATTTGCGAAGCTGGTTTTATTTATTAATTCCCAGAACATGTGTAATATATAGTTGAAGATGTAATATTACAGTGTGTTCATTTTCTTCGGTGTAAACCTCTTTCTTGGTCGGTGATGTTGCTTTGTTCTGAGCCGACTGATCAGGCATTATCAATTGTTAAATCATATACTATTAACTAATCTGCAAGTACCCCAGCATGAACTCACTAAAATTCAATCTATCAGTCAATTTTTTTACGACTGTATATAATTATTTTATACCAGTATTGGTAGGTTTAGGCAGATTGTTTGATATATTCTGCAGTTTATAGTGCAGAAAACTATAAGCTTAATTATTCAGATTGTTTGATGTATTAGTAAATTTATAATTTTTCTCTCTTTTTGATTATTCAAAACACTTTTTTCATTACCATTTATTTACCTAAAACAGTTTTACAGACTGCCTGAGCCCTGAAGCATATTATCCTTTTTTTTTTTTTTTAATAAAGAAAGTTGTAATTTAAGAATAGGAAAAAGAATTACAGATAATGATATTTGAATCCAAAATTTATTGAATTTCCATAATGTCCCAATCAGCTTTCCCAAGATTATGGCTTCCAGAGGAGATAAAAAATCTCCAATCTTTATCCACAATATTCTGCATTCAAACAAGAGCAATTAATCCAAAGTGGGGTCTCACCAAGATTCAACATTGGTTGGTAAATTAGCTGATTTTGGCATGCTTCTTTTTTATTGTTTCTGTTGAAGTTAGGGTGTGACACATTGTATTTTCAATCAATTTGTTGATAGTAAAGGCGGCACGCCATGTGTTAGAATCCCACATCGGTGGGAGAATTGTTAGAGTTCCTCCTTGAAGGCTATATAAAGAGCCTTAAGGAGAAGTATTAAAACCATCCCAAGAATTATCTCTTCCTCTCTTGTATACTTTCTTATATTCTTTGTGAGGTTATTCTCTCCTAGTATTTAGAGAGAGGTGTTGTAATATTTTCTCATAGTGAAATTCTTCTAGTCTTGCCTCGTGGTTTTTCCCTTTATTCATTGAGGGTTTTCCACGTTAAATTTTGTGTGTTCAGTTCCTATTTTCTCATCTCTTATTTTAGTTGTGAGACACTATTCCGTCACTCTGGTACCTAACAGTGGTATCAGAGCCATTGGTTCGTGGTCCTTATTCCGCTGCAGTGAAAGTGTTGGTTCTTAGTATGCTCTGTGGTTGCAGTATTGTCTGATCTTCCACATCAGAAAAGAATTATTCTTGTTGCTGGAAATAAAGTGTGGTAGTGTGAAAGTGTCTAGGGAAATTCTGGCTAGGAAAGACTTGGTATTTAAGTGTGTCTATCAGTGACCCACCTCTCTTTCCTGGGAACCTACCTGGTGCACTATTCACGGGCTACGGTCACTGTTCCAGTATACGGTCACTGTTCCAGTATACGGTCACTATTCACAGATACGGTTACTATTCATACGTGTGGTTGTATACTTTTGCAGTAATTGTTAACGTATACTGGATTTGTTCTAGTGTACGACATACGTACAATACTGTTCACGTATACGGTACTATTCACGGTGAAATAGTGTAACTCGTTTCAGTTCGTGTACAACCATGGCAGCAAAATTCGAGATAGAGAAGTTCAGTGGGAGAAATTTCTCCTTGTGGAAATTGAAGATAAGAGCAATTTTGAGGAAGGATAATTGTCTAGAAGCAATTGAAAGTAGACCCACAGAAATGACTGATGAAAAGTGGAAAGAGAAGGATGACAATGCTGTTGCCAATCTGCACCTAGCAATGGCGGATTCAGTTTTGTCAAGTGTTGCAGAGAAGAAGACTGCAAAGGAGATTTGGGATGTTCTAAACAAATTGTACGAGGTGAAGTCACTTCACACCAGAATATTCTTGAAGAGGAAACTCTACACTCTTCGAATGAGTGAATCCACGTCGGTAACGGATCACATCAACACTCTGAATACGCTATTTGCTCAACTCACAGCATCAGATTTCAAAATAGCGGAAAATGAACGTGCGGAACTTCTACTTCAGAGTTTACCAGATTCGTATGATCAACTCATCATCAACATCACAAATAACAATGTTAGTGACTCTCTTCACTTTGATGATGTTGCCGGTGCTATTCTTGAAGAAGAATCCAGGCGCAAGAATAAGGAGGAAAGGTCAGAAAATTCAAAGCAAGCAGAGGCTTTAACGGTGATGAGAGGCAGATCAACAGAACGTGGCTCCAGTGGGAGTCAGAATCATGGTAGATCAAAATCTCGAAGAAGGAAGAATCTTAAATGCTACAATTGTGGCATGAGAGGGCACTCGAAGAAGGAGTGTTGGCATAATAAGAAGGGTGGAGAAAAGAATTCTGAAACATCAACCTCCCAAGGTTGTGTTGCAAGTACCTCAGATGATGGAGAAATCTTGTATAGTGAAGCAGCGACTAGTTCTAAAGGCGGAAAGAAACTCAATGATGTCTGGATAATGGATTCAGGTGCGACATGGCACATGACTCCACACCGAGATTGGTTTTGCGCTTATGAACCTATTTCGGAAGGATCTGTGTTCATGGGAAATGATCACGCCTTAGATATTGCTGGAGTCGGTACCGTCAGATTAAAAATGCATGATGGTACTGTTCGCAAAATTCAAGGGGTACGACATGTGAAGGGCTTAAAGAAGAACTTATTGTCAATTGGACAATTGGATGACCTCGGGTGCAAGATCCACACTGAATGTGGAATATTGAAAGTAGTGAAAGGAAACCTTGTGGTGATGAAAGCAGAGAAGATCACAAGCAATCTATACATGCTTTTGGGAGAGACGTTGCAAGAGGCAGATGCATCAGTTGCAGCAGCCAGCCAAGAAGAAACGACGATGATGTGGCATCGCAGATTAGGCCATATGTCAGAGCGAGGCTTGAAAGTCCTTGCAGAACGCAATCTCCTGCCCGGGCTCAAGATGGTCAATTTACCTTTCTGTGAGCACTGTGTGATAAGCAAGCAGCATAGATTGAAGTTTGCTAAAGTAACTACAAGAAGCAAACACATACTGGACTTAATCCATTCTGATGTGTGGGAGTCACCAGAAATATCCCTGGGTGGAGCAAAGTATTTTGTATCATTCATTGATGACTATTCCAGGAGATTATGGGTGTACCCAATCAAGAAGAAGTCAGATGTGTTTCCAGTATTCAAGGAGTTCAAAGCACAAGTAGAGCTTGAAACTGGGAAAAGAATCAAGTGCTTGAGGACAGACAATGGAGGAGAATATGTAGACGGTAACTTTCTAGCATTCTGTAAGAAAGAGGGTATTATGAGACAATTCACGGTTGCACATACGCCTCAACAGAATGGTGTAGCAGAGCGGATGAACAGAACTCTCCTAGATAGAACAAGAGCCATGCTGAGAACAGCGGGATTGGCCAAATCTTTCTGGGCAGAAGCAGTCAAAACCACCTGTTATGTGATAAATCGATCACCATCAACGGCGATTGGCTTGAAGACGCCTATGGAGATGTGGAAAGGAAAGCCAGCTGATTATTCTTCTCTACATGTGTTTGGATGTCCTTTGTACGTGATGTACAACTCCCAAGAAAGAACAAAGCTGGATCCAAAATCCAGAAAATGTATATTCTTGGGTTATGCTGACGGTGTTAAGGGGTATCGCCTGTGGGATCCCACTGCCCGCAAGGTTGTTGTCAGCAGAGATGTAGTTTTTGCAGAAAATGAACTGCAAAGTGAGCAAACAAATGACAACACTTCAAAAGAGACTGCTACAGTGCAGATGGATAGAAATTCTCAAGAAGATGATTCTTCTGAAGCAGAACCAGAGCATGAGGTACCAGAACCAGTTGAGTCCGAGGCTGTAGAAGTTCGACGGTCAACTCGTGAGAGAAGGCCTCCAAATTGGCACACGGAGTATGTTACGGAGAGCAATGTTGCATACTGTCTTTTAACAGAGGATGGAGAGCCATCAACTTTTCATGAAGCTACTAGTAGCCCAGATGCTTCTCTGTGGATGACAGCAATGCAGGAAGAAATTGAAGCTCTTCACAAGAACGAGACATGGGAACTGGTGGAATTACCACGTGGCAGAAAAGCCATTGGTAACAAATGGGTCTACAAGATCAAGCGGGATAGCAATGATCAAGTAGAACGATATCGTGCTAGATTGGTTGTAAAAGGATATGCTCAGAAAGAAGGTATTGACTTCAACGAGATATTTTCTCCAGTTGTCAGACTTACTACTATCAGAGTAGTGTTGGCTATGTGTGCTGCATTTGATTTACATCTTGAACAACTAGATGTAAAGACGGCTTTTCTACATGGAGAGCTTGAAGAAGAAATTTATATGCTCCAACCAGAAGGTTTTGTTGAAACAGGCAAAGAGAACTTGGTTTGCAGGTTGACCAAATCTTTGTACGGTCTAAAGCAGGCGCCCAGATGTTGGTACAAGAGATTTGATTCTTTCATAATTAGCCTTGAATACAACAGACTGAGTTCAGACCATTGTACGTACTACAAGAGGTTTGATGATAATGATTTCATTATTTTGCTGTTGTATGTGGATGACATGTTGGTGGTAGGCCCCAACAAAGATCGAATCCAAGATTTGAAGGCACAGTTGGCTAGGGAGTTCGATATGAAGGACTTGGGACCCGCAAACAAGATTTTAGGGATGCAAATTCACCGAGACAGAAAAGACAGGAAAATTTGGCTTTCTCAAAAGAATTATCTGAGGAAGGTCTTGCGACGCTTCAACATGCAAGACTGTAAGCCAATATCTACCCCACTTCCTGTCAATTGTAAATTATCCTCAGGTATGAGTCCTAGCAATGAAGCAGAGAGGATGGAAATGTCTCGAGTACCGTATGCATCAGCGGTAGGAAGCCTTATGTATGCTATGATATGTACAAGACCAGACATTGCACAAGCAGTGGGAGCGGTCAGTCGATTTATGGCAGATCCTGGTAGAGAGCATTGGAATGTTGTTAAGAGGATCCTTAGATACATTAAAGGAACCTCAGATGTTGCATTATGTTTTGGAGGATCAGAACTTGTTGTCAGGGGATATGTTGATTCAGATTTTGCAGGTGATCTTAATAAAAGGAAATCCACTACTGGCTATGTGTTCACACTTGCAGGAGGAGCGGTAAGCTGGTTATCTAAGTTACAGACTGTTGTAGCTTTGTCTACTACAGAAGCTGAGTACATGGCAGCTACCCAAGCATGCAAGGAAGCAATATGGATACAAAGGTTAATGGAAGAACTCGGGCACAAGCAGCAGAAGATTATTGTGTATTGTGACAGTCAGAGTGCCTTGCACATTGCAAGGAATCCAGCCTTTCATTCCAGGACAAAGCATATAGGTATACAGTATCACTTTGTTCGAGAAGTAGTAGAAGAAGGAAGTGTGGATATGCAAAAGATTCACACCAAAGACAACCTAGCAGATGTTATGACAAAGCCAATCAACACTGACAAGTTTATTTGGTGTCGATCCTCCTATGGTCTATCAGAAACGTAAGCAACATGGAATGGCAAGACAGAAAGAGTGGTGTGAAGATATGATTGGTTTAATCAAATCTTCAAGTGGGAGAATTGTTAGAATCCCACATCGGTGGGAGAATTGTTAGAGTTCCTCCTTGAAGGCTATATAAAGAGCCTTAAGGAGAAGTATTAAAACCATCCCAAGAATTATCTCTTCCTCTCTTGTATACTTTCTTATATTCTTTGTGAGGTTATTCTCTCCTAGTATTTAGAGAGAGGTGTTGTAATATTTTCTCATAGTGAAATTCTTCTAGTCTTGCCTCGTGGTTTTTCCCTTTATTCATTGAGGGTTTTCCACGTTAAATTTTGTGTGTTCAGTTCCTATTTTCTCATCTCTTATTTTAGTTGTGAGACACTATTCCGTCACTCTGGTACCTAACACCATGTTGCCAAGTGTGAAAATATTTTAACCTATAAAGATCTCCCAAAAGATGATCATAAAAAAGTTGGTAAATTGTGTCATCATGTTCATGTCTTAATCGTTAATTGGTAATTATATATAAGTTGTTGGAAAGTTTGAATTGATTTTGAGTTAGCTAGGCTGCTAATTAAAGGCAATGGCAATCATGCCAAGCTAATTGCTCATCGTATCAAAGCCTAAGCTTCCTTGATTACTTGCATTTAGGTCAAGGTTATCCAATTGTTCCAATCGGTTATAAGAAAAAAAAAAAGTTCACCCATGAAAACGAAGGTAAGGTACGAATCTTATCACATACAAACATTTTGAAACATTAAATTTAATTCAAATAATTCATCCACTTTCTTTTATATTAAAAATAAAAAATACTCAGACAAAGGTTTTGTAAAAGATGATCCAGGTCAGATTAGCCAACCTGAGCCCATGTCTGACCATTCATACCATTCGGATAGAGTTGCTGTCTAGATGATGAACCAGACTAGACCAGCCTACCTAAGCCCAATTCCTATAATTCATGGACCATTTGAATTATAAAATCATTTAAACTAACGAAATTATAATTAGTTGGGACAGATATTAATTAACCTCTCATTGCTGAGTGTGCAAAGGAAGGATATATTGGCAAAACAGCCAATTGTGTTGAAAAACAAGGAAAACTGGAGCATCAAGGACGCCACCAAACCATAATAATATAATAATTACTAATATATTACTGTAATGAGGATGTTTAATGGTGACAAAAAAAAAAAAAAAAGAAGAGGCCTGAGCTTGATCCACCAGAGTTTTTTTTGTCTGATCAGTCAGCTGATGGAAAAACCTCAAAATGCCCAGAAAAAAATTGTAACAAAAAGCAATGAAGATTGTTGCATTCATATTTATCACAAATTTGTAGCAAAAAGTTTTCATTGTATTGTGAGTTTGTGACCCAATTCTCATACATTGCTCAATATCTCAATTTAAAAGGAAAATTGCAGAAAGTGAACAAAAACTTACAGTGGGTATCTTTAATAATCATCATTTCCAACAGTCCAAAGCAACCTGAAACACATTTAAAGAAGGGATTCGCTTGAAAAAAAAAAAAAAAAAAGGCCAAAACGTAAATTACTAACTAAAGAAATCTATTGTAATTTGTCAGAATAATTACCAAAATATAAAAACAACTAAAAGGATTATAAGATAGCCAAGTTTGATAAGTCGTTGCTTCTTTTCCCAGTTCAGCTGATTAAAGATCTCTGTTACATCAACCAAGTGCTTTCTCCTTCTATACCTGTTCATTCAATTACAAAATCATATCAGATTTCTTTTTCGAAGGATAATTTTGAAGGATTAAGGGGAAAAAAACGGTATATAAAAAACTTACAATCTGAAATTATAGTATAAATATGGGAGAGACAGGAAACACATAAAATAATGTCCTGTCATTAAACAGACCAAACAGAAAACGGCTTGGATTATGAACTCCGGCATGACAACCTTGTTTATCCGTGCCGCCGAATCGTAAGGATTCATGTAATCAATTTCCAAATCAGTAAAACACATCAGCTGCATGAAAAATTTTCCATTATCCAACGATTATTAACAATTAAAATTAGGAAGGAAGATTATGTTTGATTAAAAATTGCGATTAAAACGACATAAATTAGATTAAAAAAATTAAAGAACAAAAAAAATTGACCTGATAACTTATAATGGCGAGAAGAGATATGAGGAAGAAGAAGGTCAAGAGCCATCCGAAGAGATTCTCCATGGCCTTCTTCTTCTTTCAAACATCAACCTCTGGTTTTTGTTTTTTTATTTGGTGTTTTTTTTTTTGTTTTTAATTTTAATTTCGGAATCAATTTCCATGCCGCCAAACGGGGCTGCTGGCATTGGTTGAGAATTGAGAGCTAAGAAGAAACATTGTTCCGCCACTTGTCAAATTCTAACTGGTTATATAACTATGGTAAATGACATAAAAGTCCTTAAGGTTTGAGAAACTTACAATCAACCCCAAAATTTTGCTGATATTATATATATTAGAATTTTTTATATATACATACTAATTTTTCATATTCCACTTTTTATTAATAATAATTTATTTTTTAAAAAATTAATAATTTAACCACTGAAATATGATAACCTTTTGTATTTTCTTTTTGTAAACTAATTTATTACAAAAATATTTAGTATAAAATAAACATTAAGGGGTATATTTATTTTTCAAAATCCAATTATATATAGATTTGCTTACTTTATATTTTAGTTAGCAATTATCCTTGTAACCAAATACTAAAATTATACTAATAATAGTATTATTTGTCTTTATAAACTAGATATTTGGGTATGTTTACAACTTCTATAACCCACATATAGTAGCATTGGAGCAAGTTATACATTTTCGAAACTAAAATGTTCTTATTAGTGAATTAGGCTCAAACCTGAAGGACTTCAGTGTAATTTACCCATATAACTTTATTTGTTTCCACTCGGAACGAGTTTGGGTTAGGTCTGGATGGGCCTAAAACCCGACCCAAACCCAATATAAACAGCTCCGTCCATTTTACTTGTTTGCGAAACTAAAAATAAATCTGCGGAAATATGTATTCTGGTGTGTGTGCCCAAAAAATATATATAAGGATTCTCTCTCAATCTGTCTACCTAAGTCCTTTTCTGCTTTAATAATAATAAAAAAAGTCTTTCTCTGCTCCGTTCACCATGACCAAGCAGCAAGCAAACTGGTCTCCTTACGACAACAATGGAGGGTACTTCTTTTATAAACCTAAAAAACTTGTATTTTTTTTTGTCGTTCTGATTGATGTTATTGTTATGCTTCTTCTTTTTTTTTGGTAAAAATCGCAGATCTTGCGTTGCCATTGCCGGCGCTGATTACTGTGTTATCGCCGGTGACACTCGGATGTCGACCGGTTACAATATCCTCACCCGAGATTACTCAAAAATCTGTAAACTGTATGTTCTTTTATCCAATTCTTTGTTCTTAGTATGAAAAGTTAACAAGATAATAATTGAAAGTAATAGAACTATGGAGTGGAAGATACGTAAAAATTTCTACTGAAAGTAATATCCATTCAATTGTTTTTAGTAACAGAAAAAAGCACTAAAGAGCTTTTTCTTTTTGGCTCATAAGATTTTTTAAGCCCTAATTAACTGGAATATCAAGTTTTTGTCTTTTAAAACTGGATTAGCTACATTGAATTAAAGGAATTCAACGCTTTATGGAGAAATTAATAAATTTTGTGACATTTGCTAGAAAAGATTGTTGGTCATGGAATGATTAAAGTAGTTTTGCCTCTAATGGTTGAAAGGATCCAATACTTAATTTCCAGTTAAAATAAGGGCATAGAACTGGGCAAGTTTTCCAACAAGCTATGATCAGATCTTTGGTAGCTGTTTGAGTGATATTGTTATTGTTATGGAACTCTAGAGGAAAGCAATCTACATGTTTTCATAACCAAATAGTTGAGAAATTAAAGAAAAAGATATGGGATAGTTTATTCCTTCTCCCCCCTTAGACCAAGATCACAGTATGCATATTTGGTAGACGATAGTTAATATTTAAACAATGGCACTTTAGTTGGTGCATCATTGTTTTAAAGTAAGTGTTAATGGAGATAGTCTCTAACGATTGACTTGAATTTTTTTTTGGCTTTTTTCTTTCTTTCTTTCTTCTTCTGGGTTTCTCATTACTGTCTCTTTAACATTGCAGGGCGGATAAATGTGTTATGGCATCCTCGGGATTTCAAGCTGACGTGAAGGCTTTACAAAAGCATCTGGCAGCTAGGCATTTGGTAAGGTTTCAACTTTTGAAGATATGATGTAACAATTTGTTTTGAATATGAATGTTGGCTTCACTTGACCTTTTGCATTAAAAACTGTACTGCAATAATTTCAGAAGACAGGCATTTATTTAGTTTTGATATAGCTTAGAAATTTAAGAAGAAAATTATGATCATTAGCGCTTGTAAACATGTACTGCAGCTAATACAATAAATATATAATTTTAGTGGTGCTCCTCAAAATACAGATTTATCAGCATCAACACAACAAGCAAATGAGCTGCCCTGCAATGGCTCAACTTCTTTCCAACACCCTTTATTACAAGCGCTTCTTTCCTTATTATTCTTTTAATGTTTTGGGTGGCCTTGATAACGAAGGTGATCTGCTTTGAGTCTTAGTTACTTGTTTTAAGCCTTTCTTTCTATTATCAATGTGAATTAATATTCTTATGTTATTACAAGCTCTTCTTTCCTTATTATTCTTTTAATGTTTTGGGTGGCCTTGATAAGGAAGGTGATCTGCTTTGAGTCTTAGTTACTTGTTTTAAGCCTTTCTTTCTATTATCAATATGAATTAATGTTCTTATGTTAAACCATTAGGAAAGGGTTGTGTCTTCACATATGATGCTGTTGGTTCCTATGAGAAGGTTGGATACAGCTCTCAAGGTTCTGGTTCAACACTTATCATGCCTTTCTTGGATAACCAACTGAAATCTCCCAGCCCTCTCCTATTGCCTGCCCAGGTATGCTCCTAATTTTGATTATTTTATGTTTTGATTCATTTTACTCTATGCATTTTTTCATCTCAAACCCATGGCCTGTTGTAGGATGCTGTTACTCCACTTGCAGAAGCTGAAGCTGTTGATTTGGTAAAAACTGTTTTTGCGTCAGCATCTGAGAGAGATATATACACTGTGAGTTCTATTTTTATTTAATTTCTATAAAGTTGGCTGTTTTTGAATTCTGTAAATGCAATATTGATTACTGTCATGTCTCAAACCAAGTCTGCTTTTAATTTATTCTGTATTTCTTCTTGTCTTGCTTCCTTTCTTATGCTTAGAAGATTTCAGTTAGATCCCTCTTGAGAACACTATTTGTTGATTTCTAATAAAGGTGCATTAAGTTTGAGCTTATTTTGGTCAGATATGCTGTGGGCTTGACCACTTGATGCATTTTTAATTTATAGAGAAATTGAAAGCATTCCATCTTACCTGTACAAGGTGCTGATCATTAATTACCTCAGATGATAGAAGAGCTCCCTTGTTCCCATCTGGGCTTTCTTTGGATCTCAGGATATGGAGCATGAAATATCAATCTCATCTGTGCTACCTATTGCTATTGCTGAAATCTTGCTAATAATGTCAAATTCCATTTCTAACTTTTTTTTTTTTTTTCTTTATTAATTTCTCATGGATATTTAACAGGGAGACAAACTTGAAGTTGTTGTCATAAATGCTGATGGAATCCGCAGGGAGTACATGGAACTGAGGAAAGATTGATCGATTTCTACTCTGAACTGGGTACAGCTCTTACAGAAACCTTTTTCTTGTATTCAAACTATGATGTTTTACTTAAATCATGCAGCTGATTTTATCTTGATTTTTCTGCTGTTAATCAGAAATAGACTTTTCATGGATGGCATGACGCATGACTACTCTTTGGGGTTCAAATTAACAGAAATGACATTCCACTTTTCACTATGTTTGGCAAATTAGATGGTGAAATGTTGTCCTAAACTAGAGTATGGTAATGCAATTGGTATAATGTTGTTGACAGTGTATAATCTCTTTAAATTATGGAAACAAAAATATAACAATTCTTGTATCAATGATATATTTCAAAAGCTTGAGACTCTGCTAGTCCACGGGTCAATTCTGTGATGACTAATCTGTCCTGTGAAACAAAAATCAAACAGTACAATGTTGTTTTCATGGCCCTTCAAAATGATTCTTCAGAAGTCCATCCTTTCTTTTCTAACTCCTGTCGCAATGCCTGTAAGGAAAACATTGGTAGTATTATATTTTGTTTGTCGACTAAACTTGCTAAAGATCAAGAGATTTACGAGAAGTTTACCTTGATTCTTTTTCTATTGACATCAAAATCAAAGTTTCC
This sequence comes from Fremontodendron californicum, assembly GCA_030761205.1. Classification (NCBI taxonomy): domain Eukaryota; kingdom Viridiplantae; phylum Streptophyta; class Magnoliopsida; order Malvales; family Malvaceae; genus Fremontodendron; species Fremontodendron californicum. The sequence continues at coordinate 1,349,939 of JAULJL010000015.1, read as the reverse complement.
AATTCGTGATGCTGATCGATACTCCACAATTGAATTCTTCCCCGGTGGAAACCAGAACTCGACATCATCCACAATCTGGTTAACGAAAAAAAGAAGGAATCAGTAAAAGCCAATTTGCATGTCGTGTTCGTTATGCTTGGTAATGAAGAAGAAGTTGAATTTACCCCTAATATGGGACTTTCATATTCCACGAGCACATAATCGTCTTTCTTCTCCACAATTTTGGGAGTATATTTGTCTGGTTTTGCCGATTTTATCTGCAATATGCGATATAGAGATTTTAAAACTAAGCCATTTCAATTGAGCATTGACTGCCATGGACTGAGTACAAATAATTCTTATAATCAGTTCGAAAATTTTACCACTTGAAGAAGCTCTTCCATTGCCACTGCTCGAGTCACAGGCTTTTTCCTATTACGCCCTCCGTTGTAGTTCCTGTTCAAAAAAAAAAAATCAATGTGCTTCACATTTTTTTGATGAACATATGAAGAAAAAAAAGAAGTCAGCGCACATTTTTTATGCGTTTGCGGTTTACCGACCAAAAAAAAGGGGGCAATGGAGAGAGCTTTACCATGGAGGAACATAGTGGGTGAGATCGCTGACATTCTCAGACGTTGATATACAATTCTTGGTAGCAGGACAAAGCGCCAGAGCTGGCGTATTTTTCTGCACTCCCAGATAATCTGGCCTCTTCCCACTGCATCATTATTCACTACTTTGTTAGCCATTTTAAGAACCCAAAATCAACGATTTTATAAATGCCGATGAGGAAAAGAGGGTATAGAGTATAGACACAGAAACCTGAAACTGAAGATGGCCCCAATAACAGCTAATTCGCTGCTCCTCAATATTATCTCCCTTCAATATTACAGCAAATTTCAGCTTCAATTCTAAGTTTTGAAGTGGACACGAATTACGATGAGTATATTTAACAATTTATACCGAGAGAGAAGTACTTACCTTCGAGGAATTTGGTGGTCGGGTTTGTTGTCGGGTTGCTGGGACTGACAAAGGACGATGTGTGGAACCGTGGAGATTTTGTTGTTGTGGGCTTTGTTGGTGTAGTAAGAGTATATGCTTGGTGAAGCCATTGATGCCATCCTTATTGCCTTCGTCTCGGTCGCTCGCTCTTTCGCTGGCTTCCTGGCTGATAGAGTGATAGTCTCGCATTTTTATTGAGCTAAACGCCAGAACGCCATCGGCAATGTTGTTTCAACGACGCCGTTTTATATATATATATATATATATATATATATATATATTGCTTCTTTCAGTTCTCTTTTTTCGGTTTTTTCATACTTCACCGACTTTTATTTTTAATCTTTTAAAGAGTATTTTATTGCCCACTTGTTTTTATTTTTTGGATATATTCACACTAGCCCAATGGCCATGGAAAAATAGAACAACATTGTTGCTTCAATTTAAACATTTTGTCTAAAATTTCACTTCATCAAATTTATATAAATATTAAAATAAAATATAGATATTTTAAATTGAGAAAAAAATAAAAAATTGCTTACACGTTCACGTTTTTATAAATGAAAAAAATAGATAAAAGTGTTAGTTTAAAAATGAGTAGATTAAAACTATATTTTCAAATAAAATAAAAAAATTAATATATTCTTTATCATTTTATGATAGATTTAAAAAAAAAAATTAATTGAATTACTGTCACTTGACTTTTGATTAGACCTGCTCATGGATCGGACAGTCCAGCCGGCCCGAAACAGTATTTTTTTATTATAATATTATTATTTTATTTTAATTAAAAAAAAAATTAATTTGATGAATAGTGAATTCGGGTCTACCGGACCGAGCTTGAGCAAAGAATTTGAAAAAAAACCGAATCGCTATCCTATCCATAAACAAATCTACTTATGATATTAAACTTAATCAAAAAGTTTATAAATAATATAAATGTAATTTATGAAATGCACGATGTTAATAGTGCTATATTTAGTTTTTTATTTTTTTACGATGATAGAGAAAAAGTATTTATGGGTTTGGGTGGGAAGCCAGCCTGCTCAAATCTTTAGCTGGACTTTAGCACATCCCTTAATATATTGGGCTAGTGGTCAAAGTTTGGGATTAGACTAGGACTAATTTGAGGTTTTTACTTTGCTCCTAAATGATTACTTTGGGTACTAGCCTAGTATGTGTTTTTATTTATGTACTAATAATCTAATATGCAAATTATTAGATTTTATTCTTATGTATTTTCCTATGGTAAGGTTAGGTTTTAGACTTCAAGCACATCACATTTTTGGATTTAATTAATTAGGTTAGGTAAAAGTGAATCTCTTAATTAGGTTTGGATTGGGTAAATTCAAGTTTGATCATTTTGGGTCTTAAAAAATTAGATCAATTTCAGGTTTCGGTCACTTATAGTTCGGGTCATTTCGGATTCGAATTGCTTTCGGGTTCATGTTGTTAACTTTTTTATAATCAAATCGATTTGGATCGAATTCGGATCGATCGAATTGATTTTTCGAGTTCAAGTAAGAATTGACGTGTCGTAAAACTTAAAAATAAAACATTGCTATTGTTTTTTAAACTAATGAACTAGAAGAGTGGGGGAAAATGAAAAGCCTTCCATAAATTGTTCAAAAATTCAAATTTGTAAGGCCTCGTTTAGCATTGCTTCTGGCACAGCTTTTGAGGTCAAAAGTTGTTTTTCACCGCAAACGCAATGCTAAACAGATAAAAAAATTTGGCTTCTGCTGTTGAAACCATGGTTTGAAAAGCCAAACCAAAAAGCCAAAAAATTTAGCTTTTGGGCTTTAAAAGTTGGCTTTTGGATAAAATGACTTTATTATCCTCACATCTTTACACTTTTATTATTTTAAACATATATGTTTTTGACATTTCAATTTCCTACAACACTTTTTCACAGCAATGCTAAACACTTAAAAGTTTTTAAACCACACTTTTTCACCACACTTTATAAACACACTTTTTTCAACTCGAGCTTTTTTCAACAGCAATGCTAAACTAGCCCTAAGTAGAGGTGGCAAAATGAACCCGAAAACCAGCTTAGAAAAATCCGAACTCGAACCCGTCTAAACCCGATTTGACCAAAAAGTCAAAAACCCGAACCTGAAATGGCCCGAGCCCGAAATTACCGAAACCCGAAAAACCCAAGCCCGAAAAAGCTCGAATCCGAAAATACCTGAGCCCGAGACCGACCCAAACCCGAACCCGAATTTAATACTAAAAATAAAAAATATCAAATTATAATTAAATAATTTTTTTATAAAGCAATAATTTTATTTATCAATTTTATTCTAATCTCTTTTTTAATAATTTAATTAAACATTAACATTAAAATTTAATTTATATTTATATTTATATTTTATATATATGATAAAATAATAATTTTATCAAAAATAAATTATGTTTTGTACTTATAACTTTAACGTCTCATATCTTGATGGATCCACCGTTTAAAGATTCTAAACTCATTAAGATTTTAGAGATTTGATTTTTTTTGACATAAAGTAATTATATTAAAATTAATTAACAACAATTCGTTTTAACTTATCTCTAGTATAATAGTATTTATCATAATAAAAAAAGATAAAAACTACTTTTAAAAAAGATGTGTTGCTCTTTGCAACATATATATAGTTTTCTTAGGCAGATTATTAAATTAAGTAAGCAAATATTGATTTATAAAAGTATCATATCTTTTTAAAATTTAAAAGTATTTAACATAATTAGCTAATTTAATTTTGTAATTGATTTATTATTTATTTTATTTTGGATAAGCATTTTCTAAATTTTTATTATTTTATTACACTTGATACAATTAAAAATATAATTTACTTTTAATAACATATTTTATCAAAATTCAAGATTGGTTCACTTGGTAATATCCTTACTATTAAGAGTTGAATGTTAGGTTCAATTCTTTACATAATCATAAATTTTTTTACATTTTATAAATATATAAACAGATAGTTGAATACCAGGATTCGTCCATAAAAGTCTCTTATTTTGTAGTGAATATAAATTATAATGTATTTACATGTTGAAATTTAAGTTCATCAAATCAATTATTTTAAATATTAATATGATTAATTTATAATATATCATATTTTTTATAATAAATTATTTTAAAAATTTATTTTATATTCTTTTGATGCTAACAAATATTGATTTTAATAAATAAATATAATTAAAAATATCACATTATAATAAAAGGTTATTTTTAAAAATAATAATAAAATATTTAATTTATTTTTAAAAGTAAATATTTAAATTACATAAAAATGATTACATCTGATATAAAATAAAAATGATGTAAAATATATCCGAATACGAATCAGAATGGCCCGAACCCAAACCCGTCCAATTGCCACCTCTATTTGTAAGGGACCATTATGTAATTTAGCAAAACTTGCTGACCCCGGGCGGGAAGAAGAAAGAAAAAGCCAGAAGTAGTCAACAATTTTCACACGCTATAAAGTCCACCCCTTTTTTTCTTCTTTCAAATTTCAAGCTTCCGCCACAAGCTTTACTCTCCTTCTTCCTTTCCTTCCATTTATATCTTCCTGGCTAGCCTGGCTACTTCGCTCGCTCTTCAATGGCTCGAAACAAGGTGAAATGCTACTCCTGAAAATCTCTTTCAAACATTTTTTTTTTCTTGATTTTTCTAGATACCGCATGTTAACATTTTTTGTCTTCAATCCTTTTTTTGTTCGCTACCCGTTTTCGATTTTCATATTTTTGGCTTATTTTAAGCGATGTTTTTTTCTGGTCCTTTTCTTAGAATTTAGGGTTTTAATATTTTTTTTCAGTAATTGAATTCATAATTATTTTGGAACAGGAGAAATTAGTATTGTTGCTTGATGTCGGTCCATCGATGCACAGTGTTCTTCCAGAAGTTGAAAAACTCTGCTCCATGTTAGTGGAGAAGAAGGTATTGCTTTCAATTCAATTTCAATTAATGTACTCGCTCTTATTGCAAAATATTATGATATTTTCTACTTTCAGTAAATCTTGTAACAAAAAATTAAGAAAAAAACATTTCTGATTGCCTTTTGTCTACAACAGCTTATTTTCAGCAAAAATGATGAAGTGGGAGTGGTGGTATTTGGAACCGAAGGTGCCTCTTAGGTTTTTAATGAATTAGAGTAACTTTTAGGATTATTTTTCGGCCAATTAATGGTTGCCTCAATATCAATGGTTTTTTAGCTTTGTGAATCTTTAATCAAATGTCAATGTAGCATTATTTTAATGATATTCCTGGAATTTACAGAAACTAACAATGAGCTTACAAAGGAAGTGGGTGGATATGAAAATATTGCAGTCTTGCAAGATATCAAAGTTGTTGATGGAGATCTTATTGACACTCTACAAAAACTGCCTCGTGGAACAGTGGATGGTGATTGTATCCATTAATTTTCTTGATTATGTTGTTAAGATTATCTAATCTGAAGAAGTATAATGTTTACCTTTTTTCTAACTGAGATTTCTTTTCTTATAAAAAATTATTTGCTCATGCAAATTTTCGGGCCATATTTTTGGATAGGATTATTCTTATTGTTATTGTATAAAATTGATGGCCTTATTCTTTATGAATACCAAAATTTCAAGACTCAAGTCTTTTTTTGTTATTATTTTGTGCTTTTAAGTCTCTTTTGTTATTATTATTATTATTATTATTATTTTGTGCTTTCAAGACTCAAGTCTATTTTGTTATTATTATTATTATTATTATTATTATTTTGATTGAATTTTTGTGCTTTTAAGTTAACAATTGGCATATATAGCTAAAAGTAGTTTTGTAAGACAGTTGTTTTTGGGGCAAATACTATTTACGCAGGCTGTTTTTCTGCTAATCGCTGCATTGTTGGTTCCTTAACTTCAGTAGTTCTTGATGCAATTGTTGTTGGGATGGATATGCTGATAAAGAAATATAAAGACATATACAAAGGAAAGAAACGCCTGTGCCTTATTACTAATGCAATTCATCCTATAAAGGACTCTTTAGAAGGAAGCAAAGAAGATCAGGTCAGGACCATTGCTGTACAGATGACTGCACAAGGCATGAAAATGGAAAGTATTGTTGTGAGGGGAAAGTTAAGCCAGGATGCAAATAAGAGAATAATGGATGAGAATGATCGTCTCTTGAGTATATTTTCAAAGAAAACCCGTACACGGACTGTGTATGTTGATAGTCCAACTTCATTGCTGGGAGCACTTAAAACCCGAAGAATAACTCCTGTAACAGTGTTCAGAGGTCATCTTGAGCTCAGTCCCAAGATGAAAATTAAGGTGAGACTATTAGCCTGTTGCAGAAGACGTTGTCAATCATATACTCTTGAAGTAATTAATTACACTTTTTTACTGATTCCCCCCCCCTTCCTGCGGCTCCCCTTTTGGTTTTATTTATTTTTTATTTCAATTCAAGGAAAAAGTAATTATTTTGATCTGCTAGAATAAGCGTTTTCCTTAGAAGTTTCTATTCCGTTATTTGTTTTTGGCTACCTTGTTCATTTATGACAGATGCATCAAATATCATTTAACCATATCGTAATTGTTTTTAACATATACTTCCTACACATTTGTGTCATGACAAGTATTATACTCTGTGTGATGCTCATATGCATGGACATGGAGAGATGGTGCTTATTCTTTTAAGAATAAATAGGTGATTTTTAAGGAAATAAAACCATGAATACCCAGCATTTAGGCTTTGTGAAGCATTCTACTTGATGGTGCTCATTTGCTTGTACATGGACAGGTGATGCATGTTGCTTTAGAATGGATAATTGTCATCTTAATTTGCATCAATAGCCCTGAAGGTAGTCATGCCTTTGTGAGAACACTTCAATCTGTTGTTTTGAGACTTGATATGCTATTTCATCCTCCTTTGTTTAGGTTCCCTGCATCCAGCTAACAGGCTGCATGGGATGTTGCCTCAATGGGTTATATTGCCTTTTCCGTCATGGATCCATGGTTTTGTTGAGACATTAAATTAACATACCATATCAAGCTGTTATGAGTGTCTTCATGTTAGGTTCTCATTAGGTTTTGTGTAAAAGAATGCTGATATAAATATATGACACATAGGTTTGGGTTTATAAAAAAACACAAGAGGAGAAGTTTCCCACTCTGAAGAAATACTCAGAAAAAGCACCTTCAACTAATAAGTTTGCAACACATCAAGTCAAGGTTGATTACGAGTACAAAATTGTTGATGATTCCAGTACTACAGTTGTACCACCAGAGCAAAGGATTAAAGGCTACCGTTATGGACCTCAAGTAGTTCCTATATCAGCTGCTGAATTGGATGCTGTCAAGTTCAAACCAGAAAAGGGTGTAAAGCTTCTGGGATTTACTGATGCTTCAAACATAATACGGTAAGTTGCTTTATCTGGGATAAATATAATTATATTCTGATTAAATTTGATTCAGATGATTATTTATTCCTTCTTTTTTATCCCTGTCCTGCCTGGCACATTAATCAAAGACACTACTACATGAAAGATGTCTATCTTTTTATCGCCGAACCGGGCAATACAAGAGCCATTCTTGCAGTTTCTGCCATAGCAAGAGCAATGAGGGAAATGAATAAGGTTGCAATCTTGCGATGCGTTTGGAGACAAGGACAGCAAAATGTTGTTGTGGGGGTCTTGACACCAAACATTTCAGAAAATGATAAAATTGTAGGTTTTGATTTCTTCTTCACTGCATCTTTCACTTGAATTTGTTACTTACACATCCATGCTTGTATAGTTTCCCATGCGAAACTTGTGATGCTCTCCTATTTTTCTGTGCAGCCTGATTCATTTTACTTCAATGTACTTCCTTTTACTGAGGATGTTCGTGAATATCAGTTCCCCTCTTTCAACAGTTTTCCAGCTTCATGGCAACCTAATGAACAGCAGCAAAAGGCAGCAGATGAATTGGTGCAAATGCTTAATCTTGCTCCATCAGGCAAAGAGGAAGCATTGTTGCCTGAGTTCACCCCAAATCCTGTTCTGGAGGTATTTAAATATGCATTTATTCTGTGTTTACACTTAATATGCGATTCTGATTTTTATTTTTTATTTTTCTGATTTTGTATCTTATGCTTTTACAATGGTTCTGCTTAGCTTCTGCTACACTAAAAACTGAATAATTCCTTGTGATGCACTGATTAGTGCAAATGGCTACATTGTTGGCTTATAAGTGCAAAAGGTTTTTTTATGTTGTTCAGAGAAAGAGATAGTATAAGTTAACTACTAGAGTCAGGAGTTTGCACAGGTACCATGGTCTCCCCCACCAAGTCACCCCCCAAATGCTACATTTGAGTTATTGTGTTATTAGATAGCATAGAAGCTGGCCACAGGCCTGTCAAAGGTGGCAGGGATATGAAGTTATTGGAGTCAGGAATAAGGAACATTTAAAATGCCATGATTGTTTCTCTGACAGTAATGTTATGCATTGTCAGCGTTTTTATCGTCATTTAGAGTTGAAATCAAAGCAACCGGATGCAGCTGTACCTCCACTTGATGAAACTCTAAAGAGAATTACTGAACCTGACCTGGAGCTTGTTTCTGAAAACAAGTCTGTTTTTGATGCATTACATAGACACTTTGAACTCAAGGAAAACCCAAAGGTCAATTCTATTTAACTGCTTTAAAGTGATGGAATTTAATTATCTTCTACTTGTGTATTGTGGTATTAACTATGATCTGTTTGCAGCTGAAGAGATCAGCTAGGCGGTTGTTGCGAGAGAAACTATCTGTCTCAAATGCAGATGTATTTGATGGTGAAGCCGTCAATTCCATTGAAAAGCAACCTGCAGTTAAGATTGAGAAAATTGGAGATTTAACTCCTGTTCAAGATTTTGAAGTCATGATCTCCCGAAGAGATAACCCAGAATGGGTTGGGAAAGCAATTAAGGAATTGCGAGATAAGATACTTGTCCTACTGATAGACTCTCATAAAGGAGATAATTATCTCAAAGCAGTGGAATGTATAATTGCCCTTCGTAATGGTTGCATCCTTGAGCAAGTATCTCCTTCTCCCTCCCTTTGTTTATATGCATGCATGTGTGTTTGTGTGTGTGTGTATGCTATCGCATAATTGCCTTGCTCGATGGTATGATAATCTTCTTAGTTCTTAACGAATTATATCTGAAGGTTAGCATTTGAAAAAACAGCATAGTGTCCAATCAGTTAATAATAGAGATGAAAAGTTGGCATTTTCTTTCATTAAGTAGTAGACTTTTAAACAGGAGAACATGCATAGCAAACTGTTTTTGGTTCACTACATGCGGCATTGGTCCTAAGTTACAGTTAAAATTTTCCATTATGGCTACACTTAAATTGCATTGTTGAAATCTTTTCCTCTGCAGGAGCCAGGACCCTACAACAATTTAATGCGCTACCTTTACGGGTATTGCCAGAAGAAAGGAATCAGTAGTTTGCCTCAACTTCTTGCATCCAGGGATCTCACTTTGATCTCCAAGTCAGAAGCTACCGACAGGTTCCATGTCCCTGCGTTCTTTGAATGCCTTATTGCTCTCGTTACTTTTAAAATCCATCTAATTTTTTGTGTTTTTTTTTTTCTTTTTTTTCCTGAGCAGTGATGTTACAGATGATGAGGCGAGAAGCTTTTTCGTTAAAATAGAGCCAAAACCCAAGGATTAGAGTTGTCTCTACATTTCTATTTCTTGTGTAGTTGGTTCTCTGTTTATGAGCAGTAAACATAAAAACGTTTTTTTTGGGTTATAAAGTATGTTATATATAACTCTAAAATCCATGTAGCATATTTTCTCTGTTTTTCTTAACCAGGCTCAGGAAGCGCCTAATTCCTGTCTTGATTTTTCAAAGTCTATGCCGTTACGTATCAAAATTTTAGATTTGATAATTTGTATATTCATTATATTATTATTTTTGTGTTATAATCTTATTTTAAATATTATATATTTTTATAAAATTTAATATGTTAATAATACGTATTATATAGATGTATTGTGTTTGTGTTTTTTTTTTTTTAATTAGTAAAAACTTTTAAGAAATATTTGGAGGAAAATGAGTAAAAAAATTAGAAAACTTAATAATAGATTATATCTTGGACATCGAAAAGGTATAATAGAGAAAGTGTTACGCTGTCTAATTCTTTGCTTTTCGATTAAATACAGCCAAACGAAACTTTGAAGTTTTGAATGGTTAATTAATTAATGGGTAAATTAAGATAAAATAATTTGAAACTCTTTTTTTTTTTTTTTTTTTTTTTTCTCACTTTCTTAAGTTAAAAGTGATTGATCTTTTTCAATTTTATATTTTCTAACAAAACGGGGACAAATTTATCTGAGATGAGAAAACAAAAGAAGCTGAAGTCTTTGCTGACATGGCATAATGAAGTTTGGTTGTACTTATCTGACAAACTCCAATCCTTGATATGCCAAGGATCAAACGGCTACTTGTATAGAGGGTTAACTTCAAGTTCTACTTCTTTTTTTTTTTTTTAAGCTTCAACTTTTCTTTTTTAAGGAGAGTTTCAAATTTTATTTAAACTATTTTCATTGATCCACGTTTTTACTTGGCAGTTATAAAGTGAGACACTTCATTTTTATTTGTTTATTATATTTAATTAAATATAATTATTTTATTTAGTTTCCTGAATTAAAAAATATTTTTATTTTTATTATTTTTTAATATTTATTCAAGCAAAATTTAAAAAATTATCTTGTCGCCTGAATTTTAAAATTTTATTTATTACTCAATTGTACCTGTTTAATACTGTTATCAAATAGTCTTAAATTTATGTTTTATAAAAGTATACATATTAAATTTACTAATAAATTATAGTACAATGACCAAAACCACATAATTAATAGAATAGAAGAATCAAGTTTAAACTTTAACCTTTGGATTATTTTTTTTATTAATACATTATAAAATAATTTTTTCTTAAGATTAATTTCTTAATTATTTCAAAGATATAATTATTTTTTATAAATTTTTTAATAATTTAACCTTTGAAAATTTAGTAAAAGTTATTTCTCTTAATTGGTCGTTTTTTCATTTAAAAGGTTGTCTAAGGTCTGATCCAACCCGTCCATAAAAATCCTTTTAGGTATGTTGTTATTCAAAATATTATAAAATATTTTTGTATATTATATTTTAAAGTTAAATTTAAATAAAAAATTAATTAGTACTCTTCATTCTTAACATGTCTTTTTTGCTTAGATATTTCAACATTTTAAAGAAAATGTTACCATTTTATGTGTAAAAAAAAAGTCATAGCATTTTGCAATTAAGACATAATTTAATAGCTTTATGTGTAAAAAAAATCAATCTAGTAATTTTGTTTTAATTTTTATCTCAGTACAATAAGTTATATACTTAAATTTTTTATCATTATATATTTATTATTTTCATATTTCATATAATTTGACTTTGAAATTTGAAAAAAAAAAAAAAAAGAAACGAAAGATATTATAAAGGATATCCCAAGGAAAATATATCTATCTTAAGTAATTAAGCAACCAACTGACTAACCAAGTTAGCAGATTGTGATGAATTTTTTTTTATGGTGTAGGTGTGTCCGTAATTCTTAAAGAAATCACAGACAGTCACCTAATGATTTTCCAAAATAAAAGGGTATTACTTAGCTGACCGTCCTTAATTTCCTAAGCGAGTGACGGGCCAATACCAGCCGCATAAAAATATCACTCAAAATGGCTATTTGGATAGCCGGTTCCATTAATCTAACCTTTATTTATATTTTTTAGTCAAGGAGTGTACTTTTCTCTCTCTTGTTTTTCTGTAGTCACTAAGATTGCAATTAAGACATAATTTAATAGTTTTTAATATTTATTATAATTAAATTTTCTTTTAATTTTTATTCCAATCTTTATTTTTTTATAAATATTTTACACAAGTGAAAATTTAAATATTTTATTATCATTTTAAAATTTTGAAAATTCCAATTATATTAAATTTATTTTTATCATTATATTTTTATTATGCTCATATTTTATATAATTTGATTTTGAAAATTGAGAATAAAAAATGAAAAAATTTATAAAAAGATAACCAAAGAAAAATATTTCTACTAAATAATTAAACAATCAACTGGTTGATTAGCCGGTTGTGAAAAAAAAAAATTTAATGGTGAAAGTGTCCGTGATTCCTTCATGAAGTTTTTCCTGACATGGCATAATGATATTATTGACCGTACCTAAAATTTTGACTCGTGACTCCGACGACAAATCAAGAACTTTAAGTCACTGGACGCTTTATTTCAAGGTCTCAATTAGGGACGACAAAATTCGATCCGATCATCGATCCGTTTCGAATGGAGAGTTTTTTTTTTGGAGAAAGGTGGAGCAGAGCGGTTTTGATAAATGCTTACTCCACTCCGCCCCGCCCCGACTTTTAAAATTACTATTTTATCCTTTAAAATATTTTATACTTTTTCTTATATTTTTAATATATATTATATATATATACTAAAATCATATATATACTAATATTTTATATCTATACTTTTAGTATATATGTATTATATATATTATATTAAAAAATTTTATATACTAAAATTATGTTCATGAATAAATTATAATATAATTTTTATAATATTAAGTTAAAAATAATTAATATAAATTGGGGTGTAGTGGAGTGGAGCGGTTATGGATGTAACCGACATCTATGAATGTGAATATTTTCAACATCGATATAAGAGTAGAGTGAAAGTGGATAAGGCAATATCTACCAGCATTGCTCCATTGGCATCCCTAGACCCAGCAACTTTAAAGTTTAAAATCTGAAGCTTCAACAACACAAAGCTAAGTTGAAACTCGAAAGCCAATGGCAGCGGTATGATTTTAAGAGCATACTATTTTAATTGATTCCCAAATTCCAAATATTTTCCTAAAAGTGAAAGCTTCATTTAAGATGCTTTAACTTAAATACTAGTTTGTTTGTTTGTTTGTTTTCGCAGAAAGATGGTGGCGAGGTGTCTCCTAAGCTCGTTTTGTATTCATACTGGCAGAGCTCCTGCTCTTGGCGTGTTCGCTTCGCTTTGAACCTCAAAGGTTTATCAGTTTATTACATTCCTTTTCTCCTAATTGGTTTCTTTCTAATTTCGTTTATATTTGAAATTGATTAATCGTTTCATTTTCTTTTTTAATTTCTCAGTTTATACTTATGTTCTAATCAAATTTTGTCCTTGATTTTGTGGTTTCCGCAAATATTCACTCTGAATTTAACTAGGTTTCCAGTAATTTTCTGAATTATGAGCGGTTTTATTTTGGTTGAAACAATAATTAACCTGTTTTCATAAGTGCTTTGATCAAAGGGGTATGGGTTTTTATGGATTTGTAGGAATTTCGTATGAGTACAGAGCGGTGAACCTTTCAAAAGGAGAGCAGTTTACTCCAGGTGAAGCCAAGGAGAAGAGTGAGACGAGTCCTATTATATAGTAATATGTAGAGTGAAAATCTAATAAAATTATGTTTTTGTTGCAGAGTATGAAAAGTTGAACCCTCTCCATTTTGTTCCCGTTCTAGTTGACGGTGACGTTGTTGTATCTGATTCATATGCAATCTTGATGGTTAGTATCGATTGCTTGATTTCACTCTAAGCTATGACTAACGGGAATAGGGTTCAATTTGCTATGGTCTTCATGTTATCTTGCTTGCTTTTAAGGATTTGCTTTGACTTTATGGTTTAAGAATAAGATGGTTTTACTTAGGTCTCCATTGTTCTTCATTTGAGCTGAAGTTATTGTTGTTATTCTTGGTTAGTATTTGGAAGAAAAATATCCTCAAAGAGCTCTCTTACCAGCTGATCCGCAACAAAAAGCTCTGAATCTTCAGGTAAGTCTCTTGGTAATTGGCTTCTATTTCATTTGGAAGTCTGTATTGAGATTTCGATGACTTTTTTGTGCTACTTCACTGACTAGTTTATCATCCACAGGTTGCCAGCATTATCAGCTCTAGCATACAGCCTCTTATTCTGCCAATTCTGGTATATTCTGTTATATATAGATTCATTGTTGCTGATGTATTTATGCTTTAATCCAATGTGTTACCCTCCATTTTTCTTAGAAATGTTTTGAGGAAAAGGTTGGACCGCAAGAGCAACTTCTATTTGCTCAAACTAATATAGAAAAAGGTTTCCTTGGTAAGTGATTCTGTTCATGAGATTATATATCTTTTCTTTTTCTCTTGTTGTTTTACTTTTAATGTTTTCATTTGTCTAATTCTTAATATTGATTGTAATCTAGTACCTTGTTGATTTAACTTTCATTTGTGTATGTGTGATTGTGTATGGACTGGGGCTCTTGAAGCCATATTTTCATATTACATACATGCAAAACATCTAATTAGTAATTGAAATTGCAAAATATTGACTTAATACCAGTGATTTAAAAACTGGACCGGGAACTGATGGTCTGTCCGATCCAACAGGTGATATTAAATTGGGTTTTTAGTGAATCAGTTGGTTAAACCAGTAATTGAACCTCTGAGTTCTATATTAAATATCATACCATTAAGCCAAATGCATATTTTTGTTAAGTATTTGCTATATCTAATACTTATTCAATATTAAAATCATGTATTTAATATCAAAAACTCTTTCTTATTGGACCAGAGGGTTGAACCAGGAACCGGCAGCCCCACTGGTTCAACCTCCAGTCCGATTTTCTAAACATGCTTAATACAGCTTGCTTAGTGGTACTTGCAGTCTTGCATGAACTCTTTTACCCCTGTTTTGCAGCTCTGGAGAAATTGCTGAAAGATTTTGTTGGCAAATATTTCACAGGAGAAGAAGTATACATGGTACATTTTAGAGTTCTTTTTGTCCTCTTCATTTTTCGTGTCTGTGCAAATTGATGTAAACTTCTGGTGGGAACTTAATTTACTCAGATTAGTGCCTTAAGTAAAGGATGTATTACCATTCTACAGAAACAGGTTATATAAAAATTTGTTCTCCTGATTATATGTTAAACCTCCATGAACAATCTGGAATTGTCATTCTTCCCATTCTTTTTATTCCTTTATGATGGAATTGTCACTTGCAGGCTGATGTATTTATGGCACCTCAGATTTCTGTGGCTACAGAACGGTTCAAGATTGACATGGTTAAGTAGTCTTTCTCTTTTATCCTTAGCTTTATTTTTTTCTTAGGTTATGATTTATGACATTTAAATGCCAGTTTTATGCTCTATTAGTGCTCAAAAGTTATTCTGCTATAAATTCGATGGCATAGTTCATCGAACATGAAAATATTAAGGTTTGTGCACATATAATTAACCTTCTTTAAATTTTTGAGCTCACCCTGTTTTGACAAGATTTAATTACTGATAAGCTACCTGACATAGTTACCTCTTATGGTACTCAGACTCGGGTACGAGTGTTACGGGTATGTTCAATTTTTTTTAAAAAGTTTTTCCATGTATTTAGAGGATCTTTTAAAGATCATATCCCCGTACCTATATCGGGTTATGCGTCGGACACGAGTATTTCAAGAAAAATGAAAAGTCGAAGCAACATAGGTTACCTCCAGCTTGAAGAAATTTGTATCTAAACTGATATGATAGTCCCAACTTAAAGATATTTCAGTAAGATGTGTGGCGTACCAGAGAATTAACTGCTTCATGTATGTTCGATTTAATTTCTTTGCATACACGTAAAATAAATAAATAAATGTTTTATGCTTGTTTATGCAGTCCAAGTTCCCTACTTTAAGTAGGATATACAACTCCCTGAAGGCGTTACCGGAATTCCTAGCTGCTTCTCCGGAGAGACAACCTGATGCTGTACATTAATTTTGGAAGCAATTTGTATTAATCTTTGAAGATTTCACTGTTTCTGCTATTTGTATTAAGTTAGTTTATTTGTTTTTAAATGAATTCAAACTCAGTTTTTTTTTTTCAAAAGATGGAAAACTCCTAAGATATCAAAGATGAATGTCTGGTGATGTAGTTTCAGCAGATTTGAAAGTTCAAACTAAGAAGTTTATATACATCAAGAGATTGCTCTCCTCCTGCCATAGCCACATACTTGGCTCCTTCCAACAAGCTAGATTTCTTCTGTTCGTAAATTATCTAGTAATAGCCGGTAGTCCACAGTTAGAGTTGTCAATTTTGGATACAACGGGAAAAATAACTAAAATATAATATGATATGAAAAAATAACATGAACAAGATACGAATATATGAACATTATAAAATGTATATAATACGAATTATTAACGTGTCAAAATTTATATTAAAAATATAATATTTTAAATATGATTATGATATAAAAAATAATTCGAACACGATAGAAATACATAAATTGTCTGGTCACACAGCAATGAAAATTTTAGTTGAATCAACAAGCAATCGGATTCGAAGTAGTTCAAATGCGTAGAAAGCATTTTTTTAATGATCATTGACGAGAAATAAAAATCCGTGTTCCATTCCAACAAGGAAGCTCCCATTTGTTGTTTGAGAGACTTGGCTGGGTAGGGTACCACTCACGTTTTTACTTTTTAGTATGGCAATGCAATTTGTTCCGTAAATTATACTTGTGTTTTTAAGTAGTTATTAATTATTATAAAATTTATATTTAAAAATATAATATTTTGAATATTTTATTAAAAGAATTTTTTTATTCAATAATACTGTAGGTTTTGATAAGATGAATGATGATTCTTTAAAGATATATATATATATAAGTTAAAAAGTATAGTGCCATTTTATTTTATATAAATAAAAGGTTCGTTTATTTCGTGAAAAATAATTTTAAAAAATGATTTTTGAAAAATAAATTTATTTTTTAGAAAAATTGATTTTTTTTATCTAAATAATTATGTCTAAAATGTTTTTCAAAAAAATTGTATTGATTTAAAAAAGGTTGATCCCTACACTGAAGAGATCGATCTTTTTCTACTTTGTTTAGTTTCTATTCTTAAAGAATTGATCTCTATACGTAAAGATCAATATTTTTTGCTTTGCTTCAAGAAAGGATCAATCCTATACTTAGAGAATCGATATATTTTATTTTATTTTATTTTATTTTCGAAAATTATCTAACCACATTTTTCGAGGAAAAAAAAAAGAATTTATTTTTTAATTAAATCGAAATTCATTTTCAGGGGAAAAAAAGGACCCTTAATGAACATTCAAATTCAATTGTACTGGTTTATCCAAGAAGAGCCCTCATGTCATATCATTCTGGGAAAAGCTTCCATATAATATTAGCTCCCATTTCCTTCCTGTAAATATCGTATATGTATGCATATGCTTGCCAGTGCCAACAAATCCGCCACATGCGATGCAATCCCACTTTTGCAGCCCCAAAAGAAATCATGATTCAAACTATTTCTCGTCAACTTGTTTCCTTAATTGTAGTATAAGTATTGGATCACATCACATGAAAAGCTACCAAAACAACATAAAAAAAAAAAAAAGGGTTTTCATCGGAGTATTACCGTAAAGTCTTATTCTCAATCTCTACTCACTTTTTTATCCTACGAAAATTGTTTCTGAGTTGGAAACAACGTCGATTCTCTTGGAGAAGCAGACGTCAAAAGAGACATGTATTGATCATTAGAAATTAAGACGTGAAAAGAGAAAAATAAATAATGCTGCCATATGAAACCCTGGAAGAAGCAGCCTTGGCTCTTGGAAGAAATCTAACCTTGGCAGAGAAGCTTTGGTACAATTATTCAGCTCACAAATCAGACTTCCTTCTTTACAGTCACAATATCTTTTTTTTGTGCTTGGTCTTCTCCTTAGCCCCTCTCCCCTATGTGTTCATCGAGCTCAGTCAGTCAGAGACCATGGCCAAGTTCAAAGTTCAACCAAAGATCAAAACATCCTTCTCCGACATGTTTAAATGTTATAAAGATGTTATGAAGATGTTTATTGTTGTTGTCGGTCCTCTTCAAATCGTTTCCTTCCCTCCCATTAAGGTACGTATATATATATATATATATATATATTCATTAATAATGTTTCTTTATATATTTTTTGATGTATTTGAATTTGAGGAGGTTTTTGGGTGTGGAATATTGCAGTGGGTTGGAATCCATACAAGCTTGCCGTTGCCATCATTCTGGGAGATTTCGAGTCAATTGATAGTTTACTTTCTTATTGAGGACTACACCAATTACTGGCTTCATCGGCTGCTCCACAGTAAATGGGGTTACCACAAAATTCACTATAAGCACCATGAATACAGTGCTCCCATAGGATTTGCAGCTCCTTACGCCCATTGGGCAGAAATTCTGATTCTGGGCATTCCAACATTTCTTGGTCCACTTATCATTCCATGCCATATCATCACTTTCTGCCTCTGGACCATTTTCCGCCATGTTGAGGCCATTCACACCCACAGCGGGTAAATACTTGCAAATTAACTATGTTTTGTATTATTAGAATTCGTATTTGATACAATCTGCTACATGTCTCATATTTTTTTATAAGTTTATTTTTGAATTTTTTTTAATATACTTTAAAATATATATGTCACTTTATTAATCTCGTTTGTAAAATTTAAAAATTTCATTGATAGTGGATTACATAATTTCTCTTATTATGATTATACGCAACTAAGTAATTACATGTGAGTAATTCTTTAATACCATAAGCTCAATTCTCTTTCTCTTTCTCTTTCTCCTTCTCTTTTTTTTTTTTTTTTTTTTTTTTTTGTTTTGGTAAAAATTAAGCTCCCAAGTATTTGTTTGTATTGTGCATTAATGTGCATGATGCATGCAGGTATGAGTTTCCATGGAGTCCAACAAAATTCATACCATTTTATGTAGGAGCTGAGTACCATGATTATCACCACTATGTTGGAGGACAAAGTCAGTGCAATTTTGCTTCGGTTTTTACCTATTGTGATCTCATTTATGGAACTGATAGGGTTAGTATTCGAATTAATTAATTAATTTTACTAATTCAACAAGTAGAATATTGAACTTGTTTTTTACTAATACCTTGTTAATTATCTTAACTAAGCAGGGTTATCATCACCACAAGCAAGCCCTTAACAAGGTATATATTATTCCATAAGCACAAATATGCATTGTTGGCATTTGCATCCAAAATTAAAGGGTTTAAGTTTATGAATTAATGAGAGGTTTGTTTGACAAATTAATTAATACAAATTACCTTAATTTAGCACAACTTCTCTTATGCAAACCTAATATTCAGTAATTTAATATTGGTGCATGCAGTTGAAAGGCAAATGAAGAAGCGGTGTGGAACCAAATGGAAGTGCTATTTCTACTAAATTTTAATTTGCTATATATCGGCTTTGAAATGAAAATAATTTTTGTATATTCTGGCTTTCAATTGCGAAACAATCAAGTACTATTCTTTTCTTTTTGGGTTTTTCCTTTTGAAAGATTTGTACTACTTGTTAATTAATTGAAATTTGCCAATAATATATTTTCAATGGTTTAATATTAAATTTCTTGTGCCCTTTGCTTTAATTAAGACAATACTTGAATATTGAATAGTAAATTGATATGTTATTATGAAGCAATCAAATCGTTATAATCAGTCAATGTTCTTCCAACTTATGTTATTTAGATTCTTCAATTTTTTATTTGTGTTCAACATTTGTATCTGATAAATATTCGAACATGAGTATAAAGTATAATCCTCCAAATATATGAAAAAACTTAGAATAAATTAAATATGCTCGTGTTGGACACATATCTATATTCGACATTCATTTTCGAATTCAGATAACATATATTCCAACAATATCAACAAAAAATTCAAAAAAAAAAAAAAAATCATACATATAATTTTTCATTAACGTGAAACGCCATTCATCAATTTTTTTATATGGTCAAAGGAGAAAATTCGCATATTGTTGCACCGTGCAAGTTAAATTTTTTATTTTTTTTATCTTTGTTTGATTTTTTCAAACTTCAATTATAAAATAAATAAAATGTAGAGTATTAGCTTATATCTTCTGTAAATCATTCTGTCTTTTTACATATGGTAGTATTATATATAAAAACATTAAAAAAGTAGACTATATTATCGTTTTCTAGTTAGCTAAGCCTAAGCTACTTATATATATCCAATAACCGACCAAAATTTTTATTTGATTCAAAATTCATATTCAATCCAACATTTCCATTTGGATTTCATTCCCAACATCCTAACTAAGAGATGTGAAGTAGTTTCGACAAAGTATAAAATTTTCACTGAAACTGATAAAAAAAAAAAAAAAAAAAGAAGAAGAAGAGAAAGGCAAATATCTTAATTAAAGGCTAAAATTTTAAATGTTATTTATAGCTACTTAAAAATATATCTCAACATTTAATCTACAAATTAATTATTTGATTAATTTTCCTAATTTTATTCCATAACCATCTCCATACATTTCATTGATTAATTATTTGACTTTCTTCCGAGCTTAATTGTCTTCAGAGATTAATTGTCTCCCTTGTTGTCTGACTTCAAAGTTCAAAGCAGCCCATCCCTTCCTTCATTACTTGTCTCTCTTTTCTCTCACTATACATGAAATTTCTTGCTACAATCTACATATATAAATATATAGATATATTTGTATTGGTTGAGTAGTTAAAAAAGTTAAAAAGAAAAAAAAAATGCTGCCATATCAAACCCTTGAAGAAGCAACGTTGGGTGTAGGAAGAAACCTTACCCTGGCAGAAAAACTATGGTACAATTATTCAGCTGACAAATCTGACTTCCTTCTTTACAGTCACAATAGTCTTTTCATGATCTTGGTCTTCTCCTTGGTTCCTCTCCCCTGTGCGTTCATGGAGCTAAGCCAGTCAAAGAAAATGGCCAAGTTCAAGGTGCAGCCAAATATCAAAACATCATTCTCCGACATGTTTAAATGTTATAAATATGTAATGAAGATGTTGATTTTTGTGTTGGGTCCTCTTCAACTCCTTTCCTTCCCTGCCATTAAGGTATAATCCTAACTATATATATGGTGGTGACAGACAGGGGACAGTCAACAGTTCCTCAGGATCTTTGTTTTTTTTTATTTATTATTATTTAAATAAAACATAGTTTTTATTTACTTTAATGGTTGGTTTGAGTGAGTTTCTTGGTGTTTTGCAGTGGATAGGGATACATACAAGCTTGCCATTGCCATCAGTGTGGGAGATTTTAAGCCAATTGATAGTTTACTTTCTTATTGAGGACTACACCAGCTACTGGCTTCATCGGCTGCTGCTCCATAGTAAATGGGGCTACGAAAAAATCCACTATATGCACCATGAATACACTGCTTCCTTTGGATTTACAGCTCTTTATGCCCACTGGGCTGAAATTCTGATTTTTGGTATTCCAACATTTCTTGGTCCAGCTATGGTTCCTTGCCACATGATCACACTTTGTCTTTGGACCAGTCTGCGCCTTGTCGACGCGATTGAAGCACACAACGGGTAAATATATGATCTAAATTTTCTTTTCATTGTTCTTTTATTTATTACTTTTTAATATATTCAATATATATATATATATATATATATATATTAATCGATGATTTTATGTTTTTATACAAATGCAAGTAATTGACAAAAATTTACCAATGGGAGCTGAACCTACTTTACACCCCTACTGTATAAATGTTTCATTTTTTTCATCAAACTTTTTGAACTATGACTTTTAATTACTTTATTAAAATAATATTTAACAAATGTACATATTTTTAAAACTATATTTGGTATTATTTAATAAGTGTTGGTAATAAATGCCTTTGGACATTTTTTATGATTATTTAATGTAAAATTTATAATAACCTTAAATAATGTCCTTACGTTATCAAAATCTTTATTTTTATATTTAACTATTTTATGTCAGATGATTAATTTTTTAATAGCCGAGTTATTTTTTCCTTTATTTATTTATTTTTTGTAATTTTTTGGGTGAAAGCAAGCTCCACAAATTGTGCTGATGGTGCATTAAAGATAATGCAGGTTTGAATTACCATGGAGTCCGACCAAATACATACCATTTTATGTAGGTGCTGAGTACCATGATTATCATCACTACGTTGGAGGAAGACAAAGTCATAGCAATTTTGCTTCGGTTTTTACCTACTGCGATTATATTTATGGAACTAATAAGGTTTGTACTTTGTATACAAATCAGGTTCTGTTTGATTTATATTTTATTTTTTTTAAAATAAAAGATGAAAAGCAGAAAAATAACAAAAAATAAAAACACCAATCAAATATAGTCTAAATTAACATATACTTCAGCAATTTTTTTTTTTGTTTACTAATAATATATATATAAATTTGAACGTGCATGTATGATAAATAATTTGAGTTATTTCTTGCCTTAACTAAGCAGGGATATCGTCATCACAAGCAAGCCCTAGACAAGGTACTACTCCATAAGCACATATTAAATGCATAGTTTGCACTTCTAAGCAAATTGTCAATTAAATAAAGATATAGAATTGAATTTTTGTGTGTGTTACTGCAGAAAAAATGAAATTATGGTTAGACAAATTAAAGTTTGCAAATTTCAGATAGAATATACTTGCTAATACTTCGTAGTTGAAGGGCAAGTGAAGAAGTGGCAGCCAAGATAATGGAAACATTAAGGATATCTCTTCGGAAGACTTCAAGTCAGAGTAGTCGCTGCGGTTCCATGAGTAAATTCAGATCCATCTCGCCTCATATTAAACAGATTCTTTTTCCTCCAATATTTATACTGCCCCTGTTATATAAAATTTCTATTTTATATATGGAGTTGCAAGTGGAATTCAACGTATTTAGATGTCTAGTAACAGTCCATCTGGGCGCCTGGGGCCTTTAAAATAACCGCATTTTGCTGCTGAGACGTCAAACTGAAAGTGCTTTTATCTTTAACTCACGCCTATAAACATTTAAACTCTCAATGGGAAGACATGGGCCAATTGGCAGGCACCCAGTAGCAGCTGCACTGCAAAAAAATTAAAAGGAAATTTCACATATTGCAGGCCAATTTAAAAGGAAATTTAATGATTCATATAACCAGCGTGTTATCCAAAGAAAAGGAAAAGATTAAAGAGAGATAACCAAAGATATACCCACTTATTATAAATGTTTCAAGTAAGCAAAATTTTCAGTAACATAAGACTCTATTAAAGCAAATATATGAAAGATTCCTCTTATCTGCTCAAATCCTGCCTGCCTACAAGCATTCTACCTTTCCGAAAGAGCTACCTATGTTCTCTCATCAACTTGTTAACACTAGTGGAGTTAGGACTGTTGAGCAGATCTAAATGCATCCACAATTATGCCTGGGCTCCATGAAATCCTTGACAGTGAATGTAAAGATTTGCTTATGACGAATTTACTGATGGTGTTGCCCACAACTTCACTTTCTTGTCAACACTTGCCGTGGCCAGAACCACCACTTGTTCATTTCCTATAAAACAATATGTGATTGTAAGAAATATAAGCAACTGTAGACATTATGAATCACACAAGTGGAAAATATGTTTTACCTAGTGATATAGTCTTAGGTGACCATGAAATCCATGTAATATCACCTGCAGCAAAAAGCTGATGTCAATGCCAGAATCACAAAAAGCATTTCGTAATCAATATCAATCAATCACACAAAATACTGGTGAAAAAAGATAATGGTCAAAGTCTTTAAAAAGAAAAAGAGAAAAGGGGGGGGGGGGGTGACGGCCTGGTGATAATCACCGTAGGGCATCAGCACAAAGAAAATAATTAGCACTGTGTAGTTAAACTTAAACTATGCATGGTGCTTAATTATTTGAAGCAAAAAACCAGAATATATGGGCATAACATCATTTCTATAGATTTGCATGTAAGAATATGGTATGGATATCATATAGGCAAAAAAGCAACAAAAAAAAAAAAATTACTGCTAGGGATATACCATCATGGGCCTTCTCAGCTGTATCCAAAACCTTTCCTGTTTCCATGCATAGCCACTGCAATGTTGAACCATGAGTTGTTGCCAGTATCTTTCCATCAGGGGATAAACTGAGGCGATCATAGTGCAAAGTAGAACCACTTGAACCATGAAGTGGGATTGGAAACACCTTCAGAGTTTTTGGATCCTCATCAAGATGGTATCGCACTTCAAAAAAAGCATTCGGAACAGTCAACAGACACAAAATAATAACTACCAATACGAGAAACGGAAATAGCTACCATACTAGCACATCTTAGGCATAAAAATTTGCAGATTAACTTCATTGAAAAGGAAAAGTTTCCCACCTACGAAATCTTCTTCTAAACACCAGTCATTTCTTTCAAATTTATGGAGAATATTATTACTGAATTCCTCTTCCACCTCCCATCCCTGGCCTCTGTTCCTTTTGTAGTATTAGGCTTTGAAGGGAACGAGGTTGGAGGTGGAAAAGAAAACAACCTTCATAAATTGATTTTTTCTTTTTAATTATGAAGCCAGTACGTGCATGTGTGTGTAAAAGAGGAGGGAGAAAAACAAAGGGGTGCACACAGACCATTGATGTTCCAAATTCTTATTGAACCATCCTTGGATGCTGTAATAATTTGCTCTGAGTTTGGAGAAAAGCATAGCCAAGTCACTGCACTCTGGACATTAAGAAAAAGAAACAAAAAAAAAAGAAGAGGTTAGAAACAAACAGGAATTTCAGGTCATAAAGCTATTACTTCCAAATATGCCAGGAAAAAGAAACAGAGAAGAGATGGATAGGTCAATAAAAGCCCAACGAGTAAAAAATCACTCTCTATTTGGATAAAATAATTTGAAAAACAGGAATTTTCATCAATACTACCACAAACAAAAGACTTTAAAGTCAAACCTTGTGGCGTTCATTCTCCAATATAAATTGTCAAAAAATTTCTGAAAACCTCTAACAGAGAAAATTTCAACTTGTTGCATTATAGAAACAGTAATACTACTTGCCTCACCAATTTTCTCCCAAATATTTGTACTCCATGACATGACATGACATATAATTATTGGATAAATTCAGAGCTGTGATCTATCAATTCATGGGTAAGTCAACTAATTCATAAATGAGATATTACAGTCAAACCAATAAATATATGTCATGTCAGGGAGTATAAATATGTGGGACAAAAGCGGTGGGATGAATAGTATTTTCCTTATAGAAAAAATGTAATTGAACAATATGAACACATTGAAAGATAGCAAATAAGCTTTAAGACTATGGGTGAAATCACATGCCTTGTGCCCTTTAAGCTGCATAACGTTTGAAACCTCCTTGACTGAACCATCCTTGGAATATACAATCTCCCACACCTAACAAAGCAAATACTAATACTTAGTACAATAATGAAGCTGTGAGATAAACACATAATGGATTAATGCTTTACTGCACCTAGTAACATATTTCATTTCAGTGCATCTTGCATATAAATGACAGATATGAACCAAAATATAGAAGGGGGAAATCTCACTTCAGTTCTACATGATTTTATCATATATGCAGCACATTCACTCCCTGACTATCGTATGGTGTAAATTGAAAGAAACTAGTATAGTCACTTCTAAAAAGTAGTGCTTAATATCCAATATCTTACAACACATAAATGTGCAACTGGATTCTGTAATGCACTGTGTGATTATGTGAATCTCATCATGTTCACGATGACACAATCTTAATTCAAGAGTTCAGCAAAATGTTGGTTTTAAACAACTTTAATTATTAAGATGCAAACTTTAGAATTTCCACATATTGATCAAAGTCTTGATATTGTGTCACAAATACATGGGGATTTAGAGATCTCCACCTTTACATCTGCTGTAAAGGCTGCAGCAGCAAGGAAACGACCATTTGGTGATATAGTAGCCATGGTATTTTTTAACTGATTAGTGTCAACATGCCCTAAAACTTTCCCAGTTCTTCCATGCCAAAGTATGATATCAGTACCTGTGAAGTAACAAACAGTTACTTATATTATATCCAAATTAATAGTTATACTATTTTTTCTATATATATATATATATATATATATATATAATACACAAAGCATATATATTATATGATATGGATATAGTGTCACCACATACCTTCTGAACAAGAGGCAATAATGGTACTCCCATCTGCGGTTCCATAACTTGCAGTAGATCCAGTTAAGGTCAGGATTGCTTGTTTTTCATGGATTTTGTGATGTACCCACTTAATTTGTGGAAGAGGAAGCTTTGTCTGCTGCTTGGAATCATTAGTAGTTTTTGGTTTTTCTTCTCCATACATATACAAGGAACAACCAGTCAGAGTCTGAGAAGCCACAACTACAGAAGATGCATCATTAGAAAATGCAACAGCTATTGGATGACCTCCAGCAGGCAGATTAATTCTTAAAAACCTGCACAACAGTCACACAAAATAAGATCAAGAGACAAGCAAAAAAAAAATTCACTACACTGAGGTCATCACTATGTAAAAAGTAATTCCGATTGGTACTTGAAACTTTTACTCGAAGCATCGTCCAGCTTAAACACCCTGACCACTCCATCAGCGCAAGCTGCGCATAACATGGGAAACCAATTTACATGAATGAACATCCCATGAATCTAAATACATAAAATTATTAGTATTAAAAAAAAATACACCTATAAGACTGAATTACCTGTTGCCAAATTACGACCATCAGAGGAGAAACACAGCCCTGTGATCGAATCCGCATGACCTTTAAGTGTATTCAAATCCAATGGATGATGACGCTTGTTTTGATCCTACATTACATAAATAAATAAAAAATAAAAACTGTTTTTAGTCAATTTCTATTTTTTAGAAATAAGTGCTAAAATCACCTGACAAAACCCTAGCAATATTAGATTATCACAAAAAAAAATTCCCAAAATTCTGTATAAATTTCAAAAAAGTAAAAAAGCAAAACTAATACTGGAATTAGTTGAGTCTCAGTCGAGGCGCTAACGGCTTAGATAATTCAGTTCCTTTTTTTTCGTTTAAATTCATATACAAATCATGGAAGTAAAATTAAGAAATTAAACTTCAAGTTCTGTTTTCGATCCCTTTCTAATTTTGTTACGCCAATCAACAGGAGGAATAAGAAGGGGGATTACCTTGTCAGAGGCATGAGAGTGAGACTTTTTAGAGATAGGCTGGGGAGGCTTTGAGCGCTTTTTGGGATCAGAAAGGAGCTCCGGTTTCGCAATCGTCTTAACTTCGGATCTTTGTTTGAGAATGTAGCTTTTGAAGAAAATGAAAGCGATCACAGCTCCAAGAACAACTGAAAGCGCAGCAACTAAAAGAACCGGATCCATTAGAAAGGGAAGAAATCACTGGGGTTTTTTTCGCTTTTTCTTTTGGATACCAAAGATAGCGATTAAAGAGGGAGGAGTGGAAGCTTTGGGAAGTGGAAATGGCGGGGGAGGTTTGAAGGCTACTTTGTGCTACTCGTTTCGGCGTGGGAATATCGATAATTCAATATGGATGGATACGTGGTGTACCGTGTGCACAAACGAAATTTGCCAAAAAAAAATAAAGTTCTTTAAGGAAAAATAAATAATAGACAAATCATCATTTTTATTACAAAAAATAATTATGAAATGGAGACTGAAGAAGAAAAAAAATCTAAACTCTTATGCTTTCTAGTTTTATGGCGTTATTGCATTACAATTTCAACGAGGTTATATTATTTTTATATATAAAAAAAAAACACATTTTTTAAGAAAAAAACAAAACTCTTTTTGAAAAAAAAGAAAAAAAAGAATGGGAGCTTTTAAACAAGCCAGTTCCTTATTTGCCAAAAAAAACAAAAAAAAAAAAAAAGAAACCTATCCTTAAAAAGCCCAATACCTTCAAGCCCATCTTCTTTTTTCATTTTTTTTTCTTCAGATAAATTGTTTTATTTTTAGTTGAAAGAATGCAGGGATGCATTTCGGTACTATAGCCAGCCAGCCAATCTGTATTTCAACATAGGAGGATTTAACTTTGTTAAACAGAGTTAATGTGCGTGGGGCCACCCACATTCTGCCTGCACTGCAAGATAACGCCCAATGCATACTTGGAGTTGGAATGAGAAACTGATGCTTAACACTTGCAATGCCATCAGCCATGAATCATGAATAGTCCCACTCTCCCAATCGCATTTTAAGGATTTGTTATCATTGCTTATTATATAGTTTTTGAGATTAAAATTTATTTTTTATCATAAATATAATGTTAAACAGATAAAAAATTTAGTTTATGCTATTGAAATCATAATTTGAAAACTCAAATCAAAAAGCAAAAAAAAATATAGCTTTTGGATAAAATAACTTTATTATCCTCACATCTCTATACTTTTATTATTTTAAATATTTTTTTTTATATTTCAATTTCTTACGATATTTTTTTTATAGCAATGCTAAATTTTTAAAAAAATTTAAATCAAAATTTTTCATCACATTTTTTTCAACCCAAAATTTTTTTAACAATAATACTAAACTAGCTCTACGTTTATTTTGAAACCAACTTCCACCAGCGTAGAAAATGAAATATATGGCAGAGTTAGTGAGAATTAGAGGTGGCAAAATGAACTCGAACTCGAACCCGAGAACTCGCTCAGAAAAACTCGAACTCGTCAAAATCCGATTTGATCAGAAAGTCAAAAACCCGAACCCAAAAAAATCCGAACCCGAAATAGCCCGAACCCGAAAAGACCCAAACCCGAGCCCGACCCAAACCCGAAACCGAATTTAATACTAAAAATAAAAATTATCAAATTGTAATTAAATAAATTTTTATAAAGCAAGAACTTTATTTATCAATTTTATTTTAATATCTTTTTTAATAATTTAATTATAATTTAATTTAATTTATTTATATTATATATATATGATAAAATAATAATTTTATCAAAAATACAATTATATTTTGTGCTTATAACTTTAATGCCTCATATCTTGATGAATTCACTATCTAAAAATTCTAAACTCATGAAAATTTTAGAAATGTAAATTTTTTTGACTTAAAATATTACTTATTCTTTATTTACGTTATTTTAAGAGCACCCTTATAATAGTATAATAGTATTTTCTATATATTAAAATTAATTAATGGCAATTAATTCATTTTAACTTATCTCTAGTATAATAGTATTTCTTATATTAAAAAATAGATAAAAACTATTTAAAAAAAAAAAAGTGTTGCTCTACATATATATAGTTTTCTTAGGCATATTATTAAATTAAGTCATCAACACCATATTCACTTGCTCAAGCCCGGATCAATTTATAATATATCATATTTTAAATATTATAATGTATTTACATGTTGAAATTCGAGTTCATCAAATCAATTATTTTAAATATTAATATGATTAATTTATAATATATCATATTTTTTTATAATAAATTATTTTAAAATTTTATTTTATATAAAAAAATTATTTTATATTCTTTTGATGCTAACAAATACTGATTTTAATAAATAAATATAATTAAAAACATCATATTATAATAAAA
This sequence comes from Fremontodendron californicum, assembly GCA_030761205.1. Lineage (NCBI taxonomy): Eukaryota > Viridiplantae > Streptophyta > Magnoliopsida > Malvales > Malvaceae > Fremontodendron > Fremontodendron californicum. Next base: position 1,320,551 of record JAULJL010000015.1, on the reverse strand, counting down.
GATTATTTTTAAAAATAACAATAAAATTATAAAATTATTTTTAAAAGTAAATATTTAAATTATGTAAAAATAATTATATCTAACATAAAATAAAAATAATGTAAAACAAACTCGAATCCGAATCAAACCCGATTGGGCCCGAACCCAATTGAATCCGAACCCGATTGAATCCGAATCCGAATGAATTCAAACTCGAATAAATCTGAATCCAAATAAATTTGATCCGAATTCGTCCGAACTTGCCCAATTGCTATCTCTAGTAAGAATTAAACATTTAAATGGCTTCAGGAAAACAATGACTTGATACATCATGGCCATTCCAATCCCACTAGGCCTAGAGCATGGGCATCCAAATGTTCCCTCCAAATTTTCTCAAATTATATTTTCAAAAGGGGATTACTTTACAGACGTGATATGGGCCTTGTTTTTCAATCTTTTCAATCCCCTTTTCTAACGACACACAGTAAAACTGCTCAACTGCTCTCATCATTCAAATGTATGATGTATGTTTGATTTTCTAGTAAGTAACCAGTTCAAAGGATTTTATACTATATTTATATGTTGATTTCTTTGGCTGGTCCTTTATTTATCAACCAAATTCAATCTTTATGAAAATATTTAAATTATAAAATTTTATATGTATCAAATTAATATAAAAAGCGATGGGAAAAATATTAAACTTAGATAAAATTTAAAAATGTCCGTATTGTTAAAAAAAAAAAGTAACTCATGGTCATGGTTTTCTTTGTTTGCTTTTAGATCAAAGAGAAACTCATGGTTTTCTTTCATTTATCATCGAGTAAGATTTTTTTTTTCCTTTTTTTGGCTTGAATTTCAATTTTTGTTTTTAATTTTGCTAAAAGTTGAGCAAGAAACTTGATTCCCTACAATATCTCCAAAACAAGTAGTATTATATTATAATGAAGTCCATACTTCACGAAAAAAACAAGCATCAAAACATGAAATACAAAAGAAAATACAAAAAATTTCCAGTTTTTAGACCAAAATAATGAGCTTCATAAACCTCGCTACTAATACTTCTTTAGAATCCTAAAATCTTCAAAGGAAGTACTGGATCATCATCCCTCAATTTATTGTAACTTATATATCCTCTAGCCCTTGGTCCCTGCAATAATGCAACAATTTGAAACAATCAGTTAATATTGTTCCTAAAGATTTCGTACCATGATGTCAAACTAGCCATTGCTAGAGATCGATGATTATACTTACTAGAGAAACCCTTTTTCCTTGCAGCACTTAATAGCTCCATCATACATATCCTCAACCCCATAGTTAAATTTGAAACCCAAATCCAAGAGTTTCTTTGATGACAAACCAGGCAATTTTGTACCTTCAATTTCTGCTACGGAACTGCCAAGAATTAAAAAGTTTGTAAACTTTTTTATTTTAGTCCCAAGATTAAGATAACATGAAAGTTTAAATTAATTGAGAAAATGCCAAGGAAAAAAAAGAGTTTTACTCACTCTGCAAGTGTGAATTCTGGATAATTAGCTGAAAGAATTTCAATTATCTTTTGAATAGTTACTGTGTCCGAAGAACAATTAAACCTCCCTTTTGCCTCAGGATGCTCAAGCAGGAAGATAAGTGCCCTTGACAAATCATCAATATGCACCATGGCTACATTGAGAAGAAGACTATAGTCATCCTTACTCTCTGAAACAGAAATCAATCTTTACCGTTTTAGTAGTTAACCCAAAAAAGTTCATACTATTTTAGTAAGTAAGAAAGACACAACTTCAACTTATACCAAAGATCGGAGCCAATGCTGCGCGCGTTGAGCCTTGCATCTTTGGACAGATGAAGGGACCGACAACCATAGGAGGAATGACCGTCGCCAGATCCAATCCATGTTCTGTTGCAAATTCAAAGACTGCTTTTTCTGTCAAAGTCTTGGAAATAGCATAAGAACTTACGTATGAGTTAAGTTCTGATCTAACGTAATCAACATCAGTCCAGTAACTCTCATCCATCATGTCCACATTCTTGTTGTTGAAATACACTGCGGAAATGCTTGAAGTGTAGATGACTCTCTTCACTGTTTTGGATCTTAAGCATGACTTCAAGATGCCTAGTGCTCCATCGATTGACCTTTGGGTCACTACTGCCTCAGGTTCGTTGTCTTCAAAATCCATGGGAGCGGCAACATGGAGAACTCCTTGACATCCTTCAATGGCTGCATCGAAACTCTCAGGAGAGCTAAGATCTGCTCTGAAGATTTTAAGCTTTTCATCTGCTCCTGGTAGGTTGGTGAGGAAGCTAAGGTCTCTCTTGTTTCCTGCTCATATTTCAGCATCATATTTAACAAAAAAATTAGACTCGAAAAAACGAAATCAATAATAATTAATGCTAGTAAATTGTATTTTTGATTAACTTTGATCTTACCTGGATCAGGTCTAACAGTAGTATGAACAGAGTAACCCTGCTCAAGAAGCACCTTGATCAGCCACGAGCCAATGTAGCCGGTCCCTCCTGTGACGCAGACAGTTCCTTTATCTCCTCCCATCTCCCAATATCTCTCTTCCTTTCTCTCAGAGTAATGGGTATTTCTATTTGCAATTCTTGGCTCAGTAGTATTTGCTTTGTGTTTGAGATGTGAATTTGCTCTTGCCTCATCAGCCTCTTACTTATAGTTTTCTATTCTGGAGAGATATTGATTTCCCACGTGTACGTCAAGTTTTTCATCCTTTTTAGGCCAGCTTTTGGGAGTCACAGGCACAGCTGCCCTTTTCTTTTCCTCTACGGCCTTTATTTTCTTAGACCTTGATGCGTATGCAATGACGATTGAAGAAGACATTGAGTACTATATGACGACATATTTCAATAAAACAAAAAATTATATTGGGTCGATAACGACTTAAGGAGTATACATCATACATGGCCGTTTCAGGAAAAAAAAAAAAAGGTCAATTAAGTTAATTCATCAACGGGTTAGTCCAAATATCAAGTTTCTGTCATAGAACATGATATATATATATATATATAGGTAAATATATAGTTTTTAAAAATGATTTTTTTTTTTCACATCAATTTTTTAATTTTAAAAAAATTGTGTGAACGATCATTGAAAAACGTGTGTTCAACAAATGTATTTTAACAGTTCGAAACAAAAAAATAAATGACACAAAATATTAAATTTGTCACACTAGACTAGATGTTTTAGTGCATTAATTAATTGTTTTTTAATACTTAAGAAATTTCATGTGTTGATTAAGTGATGTAATCAATAGAATTTTAATTATAAATTTCAATATCTCATGTCTAACACCAGTACAGGAAAGTTGAAAAAAGAAAACTCTTAGAGATGGGATTATTCTTTATGGTCATGTAATTCTAGAAGATCGAATGTCACATTAATTAATTCTACATTAACGAGCCTGGAAAATTCAATTTCCTAGATCCTAAGGCGACTAGGCGCTCAAATTGACCTTAAAACGATCCATTCCCATGACCACACCTAATTTTCAACCCATGGCATCGTATATCTTTCATTTTTTGTGACTAACTTTTCCACGCTCCAATTTAGAAATCTAGAACTGCCTCTCGCCTAGCATTCACCTGCAATATCCTTGACTAGTGATTACAAGTCATTCATGAAACTAAAGTAATTTAAAAGGGTCCATAATTGTGGAGTTGCCAAACTTGACTATAGATTTTTGGAAAAAAAAATAAAGCCACTTTGGAACATTTTTGGATGAAAAAAAAAAAGGATCGGTGATACTGATTTAATTGAGAATAAAAAATTATTTGATATGATATAATATATAGAATCGATAATTGATTGGATCGATAAAATTCGGTTTAATTGATAAATTTAATAAAATCGATAAAATTCGGTTTTAAATTTGTTTTAGTAAATAATGAGTTTTAAATATTTAATCTTTTTGTTTTATATTAAAAATTATATCATTAAGTCAAATATATTTTTTATTATATTTTTTATTTATTTAACATTAAAAATATTTTTTTAATATTTAAAATCATTTCAATTGAATCAACCGATCCACTCGATCAATTCATTAATTAAAAATCAAACCTATTTAATTTTCGATCTAATTTATTTTATGTCTAACTAATTTGTCGGGGGATACAATAATCCAAGACATGACATCAAAATTCAAAAGTATAAGCATGTGTTGTCCAACAAATTCCAACAAATGCTTAATTAATGTGAAAAATGATTAATTAAAAAAAACAAATTCCAACAAATGGAGGGTCCAACAGCCAAAGAAAGAAAAACCAATGTGAATGACATTTCTAAATTCCAATCCATGTTTCTTGGAAAATTCTAGGGCTAGTTGTCTTTTTCTACCATGATTTTGACAAGCTTGTTGCTTCTACACAAATCTAGATTATTCCATATACTTTCGTCATTTAGACTTACAGACTTTTTTTTATTCTTTCTTGAATATATATGGCTGTAGCAGTACAAAGTCCACAACTCGTTTTACGGTATTGGAATTGTGAAGCAGTGCTATCCATTCCGCCCTTATGTTCATATTTTATATGCAGTTTGCAAATCTAATTGGGCTTCCAGTGAAAATTGAGAATTAAAGACTTTTCAAGGTACAGCCCAAATTTAGATGAAAACTAGTGAAGAGTTCCCCTAAAATTTGGGCTTTTTGTTGGTTCTAACTTCTAACCTCGCTTAACCCAAGCCCACGTTCATCCTTCTCCTTTAGAATCTGGATTGACTCCGTTTGTAAAGATTAAAAGCGAAAGGAAATTAATTAAAGAACATTCATTTTATTGGTTTTTTTTTTTAATTAAAATTTACTTTGTTATGATATATTCTATCAGGACTTGAAACCCTAATAAATTGGCATATAAAGACTCCTCTTATGTGTAAGATTGCACGTATCATATGTATTATGGAAAAAATAAGCAATTAACTTTAAGTAAAACTTAAATAAAGTTCTTTTATATCAAATTCGTCAGAATATTCTTTATTAAAAATAATTAAATATAGATTGATTTATAAATATACTTAATAAAATGTAAACAATTATTTAATTAATATTGATAAACAAAATTTGATCAGTAATAATATTAAATATTAACGACATCAAATTAATATCTTAGCTGCACAATAGAAACTATAATGATGCAATTGTAGCATGATACCAAGGCCAATAACGAACTAAGCTAGAGATGGTAATTAATTATGCTTAATTACTCTCTCTTTCTTCCCTCTTCTCAGTCTCAGGGGATTTGCAAATTTGCTTGCTTCACATCACATGTAATTAGCTCTGGTTATTTAACAAAAATTTCCATGTGCGCTAGCTTCTCTGTTTATTGTTGATTATGTCTTCCTATTTCAGCAAGCTTTTGACATCATTTTTACCTGTTTTGCTTTTCCTTTCGCTCCTAATTACTAAAGCCATTTTGAATTTACTTTTTACAAGGAAGAAGGGAATTAAGACTTTAGAGAGGTATTAGATCGGTTACAGCTACAGACGACGATGGCTACATGCGTCTTAAAGATTATGATAAATTTGACTTATGATATCAATTAAATCAAATATTTTATATATAATTAGATTATGATATATTCACTTTGTGAATGAAAATAAATGAATTAGTCAAGTAACTATATGTATTGATTTTTTAAATTGAAAAAACATAAATAAAATTGTTTTTTTAATTTCCAAATAAAATAAATTATTAAGATGTACTTTTTATTTTTTAACTTAAATTTTAAATATTTTTTAATTACGTTTGTATCACTTGAGTCAATTTTTTTTTATAAAAAGTATATATATATATATATCCTGTTCCATTATTAATTAGCATCGACAAGCGATTGTGAATCAAATGTATCCCAATATTTTCCCCGAAGTTGCTTCAAACATTGGAATTTGATCAAATACTTCTTCTTTTTTTCACATCGTTCATTTTGTTAAAAACAAACAGTACTCTACCCTTTTTGTTTTTCTTGATCTTCACTTCACTGTCTTTTTCATCAGAAAATTTATTAGTACACGGTCAAAGAAGAATTTTCCTTTCTCTCTCACTTTTTTTTTTTTTTTTTTTCATTATCAAGTGGCTTTAGTTTGATCAAATCCAACGGTGGCTTGAAAAAGTAAATTCACCGTGTTGAAAGGTGCCTCCTAAATTCATAAATCCATAATTATCCTAAAATGTGTACATTTTGAATTAAAAATTTGATACTAATTAATAGATATAAATATACTAAATATTATATAGTTTATACTTAATATAAATAAATATACTTATTACTAAATAATATATATATTTTTATAAGTGTTGAATTTTATTATCCAAAGCAACAAAATACTGCTACTGTGTTACAATCTCAATTTGTACAGTTAAAAAATTTGTCAAAAAAAATATTATGAAAACATAGAAGTTTGCAGCCCCAAATTCTCACATAAACATCTATTGACTCTGTCTCCAACTATGCCTCTCAGATTTAAAAATCTCATTTGAATTGTCTCCTTAATCAAGTTTAACACCTGCAATTCACTTCTTTCTCCCACTAAAAAAACTCCCTTATTCTTTTTTTTGCCAGATCTGGTAATATAATATTTTTGTCTAGTTGTATAATTTGTATTTATTTTTACCTTAAACAAAATCTTATTTAAAAGATAAAAAATAGGAAAAAAATAATAAAAGTGGCAATAAATGAGATAATAATCAAACTACTAAGACTGTTTAATCTTTAGAGAGCAAAAGATAATTACAAAGTGGTGAACTGGTTGCCACCTTCTAGGATTAAGAATTATAACCAAACAAAAGAAAGTCTTCTTTAAAAAAAAAAAAAAAAAGCAGCTATTGTCTTTAATTAACGAGGCTTAAATATAAAAGTGGTCCATGTACTATATATATATATATATATATATTTTTTTTTATGATCGGGTAGATGTATTATAATTTTGTTAAACAATTTGATACATCGCATTAAAATTGTTAAATAAATGTTGATGTGGTAAATAACATCAAATTAGATCGTGACATATGGCACAAATGTCATGTCAATGCTAACTCTATGATGTCATGTCATAAAAAAATTTAAAATTTCAATAAAAAATAGAGATTTATAAAAATAAAAAAAATTTGTGAAAATTCTAAATATATAAAAGTATAAATAAAAATTAATTATAAAAATTAATTTTAAGGGAAAGGAAGAAAGAGGAAAAAGGTGAGGGAGGTGAAAGGCCGACTGGTCGTTGATCTGCCTCGGGCCAACGAGATTGATGGCTATCAGATCAAAAGGGGAGAGGAATCGAGAGAGAGGGGAGAATCGAGTAGAAAGAGAGGGAAAGGAGGAGAGAAGGGGAGCATGAGGCCGGATCAAAGCAGATCCATCATCGGTTTGCCCTCGGACCAATCAAATTGCAATTGTCCGACGCCTCCCCCTCCTCTTCTCTCCCATTTTCTCTATATTTGTCTCTGATTCCCTCTTCTCTCTCTTTTTAAATTTCATTGTCAATTTTGTTTTCCGTATTTTTTGATTTTTTTAATTCCATAAAAAATTTATTTATAAACTTTTTTTAAATCAAAATGTTTTTTTTTTAATTTATTTTTTTAAATTTGATTTTGATTTTTTATATATATATTTGAAAATTTCAGATTTTTATATTTAAAAGAATCATATTTTTAATTTCTTTTTTTTTTTAATTTTCTGAATTTTTATTTTGATTTAGAATTTTTTCTATATTCATTTTTTTTTGTAGTGTCATTTTATCCACGTGTTATATTCTCGTTGAATGTTATTTTGCTATGTCATCGTTTATTTAACCATATTAGTCTGAACTATCAACTTATTTGATAAAATTATAATGTAGATACTTAATCAAAAATAAAAATTATTTAAATATCTAAGTGAAAAAAATAATATAATTCAAAGAGTCAATTTTATATTTAAGTCAATTAAAAAAAGAAAAATGCAGATTGATCCGTCCCTGAAAGTCTCGTCTGTCATCCCGTCTAATTAACGTGATAAACGGGATAATTAATATGAAAAATATATATTTTATAAAAATTAAAATAAAATAATTTTTTGATGAAATGAAACATTGTATTAAAATAAAATAAAATTTAATTTATAAACATTCTTTTTAAAAAAAAATCAAACGGTATAAAAATACAGATCAAATGGGACGGGTAGCATTACTCTTAACAAAAAAATACATCTTGTTTAACTCCCAATTACTTCCTGCTGTGTCACATTTACCCATTCTGTTTTGGTCAAGAGGAAAATAGAAGAGAAAATAAAAATAAAAATAAAAAAACAAAAATTATTTTCTCTCCCTCCGGTTTTCAGGTCTAGCAGCATGGATTCCACACCTTACCTGGAATCCCAAATCCCATAAACACTAGATTCACAATCCCACATTCACAAAATATCTCAGGAAAAAAAAACAGTTCTTTTTTGGCAAAATCCCTATATTTTTTTTTTCTTGTTTAACTGTCATTACTGTTTTCTTGTCGACTGTTCTGAACAGGAATAGCTCAGATTGCTTCATCTTCTAAGTCATTCAGACAACTTTAATTAGGACTCATACTTTTTTAGAAGTTGCAAACACTGTTAGGAAAAACAAAAAAAAAATCAGATTTTTCTTTTTCTGTGTTATTTGCTACCTGGGTATTATGCATAGATCTGGAGCAACGATGGCTTGGAACGTGTTCAAGTTTTGTACGGCTCTGAGGGGTCTTGGCTCGATCATGATCCTGATGGTTTTAGGGGTCGTGGGTGTCACATACTACTCTGTCGTTTTGACCAATTATGGCCCAGCTTTGTACGATGGTGGCCTTGATTCCCTTACTGCTGTTGTTATCTTGATCTTATTTCATTGTTTGGTAAGTCTCCAAAATTAACCTTCTTTTTGGTGTTTTGTTAGGTTTTAGTATTGTGCCTTTGTATTAGATATCTTGAAATTTAAATTATTTTTATTGGTTTTGTAATTTCACTAGAAATCAGCTCCATTGAAATTAAATTCAACTAAGAAAAGTGGCATTTTTTAAAGAATTAAAATGGTTCTGAAAATATTCAAGCTTGAATTTTTGTTTGCTTACTCATTAGTTAGTGATCTTTCTGGATCTTAAATTTCTTCCTTTTTGTCCTAGTTGTTATGAATCCTTAAATTTTCATATTTCTCGCTATTTGTTATATATCATAGAAAAGAAAGAACAAATCTGAAAGTATTATTAGAACACAAGGCTCCATCTTGGACCTTTTCTATATTTAGTTTCAAACTTTCAATGCTAAAATAATAAATTGGATTATGGGATTGTGATTAATGTAATCAGATTGCTAAGAGAATGCAAAAATAATGGATGATTAAATGTATTGTGGAAACTGACTCTAAATGTGGAAAATTTGATTCGATATTGCAGTTGGTGATGCTGTTGTGGAGTTACTTTTCTGTTGTTTTGACTGATCCGGGTAGTGTGCCACCTAACTGGAGGCCAGCTATGGATGAGGAGAGTGGGGAGGCTGACCCATTGAATGGTTCAGAGTTCAATGGTTTGCAGCCAGACCCATCAAATCAAAGAATTCGATATTGTCGGAAATGCAACCAGCTGAAACCACCTCGCTGCCATCATTGTTCTGTTTGTGCGTTCATACACCAAAGTTCTCCATTTCGTTTTCTTGATTTGCTAATAATATTGTTATTATTGATGACCAGATCCATATCAATTTCATTGTTTCAGGTGGGCGGTGTGTGCTAAAGATGGATCATCATTGTGTGTGGGTTGTCAATTGTGTTGGTGCACTAAATTACAAGTATTTCCTTCTTTTCCTGGTATGTCTGCTCTATATTCGAATTAGTTTTCCATACATCTTATGCTTTCGAGGTCCTACTTGCCTTATTCATCTTAGCTTCAAGAAGTTCCTATTTCCCAATCTCTTATCGCAGCATAAATTGAGCTGTGGAGTGTTTCTTTTTGCTCTGACATTTTCTCCTCTCTGCATTGATTATAGACTTATAGTAATATATTTTATGATTTCAATTCATGAGATGTTGGAGTAATGCTCTGGTTTTCTTGGCATTCCTTTGACTATGTATTTAAACCTGAATGCAGTTTTACACATTCCTCGAGACTAGTCTTGTGACTTTGGCCTTGTTGCCACATTTCATAGCATTCTTTAGTGATGAAGAAATTCCTGGAACTCCTGGCACCCTTGCTACCACTTTCCTTGCCTTTGGTATGGGCTGCTTGGACTGTTCTTCTGACCTATATAACTTTTTGACTATGTACTAATGTATGACTATGTTCTCTTGTCTCAGTTTTGAATCTGGCATTTGCATTGAGCGTCTTGGGGTTTTTGATCATGCACATATCTTTGGTGTCTGCTAATACCACAACTATTGAGGTATTGTCTTCATCTTGAATTTTAATACCATGTCATACTAGTTGGTGTTTTCAGCATTTGTCATTATTATTATTATATATTTTTTTAGTACCATGTCATAATACCAGGAGACATGCTTAATTTCATGAGTGAATTTTTTTACCTCCCCCTGCCCAAAAGAGGGAGGAAAAGAAGTATTAATTTTTGGAGGAACTCAAATACCATAATACCAAACAGGTTAACTGAATATCCTCAATGAGAATTTAGGGCCATCTTTCGGCTAGATTATGTGGTGTATTCCCCCTCTTGATGATTAGAATGCTGCATAAATGGACTCAAAGATACTGACAAAATCGGTGATTGTCTTTTGAACAGGCATATGAGAAGAAAACCTCTGCAAAATGGCGTTATGACCTTGGTCGGAAGAAAAACTTTGAACAGGTTAACTGTTTTTGCAATACATTGCTATTTTCCTTTGTTTCTTTACATGTATTTCTTGCATAAAAAAAAGCATTGATATCATGGTCATTTGATGATTGTTCTGGTTGAAATCAAGTAATCCCCATTAATGTCCTTTGTTTGTCATTCGGGTTGTCTGAATTTGTTCTTTTAAATGTTTTGCTTCTAATTTTTGTCCAACAAGGCCTCGTGGCATTTGGTACCTTTTTCTTTTGATACCAAATTTTTTAATATTTGTGCTAAATTATTACTTAGAAGTTGGTAGTTTTATTCTGTTAACCGAGTAATGGAGTTCGTGTTCTTATAGCTGGCTTTTCTGGCATGTTAATTATCATGGGTTTACTCAAGTTTTGGTGTTTGTCTATATATAGGTGTTTGGAACAGACAAGCGATACTGGTTCATTCCAGCTTATTCAGACGAGGATCTACGACGGATGCCAGAACTTCAGGGTCTTGAATATCCATCAAAGCCTGATTTTGATTCCCAGTAGTTTTAAGACCGGAAATATGGAAAATTTTCTTGTAACTATAGATATGGAATCCTCCTCGCCCATTGTTCCCTTTGTATTCTAACAGGTATATGTATATCACTCTGCGGCCAATTTCGGCTTCTAACTGTTAATTTCATTCCCACTGGTATCGAATATCAGGGAAAGCAGCATATGGTTGGTTTGGTTGGGTTGCAAAAATGGTGGGGGGGCTGATGGGCTGACAATTTAATTTTAATTTTTATGTTGTTTTCTAATTATATTTCGGGAAGTCCGGGAACAGTAGGCTTAGGTTATATGGAATGTAACATTTGAGCGTTGTTATAGTAATTTAGTTCATGTAGATTTGTTTGGACGTACGTACTTATTGAAAATATAGAGAATGCTTTTGGATCGTCAATTTTTCTTATCCTTCTCATTCATAACTACAAACTTATGTGTTCATTTCATTATTCCTAATTTTTCTTCATTATCTTACAGATTAGATAAATATATTTTCAAAATCCTTAAGAAAATGCAGTTTCAAAAAAAAAAAAAAAACTGGAAATTAATTTTTTTTATCACACACGGACACGAATCTTTGGAAACTAAAATCGCCTGTCTGTATGCTTTTTCTTTAAAAATACAGTTTGAACTTTGATTAAGACCGTTGTCCTAAATAAAAACTGGAACATTCTAGCATTAGCTAGCTGACAGAAGAAAAGTGGGTTTTATAAGGATATACGTGTCGCCTTCTCAAATGTTCTTTTTAGTTCCGAATTGAAAGGGAAAAAAACCCCAACCTCCTTCCTTCGAAATCTTTCTTCAGATTTTTGCAATCCAATCCTTTCACCTGGTAATTATCTATCTTTTCCTTTTGCCCTGATATCTCTTTCTTGTTCCTTATCCCCCCAAATTTTGTTACTACTAACAATACGCATTAACAAGTTAGGCAATCAGGTTGATGATATTTGAGAAAAGAATTCTAATTCTAATTTGAAGGTTTTTTTTTTTTTCTTTTTCTTTCTTGTAATGTATTTATGTTTGCTGCTTTCTAGGGACTGATTCTTTTGATTGCAAATTGTCGCTCTTATGATAACTTTTCTGCAATTTCTTGTGGATTACCTGAAGGCTGTAGCTGAATTTCGATTTTTTTCATCTATGATCAGTTGAATAGCCGAGTTTATTAAGAAATTTTTGTAAATAATGAAATGATAGGAAATGAGCACTTCAACAATTAAAGGATCATCTATGTGAAAGTTTCTCGTTTTGAATAGTTTTTGTTTTTCCCATTTCCTTTTAAATAAATGTGATTACCAACAAGTGCCCTAGAAATTATTTTTGAAATCTTTTGCAGTTAAGTTGCCATTTGAATCTTATCCAAAGATAAAAATTAAAAAAATTGCCATTTGAGAGATCATATATGGAAGAATTCTCTCTCTTTGATTGTTAGATGATGGTTGATGGAGTTGGTGATGCTCTCATTTTATTTTTAAGACTATCCTCTCTAAGGAATGTAGTAGATAGATAGTAAAAGTGATCATATTGAGTTTCTTTATTATGGTATATCTCAAAATGTTTTAGCTTCAAACTTTCAATAGTTAGTGTTGAAAAAACTTTCTAATTTGAATTCTTTTATGATTTTTTTTTTTTTAAAACTCGAATACAATTACAATGATCTTTCAGTAATTGTATGTTTTTCTCTTTAACACTCTAGTTGTTCATTTGTTAAGGTCTTCTCAAAGACATCTTTGTTCAATAGTATCAATATATTTCTTTTTTAACTCGTTATGCGGTTTTCAGACAGCATACAAAAATGCAGAGGGAAAGAGAAGGCAGAAATGACCTCTTTGATATGGGCAAGCCATTTGATGCTTTCCGAAGGTTTGGTAGCTTTGGATCCCGTAGAATGCTTAGCCTCTTTGGAGGCAGAGATCCTTTTGATGACCCATTCTTCACTCGTCCGTCTGGTAGCATATTTGAATCTAGCATCTTTGATCAAAGTGCTACTTCTCGTGAAACACCAGAGAGCAACAGAGGAAAGGGAATAGTTATAGAAGAACTGAACTCCGATGGCGAGGAAGACAAAGGAAAAGATAAAGGCAACATTGAGCATGCTGGGTCAGGCAAGGAACCATCTATTGAGCATCCAGATGATGATGATAATGGTAAATGGAATTTGATTTTGGATGAGTGCATATATATAAGATCTTTATTTTTGTAAGTCGTAATGATTGCTGTGGTATATCTAACAGATGGGAAGATTCAGAATTTTAATCATAGGAATGATTATAATAGGGTGGAAGGAACAAAGCCACAGGCTCGCAGTTCTAGTGTTCAGACTTGCAAAGTTACATATGGTGGTATAGATGGAGCTTATTACACTTCTACAAAAAGCAGGAGGACAGGCAGCAATGGAGTAAGTAACTTTTTGTAGGAGTGCTCAATTATGATTAAATCTCTTCTTGTTTTTGATGTCTGTGTTGGTGTTTTAGGTGGTAATTGAGGAGAAAAAAGAAGCAGATAGAACAACAGGTCAAGCAACACATAGGATTTCTAGAGGAATTCATGATAAGGTAATTGTTCCATTGGTGGTGTTACTAGCCTTTCTGGGGAACAATTAATAAACAGGTCCAAGCTAAAGAATGCAGTTATATATGTCAACTTATTTTATGAAATAACTGCAACTTTGGGTGTGTTCTAAAAGGACATATCCTCCAAGAAACTTCACAATCCATTGAATGTACAGTTTGTGGTACAATTTCAAAGTACCAAGTTGATTCCTAGTCATCTATTTCATTGTCATAATGAGACTTACTTTTAAGCTCTACTTTAGAAATTGATGTTTGTTATCAGATATATTTTCATGCAGTAGTTGTTAGTTCTAACTTGGGAAAACATTCAGTATGCCAGTTTAGAATCAGTTTATTATCTTACCACTAGTCCTGGGAGTTAGTTTTGCTTCTAGTGCTTTTCATTTATTTGTTCACTTTCCTTTGCTGCCTTTCACTGTTATGAGAAATCTTTAGAAATGATAAAAGGAAGAATAAAGATTTAACTGTCGCTTGCAGTAATTTGCGAATTTAATTTTGCTAAAATTGAGAATGTTCCTTTCCTCATGCAGGGCCATTCTGTTACAAGGAAGCTCAATTCAGACGGTAAGGTGGATACAACACAAACATTACACAACTTGAATGAAGGTTTGCTCCCTGGTTGCTTGCTGTGATTATTCAAGAGCTTTGTGCTTGAATGGAACTGATATTTTCATATTGCAATGCTTCTTTATTAGATGAGCTTGCGGAATTTGAAGAGGCTTGGAAAGGTAATAGTCAGGGTCATTCGACTGGTCGGAGTGATGGATTTAGCATGCATGCAAATGCTGGTAAACATTTCTTTTAACCTTTATGGTTGGTTATTTGTAGAGATTTTATTATTTATTTTTTTCTCTTTTTTTTGAGCGAATAAGATCATTTATTCTAGATTACTAAAAAATTTACCTTTTATATGTATAATTAATGATCTTAGGAGGTTTCATTTTCATGGGATTACCTAAATATTGAGGTTCAACCTTCATTATCATGCCATTTGACATCACTTCTTTCATTTTTTTTTTCTTTCCAATTTATCATTCTGAAAATAATAGATGCCTTTTAGTTTTCAACTTTTCATTGTCCATCTCAACCTTTGTATCCAATGTGAATACAGGATCTGGAACTCGTGAACAGATGGGGAAGGCAGTGCAGGACAGTTGGAGACTTCCATCTAGAGAGCAGGCCCGAAACACTGGAATTCAAGGAGCAGACACTGAAGCAAGAACTAGTTCTGGGGGTATAACCAAGAAGATTGTTAGGATTAATATAGAATGAACCAAGTATATATGACCAAATACTGGTTTTGGCTGCCCTAGTGTTCATAGGGTTGTAGAAATAATACCAAAATACGGATCTTTTCTCGGTTTAGGTGAAGCATCTACTATCCTGCTAGATACGTTTGTGTTTGGTATTCTGGTAATAGTTGAGTATTATACATTAGAAACTCTTCATTACAGAGTTGTTTTGCATTAATACTTGCAATGCAAGGATGAAAAAAGTATAATAAAAAGAAAAGAAAGGACAGAGCTTTATTGGTCCTTAAATTTATCCTTACAGTTCTTTTTTGGGTGTGTATTTTTGTTGCTTTGATTGTTCATAATTGTTGTTGTTTGTGTTTGATAGAGAGAGTCAATTATCTGAAAGAAACCCCAATTTTTGTAATTGTTGTTGTTTGTGTTTGATAGAGAGAGTCAATTATCTGAAAGAAAGCCCAATTTTTGGTGCATAAAATCTATCAATTAGTGCACCATTTTTGGTTAACTCTTTGATCAGGTGCAGGAAATTCTCTGTTTATGTTAAAAGTATTCATCTATGCCTTGATATTTGGTACACAACATTAACTTGACAACCAAGAGCCAAGAGGGAGTATTCATCCAAATTTTGTAGTAAATAATGAAGAATCAAAAACAAAGGCAAGATCGTAATTATAATGTAAATGAAAATCGTGCAGTTGGTTGAAGCCTCTTACAGAACTGACAAGAAAGCAAGCTTAAAAACCAGAAAAGACAGAGCCAGAGACAAAGTGAAAACCTGCTTTCAAGAGTCCCAAAAATGTAAGTGAGACCACAAAACATTACAATATCATGGGTTGGCTGTGATTGTCAATGCATATGTCTGAACAACAAGGTGATCTAACTTAGATTTTAGTGTTGCTTGTTGGGGGAAAAAAAAACCCCATTAATGTACCTTATTATCAACTTGATTGGTCTTGCATTACATCAAAGTTTTCAATTTTTATTGTGGTTCACAATGTATAGGACATTACTGCTAACTCTCTGAATATTTTGGGAATGGCGTTAGTAGAAATCCAATTCCAATTGATAATAGTACTATCTCATTCAAAATTTCTACAATTTGAGCTACATCTAGGAAGGTCACAAAATTATAAAGAAGAGCTAGCTGGGGCTCACGAGTCACGACTGGTGAGGGGAACTGTTTCTGGGACTTCGTTTGCCAACATGTGGGAGTCATTGTCTACATGTTCGATCCCTGTTCCATGTTTTTAGCCATTAATTTTTAATATGGATCTTGATTTTCAGACAGAACTTAAGTTAAATAGATTCAAGACTGTTGGCTGAGTGTGGTTTTCTGATCTATGTTAGCTGTCATGCTCCCTTTGTTGGCCTAACAATGCAAACACGAAAGGGGAATTTTTCTCCTCATTTCTGTTTTGTTGCTCAAAGGTGTTGGCTTCAAGTTAGGTACAAAATATGGGATAGTGAATAGTGATGCTGAATATATAGCTGCATTTAAATCTACTAATATTTTGCCTGTTGTTTGGAAAAGAAGAAGAATATAGTTAGTAAAGAACAAAACAGAGAGCATAGTTGGTATCATTATCTTACAAAAACATTTAGCTTTGAAGTTAGATTATTTTCAAACCTTGAAAAAATTATAACAACACTTTTCAACACCACACACACACATATATATATATATACATTTAAAAAAAATGTTAATATCACAAAATATTAACATTTTTTAAAAATAAAAACAGATGAATCTAATTAATGCTGTACGCGTCTCCCCCATACATCCTTTTTTTTAACTTATACTTTCAGTCTCTAGGGAATTTCCCATCTCCCACTTTATCTCCATTACTGTCAAAGTTTTATCTGTAACCCGTTAGATGTAATCCACAGCAAGGCGGCAAGCCATTATCCCCATAATAAGACAGGAGAAGAGGGTGCAACCTGCTGCGAGATAATGATGTAGTAACTTCTGAGCTAAGAACATTTCATTTTGTCCAATTTCTTATGCAGGCCATAGGGAATAATGGATATTGCATATTAATTCAACATACACTGAATAATGGACTACCAACTGAACTGATCCCATTCATGTTTCATTTTCAGGCTTTGAATTTTTGTTCATTTCTCACTCGTGAGTGAAGTTTCTCTATGAATTAATGAGGACTTAGCCGGGTTTGGTCCAACATATTTTTAGTATTTTTTAAAAGAGAACACGCGAGTTGTCATGGCAGAATCTCTTGATCAGTAAGAACCTACCTCAGTTGCTTGCATGCAAATATAATAATCCACATATAATACAAGGAGGATGGGCCTGGGGCTCCCCTCATATATAAAACCAATGTCAATATCTCTCTCAAGTCTCAAGCAAAGGTATAGTTACCAAACATATATACTTTCAAGTTTCAAGCAAGAGAACCAGAAAACCTAAGAAAGGAAGGAAAAATGGCTTGTTGGTCTGCTGAGAATGCCACCAAAGCTTATCTCAGATCCTTGAAAATGGTAAGCAAAAGCTACTATAGCTATCAATCTCTCTTATAAACTCTTTTGTACTAAGTATATTTTTTCTCATTCGAGTGTATTCTGATATATTTTATAGTTAAAAAGCGGCAAAGAACCTGACGTAGCTGAGTTCATATCTGCCATTGCGGCTGGCAACAACG
Source organism: Fremontodendron californicum (assembly GCA_030761205.1). Classification (NCBI taxonomy): domain Eukaryota; kingdom Viridiplantae; phylum Streptophyta; class Magnoliopsida; order Malvales; family Malvaceae; genus Fremontodendron; species Fremontodendron californicum. Next base: position 1,302,782 of record JAULJL010000015.1, on the reverse strand, counting down.
CGCAGCTGATGGTGATGACATGTGCTGGCGTTACCGGATCCACCGCACTAGCCTTGGTCGCGGCGGCCCGTCAAACGGGTGGCCGAGTGGTGTGCATCTTAAATAGTCTTGATTATTATGATGCATCAAAAAATGCTCTAGGAAACTATGGAGATAGTATCAACTTTGTCATTGGGGATGCCAAGAAGCTCCTAAATGATTACAAAGGCGCAGATTTTGTGCTTATTGACTGTAATAACAGTGATCACAAGGGAGTATTAAAGGCAGCACAAGAGGGTGCAAAGCATGGAGGAGCCCTCATTGTAGGGTACAATGCCCCTCATAAGGGACCATGTTGGAGCAGTACTGATGAATTTAAGACCCACTTTCTGCCCATTGGAGAAGGCCTGCTGGTGATTAGAAAAGCTGCAACCAGCAGCAAGGCTGGTAATGGAATTAACATAAAAAAAAGAAGCCGTTGGGTTGTTAAAATAGATAAATGGACTGGTGAAGAACATGCTTTTAGGATCACTTCACCATCCGGGAGAGATCAAAGCTTAAGGCAAAGGTTGGCTTTTTAGTTTTAGGAACTTTTTTAGAGCAAGCAAAGGAAATTGATCGAGTAAAATTAGAATAAGATTAAAATTCCTTGTCTTTGCCAAATGCCAAGCTCTCCAAGCTTTTCTGTGAAAATGTTTCCTTTTTATGCTACTAATTTTCTAACCAAAGTTGTAGATAATTATTGGAGATATTGACCCTACATGTAACACCCCATCTGACTTTTTATTTTTGGAACAAGTTAGATGTTATAAATTTTCAGTTACTTTTAAAAAATGAAATCCAATAAATATATGATTCAAATCTCAACATATGGGACCTCCTTTATAAAAAAGAATTCCCTTATACATATTTTCTTTCGAATCTCAACTACTACTTGAACACTTAATAACTAACCTAACCGTCTGATGTAGAAATTATTTCCAAGTTTGAATACTACCAACAATTTTCCCGTGAGACTTCTGGGCTTTCATGTATTGTTACCTCTTCGGATAAGTCCCGTTAAAGCCCAAATAAGAATTATGGGCTTTTGATGGGCCTAACTCAACTTTATGCATCAACGGCGTCGGTTTAATACTCAATCGGCTCCGTCTCCGCTGGATGACACATGGATTTTAGCCGTTGAAAACCGTTAAGATGATAAAATCTGAACTGAACGCAGAAATTTCTAATAAGAGATTGTAGAATCTAAACCCCAGAGACCAGAGTTAATGCTGCTCTGCGCGAATCTAAACCAGCCATGGAACTCAACGCTGCCAACTCTAGTTCTTCTCAAAAAATGCAAGACTTCAAACGACGTAAAACAAATCCACGCCCGTTTAATAACAACTGGTTTCATCAGAAGCCCCATTCTCACCACCAAAATCGTCCTCGCTTTCTCTCCTTCACCCTTCTCTCCTTTAGTCGACTTTGCTCGCTATGTCTTCTTCACGCACCATGCTTTTTGTTCATCTAAACAAGACGAGGACCCTTTTCTTTGGAACGCTGTAATAAAGTCGTATTCTCATGGGCGTGACGCGCAACAAGCTTTTATCATACTCTGTTTGATGCTTGAAAATGGGGTTCGTTTTGATCAATTTTCGTTGTCTTTGGTACTTAAAGCGTGTTCTCGGTTGGGTTTAGTGCAGGAAGGAATGCAGGTTCATGGCTTGCTGAGAAAGCTGAATGTTGGGTCTGATTTATTTTTGCAAAATTGTTTGATTTCTTTGTATTTGCGCTGTGGGTTTATTGGATATGCGCGCCAATTATTTGATAGAATGTCTATGCGGGACTCTGTTTCATATAATTTGATGATTGATGGGTATATCAAAAGGGGGATGATTGATTCAGCAAGCGAGTTGTTTTACTTTATGCCAGTGGAGGATAAGAATTTGATAACTTGGAATTCCATGATCAGTGGTAACGCGCAATTGAAAAATGGGATGGGTTTGGCTTTGGAATTGTTTGAGGAAATGCCTGATAGGGACTTGATTTCGTGGAACTCAATGATTAATGGGTTTGTAAAGCGTGGGAATATGGAAGATGCTCAGGCTTTGTTTGATAAGATGCCGAAAAGGGACGTCGTCAGTTGGACTAATATGATTAATGGATATGCTAAATTAGGTAAGATTGATCTAGCTAGGCGTTTGTTTAATGAAATGTCAGAAAGAGATGTTGTTGTGTGTAATGCCATGATGGCTGGTTATGTCCAAAATGGATATTGTGCAGAAGCTTTGGAAATATTTTATCATTTGCAAAGGGATGATAATTTGCAACCTGATAGTGCCACATTGTTGATTGTTCTTTTATCAATTGCGCAATTAGGGCACATCGACAAAGGGTTGGCACTACATCATTATCTAAAGCAAAAAAAGTTTTCTTTGGGTGGAAGACTTGGTGTTGCTCTTATTGACATGTATTCGAAATGTGGCAGTATAAAGAATGCTATGTTGGTTTTTGAGGGTATAGAAGATAAGAGTGTTGATCATTGGAATGCTATGATTGGTGGGTTAGCCATTCATGGCTTGGGTGAATTGGCTTTCAATTTGCTCATGGAGATGGAAAGGCTTTCTGTAGAACCTGATGATATCACATATATTGGGGTGCTGAATGCTTGTGGCCATGCTGGCTTGGTGAAGGAAGGTCTGATTTGCTTTGAAATCATGAGAAGAGTTCACAAAATGGTACCAAAACTGCAACATTATGGATGCATGGTTGACATCCTTGGCCGAGCAGGGCAGATAGCAGAAGCAAGAAAATTTATTGAGGAAATGCCTATTGAAGCCAATGATGTGATATGGAGGGCTTTGCTCAGTGCTTGCAAAAATCATGAAAACATTGATGTTGGAGAACGGGCGGCTAAGCATTTAATTACACTGGACTCTTGTAATTCAAGTTCTTATGTACTTCTATCTAACATGTATGCTGGTCTCGGTATGTGGAATGATGTTAGTAGGGTTAGGTTGATGATGAAAGAAAGAAATCTGAAGAAAATTCCCGGTTGTAGTTGGATTGAACTAGAGGGAACTGTTCATGAGTTCTTTGTGCAAGATAAGTCCCATCCCCAAGTTATGGAGATCTATTCTTTGTTGGATAGTTTGTCAACATCCAATTCAGAAGTCACACCTTGTAGAAATCATGGTTAGGTTGGAAACTTACAACCTGAACGCCTGCAAGTCAATTGTAGATAACTAGGAGCTTTACTTCATGTAGGTTTAGTAGCCAGGGGGCATCTAGTTTTATCAACCTAACAAGCTGCCCTATTTGATATATTGGAACTCAACTGTATGCTGTTCAATTAATGTAAGTGAGTTTTCAATTAATTCTTCTTCAATAACATATTAATGATATTTTTCTTCTTTCCTCTACCCTGTTGTTCGAGTTACTTACTCTTTTAACTTCTTGACTATCTGTTATACTACCATCAGCTTTTTCCTTTTCTTTCTAAATTGTAATTATTCATTTAGAGACCGAAGTTGGAGATAATATACAGGCTCTTTTGAGACATTTGGTGAAAAGCCGCGAGTTTCTTTTGCCTGCTTGGAGCGTTAGGAACAACCTTGGCTTGTCTGAAATCGCTTCTCAACCACCTAGTGGCATTGGCTAAATTTCTGGGGAAAGCAATGCTGTTAAGCACCAGTTATTCTCGCGCTATAGTAAAAGGATGAAAAGGAAAGGACGAAAAATGGAGTGCTTCAGTCATGACATCAACCAGAGGTTAGAAATAGCCGCATCCTGCCTCAGGTCACTTGAAAATTGAGGCAATAACTCGCATTCCTTCAAGAACTGCTCATAAATCCACTCAGTTCTTGTATCACATTGTCCATGGATGGCCTTTGGTTAGGATCCGAGTACTTTCCCTCAAGATTCATGTCAATAAAATCTTCAACTTTGCATGACTCTGCTGCATGGCGTTTGGGTGGTTTTTCGTTTTCAACCTAGTTTAGATTGTTGTTGGAAAAAGCTTGGGTTGAAAAAAGTTTTGGTTGAAAAAAGTGTGTTTAAAAAGTGTGATGAAAAACTATGATTTAAAAACTTTTAAGTGTTTAGCATTGGTGTGAAAAAGTGTTGTAGAAAATTGAAATTTCAAAAAAAAATATGTTTAAAATAATAAAAGTGTAGAGATGTGAGGATAATAAAATCATTTTATCCAAAAGCCAGCTTTTACAACTCAAAAACTATATTTTTTGGCTTTTTGGTTTGGTTTTTCAAACCATAGTTTCAATAGCAGAAGCCAATTTTTTTTTATCTGTTTAGCATTGCGTTTGAGGTGAAAAGCAGCTTTTGACCTCAAAAGCTGTGCCAGAAGCAATGTTAAACAAGGTCCATGAAAAATAGTTTTTGACCTCAAAAGTTGACTTTTGAATAAAATGACTTTATTATCTTCACATCTCTACACTTTTATTATTTTAAACATATATTTTTTTGATATTTCAATTCCCCACAATATTTTTTCACAACAACGCTAAACACTTAAAAGTTTTTACATCACAGTTTTTCACCACACTTATTAAACATATTTTTTTCAACCCAAACTTTTTTCAACGACAATGCTAAACCTTAATATCTGATCAAACCACGAATAGATCCTTTGATCCAAATAGCCATTTTTTTCAAAATTTAAATCAAACCATGGAATATGCCTTTATTTGGAATAGACTAGAACCAAACATGTTGTTGGTCTTAGCCCATTATTCAATAAAAGAAGGATTGCTCGGCTCATTTTGCCAATGAAGCTTTCTTGGGCTATATATAAATAATAACTTAATGGGGTGTGGTCCACTACTTAAAAACTAAACCGTCAATGGGGAAAAGGCCCGATAAATCACTAGCAAAGGACCAGAACAATAAAAACCCTAGCGCAAGCCTCCATTATGATTCTAGGGTTTCTTTGTTACAGAAGTAGAGGTCAAGTGACAAGCAGTTAAGGTCGAAACTCCGCCATCATGGGTCGTATGCACAGCCGAGGGTTTGTATTTGCTCTCACACTTCATTCATTTTTAACCCTAAACAGCCCTATGATTATCTCGGCGAAACCTATTGTAATGTAACTGCTTCATGTTTGTATTTGACTGTCTCTGCAGTAAGGGTATTTCTGCATCTGCTCTGCCTTACAAGAGGACTCCACCTAGTTGGTTGAAGATCTCTTCTCAAGATGTGAGTCACTTTTTTTAATCATACCCTAAACTTTTACTTGATTTAGTTAGAAAATGAACCTTTTTTGTTTCTTCTTTAAAAGAAAATTCGACTTTTCTTTTTATAATGTTTATGAGCAGTAAGCTACTCTTTTAATCCCTTATGTGAATTGAATCCTCAATACCCATTTGTTAGAATTTTTAGTGGCAGAGAAGAACCGGATGCTTGAATAAATGGAACGGGGAATGGTTGTTATCTTCATTGACTACAATGCAATGCAATGCTCTGTTTGAAATCTAAAGTCAATCTATAGTGTTGTATAGATTTTAAACTGGTCGCTTCATGAAGTTAAATTTGTCATGATTTAAGTAGTAAAACAACTAAAGATAGGTTCAGAGAAAATTGAAGTTTGATAGTGCATTTACTTATGTTTCTATACTTTGTTTTTCACATTTCTGAGATGTGGAATCCTAATGGTCATTGATTCTTGTTTGTTGGTCGTTTGGTGGATTACCCCTCTTTCTTGTCGTGACATAAACCTCAAGTTGTTTCAAGCTTCGGTTATTATATTCTTCTGGAAGATATTATTCTGGTTTATGTGTCCCACAAGTGTACCCAGAAATTTTAGTACTGAATGGATGGAGTAATAATAGTAGTTAATTAATCTTCCTCAAACTATTTCTTATGTTGTCATTTAAAGTTCTAAAGGCTATTTTTTCTGGTTTAACATCCCTGCAATGTGGTTAGTTTATTCTCTCATAAAAAGTTGTACTCTTTTTCGGCAATATTCATTAGTCTTGATTTCATCTTTTAGGTCGATGATAACATTTGCAAGTTTGCAAAGAAGGGTTTGACCCCATCTCAAATTGGTGTCATTCTCCGTGATTCTCATGGGATTGCTCAGGTGAAGAGTGTTACAGGCAGCAAGATTTTGCGGATACTGAAAGCCCATGGTACATACATTGACATTCTCTGTTGTTACATTTTCCATCAGGTTTGAAGATAAACATTCAACTCATCCATTTGTTTTTTTTAAGGTCTTGCTCCCGAAATTCCTGAGGATCTGTACCATCTGATTAAGAAAGCCGTTGCCATCAGAAAGCATCTTGAGAGGAACCGGAAAGACAAGGATTCCAAGTTTAGGTTGATCTTGGTCGAGAGCAGGATCCACCGACTTGCCCGCTATTACAAGAAGACAAAGAAGCTGCCACCTGTGTGGAAATAGTGAGTATTTGTTCTCTTTTGTAAAAGTCCTCAAAACTAGTGAAAATTGTCTCATTGCAGTGATTATTGCTTTACACTCTACTCTCTGGTCTTGAGATTGGTTGTAACTTGTAAATCTTAACATACTTTTTAAATGCAGCGAGTCTACCACCGCCAGCACTCTTGTGGCCTAGAGAATTCACATTTTGAGCCATCCTCCCGCGCTTCAAATTACATTCTCCTGGATAGGCTGGCAGGACTAAACCTTTTGTATTACATTCTATTAATGCCGTTAAAGAATTAGTTCACTCATGGTTTGAAATTGAGATACTTACGTGTGAAATATTTTGTTTAGTGTATTGGAATAATTCATCTTTCTTCATTTCTTTTTTTCGTTTGAAAAGTTAAGTTTTGGTGTTTCCAATCTGATCTTTTAGTGGTTGTTACTTGGATTTGTTTTTCCGGATCTTGTTGGTTTAGAATTTGTCAAATCCAGCTGAGAATGAGTCCTCATAAGAAAAATGAAAAAGGCAAATGGGCTGCTGTGAGGGGTACACGTGATGGTATATTAAGGTTGAGATCCTTTTTTTATTTATTTTATATATTCTCCTTCATGAATGTCTTTCTTTTTGGGTTGAAAAACTCTGGTTTTCTTGACTTATATAACCTAAACCTTCACAATCCAGCTGGGCTGAAGGTGGTAGGGGAGTTATTTAACTCAGAATTTCTCCTCCCAATGAAGGGTGTGATTTGTAGTGAGCCCAGAAGAAACAGTATCTTTTGTTTCTCAAATTTTCACTGAAGAAGCTGGATATTTGAACTTGCTTGCAGGGCAAAAATTTTTCTACTAAAAGTTCCAGATACATGAATGCTTCCCGAATGCTTGGTGCTCAGTTAGCACTTGCCTGGGTCGTAAAGTCCCACCCCTCTTTTGATGCAAAAAGGTTTGGTAAACACAGGCTTTTATCAAAGAGATTGGTGGTGAATGGTGCTATTCTTACCATGTGCTACATATAATTGGACACTACCGGAGGGTGCTTGCTAGTTTCATGGCATGCCTCTGGATGTTAAAGTATTTAAGTCTTTCATGATTATTCTGGTTGCTAGCGGAGCCTGAAATACTGTGAAATTCTTTAAACTAGCACTGTAGGCTTATTGTTTATTAAAGAGTTGAACTATCATAAAACCAGTCACAAACATCAACTCTCTCATCTAATTAACTACTGGATGTGAAGATAGAACAAATCCAAAATACTTGATAGCAAAGAGAAACAGTTGCCTACTATAATAACTAGTATAAAGAATAATCCCAAAAAACTCCCAATCTTGGAAGTCAAAATTAGTCTCGATAAGACTTCCATGAACCTCTAGTTTATCTCCTTCAAGTACATTGTTCAATGAAAGAACCCATAATAAACACTCAGTGCCAGTGGAACTCTAAAAACATTTACCATACTGAAAGTAGACCAAATTGACTATGGCAAGTCAAAATCAAACCCACAAGATGCACTAAAAGCTCCTACATAATAATAATAATAAAAAAACTAATGATGTTAGCTCTCTGAGTCTGACCCAGTATTTCATATTTTCCTTTAATGAACAAAACAATCCATGTAGCTTTGTTTTGGCTACATATATTATGTTCACATCATATAAAATGAGGTTTTCAACCCCTGAATATATATAAAGACACCACTTTCCCTGAAGGGATATAATTATATAAATGACAATGACAATGCCAATGCCAAAGCTAAAGTGAATTACATCAAAAGATGACTTTAAAGCAGATCCTTCTATTGACAATGATCTTTTAGTTGTACAAGGACCAGTTCATTAAGGAATAAAAATCATCTTGGATTGCCTAGTGTTCCACTAATTGTTAACCTGAATGATTCTTGCATCATGGACCACACTGGATAGCACTAGTTAAGAGAGTACAAAGTTCAAAAAATTATAAAACAAGTAACAACAGAATAACCATTCCAAAAGTTCAACAGCCCACAGACACAATTTATTCAAACCCTAAATAGTTTGTTTGTCAATTCTTAAACAGTGACTCAATGAAACATATTTCAGGAACCATATCATATTTATTTATATCAAGTTCATAAAAATGAAAGGAGCAATACCTCTACGCTAGTGAATGAAAATGTGCAATACCTCACTAAAGGAGCAAAGATCTAGCATTAACTAAAAAAATGAAAGAAACAAAAGTGGACCATTGGCTTTTAGGTGTCGAAGTCAAGAAAAATGACTTATCTAAAAAGTAAAAGAGCACAGCAAGACATCAACATAGGCACATTAATTTTAAAAAGGGGGGAGGGGGATTAGGCAAATATTAAAAGAAAAGTCAATTTTCAAAATGCGACCAAATTTATCCACAAAGGAATGAATGAAAGAACATATTTTCGTGTGCCATTTTATTGGAATTGCCAATGATACATGTCCAACAATCAGCATATGCTCTATCAGTCATGAATTCTACAATGCCAAAACTACAACAATTACATTCCATGGGACACAAAAAGGAAAAATTAAAAAGATTGTTCCGGTGTTCTTTTGATACAGTGTATGCCTGCCCAGCAAACAATGTCACTGATCACAAAACTTCTTCGAAGTAGGACATAATATCCTTCCTTATATGGCATCATTAAAGATATATGAAATAACGATAATTGGGTAATGAACAGAGAAATGTTAAAAACAATGATAAGAATGATAATGAACAAGAATTTGGAGGATCCTACCACAATACAAAGAATGAATTATCCAGCAGCCTTCTTCCCACCAGAATAGTAACTGAGATACCACCTGACAAATTTCTTCAAACCAGTCTGCAAATCAGTTGAGGGCTTATATCCAAGCTCCCTCTGAGCCAAGCTAATATTGGCATGAGTAAACTGAACATCCCCATTTCGTGGCAACTTCATAATACGCCTCTTTGCATTAAACTTCAAAAGCCTCTCCAAGATACTCACCAGATCTGAAACTGGCACAGGTGAAGTATTCCCCAAATTATATACCCTCAATTGAGCCAGACCCTTCTTCTTCCCTCCACTACCAGTACTCTTCTCAGCAGTATCCAATGCTGCCAAACAACCTTTCACAATATCATCAATGTAGGTAAAATCCCTAGCCACCGTACCATGATTAGCTGCCTCAAATATTGGTATGGACTTCCCCTTCAAAATATCCCTAGTGAAAAAGAAATATGCCATATCTGGCCTTCCCCAAGGACCATAAACCGTGAAAAACCTCAAACCAGTCAAAGAAAGTCCATATATATGATTATAAGTATGTGCAATCTCTTCACCAGCTTTCTTAGTAGCAGCATATAAACTAGCAGGCTGATCAGTCCTATCTCTTTCAGAAAATGGAACTTTCGTATTAAGCCCGTAAACAGAACTCGAAGAAGCCCACACAATTGCAGGCTGTGGATTAGCAGACTTACAAGCTTCAAGTAAACTAACAAGACCAGCAATATTGCTATGCACATAAGAGCTAGGATTTTCCATAGCATACCTGACCCCAGCTTGAGCAGCCAAATGCATAACGTGCGTAAATGCAACAACCTCGAAAAGTTTCCTTAAAAGAGCCGAATCATTAATATCTCCATCCACAATGAAAACCCCGCTTCGTTCCAGAAGCGCTTGCCGAGCTCTTTTTAATGAAGGATCATAATAGTCATTGAAATTATCAAGTCCAAGAACACCATCACCACGCCTTTTCAAAGCAGCCGACACGTGGGTACCGACGAAACCGGCAGCTCCAGTAACCAAAACGGAGATGCCGTTGCGGGAACGGACACGTGCAGAGGAACGGACCCGTTTTTCCCAAGCGGGTCCACCCCAGTTGTACGTACGGAGAGAGCGGCGAGAAGGATCTTGCGGAAGGGGATTGGAGGAGGGAGACCGAAAGAAGAAGATCACGATCAGGCCCAAGAAGATAAATGACCAAAATGTGAGCTTTGCAAGAGAGGAGTGCCACCTCAGTCTATTGTGAACGTACGGTGATTTTTCCATCTTGAATTTCCCCGGTGTTGATGGAATGTTGTCAAGATGAGACATTTGTTTTGACATTTCTGATGTTATTTGGAAAAAAGACGTAGAATTTGGATATCCTCCTTTTTCTTTTTCTTTTTTGTATTTTCAGGGTTAGGATTTGGGGAAATGGGTCAATGTGATTTGGGGATAACTCTGCTTTGATGGTGGTGGTGAACGGTGGAGGAGGTGGAGGAGGCGGAGGAGGTGCTGGCGGAAAGGGAAGTTCTTTATTTTTATTTTTTTGGGTTTTTCAGGGGACGATTTTGATGGTGGTGGTGGACTTCTCTCGTGCTAGCTCTTGTTCATTTTGTGAGATGAAATGGGAATCTTCCGGTTCTTGAAAGGATGGGTTTGTTTGTTGGTGATTTTCACTTCTGGGTTTATTTTAAATTAAGAGATGAAGAGATGATTTTGTTTTTAAAAAATATTTTTTAATGTAAGTACTACATTAGATTTTTTTTAAATTATAAAATTCAAACATGATATTATCCCAAAATAAATAAAAAAAATGTTAATGACAAATTAATAATTATAAAATAATTGTTAATTATAATTATAAAAATATTTATTTAGATAAATTTTTATTGAAACAAACTTAAAATATTTTTTTATTTTTATCCCATTTTGAAAATTTTCTCTTATTTGTCATGTTGCAGTCACCTCCCTTATTTTAAACTCAATAAACAGACTGAATCAGTGATTAAGAATTTGATTGGTTGGGGTTGGGGAAAGCCTTGGAAATTGGGGCCTCCCCTCCCACTCCCAGCTTCATTCATATACCCCACTTTATTTAATGATTTTACTAACAAATTTTAATCACTCTTTAATATTATTATTTTAATATTATTATATGTGATAATATTTTTATCTAATATATTAAAAATATAAATAAAATTATTAATTTTTATAATTAATATAATATTTTTATTATAAATAATATATTAAATAATTTTAAAAAATATCCTTAAAGCATTTATTAACAAAACTCTTATTTAATTTAAGGACAATTTGGGGAGCATAATTCAGTTTGGGATTTTGTTGTAGAATACTATAATAGAATGGTGTGGATGAGGATTCTGATGCTAATTATATATTAAAAAAAAAAAATTAGATTTAAAAAGCTTCCCCTGCCTTCCATTTTTTCCACCATTATTTTAAAAGCCTTTGAGATTTGTGGAGGATTTGGGAACTTGAACTTTCTCAATAATTTAGACCATATCATTCATGATTGGCTAAATATGCAATTAATAACTGAAAATGGGTAAAATTTTGCAGCATTACTCTGATTCATTCATAGTTTCTTATTTTCTTTAATGTTAATTCAGGTCTCAGTTATTCCCTGGCATCTGCATAAGATTTTTACTCCAAAATATAATACTTTATAAACTACATTATGATGCCCCCACAAATGTAGTAGTCTTTTTTATTTTAATATTAGTACATAAAATTTTGTAGCATATGATAGTTTTATATTATATATTTTGCTGAAAATGTTAGATTGTAAATTTGTGGCATAGGATACGGTCTAAAATCTAATGAGAGAGAAAAAAAAGTCAGAATTAGTGAGCGCAGGCAGTGCTAAAACATACTTGAAATGAAGGCAAAAGCAACTAACTTTCCTATGGAATTTTCTTTAGAAATCTTAGATTGCAATTTATGTTAAGCTAAGTTAAGCTAGCAGCATCATGTGGATGTGTAGATAGCAATCCAAATAGTTAAAGTTTGTAAGAAAAATTATACAAAGCTCAAACAAAGTTTTACTTCATTTGCAAGCTATTTTTGTGACTCAAAAACAAAAGAAGAGTGATCTTCAAGATTTACACCAAACTCTGACTCACAAACTCCCTATACATTGCCCCCCTCACCCATCATCTTCATTCTTGAAAAACATCTGACAATTTCATGGCTTATAAAATAAGTAATCCCCAGATTTTTTTCATTAACTTAGCTGACAGAAGGTGTTCTTCCAATGAACCTGCTACTGCTTTTAAACTCTTGATTTTGATAGGTGCTGCAAAGCTTTTTTATTGTTAATACTTATCTTTTCTGAATCTACTGGATGGACATTATGGTATGGAGTCTTGATTGTTGAACCTTGGTTACTCAGCAAGATGAACAAATAAATTAAATTTCCTCGCAGCTTCCACCCACCCTATGTGAGAAGTCGAGAAAAACGTCCTTACTTATCCTTTCTTTTATAGCTGGCAAAGCGGCAACATGTTCCATGCCTGGCTAGTTAATGTAAGCTGGAACTTGAACTGTTTGACATGATTTTGTAAAAAGTGCATGTTTTAATCATTTATGGAAAATACGCATATCCCATGATCAATTACAAATTACAGCTATCGATCCCTATGAAACAAATAAGATTACTGCTACTCTTTTTTTCCCCTTTTGGTTGTGGAATAGGCCGCCATAGTTGGCTGCTTCCGCTCATTGTTGATGCAACTGCCGCTGCCGCTCCATAGATTCTACATAGTTTCTTTTCCAAGTTCCCATAATAATATTTCCACTGAAATTATACCTCTGCAAAATATAAAGGAAAAATCTCTGTTTTCATACACCTGGAAGACAAATCTATGTTGCAGGCCTTCCCTTCCCCACTTTCTCTTTTCCATTTTCCAAAAGAAGAAATAGATGGAAAAAAAAAAAAACAGCAAAAAGTGAGAACCCTTGAAATATTAATGAATTGAATAGGCATTGCAAAAAGAATCAATCCTCAATTGAGTTACATGTTGTTTAATATTAGTCTTCATGACAAGGATTAAACACCGAGTCATCACTCACTATAGCAGAAAATAAGTTACAGTCTAGGAAGACATCATAACAAACTCAACTTGCCAATGATATGAAACTATCAAAGATTACAAGCTGACATCAAATACAAGGTTAAATTGATTTCATTATCTGGTTTTAAGGACAGTGGCATGAACCTCTCTATCATCCTCTTCTTTCTTTCATTCTCTGGTTGTAACCCTCTCGAGAACTTCAAAGTAGTCGGGGAAGGTTTTCCGTGTACAACCAGGATCTTTGATGGTAACTGGAACATCCGCGCAGGCAGCAAGAGAGAAAGCCATGGCCATTCGGTGATCATCATAAGTATCAATTGCTGTCACATTTAATTTCTCTGGTGGAGTGATCACACAATAATCAGGTCCTTCTTCAACTGTTGCTCCGAGCTGCAATATGAAACCGAACAAAGTTAGGGGGAAAAAATGCCAAACTTGCATCATCTAAAGGATTTTTATAAGCATAAAGCTAGCTAGAATCTACCTTTCTGAGTTCTGTGCATATAGCAATCATCCTTTCAGTCTCTTTCACCCTCCAACTTGCCACTGAAAAGAACCAGGGAAGATGTTATTAGATAAAATAATAGTACAAACTACAAAGGCTATCAATAGTCTTTAGTTGAGAAGAAGAGGAAAAAAGCATATTTCAAAATTTCAATACAATGTTCAGCACCAGAAATAAGAACACATTGATTTCAAAAAAAAAGAAATAAGAACACATTGCTCAGAACTACCGATAATCAAAAGGTAAAGATCACTTTTAATCCAAAGGCATTTTGGGCGTGAAGTTTCCCATTAACAAAGATACTTTTTGTGACCAATTTTTTTTTTCTTTTTCCCTTTGATGTAATTCATGGATACTAAAACATGTTCATCTTAGAGAAACAAAAAGCAAGATCATACCATCTCTTATGGCAGTGGGACCATCAGCGTAAAGGGCAACAACAGCGAGAGTCATGGCAACATCTGGCATTTTGTTCATGTTGACATCAATAGCACGCAAGTTTTTCCTCCCAGAGGAATTTCTTGGCGGTCCAGTGACAGTGACGCTGTTCTCAGTCCAGGTGACTTTGGTACCCATCTTCTCAAGAACCTCAGCAAATTTTACATCACCCTTAATCAAAAGAAAAACCAAGAAAAACAAGCATGAGTTTATGTTCAGATGCAGCACAACATCCTAGGCAGTATGATAACTCGAGTGGAAAAACCATTTGGAATAAAAATAATGAAAAGGAAGTTGAGATCAGCCTTAAAGACAGTCAAAACAATTCAACAACACTTTTGAGAGGCAGAAAGCAATGTTGTAAAAAATAAAAGGAAAATACTTCCATTCATACTGGACATATATGATATATACCTAGGGAACTTAATAACTTTCATGGACTTAACAATAAAAAGTACCTGTAAACTACTTGTACCACATCCTTCTACTGTGACAGTCCCACCAGTGACGGCTGCACCAGCAAGGAAGTAACTAGCACTTGAAGCATCACCTTCAACATAAGCATTTCCAGGAGACCTGAAAGATTTATCAATTTATGACTTTTACTCCAAACACAATATGGAATTGTGCACCTATGTATGTGAGTGCACGTCATAGAAACCTACTTGTACTTTTGACCTCCTCGGATGACGAATCTATCCCAGCTATCAGTGTGCTCCACAGTAACCCCAAACCTTTCCATCAATTTTATAGTCATTTCAACATATGGGATTGAAATCAATTTATCAATTATCTCAATTTCCACATTCCCAAGAACCAAAGGAGCTGCCATGAGTAAAGCAGTCAAGTATTGACTACTGATTGATCCAGAGAGTTTCACCTGCAAAAGGACCCACACCAGAAGTGTATCATGAATATTGGCAACAACACCAGAATTTAAAGTCATATAGTCTTTTTCCTTTTTATTTTGGTCAAAATATAGTCATTTCCTTCACACAACCTAGAAGTTAAATTAAGCAAAAGAACACGAAGCTTAGACATCAGAAAGAGTCAAGTTTCAGACTTTTAATACAATGAATGTGATTCATATGCTGAAATGAATAGTTAGACAGCAAGGAAAATCTACTTTCCCTCTCCTTTTGCATTTTCAAGAATTTAAGATCATTCCTTTACCAAAAATGGCCCAAGGAAGATATGTGCCACATTACTGATTAATGCTAACTGGTTAACAAGATTGATCATTCCCATCAGCCCATGTATACTCAAAAAGCAACATTCATGTAACACCTGGCAAGCAAGTAACAGAGAAAAAAAACGAAAAAAAATAAAAAAATCCGCAGAAAAGGTAATACAACTGGCATAACTCTTATTTCACCAGACAGAGTTACAATCTGATTCACATCTATACATCAATAGAAGGTTAAAGCATTGGCTTTCACGAGCATGACGATTGACGGTTTAACTTAAATAATATTTATTGCACAATGACATGGAATGGAAGCTCATTTCTAGTGGTAGCTTATATGGCTTCCCCATATCTACCTCAGAAAAGCAATTTCTAATGAGGTTCTAGGATGACCATCATAAAAACAATTTATCGAACAATATAAACCACAAGAACATAACGAAAATTATTTAAGCCATACCTTTCCCCCAGGAAGACCACCCTTTCCATTTATATGAACAGGGGGACAATTCGTGCCAAGAGTACAATCAACATCTGCACCCAGCTGCTTAAGACCAGTAACTAAGTCCCCAATTGGTCTCTCTCTCATTCGGGGTACACCATCAAGTATGTAGCTGAAAAGATGTGTAACATATATGCATTAGCTCAAAAAAATTGATAGTAATACACAAAACAAATAGTACCAGCATATAAGCAGATAACTCCATGAAAAAGCAACATTTTGATTTTGCTAATGTCCTTTAAAACAGTTGGATTCCTCGTATAGCGAACCAGTCACTGTAAAATGGTTAAATGGTTACATTTCCACATTATATCTTTGTTAAAATGAAGAATAATTGGACGAACCTTGAATTGCCACCGGCAGCAGTAACAGCAGCAGTAAGAGGTCGCATTGCAGTTCCAGCATTCCCAAGGAAAAGCTCAATTACTTGACCTTCCCCTTTCCCCACTGGAAATTGACCACCGCAACCTTCCACAATGGCTCGCTTTTTTTCACTGTCATGTTCCACACGTAGCCCAAGTTTTCCCAAAGCAACAAGCATGTGATGAACATCATCACTATTCAACAAATTGTCTACCACAGTAGTTCCCTACATATGGAACAAACATTAAAAGATAAAATGATTAAAGAATATAAAAATCAACTTTAAATAGACTATGAAATCAACATACCTCAGATAGAGCAGCGAGAAGCATAATCCGATTGGAGAGTGATTTAGACCCGGGTAACTTAACCGTACCCGAAATTTCATTAATTGGTTGAAGCACGATTTCTGATGCTCTGGATGGCTTCTCTGCTGTTGCCATTGAAGCAGAAACCTTTAACGGACCAACCTTAATTGTTCCCAACTTATCATTGTTCTTCATAACCAAACCCCAAGAACTTGAAAAACTTCCTTTGAGATTTGATCTGGATGAAACTGAAGGTACATATTTGGGCTTCTGGGGTTTTGAGAAATTGGGCAAAACACATGTTTTTAGTGTTCCACCGTAGATTTTGCTAACCTGTGCCATCTCTGTCTAACTTTTCTGAAACAAAGATTACAGGAAATTTTGTACCTTTGATTCTTTTGTTTCTCTAAATTGAGAGTGGAATTCTAGGATTAAAAGAAAAAAAAAAAATTTGACGTCGTGGTGGTTGTTGGATTGACTCAGTGGAAGGCTTCACCAACCAATTCCAAGGGCTATTGAACGCCAAATCGGGGGTTGGTGGGAATTGAAAATCGCGTTTCCTCTGTTTCTCTGGCCTCACCAAACCCCGATTGTCTAACAGGGTACATTGGCCACCATTGACAGTGTTGCCACGTCATCACTCAAGCCCGTAGAGATTTTGGTTATGGGCGAACTACACTTAGATGTGTTGAATAGTAAACAAACAATGACCAGTGATTTAGTAAAAAATAAATGATAATTGATGTAATGATATTTGTTTAGTGTAATGAAATAATTATTGACTGAAACAAAAAAAAAAAAAAAAATCTTTAGAATACACAAATAAGGGCACTTTTATCTTTAGAATAAAATGAATCAACATCGTTACACTTAAAAGGTATGCATTAGAGACATTACATCAAAATAGATTTATTTTGAATAAAACCATTGACCCTTAATTTGTTTACTATTCAATGAACCTAAGTATAATTTCCCTTTGGTTATTTCTTGGGGCCCAGAGATTTGCTTACTTTATGCTTACAGTAATACTTTTTACTTTAGGCCCTTCATTGATAGACAATGTAAGATTCATTGGTATGCGTTAACGGTCGGCATTGATGATTCATGGAGAGAAATGTATTGTACAGTTTCATGTCTCAAATAAGTTTTATTAGGTATTGTATAGCATTGCTTTTATTCTAATATAATTTTTGAGATCAAAAATTATTTTTTATCACAAATGTAATGTTAAACAAATAAAAAAAATTAGCTTTTGCGGTTGAAATTGTGATTTAAAAAGATAAACCAAAAAATCAAAAAATATAACTTTTGAATTTTAAAAACTGACTTTTGGATAAAATTATTTTATTATCCTCGTATCTTTACATTTTTATTATTTTAAACATATATTTTTTTGACATTTCAATTTTTTACAACACTTTTTTACAGCAATACTAAACACTTTTAAACTATATTTTTTAAACATATTTTTTAACCCATATTTTTTTCAATAATAATGCTTAATTAGCCCTTAGTTTGTTTTTTTGGACAAGAGCAGAGCTCTATTTGAATAATGAAAACTGTCACATTGCCCTCATGGATGTGGCTAATGAAAGTCTTCTCAAGATATTTGTTCCACATGGACATCGTAAATCAGTGAGAATGGGAGATTATCTTTCTTCAATTTCAGCTGTGTTCAATGTCTTGCTGGCCATACATATTTTGGAGGATGTTCCTTCGGGAAAATAGGAACTCTATCACGAAACTGAGATGGGTTCGGTAAATAAAAGGTATATTATGTTGGTTGGATTAACCAAGAACTGATCTTCGGGTTGACAAATAACTGCCAGAGTGGGATGCATTTTGCTTACAGCATTGAGACACGAAAGATACGATGCCATTAATGGCATTGCTTGGAATGAAATGAAATGAACTTGTCCAAGTTCACACTAGCCCTCCTAGTTTCGTTGAAAACACTGACATCTTGAACGAATGGTCAATGCATTTCTAGTCTGTAGTATGCTTTAGGGTTCTATTTGTTACATTTGTTGTTCATATTGTTCTAGGTGCTAGCTTAATTATAAGTACTCTGTTTCTCGTAATGAACTCCTTGATTTCGTAATTTGTTTTGGTTCATCGATTGTGCTTCTCTGATCCTGTTTTCAGAAATCCATAGAAAGATGTCAAATCACACTGGAAATTTATTATCTACTTCTTGAGTGCTTGAATTTGTCGATTTAATTCTACTTTCATACAACAGTAATCAACATAACATTACTGTTGAGTTCAGCCCTCTCTTCTAACTTTGCTTGTAAGACCAAAAAAAAAAAAAAAAAGCAATGATAAAAGAAATATTTGGAAAAATTCATGCTGTCACTTATAGTTGTGTTGTAGGTAGACCTTCCACGGTTCCACCACCAAACTAACAGGGGTTGCTGAAGAAAAAAATAAGCTGGAATGAGGATATATGTTGAATATGCTGAAGTAGCTCCATGTCAAAATCATGCATAAAACCAACCATGTTCGTAAAATGGGTCCCATGGCAATACCAGACTTGACAGTCAATTTCATGGTAATAAACTGAGATTTTTTTTTTTTTTTTTGTTGTTGAAAAAGAGACACTAAATAAGCAGTCTGAGTTTCGCAAGCCAATGCTTGTCAAATAATTTTTGATAGTAAAAGACAATGAGGATAGGCGGACTGAAGACAGGGTCTCCAACAACCACAAACTTCTCAACATGTCAATATCTTTCCTTCTTCCCCTAGTGGATCCCAGACAAATTTCTCGTCAATTCTTGGCTTCATTCAATCGGTTAATTGGTCCCATTCTTTCCACCCATAAGATTTAAACCTCCCCTACCCTTTTTGAATGGCTTGAAACCATTTCCGAATCACAAGTTTTGGGTAGGGCCGTTCTATTCTTATTTACTTGATACTTCAATTCAACACGTCAAACTAAAGGGTAGAACTAGAAATAAGCAAAATTTAGTGTGGCGAATCAAATTAGTTATTTTGAAAAGAAAAATTTTACAAACTCGTCCTCTTACATCTTAGGCCAAGCATGTTTGATCAAAATAATGATTTGAGGTTCTTGACCACCAATCAAAATTACAATAGTAGAAAACTCCGTTTTCATATAAAAAAAAGGGCAAACTAATTTAAAGGAACAAGAAGTACTGCAAAACTCTGGAAAAGTCCCAGAGGAGTTGCAAATTCATAAACATACAGAAACTCTACCCTCCCTTTTGCTCTATGTTGCTATTGATGAATCATAACAGAAGAAAATTTGAATCAGTTTCTTATTAAAAACAAAAGAGACTGTCACAATTGGAATGGCCTCTTCAGTGTAATCTTCAATCCAAAACCACAAGTTTCTCCGGAGACTTCTAACCAACCAAGCCTAGTAAAGTTCTTTTGCTGCAGCAACAACAGCCTCTGGAGTTAAACCAAATTCCTTGTATATTCTCCCTGCTGGTGCACTTGCCCCAAACCGGTCAATTCCAATTGCCTTCCCTTTGGATCCAACAATCTTCCCCCACCCAAATGTTGATCCAGCCTCAATACTCACCCTAGCTGATACAGCAGATGGCAAAACACTTTCCTTGTAGGCATCTGATTGCTCATCAAAGAGCTCCCAAGAAACAAAGGAGACAACCCTAACGGCCTTCCCTTCCTTCCTTAGTTCATCAGCGGCTTTAGCAGCAATCTCCAACTCAGAACCAGTTCCAATCAGAATTACATCGGGTTTGTTGCCTGAAGAATTGTCTGAAACAATGTAGCCACCCTTTTCAACCCCCTCAATGGAAGTTCCAGCTAGTTGGGGCAGCTTTTGCCGAGAGAGAGCAAGAATTGAGGGTGTCTTCCTGTTGAGGACAGCAACCTTGTATGCACCAGCAGTTTCATTTCCATCAGCTGGACGAAGCATCAAAACATTAGGCATTGCACGGAAGCTCGCCAAGTGCTCAATTGGCTGGTGGGTTGGTCCATCTTCCCCAAGACCAATGGAATCATGGGTCATAACATAGATAACTCTAGCTTGACTCAAGGCAGAAATCCTAATGGCAGCTCTCATGTAGTCAGTGAAGACAAAGAAAGTAGCACAGTATGGAATCAGGCCAGGGCTGTGAAGGGCAATGCCATTGCAGATGGCTCCCATTCCATGTTCCCTAACACCAAACCTAACATTGCGTTCCTCAGGGGTGTCCTTCTGGAAATCACCGTACATTTTGAGCAAGGTCATGTTGGAAGAAGCAAGGTCTGCACTTCCACCAAGAAGACCGGGAAGTACTTTTGCAAGGGCATTGAGATTTTGTTGAGAGAGATTTCTGGTAGCATCAGCTGGGCTCTCTGGAGTGTATGTCTGGAAATTGCAAACAAAAAAAGGCCCAAATGACATTTTTACATTACAATATAATCAGACTGTATTAATCCTATGAAGGAGATTGTCTAAGAATATAGGTGTTTGACTCTATTTAGTAAGGACAATCAGAGTTCTACTCACTGGAAGTGCCTTCTCCCAGCCAGCTGGTAGTTCACCAGTGATGATTGACTTGAATTCGGCAGCTTCCTCTTTGTACTTCTTCTCATATTCAGCAAACTTGGCATTCCATTCGGCTTCAAGAGCAGCACCTTGAGGGGCATGGCGACTCCAGTGCCTGCAGAAATGACAAAAATGTTTTGAACACCAAACCAGAACATAATCAGATGCATATTTAGAAATCTCTACTAATCTCCTTACCCTTTAACATCCTCAGGTACATGGAAAGGCTCATATGGCCATCCAAGGTTTTTCCTAGTAGCATCCACTTCCTTGGCACCAAGTGCACTGCCATGTACACTGTATGAGTTTGCCTTGTTTGGAGATCCATAACCAATGGTGGTTGTCACCTGCGAAGAACAAGAAGAATAAGCAACTTCAATAAAATGACATCTTGTACCATGCAGTTTTTACAAGCCTAATTCTGTGACTAAAATCAATAACAAAGTCAAGTGTGAATATGAAGAGAGATGCAAGATTTTTTTGTTTTCAATCAAGGCATTCTTTATGCTTCTAATATAATGCAGTGCCCTTTCAACAAAAGCTATGGCAGAGAAATTAGTTTAACAAAGAATTATGAAACTTTAAATTTCAACTACATAAGATTCACATCAATGTAAAATACAAGCGTATTACTTCCAAACAAGATGTAGGAATGTAAGCATTTTGAAAATAACAGACCTTGATCAGAGTGGGTTTGTCTTTGACAGCCTTTGCTTCCTTAATAGCAGCACGAATCTCATCATAGCCATTGTTTCCATTCTTGACCCAGATAACATGCCACCCAAGCCCCTCAAAACGCTTATCAACACTCTCAGTAAAGGCAATTTCAGTGTCACCATCAATGGAAATGTGGTTGTCATCATAGAAAGCTATAAGCTTCCCAAGTCCCCAGTGTGCAGCAAGTGAACAAGCTTCATTTGCAATACCCTCCATCTGACAACCATCTCCCAAAATAACATATCTACAAAAGCAAAGGCCAATCTATCAATAAGATTGAGCATGGATCCAATAAAAAAGAGAGAACTGGTGAGTAATCATACGTGTAGTGGTCAATGATCTCATTGTCTGGCTTGTTGAATCTAGCAGCCAAGTGTTTCTCAGCAAGAGCCAATCCAACAGCATTTGCAATACCTTGACCAAGAGGACCTGCATGTAAAGGAAAAAGGCACATATAAGTACATGCATTTGCTTCAATTTTTAGTACGACATTTCTATTGATAAAAACAAATACAATCACTTTCGCAAAGGAGTTTAACTAACCGGTTGTGACTTCAACTCCAGGTGTTTCAAAGTTCTCGGGATGTCCTGGGGTTCTGCTTTCCCACTGACGGAAACTCTTCAAATCATCTTCCTAAAAGATGATCCAATAATCATAAATTTTAGTCCTTTAGTGCAAGAATCAGCTTTTTTTTTTACCATGAATCATCCTCAAAAAAAGTTCTACCTAACAATTAAACAAATCATCAAGAAAGCATTAAAAAAATATTTACCAAACAAATGAAAAGAAACTCAGATCCAATTTTCACCAATCAGAAGAAAAAAAACATGGATCCAAAGTCAAAAAGCTCTCAAAATATAAATTAATTTAAAAAATAAAAAGAATTTAAAAGAAGCTTACCAGGACACTGTCGTAACCAGCGAGGTGAAGCAGAGCATACTGTAACATACAACCGTGACCAGCGGACAACACGAAACGGTCACGGTTGAACCAATAAGGGTTCTTCGGGTTATACCTCATGACTTCATCGTACAAAATGTGACCCATCGGAGCACAGCCCATGGGCAACCCAGGATGCCCTGAATTCGCCTTCTCGACAGCGTCAATGGCCAAGAATCTAATCGTGTTGATCGATTTCTCCACCAATGAAGTCTCGGCGACGGTGCCAATTGTCTCGACGGCGGCAGCACGGACTTGGCGGTTCTGGTTGGAGCGCGTGGGAAGGCGGCGGCGGGAAGTGGAAGCGCGTGGGGTAGTAGATTTGAGGCCGGAGAAGGTGCGGAGAGAGAGGGTGGAGAGAGAGACGCGGTGGTCAGAGGATTGGGTGGAGCCATGGTAAGAGATGGCGCGAGCAAGGAGGGCTTGTTGAGATAGGGTGAGAGACGAAGAAGAGGCCATTGTTTTTTGATTGAGTAGAGAGAGAGGGGAAGAGGTTGGTGAAAGGGAAGGGACCCTCTTTCTCTTTGTTTTTGATAATATGAAGAAAAAGAGAGAGACTTTAACTGATATATTCGAGGGAGAGAAGCCAAGGCAAGTAGTAGCCAGTAGCCACCAACTTTCATTGATCTCCTCGTCTACACAAAAGGACAGATAGAGAGAGCTGATCGTTAGATTTGAAGATGGCCACATCTCCACCGTTCACTGTGGGTAGGAATTTCAGATTGCTCTCTCTCTGCCTTTCATTTCTCTTTTCTATTTTTATAAATCTTTTCCTTTTTAAGGTTGTCCGTTTGCTGATACGGTTACTGCTTACTCCAAAAATCTATTTTTTAATTAAAAAAAAAATAGACTTTTTCGGGGTTTCTCCCTTCAAAAAAATTTAAAAGCGCTCGTTTACGCTTTATTACGTCGGAAAATTTATTTCTCCTATGGCTGAAAGTGGAAACTGATTTCTGGATTTTCCGTTGTGCCTCGAAAGTAGCAGAAAAGTAGGAAAATTTTTGTGATTTTTACCCCTTGATTTTCCATTTTTCCATAGGAGTCCTAGAAAGCATTTATTTCTTAAACAATACTAAAAGAAATTTTGGAAAAAACAAAACACTTTTTTGTTTAATTAATACCTTTAACCGCCTCTGGAATCCTTAATAAATAAAAGATGACATCATCAAAAAGCAAAAGGTAGAAGATGGTTGTTGGAAAGTAAAATTCAACCTAGTTCGGTGGTGTTGGTCAAGAACATCTAACTTGCTTGGAATTCAATATTTTCGTTCAAAAATCTTGCAAAAGTTAGATTACACACAAAAAAGAGGGTCTCCTGCCACTCAAATCTTTAATCCTACGCTCATTGTTCACATTTAATTATTATTTAAATGCAATTTAAGCATACCAATTAAATATTAATTCAGATATGTATATTGAACAACATTTAAAATTTATATACTCTCAAGTGAATTAAATAGATAAAGATTGAGAGAGTTAAAGGTAGATTAAGAATCTAAAAAGATGTAATTTAAGCATATATCAGATGTGAACATAATAAATTAAAGTATAATGTAGGAAAATCTATTTCCCAATCAGAGGAGAGTTACATCTCACACTTGGCTCCGGTGAACAGCTAAGAGAGCAACAGAAGCAAAAATAAGAACAAAGTTTATATATTGCTAAATGTATCCAGCACCAGCAGTCACATGATCAGTTTCATGGTGTCATGGGAGATTGAAAATGATATTCATATATTGTTTTATATATTGCTAAAGAAGAAATCACCTCGAACAAGGTAAGATGAAGAGAGGGAAGTGTAGCCAGCTGATATTAGCTTCCCTCTTTAGGATATATCCATCTCTAGCTTCCTCGCTTTGGCTTGGCGCCCAATAAAAACTAGACAGAGCACGCTTTAAGATAGAAAACTTCGGTGGATCTTGTTTGGGCCCGAATGCATTAACCTGGCAAACCAGCCATATATTCGAGAGCCCGAAATTTCTCCTGGGCAGTCCCCATGTTTATGGCCTCTCTCGTTTTCAGCTCGGCTCTATATGTATCCCTAACTTGAAACAATTACTTGGATCATTAGGCATGAATTATGATGATTGTAATTTCTTAAATTTAAATACTGCTAGCCAATCTAGTTGGTGGTGCCTCACCTCGTTATTTTTACCTATTTAGGTCTTCCTTGTAACAAAAATAAATTTATGAAAAAATGCAAGTTATATAAAACTTTTTTCTGGCACATATGAGGTTTGGTAGATTTACTTCAATTGTTCTAGATTTCGACTTGATTTAGAGTGATATTGATCATTCAATTTTATATCGATCTGTTTCTGGACGTCGTATTTTATTAGTAGTTTATGTGGATGACATTGTTATTATCGGAGATGATACAAAAGATATTGCTCAACTCAAAGCTCATATTCATAATCAATTTCAAACCAAAGACCTTGATCAATTAAGATATTTCCTTTGGTATTGAAGTTGCTCGATCACAAGAAGGCATTAACATTTCACAAGGGAAATATGCTTTGGATTTGCTAGAGGAAACAAGAATGCTTGGAGCCAAGCCAGTAGACATTCTTATGGACCTAAATGTTAAATTAGTACAAGATCATGGAGAGCCTATGTTTTAGCCAGGGCGATATTGTAGACTTGTTGGGAAATTAAACTACCTTACGGTGACTAGACCTGATATTTCATTTGTCGTGAGTGTAGTAAGTCAGTTTCTTGATTCACCATGTCAAAGTCATATGGATGCAGTGATACGTATTCTTCGATACATTAATGGAACTTTAAGTAAAGGCTTGTTGTATCAAGATCATGGACACTCTCAAATAATTGGTTATACAGATGCTAATTGGGCAGGCTCTCCTTCTAATAGACGTTCTACTACTGGGTATTGTGTACTTATTGGAGGTAACTTGATTTCATGAAAGAGTAAGAAGCAAAATATGATAGCAAGATCAAGTATTGAAGTTGAGTTTAGAGTTATGGCCTTAACTACATGCATATGGTTAAAGCATTTACTTGAAGAATTGGGTATTTTACACTCTACACCTATAAAATTAATGTGTTATAATCAAACTGCTTTATACATTGCATTTAACTCTGTTTTTCATTAAAAAAAAAAAAACACATTGAGATAGATTGTCATTTTATTAAAGAGAAGCTACTTTCTAAGTAAATCACCACTTAATTTGTTGGTTCACATGATCAGTTAGCAAACATGTTTACAAAGTCTCTTCAGGATCTTAGGGTTAATTACATTTGTGACAAGCTGAGCACATGTGAAATATATGCTCTAGCGTGAAAGGGCGTGTTGAAAAATATGTAATAGGATTAGCATACACATATGCTTTATACATAAGAATATACTTATAATCCATCTATATAAATATGTGTGAATCCCTAAAAACACAACCAATTCGCTATTTTTCTTATTCTAATCTCAACTGTCATCATACATCAGTAGTAAGTGGCAGATTAACTATAAGAAGCTCTTAATACGTTATGGAAGGCTCAATCTTCAATATGCCCATTTAATTGCTCGTTCACTCCTTTCTTCTAGATGTAATACTGCAACTTGCTGCAGTATAGAAATCAAGGGCTCAGAGAAAATCAAGAAATATATTTTCAAATTATCACTTAATCAACAGATTCTGGAATTAAGACTGTCATACAAAGAAGAAAGGGAAAAGGAAAAAGATGTAACCTGAAAAGAGGCGGCAATTTCAGCTTGGAAACTTCTTTCATGGCTACTGCTGCATGAAAGGGGAATCTTAGCATCACTACAACGAATGGGAATCTAGAATTCACATAGAGATGAAAAGTGGAAAAAGTCAATCATCAAGCATCACTACGACTAATGGGAATCTAGACTTCAAAATCCTAAACAAAAATATTATTTTTTAATTATATTAAAACATACTGTATCATATTTATTTATATATATTCATTAAATATATCACATTTTCGTATCATATTAAAAAAAAAATTGCTCATCATATCAAAAGGTTTGCTTTGTCCTGTCCTGGTGGACCGTGGGCCTACGACCAGAAAAAACTTTACCAAAGTTGCCCTATTCGAAACTTTGCTTCTCTTTCGTTGTCTTCTTTATTATTTTGTCTGAAAATATTCCCCATCTCGTCCGACTACATCTCCGGTCAGGTAAATTTCTTCTTACACGCCGGTTTATTTCCCGACAAAGCTAAATAAAAACACTAGAAAACACAAAATTTTACCTGGTTAACTGCAGTCACTTTAGGTCTTATAGTACTGTTCAATCTTAGATTTGGAGCTTCAATTTCTTGCATTTTCTCTTTAAACTATGGGCATTTAACATTAAAGATTTATGTTTTTGCTGGAAGCTGAAGGGTTTGCTTATTAAAAATGTGTTATTTACCTCTTGTTTTATCACCCAAATAAAGGGTCGTTGATTAATTTATGTGATCATGCATTGGAATCGTACCAGCTATTGAAGAATTCAGAGTGGATCTCTGATTATTTATGATTAATTGTTCAGAATTTTATCATTTACTTCTTAAAACATTGCTTTGAGGATTGTACCCATGAGATGGACTTGAAATGATGAATGATGGGATTATATTTGCTGGAAAACGATTTTAATTATTTATTGCTTTTGTTTAATCTATCAATTTATTGAAAACATTTTAATTTATTTATTACTATTGCTTTCAGGTTGAAGGTTATTATGTTTATTGGACATATCCTGAAGAGGGCTTGTGATCTTTTCAGGTAGGCTCAGGTCCTAACTCTTCTGTTATACATGACATATAGTCTGTGTTTTCGTTGGGCATTCGATAACCAAAATATGTGCCTGATGGCCCGGGCCACCATGCAACTTCAATAGTTTTTGGAGTTCCTATTGTGTCTGAGATATATGTTAAATGTAGGAAACTCCTTTTGTTGTTTACAGTTTCCAAGTTACCATATAGCATAGCAAGATCAATGAAGTGATACTGTGGGTAAACCCGAAGTTAGAATTAAAAGTGAGAACTTGGTGAGTTTATAATATATAATGATTGCTGTAGATTTGTATATTATATTCAGTTTGAATACTCATACAAATATTAATCATGGCTAGAATAACAGAGCATGCTGAAAGCTTGCTGTTTTTTATATACTTAATTTCATTTTGATGCTTTGTGTCATATATGGTATATGTGAAAAGTTGCATAAGTTTTACTTACTTCCCTTCTAATACCTTCCATTAATAACGTTGTCACAACTTGCAGGTGTTCTGGTAGCAGTATTTTCTCTGAAAGATTCCATTTCAATTATCCCCTTGGTTGGTAACAGCTATGCAACCGACCGGGGAAAAAGATACTCGTCTCTTTGATAGCAACAGCCAAAAAATCCACCCTCAACCCATGGAAGAGACCATGAGCCAGAATCCAGAAGCAGTCGAAGCTCTCATATCCAAACTATTTGCGAACATCTCCTCCCTCAAGTCAGCTTATATTCAGCTACAAACTGCTCATACTCCCTATGACCCTGAAAAAATCCAAACTGCTGATAAACTTGTAATATCTGAGCTGAAGAATCTATCTGAACTAAAACACTTTTACAGAGAAAAGAACCCCAAGCCAGTGTGCGCTTCTCCTCAAGATTCTCGCTTAGCTGCCGAGATCCAAGAACAACAGAGCCTGCTGAAAACCTATGAGGTTATGGTAAAGAAATTCCAGTCTGAAATTCAGAATAAGGATTCTGAGATTTGTCAGTTGCAGCTGCAAATTGAAGGTGCAAACCAGAAGAAAGTGAAACTGGAAAAGAATGTAAAGCTTAGGGGCTTGTCTATGAAGGAATCTGAAGGCTCAGGAGAAGAAAATGGATTATTTCCTGTGGATTTGACCCCTGAGCTCTTCACATCAGCTATTGAATCTGCTTTCAAAGCTATTCATGATTTTTCTAAACCATTAATCAACATGATGAAAGCTGCTGGCTGGGACCTTGATGCTGCCGCTGACTCAATTGAGCCCAATGTTGTTTATGCCAAGAGAGCTCATAAAAAATATGCATTTGAGTCCCACATTTGCCAGAGGATGTTCAGTGGGTTTCAACAGGAGAATTTCTCCATTAAATTAGATAATCTTACAGTCACTAAAGAGAGCTTCTTCCACCAATATCTGGCTCTGAGGGAGATGGATCCGTTGGACATGTTGGGCCAGAATCCTGATTCCATATTTGGGAAATTTTCCCAGAGCAAGTACCTAATGGTTGTTCATCCAAAGATGGAAGCTTCATTCTTTGGAAATTTAGACCAGCGGAATTATGTAATGGGAGGTGGGCATCCTAGGACCCCATTTTACCAAGCCTTTCTAAAATTGGCTAAATCTATTTGGCTTTTGCATAGGCTAGCTTATTCATTCGACCCTAATGTGAAGGTCTTTCAAGTTAAAAGGGGAAGCGAGTTCTCAGAGGTTTATATGGAAAGTGTAGTGAAGAATTTGATAATGGATGAAACTGATCAGAAGCCTAAGGTTGGGCTAATGGTCATGCCTGGCTTTTGGATTGGCGGCAGTGTCATTCAGAGCCGAGTTTATCTTTCTGGAATGAAGGTTAATGAGTAATTACCAGCACTATGCAAATCTTTGTGAAGGTTAATGAGTAATACGCTTAAGTATTAATATAGTGTGCTGTTTTTCTTTGTGATATGTTGTTATTGCTGTACTTTTGCAATTGTAGTAATTGTATCACGACATAACATAGGGAGCTCTTTATTTCTTGACCAAGTTCCTCTGTCTTTGTTTTGCTTTAACTGTACTTTCTGGGTTTGATTGCATGCAAGAATGCAGCAGACTGTCCATGATTTGAGTATCATCTGTTTTTATGCTTTTGCACGGTTTCCTTAGATTACTGAAGAGCAAATGTAAGGAAGAGGTTATGGATGTGAAACATAATTATTCATCATAAAGAATGCTGTGTGATGATCATCAATGTTTGCATTTCAGGTTAAATAGTATTACTTGATTGCTATATGTGACTGGATAGATATGTACAAGCAGCCATTCTAGACGATAGATGCTGATCTGATTGTTTTTTTATTTCAGATAATTATTCAAAAATGACCTAGGAATCAGTTTAGCCTAATCCTCATTTTTAACCCCCTTTTGTAGGACAAGAAGCCTAGTCCAAGTGCTGCCCTATGAAACCCTTTTTAAGCATCTCATTCCTAAATAAAGAACAATCACAAAATCAAAGGCCAAGTTGTGTGTGGGTAGTAATCTGATAAACATTACAGATTTACACTCTAGAGAATATGTTACAGGATATAATTGATGGAAGATATTTAAGTTTTCAAGATTCAGCCAGTGGAAAAGCTACACCTTTGATTGATTTTGTGGGTTTGATTTTGCGGAGAAACCACTCAATCACATGATCTTTGAAGTGTCCCCACTTGCCATAAAATCTTAATTAAATTCTTAGCTGGGTCCCTTAAGCGAAGGATCATGTTGGCTAAGAAGCTTATATGATCTACTCTAGTTGGGGTCGGCCGTGGGCATCGCCGAAAAAGTAGTCATTTTAGGTCAAAAGTCTAGCTTCAATCCGTCCTTTTTGCTCAATCAAATCATCTAATGTAACCAGATGGACTTCCTTCATCTTATAAAAGCCGGAACAACATTTTGCTCGTGCTCTTGTTCCATAATATGCTGCAAAAGTTGTAAGGTCAAATTGGGATTTGAACAGCCAAATCTTAAGACTATGATCTTTGGACTAAAATTTGTTATTATTTCATTGTTGTAGACTTGTAGTTCTACGAAGCTTCAAATAATGCGGTCTCAACGGCAGTTTAACATTATCTGACAGACAATTATTCATGAAATATTCTTATTTTATTCTACTTGCTTCACTAACTTGTTACGAAATTATTTGCTCTTAATTCACGTAAAAACTGCAAGCTAGCAATGGCTTCGCATGCGACAAGCTCCCTAGTCTTCTATATATTACTTTCCAACTCTCTTCTTTTTCTCAAGTCTTAATTCAACCCTTCAACTTCAACTATAGTCTATATTTCAGCTTCCTCGTCTTGACCAATGACCAAGCTCAGCCTCTCCCTGGTGCTCTTCTTTCTATTCATCTTTTGCGTCAACATTGGCACGGTCGAGCCATCCATGGCTAGACCGAGACATTCTAGACATTCCGGAGCCGGGACCTTCATCGAGGCCTCATGTCAGACAACTCGCTATCCGGCCCTATGCATTAAATGTCTCTCCCGCTACGCCAACTCCACTATTCGGAACGAACAGCAACTGGTCCAGGTTACCTTGACAGCGAGCCTGTACAGGGCTCGTTACACAAGGTCATACATGTTGAAGGTGGCTAAAGAACTCAAGGCAATAAAAGGCAAGGAGTACCCAACCGTGAGAGATTGCTTGCAACAAATAGATGATAGCGTAAACCAGCTTAGCCAATCGATCAGAGAGCTCCGCCAATTGGATCCAAAAGCTAGGATGACAGATGACATATTTTGGCACATAGATAATGTTGAGACTTGGGTTAGTGCTGCCTTAACTGATGCTAGCAGTTGCGTCGATGAGTTCCCAGGGCATAGGATGAGTAAAATGAAGGCCATCATTAAGGGCAAGGTCTTGAACGTTGCACAGCTAACAAGCAATGCACTGGCCTTATTTTACCGATATGCTGCAAGGTATCGATCTGCTGGCACCAAGAAGCCATAAGGCTGGTCATTATTTGAGGACTTGAGCCTGACTTTCTCTTCTACCAGTCTTGTTCTTGGGTTTTCTCGTCCTAATGGCTAATGTTATGTTGATACATTATAATTCTATTCAATTAAAGTGTGAATATGAAATTTTGTTTAATAAGAATAAATAGGATTAATACTAAATCATGAAAATGGATAAGCCAGATAGGCGTGAGTTCATAACGCATACTAAATTACGTACAATAAAATTGTTTAATGAGAAGATAAAAAAAACTCAGCTATAGTCTAGCTAGAGAGGCCAACTTAAACTTGATTATAAATGGTCTTGAACGAGCCACTAAGACCCAAATAATCCATACGTAAATGGGCTTTGATCAGCCCAAGCAAGCCTAACTACAAAAACTTAGCCCAAACTTAAACGGGTACGAACTGCCCCATTCAAAGGCGGTTAAATCAGGGGGAATCATGGAAGACAGATTTCTCAAAATGACCTTCCAATTCCGGATAACTTAAATGAAAGTAAGAAAAGTAAAAAATGCATGATTTATTATTGTCTACACATGGTAACAATTTGACATCGCTTCTTGATCACACAAATTATGATTATTCTTTGCATAAAAGAAACTTGGGGAAGAAAATCCATTTTACACATGATCACACACTTCTAGCTAAGAGGAAAACTGTATCATCCCCTATGATTCTCTCATCCAGAAAAAGGGTCAAGGGAATGTAACCGCCAAGTTGGGTACGGATATCTTACCTTCGGGTTCATTATTTATGTGATAATGAGACCAATTACTTATTTAGCCAAGGAAATACATTGGGAGATGAAGATACCCGAGCAGTAAGAACTTCAACCCCGGTTTCTGTTACCTGCATGATAATATTTCATTAAAGAAGATTGAACCATAGATATCACGACTCGACAGAAACTGTGAGAAGCAAAGAAACACAATCATGTGTAGGTATCATGATTCTCTATCATAAAATTCAGTAACTACAATCACAAGCAAGCACCATATAATCACAGATCTTTGTAGAGTTACTACTGAAACTCATGAATGGTTCCAAGATAAAAACAAAATCAACACAAATATAACCAGATTATTGCAACTTGCAAGACAACCAAGAAGGTTCCATTGGTAAGTTGCTAAATAGGAGCAAAAAGGTCAGCTTCCAAACATTTATCTAAAATGGAAAAAGTTCAAAACACATGACTGTATATAGAGATATCGTGAAAAGGAAAAAAGAAAAAAAATGGAAATGTAGAGTTACCAAAAGAGTGTGCTCAAACTGAGCACTGCGTTTGCCATCCGCAGTAACAGCAGTCCATCCATCAGGCCACATTTGATCACGCCAAACCCCTATAGAGGAAAATCCAGTAAGACATAGTGAGTAAAACAAAAGGATTATAAACCACTATGCCCGTTGTTAAGTACCCAACTTCAAGAGTTACCTGCATTAATCATTGGTTCAATTGTAAAAGTCTGTCCAGCTTTCATCACCCCAACTGCTTTATTTCCTGCTTAGGTTAAGGGAAGCAGCAGATAAAAGAAACATAAATTACTTGCAACTAAGAGTGGTTGAATCAATTTCAGGGACTTCCGGTTTACAACAGCAACTGTATCATTATACTTCATTGAGGATTTTACATGAAGCACTAAAGGATAGTCAAACATAAAATGTAATTGGTTTGAGAAGCCTGATCTAACAAGGATACTTCCATAATGGGGAATATTTGGGGCACAGTGGAAGAGCTCTCCAATACCATGGCCACAATATGATTTCACCTACAGTAACAAAAGATAAGCAAGAAATAAATGAAAACTGTAATTATGGTGATAGATTAACCAGGATGCAGAACTGCATAGACCAAATTACACATTACCACAGATAACCCCGACATTGAAGCATGGCGATTAATCACTTCCCCAATATCACGAAATCTCACTCCAGGTTTAACTGAATTTGAGTGCAAAAATAAAAAGAAAGATTAATCAGAAATAAAGTCTAAATTAGAGTTTTGAGGTGCCACTATCAAACTCAAGTATATATAAAGAAAGCAGCTGTCTCTGTGTACCCATGCGTGTTGAATTGTTGATGCATCCATTGGGCATGGAGTTCAAAAGAATGCAATCCACTTAAAATCAAGAGACTATTATCAAAATTTTCTAATTAAATAATTCTCTAAATTATGCAGTTAGCACCAGCCTTCCATCTAGAATGCACAAGACTACCAAAGACCTTCAACATTGAGCACATGATATCCATCTGTTTGAATAATCATATCCAATATGAAATACCAAGCACATTATTTCTTGATCATTTTAAATCTAAAAGACGTAACAAATTATGAACATAGTTTAAGAAATCATGTTCAAAGAGCAATGACATCATAGATATGGCATGACATTCTTAGTGATTGAAGAAAGTGGTAATTGAACTAATTCTAGCAACCATCAAAAGCCATTCTTTCTCTAAATCACCTGCATGGCCATTTTACAGATTACAGTATGTAAAACTCATCACTGAAAAGACTTTTTGAGACCTTAGAAGGACAAAAAAAAAATCAGAGAAAATGTAATGCTGCAGATTGAAATATTGCAAATAGAATATGAATCACATACCAATAGATATTGCTTTATCTAAGCACTCATATGTACACTGAACCAGCTTACAAGATGCTTCATCTACATTTCCAACAAAATATGTTTCATTTAAATCACCTGCATGATGAGTCTATCCTTTGTCAATATGGAGCTCCATTATTTTCAGCAACATTTGAATCAATATATAAATGGTCAGATTCTTACCATGAACACCTTTGTAGTAAACCGTGACATCAACATTTACAATATCACCATCCTCCAATTTCCTAAGGCAAATCAAACATAGTTGGTCAAAGAATTTCAGTTTAGGTGCAACTTAGTAATTGAAAAATACCACCAAAAAATGTTAAAAACTTTAAAGTTTTTAGAATTTGAACAAAACTAATACCTTGCATCAGGAATTCCATGGCATATTACTTCATTAACTGACCTGAAAAGGAAAATGAATATTTTTGCTTAATCAACACAATAAATCCCCAGCAAATTCAAAGAATATATACAGAAGTACTTACGTGCAGCAAGACTTTGGGTAGAAATGATAATTGAGAGGCGATGGATATCCTCCTGCAGGAGAGATACATACATATAAAGTGAAACCAGAGAGAGAAACAATCATTCATAAATTGTGCAAAATAAAAGCTCAGTCAAAACATGCACCTGCAGCAATAGTTGCCTCATGAACCACTCGATCAATTTCATCCGTTGTTACACCAGGACGGATCATCCGCGCTGCAACATCCAAAACCTCCCTCGCAATCTAACAGTAGAAATTAACCACCAAGAGATTTTGAAATTACTCAAGAAATATTAAAAACTAATTCCAAAGAGAATTGGATGCAATTGCAATGGGAAAGGATTTCCAAAGAGAATTGAATGTATTTGCAATTGGAAAGGATTTTTCACCAGTTACTCCCTTCCCATCTAGCAATTATTCATAAGGTAATTGGAAAGGATATTCTTAAGGTTTGTCCACACAAAAAAAAAATGGATCTACCTTTTCCTACATAGCAATTATGGTGCCAATGTCATAATCTACAGGGACATGTCTTGGCCCATAATAGGGATTGGCTCACCAAAAGAACTTCTATATTCAATGGAAGCAGAATTCCAGAATCATTCTACATAAATTTGGTATTACTTTAGTTTAAAGTTCACATTTTGGCCAATCAATTCTACTATCTGTTTAAAATAATTTAATGAATATGGCAGCAACAGTGTTCTTATTATCAAGCCATGGTAAATCCTTCCAGTTGACAGTATGTTCTGTAAACCAAACTATGTTGAAGCTCATTTTAGATGATATGCTTTGCTGAGGGGAAAAAACCTTTATTTTCACATGAAGTAGAGTAATGCAACCTTTGCAGGAAAAAGAGAAGATAAGTAGACAACAACACAGCATGATAAGCTCCCTTGTGAAAGTGTAGTTGTATAATTGCAAAAAAGAGAAAAAAGGAAGAGAAGACTTACTCGACAAGTTTCTCGCATTGTCTCAATTTGATCTGGAGTCTTGATCTTCAAACAGATGCACCAAAGTTAAAAAGAAAAGAAATAATAAAGATAAAACAATAAGGAGCATATAAAAGTATACAGTAATTCACTAAGACTAAAGAAGAGATTTCACTTGCAAAAACTTACCTCAACATGATGCTGCAAATCACTATTCGGCTCAACCTTTGGAATTCCCTGCAAGTGAAAGGAGATCAGTAATATCTTAGGGATGCAAATACCAATAAACCAACAGGAAAGAAGAGAGAAAATAAGGTTAACTGTTCATTAATCTCTCTCTCATCAACAAGTTTTCCACTCGAATTGCTAAATGCCATAAGTATTCCATATGCAAAAAAAATTCAGAACTACTCACATCATCAGCCCAGTCAGGTTTATCAATGTGAGCAGGTACAATACGCTTGACAGATATGGGATATGGTCTGAGTGTCCTGAATAAGGAAGAAAATAATAAGAATCTGAAATAGAAGGGGGTGTAACCATCCAGGAAAAAAATATAACAAAAGCCAGAAAATAGCACAGGAAGTAAGAAATAGATTCAAAAGCATGAAAGACATGTGGTGTATATGAGGAACTAAAATCCTAGAGAAGTACCCTGTCCAATAAAAATGAGGAAGTTTTGGAGTTCGACTCTGTCCTTTCCTCAAGCAATATAGCCAACCATCAGTAGCTAAATCTGAATTTTGTTCACCAGCAGCATCTGTCCCAAGTGAGGACAGCCTTGCCTTCAAATGAACTGATTTGTGTGAGCTCCAAGAAGCCTTGAAACAATCCTGAGTGCTGTCAAGAAAACAAAATCATTAATAGAGAATGAAAAGCTTAATCAAACATTTTTCAAAGTTTTGGTAAGAACAAAAAAAAAAAGAAATTTTCATCAATTAATTAAGCAAAATATATATATATATATATATATAAATCATCAACCAAGTTTTAGTCAAGGACAGAACTAAGTAGATCCTTGGAATTTTATAAAGCCTTGACATACAAGATCTGGAAGAGTAATATGGAGATGAAATCAGGCAATTATATCACTGCAGCATATTATTCATAATCTTTCCCAGAATAATCAAGGTAACGAACAGAATTTAATAGTCATAGAAGAAAATGATTGCATACCAGAAAGCCGCACCTTCACGAGGAAGCTTTAACTCCATGCACTTGGGACACCTGCAGATAAGATGCTATATCAGAAATAAAGGATGCAATTCATTCTCAAGTTATCACTATTAACCAAACAGAGTCTAAAATGTCTATAGTCAAAATTTTGATCACTTCCAGATGATAAAAGACTTTCTTTTAGGTTATTATTATCATTCTCAAGTTATCACTATTAAACAAACAGAGTCTAATTCAAAATGCCAATTGCACCAACACAATGCTACCTAACTCAGAAATTTATGTGATTCTAATTTGAGAACAAGCAATAATTAAGTAAACGAAAAAAGAATAAAAATTTAAAGCGAAAATAAACTTAGAACAAGAAAATAATTAACTGGAGAGAAGCTGGGTTGCCGCAACGAGCACAGGAAAGCGTCTCCGCCACATCCGAGCCACCGGCCATCGAACCTTAAATTTACTACTCTCCTATTATGTGTAAGATAGAACCGTCCAGTTCAATTAAAAAAAAAAAAGAATATAACCAGTAAAATTGAAAGAAAAGAAAATCGAATCTATGGGTTTTATTTTCTAGTTCTTGATGAAGGTGAAAAAAATTGGAAGAAAATTTTATTAAAAAATAAGGGTTAAATTTTTACAGTAACAAACGTTGTCTATTTCTGCAAGCAACTCCCCTAAACTTCATAACATCTCTCCCTAACCTATCTATCTGCCAACATCGAGATTAAGTTCGGCTATGATAGACATTAAAAGAGGTTGAGAGTTGGAGTTTCAGTTGAAAGCTACAATCTTGGCTTAAAAATTTTGTTGTCGGCTCGAGGAAGAAGAAGGAACAAAGAAGTCTCTTTTAGTTTTAGGGTTTTGTATTTTTTTCTGTTCTAATTTCAACTGGGCTGGGCTTGATATTAGGTTAGGTTTAAACAAGGATGATGTTGAAGACTTGCTCAAAAAAGGGATTTTTATAATATGGGCTACTTTATATCTTAGAGTTGGGCTTGGGCCTATTTGTTTTTTTTTTTTCCTCCTTTTTTAACTTGGCTTACTTTTATTTTTGATTTAGACTAGGCTTATTTGCTATTTGGTGATTATTTCATTAATTAATTAATTATTTATTTATTTATATTATTAATAATGTTTTTTTATTGAGTATGATGTTACGAGTTAAGTGACATCAACTCAATTAAAAAAATTACTTAAACTCAAATCAAAATTACAATAATAAAATGAAGTTAAGGTATTTTTCTTTTTTTTAAATTTTAAAAATAAATAAAATTTTATTCACATGCATTTAAAAAAAAAAACCTACTCATTCATTCATAATTTTTTTTTTATTCTTTTGAAAATATAGTTTTTATTTACTTTTCACCCACATAAAAAGTATAAATTAATAACTAATTTATATTTATTATAAAATTCATAACTGAATTGGTATTACGAATCAAATATATAATTTATTTAGATTTCCATCATTGATATTATGATTTATTCTCACAATTCCAAGTGTATATATATATATATATATATATGTATATATATATATATATATCTTTGAAAGAACTTTTGTAGTTTTGTATACAAAAATTAATTAGTTAACATATCTTTGAAAGAACTTTTGTAGTTTTGTGTACACAAATTAATTAGTTAACATATCTTTGAAAGAACTTTTGTAGTTTTGTGTACACAAATTAATTAGTTAACATATATATATATATATATTTATCTCTTTGAATGAACTTTTGTGTATAAGAAAGATATTAATTAGTTAAGTGAGAAAGAAAACATTTTTGTAAGTGTGTGTCTAGATATACTTCATGTCTGTCTCCCAATCTTACTATCTAAAGAAAAATAAACATATGCATATGTTTTTCAATCAAACCCTGTCGTGGAATTTTACAAGTTACCCTTAACGCAAATTTTTCTTTTTCAATTCTTCTTAAGTTTTGTCTTTTTTTTTTTTTTAATTTATTTATTTTGGATCGATTTGAAATTCTTGGGATGTTGGACTTTGAAAGGTTTGATTTGGGGCAATATAGCTAGCTTCCATGAAAGTGGCATTTAGAATTAATATGTAATTAGCAAGAAAGTCGTACTTTAACATGATCAGATTAGAGGCAAATTAAGGGTGAAATGTAAATGAGAGATATATGATTTTGAAGTTCTCCAACGTACGTGAAGGAACACAGTTCTTCATGGTGGTTGGCCTTTTATTTCAAAGTCATATATTCAAATGTTTGGTGATCGATCGTCCATGGTTTTGTTTTGTCCCAAAGGCGCTACCGTACTTGTTTTGAATGATCAAAACCAAACCCTCTAGATCTAGATTAAGTACTGCAAGTGTGCATATACAACTTGCTAGTCAAAATCAATTCTCAATTAATATGGATAAGGATGATGTTAATATATAATGTTTAGGCATGATTATTTTGTCTTTTGTTAATGGATCATGGGATTAATTAAGAAACTAAAGCTTTTTTTAAAACATAAAAGAAAAAAGGAAAGTCAAAATGCATCATCCATGGTTGGACATTTGGACTAGTTTTTAATTCCAACACTTTTTTCATGCATAATTGTTTGATTATGATTTTAAATTCTATTGATACCGATGACTATTTTTTCTTTCCACTTAGCCCCCTTTTTTAAATTAAAATTCTATCAAATAATTTTTTACAATTTTTCACAATGTAATATCACCATACGATCAAAATATAATTATCCATATGTTGGATCCGTCTTTGACTTATCCAGCTAGTTTTCTACGTGTACAACATCTGACGGATTTATAACTGTCCAACAGCTTCAGACTTAAGAGACTTGATTTACACTTGTTAAACTTTCAAACAATCAAAACAGCTCGCCACGAACAAATATAAATAGGTAAAATAAAGGTTAACCTAAGGTAAAAGAAACTTATACACTTCTGTCATTCTGATTTTTTCTAATTATTCTCTACATTCTATTAACTTAAGTATTAGAGCACGCTCTGAAAACACAACTATGGTACTCTGGTGCTCTCTGACATTATTTTATCCTTACAAATCTTTACCAGTTTCTACCTAACAAGTTTAAAAACTTAAGGTCCATTTGGATGGACGGTAAGATTGGCTCCGGTGAGATTAAAAACAGCGGTAGAGATGAGATTAGTTACTATAGTTGTGAGATTAAAATCTGTGATGAGATATGTGTTTGGATTCAAAAACAACGGTAGCGATGAGCTGAATTATAATGAAAATCGAAAATGACTATTAAGGACATTAGATTAAAATGTGTATATATAATAAAACTTTTAGATTATTTGATATTTATGAAATTAATAAATAATTTAAAATTATATTTTTATCAAATAATTATTTTATTAATAGATAAAAGAAAATTAATAAAAAAAGATAATAATATATTAAATAATTTATTTTTTTGTATTATTTATTTTTAATTAATTTATAATATTATTATATAATATATTTATTAATCTATTATATAATAATAATAATAAATAAATAAAAGTCTATAGGAGCTTGAAGCTCCTAAGGCCAAAATAGAAAGAAAAAAAAAAAAAAAACCCTTTAACCGGAGGGTTTTTTCTCCACTGGCGAGACCGTGCTGATCCTGTTATCCAAATAAAAATAACGGCATGATTGGGGCACTTTTCCAAACGAAGCCTTAATGAGCTCAACCACCAACGCCATATATCTCACTCATCACAGAAGCAAAATTGAATTCAAAACAAAACAAAAGGTCAAAGTCATAACTAAAACAGATGTATATTAAAAAATTTATTTGATTATAATTGAAATTTTTATTAATACATATATAATTCATTATAAAAAAAATAATTAAAACCGAGTTTAAATCAATCACTCAACTAAATTTCCTATTAATTAAGTGGGTGGCTATGATGCTATGATAATGGTGGTGTTACTAGTTAAGAAGCTATAACAAGCCCTTTCAAATTAGAATTATAACCCAAGCGATAACAAAGTGCATAAAGAAAACTGAAAGCAAATATCTCAACTTAATGGAAACTTGGATATCATAGAAATTCAATATAACTCTTCCATTAGTATATACTATTTTTCATTTTTTTTCTACATATTGACAATTTCATTGCAGGTGCAGCAGTATTCATCAAAAAGTCGCATATGGCATGGATATTGGCTTCCTTGATCAGGATTCCCAGTTAACCTGCTGCTGTTCATGACAAGGATTATTATTTATTAGGAAGCAGCTGGGTTTTGAATACTAGAGTTGTTGCTTGGATGCATTCATGGAGCACAACCTTCAAATTTTAAAATCATGAATATATATATATATATATTTAAGTAAATAAACAAGGGCAATAAGACTCTGCATTCTCATTGAACAAGATTGATTATTTTATTATTCAAGCTTTACATTTTTTCCTTTTATTTTTTTCTATTATTGATCAATGAATTGTTCAAACTTGTTTAGATATGAACAACATTTAGATATCTTTGTTTAATTGCTAACCCGAAAATTTCAGACTTTTCTTAGGTTGCGTTTGGGAACTTGAATTTCAAAAGATGAATTTGGATTTAAAAAATAGTGAAAATTGTGAATAATACAATGTAAAAGTAACATTGATGATTTTGTTTCAAATCCATGGATTTGTTGGATGCCTATTTAATGGTGAATTTGAAATACCTATAGCTATTTGTGAATTTGAAATTCATGTTTTTATACCTTTCAAATATATAATCATATTGAGTCTTAACTAATTTATACATAATGTATGCATTTCATTCTCACAATTTATTTAGCAAATGAAATCCAAATCCAAATTTTCAATTCATATTCCCAAACATAGTATTAATGTTTTCTAGAATCTAGATATATGCATATTTTATCATCAACGGTTGAGTTATCCGATCTAATCTGTCACAATATTAACAAAATCCACTATATTTTGCATTTTTTTAACAAAAAATAATGCTTTATTTGGATGGCGTCATGGGAGAACTTTCATTGACTATCCAAATAAAATATATAAGTAGGTAGCCTTCAAAAATAATATGCAAGTCTTTGTTCGATCATTAAACCAAAAACACAAGAATTGTATTCATTTAATTACTAGATATATGCTGCTGTTTTTTTTTCCTGCTGATCAGCCCCTAAACTAATTTTATCAGGCTTTCCTCGAAGAGGTTTTCAAGTTTTATCTTAATTTTCCATGACCTAACTGAAGAATTAGCATCACGTCATAGTAGTAAAGAATTTTCTATAATATTCACAAGAAAGTATATATATATATATATATATATATATATATATATATGCTTACGTACTTTGTTATGCTAATGCTAGTAGTATTTGAGACTTTTCATTAGTTAATTTTGTAGGCTCCTTTTCCAAGCAAGTGCATTCCGGCCTCCAATTGTCGTTTAAATAAAGCTAATGCAAGCAGTTCAGAGATAAAGTCAAACAAAATGAAATTTTAGAGCAGAAGATAAGACTCATTGATTTAAGAAAAGAGAGGTAAAATAATGAAGTAAACATTCTACCGTGTCATAAAATTTGTGTCAAAAGTGAAGACAATTTTGAATCTTTCGTAAGTTTTTGATTTGCTTATAAATTACCCTTAAATCATTTTCACATTTTTCTTGTATTATAGTATGATGATCGATATATAGTAACAAGCCAATTAAGGCATGATATGAAAGTTACTAAAATACACAAAATGACCAAAAGTTTCATTTATTATAGTTATAATTATTATAATTCGCCCTCCTTTTTTATCTTCCATTCGGCAGCAAAGCATCAAAATGGTGGAAATGTCTAATAACAACTGTATAATTCACGTTTTAACTTTTTATATAATATGATACGCTAATTAAACTTTCGATCCTTTGAAATATATATATATATATATATATATATATATCATTCTGAGAATGCATTAAACAAGGGAGGGATAATTCCTTTTTCCACTTTTCCGTTTAGAATTAGCAAACTCTCGATGACCATAGGCCCAACAGACCCTAGACAATTGGTTTTATAAGACAGCAAATGTTTTTAAACATTTATGGGGTTTAACTATTGAGAGATTAATTTCCTGTTAGTGTTAATTTTTAATTTTATAAATGAGGTTACAAGATTATCATTTATTTTACTTTTAATTTTTTTTTAAATATATTTATCAGTTAATCCTATTTATATAATCTAAAATTTTCACTAAAATTGGATGAGATAATTTTTGGATTAACTTTTACTTTTGGAAATCGGTCCCAGCAAGTAATAATCCTCGTCAAATAGTTCACGCAAAACATTATGACTCTATGAATATGTTACAAGTA
This sequence comes from Fremontodendron californicum, assembly GCA_030761205.1. Taxonomy (NCBI): domain Eukaryota; kingdom Viridiplantae; phylum Streptophyta; class Magnoliopsida; order Malvales; family Malvaceae; genus Fremontodendron; species Fremontodendron californicum. The sequence goes on along the minus strand of JAULJL010000015.1, from coordinate 1,259,908 downwards.
TATATATTTTTAGATCTGACCAAATTAAGGAGAAAAAAGAAATTGTAAACTTCATCTTTTTGGTTTTTGATTTTGGTTTTGGTTTCTGTTTTGGTTGTCTGAATTAGAGAAGAGATTATGATATATATATATATATATATATATATATATATATATATATATATATATATATAAAAAGCAGAATCCATTGAAATTAAGGACCCATTACCCATAGAATTGAGTCTGCAGCCACCTACGTAAATAATTGCAATGAAAAATCCAATCATTCTGACTTTTCATCATCATAATTAGTGACAGCTCGCTGCAGGCAGGGGAAGGCTCTTCCTGTTATACATGGGAATTGGGATTAGACCTCCGTTAATAAGCTTCCAACCTCGTTAATTAGTCGTTGCATTTGCATGTAAATGAGAAAAGTCATACCTTTAGAAAAAGGCAAACTATCAAAATTTATTCCCAAAACACCATAAAATTTACTTACAAACAGCCATCAAACAAAGTGTACTAATTACTATTAGGAAAACAGAAAATTTTCGTCCTTCAATAATCAGTACCCAAACATCAACCACCTCTTTGTTTAACATCTATATAAAGAGACCGAGAGATCGAGCACTAATACCCCATATAAACCCAAACCTTTCCCCACCCATTTGATTTGCTGTCTAGAAACAATTGGTAAGCCATCGATGGCACCCTCTCAAATCTTCATAGCACTTTTCCTAGTGCCCTTTTTTCTTTTACCGGTTGTTTTAGGCTATAGGAGTAACGATGTGAGGTTATGGTGCAGCAAAACTCCCAACCCACTGCCATGTGAGTATTTTTTGAGCCATGATCCAAAAAACACCCCAATCAAAGATGAGCCCTATTTTCTCAAAATCTCCATGCAACTCGCTTTAGAGCGTGCCACACGAGCACAAAGTAACACGTACTCATTGGGCCCAAAATGCCGAAATGAGCATGAAAAGGTTGCATGGGCTGATTGCGTTAAGCTCTACGAGCTAACCATCCTCCGCCTCAACAAAACTGTCGATTCCAGCACCAAGCTCAACAAAGATGATGCTCAAACATGGCTCAGCACGGCTTTAACAAACCTCGAAACATGCCGGACCGGGTTTATCGAACTTGGGGTCCCGGATTATCTTCTACCCATGATGTCAAATAACGTGTCCAAGTTAATTAGTAACACCCTGGCTCTCAACAAGGCACCTTACAAGGAACCAACCTACAAAGATGGGTTCCCGACATGGGTGAATCCGGGTGCCAGGAAGCTGTTGCAGTCTTCATCGCCTGCTTCTAGGGCGAATATCGTGGTAGCACAAGATGGTTCAGGAAATTATAAGACGATAAAAGACGCGATATCCGCTGCTTCTACGCGATCCGGGAGTGGAAGTAATACGCTATATATGTGAAGGCAGGTACATACGGGGAAAACGTTGAGATAGGAACCAAGCTGAAAAATATTATGCTGGTGGGCGATGGTATAGGGAAGACTATTATCACCGGGAGCAAAAGCGTTGGAGGAGGATCCACGACTTTCAATTCAGCCACTGTTGGTGAGTAAATTTGGGTTTTTCGCATGATTTTCTTTTGGTTAGAAATCATTTCTTACAGCGCCGTAGGAGTCTACTTAATGCGAGAAAGCAACCAATATTAGCAGGGAAAAGGTCGTGCTAAATACTACGTTTAGACTGGGTACCACTACCAACTAGTATAACTAAGTACAAGCCATTTTAATATTTTATATAGCGTTAACAAAAGTCTTCAATTTCAAAATAAGAAAAAGAAAAAGTCTTCAAAAGATTAGCTACGAAGAGATCAGCATCAGCTATTCACTTTTTTGCTAAGCAACGGAAGCTATTAACCTACTTGAATTTAATGAAACTTATATATATATATATATATATATAGCTTAGTACATAAACTAGTAGTAGTGTTAAAAAGAAACAAAAAACAAGCCTAGAAGTCTAAAATGAGGTACGAACTCGTGTCTAATTTTTTAGTTCTTAGCTGTAGTGCCACCTAAAGCTATTGAAACAAGCTAGATTTAGCAAGAGACAAGGACATTATTCAGTGTTGTACTGTATGTGATTATTTTTTCTTATAAAAGAAAATATGTCCTAGACAAATATATTTTATATAAAAAAAATTTACAAACGAATTAAAATATTATCACATATATTTTTTAAAATATATTATGAATTATTTTATTAATTCATTTTTAAAATTTAAAATTTCATATATTTTTTCTCGTATATATTTAAGATTAATTGTGCCAGACCATAAAACTTTAGATATCGCTTTAGTTTTGGATAACTTTAGATATATTTTCGAATAAGAAACTTTTGAATATTGTGAAACTTATTTATTGGATATATATATCTAGCTCATGTGAATACAAATATATACTTTATAAACTATTAAAATTAATTGTAAGAAACATGCCTGTTACTGTTAGTTCCCTTTTCATTTATAAATTATAAATTTTGCTTCTTAATTAGTATTTGGACTTTTGACACCGCAATAAAATAAAAAAAAAAATTAAACAATAATAAAAAGCAAACATCCAAAGTCAGTAGATTAACTGGGTCAAAGGAGAACATAAATAGTTAAATACCGTGTCCTTCTCTTAGTGGAAGGAAAATTACCATGAAGGTGACATGCATAAACTTTTGTTGTACTTCCTTTATGTCATATAGAAAAAGACAGAGTCAAGAAACTTTTGTTGTACTTCCTTTTGTTGCATTGCATCTACAAGATTTTGGATGGTCCTTCTCCTTTCCCAACTGGGCTTGCAAATAGGGTTCGTTGAATCCTTTAAACGCAATAAAATCACATTAAAAGCTCAGTTTATTTATTGTTATCCAACTGTGGCCCAACAAACTAGAAAAAAGTCGTATGGTTTCTACTTTTTAAAGTTATGGTCTTCTTAAACAAAATAATTTTAGTGGATAAAACAGGTTGTTCTTCTTAATAACGTCATGTTACTCTCACCTAATTCGGTTTTTACCTTTCAATAAATTTGACCAAGGAATATTCATAGAAGCAACGTATATAGGCTATAGCCGCTTAGTCAAGGAAAGCTTTGAAAACTATAACAGCATGAATCATTAATTTGATTGATGTGATTTGATCAGGAATTAGTTCCTTTTGGTCGAATTCTAGATTGAAAATGAAAGATTAAATTGACGTTAATTTTTTCCTTTTTGTAAATGTGGAATTTCAGCTGTTGTTGGAGATGGATTCATTGCTCGTGACATTACATTCAGAAACACCGCTGGTCCAAAAAACCATCAGGCAGTGGCTCTACGTTCAGGCTCTGATCTCTCAGTATTCTATAAATGCAGCTTCGAAGGTTACCAAGACACTCTCTATGTCCATTCCGAGAGGCAATTTTACAGAGAATGCGACATCTACGGAACTGTTGATTTCATATTCGGCAATGCAGCCGTTGTCCTCCAAAACTGCAACATATATGCACGCAATCCCCCTAGTAAGACCAACACTGTGACTGCCCAAGGCAGGACCGATCCGAACCAAAACACTGGAATTCTAATCCACAACTCTAGAGTTACAGCTGCTTCCGACTTGAGGCCGGTACAAGGCTCAGTCAAAACATATCTAGGGAGGCCATGGAAACAATATTCGAGGACGGTTTTCATGAAAACGTTTCTTGATAGCTTGATTAACCCGGCTGGTTGGATGGAGTGGGATGGTAATTTTGCACTTAATACGTTGTATTATGCAGAGTATATGAACACCGGCCCTGGTTCATCCACATCTAATCGAGTCAAGTGGCGCGGCTACCGTGTTCTTACTAGTGCAAGCGACGCATCAAGCTTCACCGTCGGCAATTTTCTTGCCGGAAATTCTTGGTTGCCTGAAACTGGTGTGCCTTTCACCTCTGGCCTTTAACTTGTTGCAATTGTATATGTATGGTTTTGAATTAATTCAACTATATTACGCTACGGCTGGTAAATAAATACATAAATAATAGTTACGTAAGGCTGTAAGTGTAAGCCAATTGTTGTACCAAAAATGCTTCTTTATACGGACTTGTCATTCTTTGTGTAATCTTAAATCTTATTAATGAATAATAAAGGTGAATCTTTTATAATTTTTTTTTTTGTTTGTGTTTCTTCTCCTGGTTCGGATCATGGGGGTTTTTATAAAATTGAGAGACAGCGTTATTTTAAAGGTGCATGCAAATTGCAAAGGCATGACATTGGCAGTTAGTTAAGGTATCAACATCAGTATATCAGCAATCAAAAATATTTTTCTCAAAAGACATTTTCTAACACTTTGTTGCAAACATTGGACTAGTCAAGCTTTTGTTCTTATCTGTTTTGGTTGGTCAATTAATTTCGAAATTATTTTATGCTTGAAAAGACAATAATTCATTTTCAACCGAAGGGCTTTTCTATTTTAGTAGAAAACTGAAATAATATTTTCTTTAAAGAATAAATCAGCAATCGAAATTATTTGGGCACTTATTGAGGACACTGTTTGTTTGCTGCCCCTTCCGCAGGCCTCATGGACTCAGGGTTCTTAATCAGGTCCAGTTGGCTACTCCCAATTGGTTTGGTTTATATAGTTATAGGGCTTCGACTTTTTTATGGGAACTGATTTCTTAATTTAAAAATTTTGTTTGAAAAAATTTTAATTTAATCTCGATCAAATTTGATTTGATCAGAAAAATAAAAATTTGAATTCAAGAATTTTAAATATGAAACAATTCAAATAAAAGAAAAATCAAACTAAAAAAACATATTAAAATAATTACATACTCCATAAATCTAAAAAATAATTTAACTGGTTCAAATTCAAACCTGACCAAAATCTAAACAGATTCGAACTTGAAATGATTCGAATCCAGAAAAATTCAAGTTGATACTCCCAATTGGTTTGGTTTATATAGTTGATCAAATTTGATTTGATCAGAAAAATAAAAAATTTGAATTCAAGAATTTTAAATATGAAACAATTCAAATAAAAGAAAAATCAAACTAAAAAAAATATTAAAATAATTACATACTCCATAAATCTAAAAAATAAGTTAACTGGTTCAAATTCAAACCTAAAAAGATTCTTGAAATGATTCGAATCCAGAAAAATTCAAACTCAAATAATTCAAAATGATCTAAATTTAAAATAATCCAAAATCATATTCATCATTAAATTTGCTACCTCTAATGACAAGTAGTGCAATTCAAAAAAAAAAACACAGAGAAATCATTACATAAGCTTTTCCTATCACATTGGCAGTAAGCCCTAAGCTCAATTAATAATATGAATTTGTATTTAATGTACCGAGAATTTATAAGATTTATACACTATCAATAAATCACAACAAAACAAAACATTTTATTAATGCATCAAATATAAACACTTCTTTTTCTTATTTTATGTCATATTCCTCTTCCACAGACCTTAACTCCAAACTAAAAGCAAATGAATAAAAGAATATATAGTAGTGTAGGCAGCCACGCATGCTAATAAAATACTCCTTATATTTATACTTTCTAATCAAAATCTTTAGTGCCTTCGTGTTCGTGGGTGGAACCTCTCTTTTTTTTGGATAATAATGGGTGGAACCTCATCCTTACTCCATCTATATATTAGATTTTCTTTTTCTAGTCACTCTACCCCCTCCCCGGGCCCCCTTCACATCCACACAATTTTCTTTCTTTTTTTTCTTTTAATAAACTTCATTAAAAAATAATTCTACCATGACAAGATTAACTCAAAGAGATATTATAATATATGAAATCACATTATTGAAAGAACTATAGGATTACAAAGATGTCTTTCGATGCAAGTTAGTGGGGGGTATATATATGTTGTCTATAAACGATTTTGGAACTGGATTCGACATATGTCACATGGTACAAACTGTAAGAAAGAAAGTAATTTGCAATTTACTGTCAGAATACAGAAATCAGCAGAAACAAGAGAAGCAAGTGAGTGAAGCAGCAGAAGTAGGAGAAGCATGCAGGACTCTGATTGTCGGTTATTTACTTACCAATTATAATTTTAATCATATGATCAACTTGGCTTACAATAATATATATGATTCATGTCATGTGTTCGTGAAAGGATAAAGTTTGATAAAGAAAGGTGATGGAATTTTATGACAGCTTAGAGGGAATCAGCAGCACTTTTGAAGTTGATCGATGGAGATTACGGCTCTATTAATATAATGTATACCAGAAGATAGCATTGCCTCCTTTTTGTGAAAAAAAAAAAGAAAAGACAAAACATAATATTTTAAAATCGAAAAAAAAAAAAAAAGGTAGCTGATAAAGTTGCCACCTTAATATAAAAAAACCAACATTAATCAGTAGTTCTAAAATCATGGATACTCTTTGCTTGAAAAAAACCATGGTCCATGCACATCTCCCCCAATCTAAACTTGCGATGCAGGCCAGGGTTTATATTCATCCATAAAACCTGTGATTTCATTCTGGGAAAAGAAAAGGGTCACTGTTATTATCTCTACAAGTAATGGAGAGAAGAAGGAAGTCTATGAACTAAAGAAAGAGCTTTACCCATTGCTTTTCGGCAAAATGAGAGAAGAACAATTAGAACGGCTAGACCTGCTAATACACCGACGATTATTGCTACTGTTTTTCCAATATCATCTTCGTGGGAGGAATCTACACAAAAAGCAAAAGTTATCGGAATTAATTAGTTCTATATCCTATACTTGTATACAGTAGTAGTAGTAGTAGTAGTATAGTTTTGGCACAAATTGACATGACAATGGGCTAACCATGGCTGCCACTAGCAATTGTAAAACCCTTTCTTTTCCCTCTTATTATCCTTTTCATTTTTTAATTTTCAACTTGTCAAAAGTACTTTAGCTAGAGAAATTATGAAGGAAGACAGGAAAAATTTTAGTAGAATCTTTCCACTATTAGGGTAAGAATGGTTATACCATTATTCCACTACTGCTTTAATTGTCAGCCAATAATGCAGCTTTTGAGGCAAATTATATGGTTCTTATTCGAATGAAAGTGGGAGATGATGGCTTCTCGAAATGTGGAATTGACCTTGTGATCATGCACAGATTAATGGAATATAACACCTTTTTCATCCATCAATAGGAATTTAACTAACTCTGTGATTAAACTACAGCAGAATTAAATGAATTATAGTAATAGAAAAAGAGAAAAAAGATGAGATATGAAATATGAAGGCATGATAGAAACAATATGCAGCAGCGTAAAAAGAAAGCAACTAAAGTGCTGATGCCCCTTAATGCTTTACTTTATAAAAGGATTACATGTTGACCCTTGTAGCCTTTGGCCATTTATCTCTGAAATTTTTTTGAGTGGCCTCCCTCTCCCTCTTTTGAACAACTAAAGTGAGTCAATATCGTTAACTTACCCATGTTTCTTTTGGACTAACAATTACTTTGGAACAAATTGAGCTTACAATGACCTAACAACATACAAAATTATAGCTACATAAAAGTTACAAGATATAACAAATTAATGACCTTTGTTCTAGTTGTTCTGATATAAAGTTATTGACTAATTAAGGGGGTTATAAGGATATGAATTGCACCTGGAGAGAATTCACCATAGTAGCCAGATGCCCAGTATCGAGCGTAACACTGCCCTAAGAACACATCAGCTGCTGCAGCTGATCCACATAAGCTCTTCAGTTTCCCCACAGCATCCCCAAGGCAAGAAGAGCAATCACTTGAGCTCAAATCCCCCAAACACTGAGCAAAACCTTCAACCAAACCTGAGGAACTGACTTTGAAACCAATAGCCGCCTGCAAGTCAGCTAGAACATCATCTCTACGCCTAAAGAACTCAACATCGTTATTAACACTTTTACTGCATTTCTTGAACCTGATACTTGTATCAGGCGTCCCCAAGAAATTAGCATGCTCATATCTTAAATAGCAGCCTTCAAGTTGTAAAGAAGCCCCATAAGAATACGGACAAACCAAGCCTATCTGGTTAACAGCACTTGCTATGCATCTTGAGCAGTCAGCCGTCTGCAAATCACCCCTGCACTGGTACAAGCCATATATGGTGCCTTCAGGTGGCGTTGAGCTTCCATTTCCAATAGCATATGTATTGTAAGACACTTGAGAGGATGAGCTAACAACTGATGCTAGAAAAGAGTTGAGGTTGCCTTCATATGGGGAGTTTGGTGCGTACTTTTCTTGAGAGCATCCAGCATAGATGAAGATATGAGCTTTAACAAGATGACCAAAGTAACTGAGAGAAAGGAAGAGAAAGAGGAGTGTACGGAGTCCCAGGGCTTGGATAGTTTTGCGAGTGGAGTGTGATTGAAGGCTCCCCAGCATTTTGTTTTTTTCCTTGTTTTCTTCTTCAATTTGGCTTTGCTTTGCTTTTGTTTTTGTTTTGTGCTCTATTTTGGTGGTGTAGAAGTGAGTTCGTGATTGCTTTTCCTTTTTGGTCATTCTTGAATTCTCATTTTCCACCTTTCCTATTAAGAAAGGGCCCAATCTGGTCTTCCTGGGTCTACTCAAAATTAAATTTCTACTTTATCTTGAGTAAATACTAAATAGTCAAAAAGTCGAGCATATACCGTTACTTTTATTTGTGGCCAACACCTCATGCAACATTTGGACTCCTAATAAGGTTGTTGGTGTGTTTAGTAGATCTTTTGGATACGCAACCCATCGAAAAGAAAAAATGTCCAGTTTATGACTTGATGCCAGTGGGCAGGGAGCAGATTGCTCTAACAGCAGAAAATCAGATCAGATCCTATGGTACCTTTAACTTTTAATAAAGGGGAGATGACATCCTGATTGACCTAAAATAAATCAGAATTAATAATCATAGAACTGAACTTTAGAATAGTAGATGAACAATTTTCAATAATACTCAGAAAATAGGGAAAAAATCTAGTGTTACGGCATTATAAGACTAAAGGAAAATGGAAAATTCCCCTAATGATTCATTTTCTTCAAAGGCTTTAAGGTTGACAGTTGGAAACCTTTCTGACGTTTATGTCACTATCTGGCATTGGGAAAACCCCGAGCAACCTTTGCGCAAGTTTGTATGTTCCGCTTCCGCTGATCAACGACCAGCCCAGTCTTGTATATGGTCTTCAATGTTTAAAATGCAAAGCTGCACTCGAAACCAGTAACCATGGCACTCAATTATGAGGCTTTACTTATTCAGGACATAGTAGCCCATTATCTTTCAAAGAAGAATAATTGGGCTTTACTCACAATTCTAGGCAATCTTCCAGTAGAAGACTATGACTCAACTGTTGGGCTTACTCAGGCTCGATTCCTCTGGATGCTTTAGACCCCAATTAGGGCCAGCTTTGTTGGAGTTCTTCTGATTCTTGTGTTCACTCCACACATACATAACCAATAAGCAATAAAGCTCATATTCTTCCCAAGATAAAATTTCCAATTTAAATCCCTTCTCCTCCAAACCTTTTTTTTTTATATATAAAAAAAATCAATATATTATGGTGAAGTAAGAATAAATACTCCTCAAAATCTAAAATACTTACGGTTTACCCAAAGCATCATGTCTCAATATAATAAATCCGTTGATATTTGATAACAATTACTCCCACGGTTTCAAAATGTATGTCCCACGGAGTTAAAAATATATATATATACACATATATATTAATATTAAAATTGATTTTTTTATAAAATTAATAAATTATGATTTTAATATTAAAATAAAAACATAATCTTGATATATCAAAAAGAGAAAGATGGTCAAAGAAAATGGAATGAAAAGGATAATATTTAGACCAAAATAGAGGTGGACTCCATCCCAAATGAAAATTGAATCGAAGATGATATGTCACAGGATCATTACTTTCACCTTGTAAAATCGATTTATTAGGATGTGCAGCGTCCACGATTATATAACTTAAGATCTTCCCTTTCCTTTTCGATGTGAGATTGAAGCACTCTGCCTACGCTTTGGGCATTAAGCGTGACATTCTTCCCCACGCAATCTCGTGACGTTCTCATCACGGTGACCCATCATGCCTGTCCTCTTTTGGGGTGCTTGGCGTGGTGTCACAGACCCACCCTGTCTACCCATTCTTTGGGCGCTCGGCGTGGCGTCAAGATGATCTACCCTGCCTATCCTACTGGGGCGTTTGGCGTAGAGTCAAATAATAAAGAGCACATTCTAATAAACCGATTTTGCAAGAAAAGAATAACGATCCCGTGACACATTTACATAACTTGATTGAGTAGGGCTGAATAATGGTCGAGGGAGCTTTATGTGGCAACTTTCACAGGCCATTACACTATCGAAGGATCCATTTTTACATATCCAATTTGTGGTGGAATTGCCTCAACAGAACAGCCTACACTACATGTGATTTCTACTACAAGATTCGCCACTGCCACCTTCAAGATGCCTGATTGAGACACTTATGGTGACAAACACTGTGCCGGTCCTTTTCCTTTAGGTTTCGTTTTTTTTTTCTTTTAAATATCTAAAAGGAAAAAAATAAAGTTCATTCGATTCTCAGTTTTTAGTCAATTTCTGAAATTATTCTTTCGATTAAATTGGTGAAAGAAAAACATTTCCAATCTTTGCAAAAGTGTTGGGCCTACATTCAATTATTCACGCTGACTGAATTACTGCATGTAAAACACTAGGTAGATCTACAACTATCCAATAAATCAAAATACAAAAGATACTTAGATTTACATTTGTTAAGTTCACGAGTCTTCAACGATTAGATATAAATGAATAAGTAATTACTACCCAGAAATAAGATAAATTATATAAACATTTGAACCCTTTAATTATTTCTTACTTTCTTTTGAATATTTTTTAAATTTTTTAAAATTTAAATATCGAAACACACTCCAAAATTATAACTCCGATGTTTTCTTATTTCTTCTCTCTTTGCAGGCCATTCACAATCTTTTTTTTTTGGATAAGTAGATTTTCATTTATCCAAGAAAGCAGCAGTGCTGCTACATGTTACAAAGCTAGCTTAGCCTTGCTAAACAAATCAGAAAACCAATGCCATTAGACAAACATGTCTGCATTTAACCTCCAAGAATTACATAAAAACGTATTAACTGAATCTATTTTAATCTTCCTAAGATCACTTAACCTGGTCGAGATCATGTCTCTCACTTGCTCAGTGAGGTGCTCCTCTTTTTGCTCAGTTGAGTTGAACAAACGATTGTTTCTTTCCTTCCAAACTAGGTAGATAACTGCGTTCCAAGCAAGCCTCAATATTGTTGTGATTAGAGCTTTACCTCTGAGGTTGACAGAGGCCCATTGAAGCTCTACATTCCAACATGCAACCTGCCTTTTTAATCCACAAAGTACCATCACTCTCTGCCATATCTGTTTCGAGTAGGAGCAAGTGAAGAATAGATGATCCCTGGTTTCCCTCTCTTGTTTGCACAGCAGACATTTATCATCCACTGCCATTCCCCAGGAGATAAGTCTATCCTTTGTGGCCAATCTATTTAGGATTGCCATCCAGGAGAGCATAGAATGCCTAGGAATATTAAATTTACACCATACCAACTTATACCAAGCCACTTTCCCAGCTGAAGGTCTGATCTTGTTCCATACTGCTGACACTTGGTACTTTCCCTCAGGGAAAGGCCATTTATAGCTTCCATCAGCAGTTGTGAGAACTATTCTGGCAGCCACCTCTCTCAATTGCATGATCTTCCTCCAATTCCAACTGCTCCCACTCTGGATAGAGATGTGCCATGGATCTCTGTCCTTCAATACATAAGTCTTGATCCAGGCTATCCATAGGGAGCCTGCTCCAGTCAGTACAGCCCAAAAATTCCTTAGAATACATGCCTGATTCCAAGTGACAGTGTCCTTTACACCAAGTCCCCCTTCTGATTTTGGCAGGCAAATGGACTTCCAGCTAACTTTAGCTCCCTTAGCTTGGCCTTCCTTCCCTTTCCATAAGAAGTTTGAGCATAGCTGCATCAACTTCCTTATGCACTGCTTGGGCAGAACAAAATGTCTGCACCAGAAGTTCTGCAGGTGAAACAAAACTGATTGGATAAGCTGAAGCCTTCCAGCATAAGACAAGAACTTTGTTGCCCATCCTCTAACCCTTACTGTCACCTTCTCCAAAAGTGGCTCACAGTCTGTCATGGTTAATCTTCTAGTGACTAATGGTACCCCCAGATATCGGACAGGCAGTGTGCCTGTTTTGAACCCTGTGGACTCTCTGATGAGCCTTAATTCTTCTCTGTCAATTCCTGTGGAGAAGAACTCACTTTTGGTGCTATTAAGTTGGAGCCCTGAGTAGGTGTAGAATTGATTTAGCACTAGCTAAATACCCTTCACTGAATCAAGATTGCCCTTGGCAAAGATTAGCAGATCATCAGCAAAACTCAGGTGAGTTAAATGAAGCTTTTTGCACTTTAGATGATAAGAGAAGACCCCATACTGTGCTGCAGAGTCCAGCAACTTGGACAGGACATTGATAGCAATCACAAAGAGGTAGGGGGAAAGGGGATCACCTTGCCTGACTCCTCTTGCCCCCTTAAAGAAGCCCATAAGTCCTCCATTAACAGATATAGAGAAGTAGCTGGTGGTTAGGCAACTTTCAATCCAATTTAGGAACTGCTGAGGGACCTGCATTGCCTTCAAGACTGCAAAGATGAATTCCCAGCTGATAGTATCAAAAGCCTTCTGTAAATCCACTTTTATGGCACATCTTGGGGACAGAGTATTCCTACCATAGCCTCTGACTAACTCTTGAGCAAGCAGGATATTGTCTGTGATACTCCTGCCTAGAATGAAGGCACTCTGATTGGGACAGATCACCAATGGAAGACTGCTCTTGAGTCTGTTAGTCAGAATCTTGCTGATGCATTTGTAAAAGACTGTGCAACAGGAAATTGGTCGGAAATCTCTCATTGTGCATTTGTAAAAGACTGATTGGGCCATTCACAATCTTTACCTTACAAGTGACAACCATCAAAAATGTTCTCAACTCAACCATAAAAAAGACATTAACAAAAAGTTACGCAACTAATACATTACCTAAGTTCAACTTGATTTTTCTATAATTAAATTTTAATTATTGAAGTTAAGAGTTTAAAATTCTAACATGATGAATCTTTGAAATGTTTGGGCACTTGTCCTCTTTGATAAGCAATCTTTTCTCAACGAGTGAGATTCTATCTCGGGTAGTAATGTTGGGAAGATTTGGTCGTTTATTTCAAAACAAATACAGCTGAGCCTCAATAACTATATAGAATACTGCATCTTTAATATATATTTTATACTAAACCATAAGGAACAAGCATACACTTACAGTAACTGAAAAAACTAACACGTCTGCAGTTGTACACATGTCCTGTTGTACTAACCAATTTGTTTGATCTTCAAAAAAAAACAAAAGACATTGTGTTCATTGAGAGTCACATAAATTCATTAGAAAATCTTAAATCCTTGAAAATGTCAGAAATACGAAACTGGATCAATTAAAATTAATTACCCATATCAATTTGTCAACAATTCAACAAAAATAAAAAATAAAAAAATTCAACATTATTAACATGAAGATGATCAATTTTTAATCGTTATCAGAAAAAAAAAAAATGGTGCAACTTGTTCAATCATATACTCCTAGTTAAAACCCTTTTTTTTTATCACTCATTTTTTATCAAATCAACCGTGGGCCAGATTTTACCGAAAATCTGAGAAGAAAATGTTCATCAAAGAATTAGAATTGTGTAGTTATTAACGCAACCACAAAATCCATCACAATTATCAGCATTATTATTTTCAGACATAATTATTTATGAATATATTATCAGTGTATAAATTTATATATCGTCGATAAATCAAATTATATTATCTATTAATAAATAAAATTATTTATATTTATTTTTAATATTGTATGTTTACTTATTAACAATATGAGATCATGTGATTCATTGACAATTGATAGATTTTCGAACTTAAAATGAATCACGAAACTCATTAGTTATAATATAAATCTAAATAATCCACCCTACCTCGTTTTTTTTACATAGATAATGAAATTTTTTAATCCACAAACGATAACATTTATATTTTTTAATTTATTTTTTTAAACATACCTAAAAAACGTTTTATCCTATTAATTTTTATAAAACTTAAAAAATTTCACTAAGCTCTGATGATTTTTCTTTATAATATTAATATATAATCAGCCCATTTATAAAAAAAAATATTCTCTATAAATGTACACCTAAGACCAAGTCTTCGAAAAAGACCACCCAAAAGCATATAAAGAGTGAAAAGAAAAGGTAAATAATACCTAAACAAAAATGGATTTAATTTTGATGCACTGAGAGTGTACACTCTCAGTAAATCAGATGATGATAACTCATTTAAAGTAAAATAATTTTTATTTATTTTTTAAATCTTTTAATGAGATGGTATCATCTTATTCACTGACAGTGTATAAAATATACTGTCAGTGCATCAAATACAAACCTTACAAAAATTCCAAAAAAACATAATTATCACAATGATTGACCAGAATTAATTATCGCCATCATCAACAATTTTTACCACCAGCAGCAGCAGCTTCTCAATGGTGGCGCGTCCACGACATTTTCCTTCCACCGGTTCCCGCTGCGATCCGGGTCTGGACCCTCTCAAACTCCGAGAACCGGCAAGGAATCGTGATTCCACCTTGGTGGCTAAACCCATACTCCTCTTCGGCTTCTCTCAAGAGCTCGCCGAATAAAGGGTGGTTAAAGTAAATAACTGGCACCAAAACTCTATGAAAGTCGCCATCTTTTTTACCAACGTAGACGGCCAAGTGTCCTTTCGGAACTTCCATCGGTTTCTCGTTGATGGGATCTTGACCAATGGGAACGTAACCCGGCCCGGATTTTACTGAGCATATAGATTTGGCTCCTTTTGTCAAGCGGCGACCCCAACTGATGAGCTTGGAGAAGGGCTTTGAGTTGCAAAATGATCCTGCTTGGGTCAGGCGATGGTATCCACGTGGGTTCCGAGCTTTGCGGAAGAACCATCTGGAGATCCGGACAAGCCGTTTCCCGATCTTGAAGCCTCTTATCTTTCTCATGGATTGTGTCTGGTAACAAAAACAACGTCAAGAAAGAAGAGGGGCTTTGGCCGCCTTTGTGTTTCTCCGTCTGTTTTTTTCTGGGGCGTACGAGAATAAGACTGAAAGGGTTTTGTTACAGTAAGAAGAAGTTTAGGAAAAGGGCCATGGATCGGCGATGGACATAGTAAGGCGAGAGAGAGTAAGGCAAACTTCAGAGAGAGACGTTGGTATATTTGACATCCTTATTCAGAAACCTGATTCAGAATTCATACATAAAGTAACCTTCTTTTATTTTCTTTTTTTTCCCTCTGTTTAGCCCGCCTCGAGAACTAAACCCAAAATCTTAGGTAGCTGTATGTAGAATAGGGAGATGAAGGACCTGTTTTATAAATAGAAAGTGAAGCAAGGAAAACTCAAAAGGTATGTTTGGACGAGGGGTTTAAAAAAGCGATTTCATTTTAATTAAGATTTTTAAAAATTTAAAACTGAATTTAATTGTTTAGATAAAAAAAAAAAAAAAAAGAGAATTTTAAAATTTATAAAAAATTTTAAGAAGGGATTTGAACACTTTAAATTCTCTTTTGAAATTCCAACTAAAGAGGTAATTTTTCAAAATTTTTCAAAATTCTCTCTCACTTTATTCCAAAGTGGTCAACTATAAAATACTAAAAAAAATTATTATTATTTTATTTAATTATAATATATATTTTTATTTTTATATTATTAATAATATTTATATATTTTTACGAATCTAATAATACTTATATTGCATATTTTTATATATATATATGTATTTTTATTTTTAATATCATTATTTCTATTTTATAATTATTTTTATATTTCATGAAATTCTAACTGCCTAAATTTTTTTTAAAAAAATTTATCCAAATAAAATAATTACAAATTTTAATATTTTAAATAATGCATTTTTTAAATTTTTTATTTTAATTTTTTTTAATTTTTTTTATCGAAACGCATCCAAAAGTTAGAAAAATAAGGAGAAATTTGGGAGGGGGTGGTCAACAAGAGGTGGAAACAGGGTTTGAGATGGGTGGCAAACTGGCAATGTCACGCGTAAGAGAGCGTTGAAACTTGAATTTTTTTCTTTTAATATTTGAGATGGTTAAGGTTTAAAATTGATGATTAGACTTTGAAACTGGTAAGAAGAGAAGAGGATTTGTGGTTTAAGTAGGATGGGGAGACTGAAATAGAGAGAGTCATAGCATAGGTGAGATAAAAGAAGGAATGAAGGATCTAAGTGGGCTGCGGCTAGATTTTCACGGATCTTCTCATTAAATTGTGGTTAATACTAATAAATAAATTTCTTTTGGAGAATTGGAGAGAGTCGTCACCGTTGGATTGACATTTTCCGGTTCCCACGTTGACCAGGGACTAAACTAATATAAATAAATAAATTTCTCAAAAACTTATATTTATGATTTAAGAATATTTTCAAGAAAACAACGAAAATGTTTTTATATTTTTCTTTTTCTTGAATAGTATATATTCAAATATCCTTAGTCAAATCAAATTAATATTGGAATTTTATTATGGCTCACAACGACTATAGACTGCTGATTGTGGAGTGCCCTGAAAAGCATGGCATCAAAGTATAAGGACGGCCTCAGAAGTAGTCCTGGATCAAGTCGATTCGTAGAATTTTTTTAATTTTTTTATTTAGATTTAATTTTGAGTCGGGTCGAGTCGATTTGTCGATTCATATTTACTATTTATTATATTAAAAATATTTTTTTATTTATTTTTTATTTTTTTATAAGATGAATAGTGATCCGGATTGAACTGGATCAAATCACTAAAATATTTATCCAAATCCGATCTGCTCATGAGTAAGTCTACTCAGAATGAAGGAATAGGTAAAGAAAAATATCAATTGCATCTCCATAATTCAAATGGTTAAGATCAGCAACAAATTATGGCTCCATCAGTATTAGTTGAGGGACAATTTATTCTAAAGTAATCACAACCACAAAGACATAATTAATTACATTTGAGATTTATTGATCCAACCAACAATTTATATCTTAATTCACTTTTATGTATTGTACATTCGACATATTAGACAATTTATTCAAACACATGCATATTTTTTTATCCATGCTACATATATACTTGCTATATATTCATTTTTGGTAGGTCATGATGAATGTTTTTATATTTGATATATGGTTTATGCTAATAATAGAAACTTTTTAATGATATTATATATAGTAATATATCCATCCAATATATTAAAAATATTGAATAAAGTTATGAACTACTACATTTAATGCACTGTTCTTACTATAAATAGTATATTAACTAACTTTAAAAAATATCTCAAGGATCTCGTTAACAAAACCTTTAATATATATCCTTTTTTCTGTAGGTGATATGAATATTCATTTTTTTTTTTAAAAAGTCAAAATCTAAGAGGAATTGAGCGAGAGAATTTTATAAGTGCTAAAGTCGAATCTCAATCTTGCAATAACTCACCTATAAGAAAATTGGATGAACCCAGAGTCGAATTTAGCCCCCCTAAATTCATGAAAATCTAATAGGAATAACCTTTCTTAACTAAGAAAAAAGAGAAAATTCTAATTTGGCCCCAATATTTTTAATTTGGCAACCTATTTTTTAAATTAATACTACATAATATGATTAATTTGCTAAACTTTTCACTTTTAAATTTTATCATTAATTAATTTGATTCTATTTAATTTTTTACTTAATTAAACATTATTATACATAATATTTTCTTCCTTAAATTAAGATTTTTCCTTCTCAATCAATCAAAAAAATATCTTGATATCAATTATGGTATGTCATCTAATATATATATATATATATATATTTTATGATAGTAATAAAAAAATTATTAAAAAAGGTTGAACTATTATAATCTTTATACAAAATTAATTACGTAGAAATTTTTTATATGTTCTTTACTTTTTTTTTATTATGAAAATTACATTAATAAGTCAAAATTAATGTCTCATATGTTATTTTTATTTTTATATTAATCATGTTTATATTGAACGGCCCCCCAAAATAAATTTTTGGCTTCTTCTCTAGGTGAACCATTTTAGGTTATGTCAAGTTTAATTAAATATGTTTATGAGCCAGACCAAACTCGAATAGCAAAAAAATTGTTTGCTTAAGGCTCGATTCAACTCAGTTCGTTGGACTCGAAAAACATGTTTTATTATTTAAAATATAATTTTAATATATTTTTATGATTACATTTTTCAAAATATAATTTTTTATTAATTAAATAATAATTTGAGTCAAACCAAATCGAATCTAAAATATTTTATTTTAAGTCCAACTTAATTCAAACCGAGCCTGTTAGGTTGGGCTACCAAATCGATTTTTGGACATGTCTAAGTTCAATGTTAATTTATTATTTATAGTAAAATTCAAGATTTTCTTTATGCTAATTGGATTCTTTACAAGTGTTCGATTTGGGGATAAGGTACACATTCGCTTTGGTCTATCTTACAAACATAGCAGGCCTCCTCGGCTCCTCTATGAAAAAAAATATATATATCGGGTAGGAACTAGGGGTGTAAACGAGACATCTGTACTCGCAAGCTACTCGAGTTCGACTCGAAAAAAACTCGAATTCGATTCGATCATTATCGAGCCGAGCTCGAGCTCGAGCAGCTCGAGCTATCGAGCGAGCCGAGTTCGAGCATCTTAATACCCGATTCGAGCAGCTCGCGAGCCTAATCGAGCTTTTTTTATTTATAATATTTTTATTATTAATTTACTATTTTACCCTTAATATATATATATACATACTTAAAAACCCTTAATTCGAACTCGAGCTCGAGTACATAAACGAGCCTAATCGAGTCGAGCTCGAATAGTTCGATTTTATCTCGAGCCGAGCTCGAGCTTAAAAAATGATATTCGTTCGAGCTCGAACCGAGCTTCGAGCCTCGAGTTTCGAATCGAGCTCGAGCTCGAGCTTCTCAGTATTCGAGCTCGGCTCGGCTCGATTACAGCCCTAGTAGGAACTAGCTTAAATATTCCGTACAGAAATGTCGTTATTTACCATATTCATCAACTACTAGTGAATAGTGATGAAATATGTGGGTAGATATGCACATGGTTTGAGTTTGAGAAGTGAGTTTTTTTATTTGGATTGGCTTAAGTCGATTCGGATCATTATTTATTTATTAAATTAATATTTTTATTTAAATTTAATTATAAAATATATATTAATATAAAAATAAAAATTTAATATTTTATGAATAGTGAAATAAATTTACGGATCGATTCGAACTCGATTCGAAACGAGTTTGAACAAGGGAGAACAAATCTTGAGCCGCAACTTGGCTCAGCCCAACCATGAATACCTACCTCTATACATGGGTTGCTTGGGAGCATTTTACCTGTTATTCTTTTTAGAATTCATTTAATTGGTATATATAAACATCACTTAAAGATTATTTATTTATTATTTTTTTTATATTTAATACATTATTTTTATTAAATCTAAAAAAAATAATATATTGATTATATTTTTCTTTTTATGTATATATCACTTTAATCAATATCATAAACACTAATTAATATTTTTTTTCTTTTTATTATAATCTTATAATTATTCAATCACATTCAAACAAAAAAAAAACTATTTAGGAGTTCACCATTTAAAGCATGAGTTTTATATATTATTTTGATAAATCTTATACAATTCTGCATTGTTAATTGTTATTGATTAATTTCATCCCAGTAATTACAAATAATATGCTTTCAAAACTGATGGGTCCCTACAGCCACGTGGTCGAATTCCGACCATTAACGCCTACATCATTCTAAAGCGATGAATCAATGGCTGTATAAAACATCCAAACCGAAATGTAAAGGCTGAATAATCTCCATTTCCGTGGAGTTTGGTAACTATACGTCTATACCACCTATCACCATCTATCACTAATCAGAGTCCTCTCGATTCAAACAACTTCACTAACACAAGACAAAATTTCTTGGACAAAAATCTTAGCCACTCCTGTTCTGTCTTTCAAAATTTTGGCACTATCAAATCTTCCTTTCAAACCCGACTTCTACGGTACGTTTAGAAGGAAAATTTTTAAATTTTCAAAAAAAATAAAAAATAAAAGTATTTAAAAATATATTATTTTAAAATGTTAAAATTTATAATTGTTTTGTTTGGATTATTTTTTTTTTAAATGAAATTTAAGCTCTTGAAATTTCATAAAATAAAAAATAATTATAAAATAAGAATAATGATATTAAAAATAAAAAATACATATACATATATATATATATATAAATATGCAATATGGGTATCATTAGATTCGTAAAATATATATAAATATTATTAATAATATAAAAATATATATCATAATTAAATAAAATGATAATTTATTTTTTTTAGTTTTGTATTTTATAGTGGAAAGAGGATTTTGAAAATTTTTAAAAAGTCACCTCTTTAGGTGGAATTTCAAAAAAAAAAAAATTTTGAAGTGCTCAAATCACCTCTTGAAATTCCTTATAAATTTGAAAATTTGATAACTCTAGAAAATATAGTTATTTTGCCACCTTTTATACTTTTGAGTCGATTAAGTCCTTAAAGATTTTATTAAGATTTGATTAGTTTTATATGTTTTTATATTTATTTTATTTATCCATTATATGTTTAAAATAGTTATTTAGTTTTTATTTATGTGTTTTATAGGTCCAAGGTGATCTCGAGTTTCGAGGTGCAAAACGATAAAAAACGGTATAAACCAATGAGCAGGCAAATTCGACCTCTGGAGTTTCTTTAAAGAAAAACTTGATATTAAAGATTTTAAATGAGAAAACTTCCTACTTGACTTTTGAAGTTGACTTCCATACCTTTCCAACGGTATAAGGCGCGTCAAAATTGGAGGAAATTTGATAAGTCAAAACAGCAAATAAAGTACAATAAAACGGTGAGACCAACCGAAACAGACAGAGAGTTGGCGCCGCGGCGCCGAAGAGACAGTAGCAGTGGCGCCGCGGCACCGGTTCAGGAAGAGAAAAATCGAAAAAATGTAAAAACTTACCTGTTTGCTTGGGAGTGAAGTTTCAGACTCCAGGAGGCCTTGGACACTTTAAATAAGACTCTTTTAGGTTAGAATAAAGAGGATTAGATACCTAGAAACCTAATTCTCTCGAAAAGAAGATAGTTGCTATCAACTTCTCTCAAGAAGATTGGAAGATTGGAGATTCAAGATTCAAGAACTGACAACTCTTAGTTTTCTCTTTTCTCTTATTTATTTTTCTTGTGTTGTTGATGATGGTGAAATTATTTGATTATTTGTTTTCATTAATTATCATGAACTAAATCTCTTTTACTAGGATTTCAATGAAACTCAACACATAGTTTGAATTTACTTTCTCTCTCTAGCTTGGTTTAATGGTTTATTGAGTTGTTTGTTCAATCTTGTTCTTAATGCTTCTAGTTGATTGACTACCAATTGGATTGATTTGTTAACCTAAATATAACTTGAAAAAGGGAGTTTAGTTTTAGACATGGATTGAATGACACATGTTTCATATTCATTTAATATGATGAATTGATCTGCAGGTAGGGTAGGAATACACTTACTTGTCATGTGTAACCATTGTTAGAGCTTAAACTTAATGAGTTCCTCTTTAATTCAATTATAATAGGAATATAGTTAATTGGTTAAGAATGATATTTTTATGAGACCATCGGAAGATCTTTATAAATAAGATAGAACTCTAGGTTAACAACTTAGGATCATTAATAAAGTGAAGAGGTAGAGAGAGATTCAAGCGAAGTATTGAGGGAAGTTGCAACCCTAGGCTTTTATAATTAATTGAATTTACCCTTTTTAATTTACTTGCTTTCAGTATTAGTTTCTTTTAATTTTAGTTTTTAATTACCATCTTTATTTAATTGTTTAGATAAGATTAAGTTTGTTAATTTTAGTATTTAGAAAAATTAATGATAATTTCTCGTGGGTACGACACTTTACTTCCACTTTATTACTTGTTTGCGATACGTGCACTTGCGTAGTGGAATCTAACAACAAAATTCTCCCTTATTTTTACCTAAACAAGTAAATTCATTTTTAAACTTTTGAAAACCTTAATTGAAATGAAATTTCTCGTTCAAATACTTCATCCAAACATACCCGTAGAGCTTTCTTTCTCCACCAGAAATCTCAAGTTTTGTTCTTTGATTTTTTATTTTATGACGATTTCGAGTTTTTTTACTAATTTTTTTCTCTTTGATTGGTTTAGCCAATTACTTCACACATATATCTTGAGTGCATGTATTGATTATTGGAATGTTGTTTAATTAAAGACAAATATAGTGATCAATTATCACGATTTTTAAAAAATATCTAATAATTATATTTAAGTTTCAAACATTCTTATCATATGTAAACCAAATTAATGATTAATGGGTTTATACGTTAATTCAAATATATTAAAAAAAAATATTCAAGCTGAAAATATTAAAGTAGCAACACATAATATAATGGATAACAAAACATTGGGTGAAAAATATTAAAAAACATGATGGTTATAATTCGAACTCGAGAGCTTTGATATTATATTAAGTTGAATGATCAATTATTTTAAAAATTGAAAAAAATTAAAAAATTACCTAATAATTATATATAAGTTTTAACACATATGACAACAATTTTGAAAAAAAAAACATTACACTAGTATAATTTATCTTTTTTACATTTGAGATGAACATGATAAGATTTATGAGTCAGATGAGTATTATTTCTTATTAAGAAAAATGAAACTTTTAATAGTTTATATCTTGGTTTGGTAGGTTTTTTTTTTTTTCCTATTTATCTTTTGTTTATTTGTATATAAAATTATATATTACTGAATAACCATAATAAAAGTTAATAAAACGTACATCCAATGTTATTAAAAATTACCTTAAATAATTATATATATTTCGAGACTACTGATTTGCCCACCAAGAATAACCTAAAGAGAATTTTTACCCCTTTATGTTGTTTTTAGTAATTATTAATAATCGTACTACCCAATTTAAATTCACAAATATTATTGTTCATTCAATCAATCACTCTCGCGGGGAAGCACGGGTAGTGGACTAGTCTAGTAGGGCCACATAGCCCGGACCAAATGAAGGAGTTGGGCTTCTTTTTCTTACGATATTCAAATGGGCCTCCATCGTTACAGAGAGTTTTTTGCCCGATGTTACAAACTTGCAACACCTGGTTTTATTCTCGGTTTGGACGGCGTTAAGGCTTTCCCTTCACCAATCTTGTCATTTTTGACATTTGACCATTATCATTTAGAAGAATTTATACCCGTTCAAGTTCATGTTGAACGGTCCAGATTCAAACTCCAATATGTCATGTACCTGTAGAAGATCCTCTCTCAATGAGGCTGATGTGAAACTGAAAAACAAAATAGAAGATCGAAATCCAAAATCGAAGCAGAAAAAAGCACAATTCCCCCAAAGCACTCAGCAGCATTTTCATTTCTCCAATTGAATGAGTGTTACTAACTGTAATTACTGAACCAATCTCCACCCTTGGATCCAATAAGAACTCAACGCCAATAAACTGAAGAGCAAGGGATCCGAATTTGAACGACCAATATCCAAATGACGGATCCGTATCTGGATCTACAAGAATCGGGTTGGGAGGAACTGAGGAGAGAAGCTCGAAAGATCGAAGGCGATCTCGATGTCAAACTCTCTTCTTATGCCAAGCTCGGTGCTAGAACCCAAGGAGGTTTGCTCCTTTCCTCCTACCTTTTTGCATTTCACTGTCTCTCTTTAGAAATTTGTTCCCGGTTTGTTATTTTCTGCTATGTGCATTGCATTTTGATTTTGTTTTGGTAGATTACTGAAACTATGAAGATATCTGTTGAAAAACTGAACATACTAACGGCTGAATATATAGGATTTGTCAAACAGAACTTTTTTTTTTTTGGTTAAGTAGATTTCTTCCATTTAGGAATCCATAGCCTTAGGAATCTGGTGAGCTTTCTTTTTCTTTGTGATGATATGTACTTACATTTAGGTTATGTAGATACTGGGTCGCCGACGGTTGGATCAAGCAGGCCATGGAAGTCTATGGAAATTGAAATTCAATCATTGCTTGAGAAACTGCTGGACACAAATGATGCTATGAGTAGATGTGCTGCATCTGCTGCATCGACTACTTCGGTAACCCAGAAGCTTGCAAGGCATAGAGACATACTACATGAGTTTACTCAGGTTTTTTGCATTGACTATGCTGTAATTGTTATCTAGACTTGTTTTTATAAGTCAGATTTTCTTGTTTAATTACCAGGTATTATGACCCTCAAAGAAATATGAATATTTCATGATATCCTGTCCTACATTACTGCTAATAAGTAAATTATGAGTGTATTGTAGCAGTCACGTTTCTTATAGGGCCTAGATAGTCCTGCAACTTCTAATCGTTGTTGTAGTTTTTCTTTAAAATTTTCGTGTTGGTGCTACCAATAGTAGACATGTGAATGCTAGGTTTTCATATTGTTTCACCACTGCAATTGTACATACTTTCTTTCAACTTCTCTGCGTCTGTCACAGTGTTGTCAAGAGCGCAAGGCGCACTCTAGGCGTTAGAACCCTTATATTGCCTCAGGCGCAAGGCGTAAAAAAAACGCTCGCCTGAGTGAAGTAAGACGCAATATGTATGTGTG
Organism: Fremontodendron californicum; assembly: GCA_030761205.1. Taxonomy (NCBI): domain Eukaryota; kingdom Viridiplantae; phylum Streptophyta; class Magnoliopsida; order Malvales; family Malvaceae; genus Fremontodendron; species Fremontodendron californicum. The sequence goes on along the minus strand of JAULJL010000015.1, from coordinate 1,235,176 downwards.
TGTTTTTGTATGTCTGTCTATGTGTGTGTGTATATATATATATATATATATATATATATATATATAATAAGCTTAAAATATATAATTATGATAATAAACTCTAAAGAGTGGTCCAGATTATCTACAAAACATGCATTTTTTTGTAGTTGCCCAATATGCATGATTTCCTTATGGTCCCTTGTCTTTTGTTGAATAGTCAAATATTGAGAAGTAGAGACTTTGATACTATCCCTTTTCTTACTAGTAAAGGTACATCTAATGAAAAAAGTTAAAATAAAAGAAATTAAAGAGAACTTCAATCAGGCGGGCTTTTTTTACGCCTATTGCCTTACAAAAGAGCGCGCCTAGGCGCACTAGGCGTGCGCCTGATCAAATGAGCCTCGTCCGGAAAGGTTTGAGGCGTTTTTGTTAACTAACACTAAGGCGCAAGGCGTAGGCATGCCTAGGCGCATGCCTTGACAACACTGGTCTGTCACTAACATGTTTATTGGCCATGGGTTCAATGTTCAAACTTATCATCTTACCAAAAAATGTCACCATGGAGCTGCTTCCAAGGAGACAAGCTCTGGCATTCTTATATCATGTTTGGTTGGTTGGTTTTGGCAATCCCTACAAGGGTATCTGTACCTTGACTTGGAATAAAATATAATTCGGTCATTCTATTCCATAAGTAATTTAATTTCAAATTACTTATGTAACGGTTCATGGTCCATGATTGTTACTTGCCTGGCAATTACTTCAGTGCGAGAAGAAATACAGTACAACCAATGAGTTAGCATTTGATGCAAATACTTAAACAAGATTTTTTTTTTTTGTTTATAGCAACACATGAGTATAAATATACTATTGTTTTTATTATTGCTTTTTGTTTGTGTTATACAGTACAGAGGTCAAGCTCTCGTTGGCCAAAAAAGAAAAAAAAGTCAAGTTGTCAAAAGATTTTTGGTCCATAGTTTTTATTTTTTCTTCTTTTGATAATTTATAGCTTCATACCAACAATTTGATGTAGTTTTCTAGCAGCTTCGGAGCTCAAACTCTGATATAATCTCTTTTGTTGGTTATCGTTCTGTTTTCTGTATGTGTACTTAAAGAAAGATTTTTTTCCATGGACAATTGGGAATCTCTTCCATGTACATGAAAACTTGCTGTAGGGATAACAGGTGATTTTCAGTATTGTTGTGTTAGAAGTGTCCTTATCTCCTCTTATGTTGAACCATGAGAGAAGTGGAAGAAGAGTCCAGCAGTATCGTTGTTACCTGTCACAGATTGAACTAAGCTCCAAATGCATTTATTCACTCTCAATTTCTGAAGAATAATAGATTCCTCCCTCACGCATTTACGCTGTTGTATCACCAAAACCTAGGGCTTATTTAAGTGCTTTATTTGCCACTCTGGTTTATTGAACTATAAGCTAATGTACCCATGTTCCATTGAATTATCCCCAGTTACGGTATCGCTGTTACCTGTTATATATCAAACTAAGCCCCCAAATGCATTCATTCAGTCTCAATTTCTGCATAATAATAGATTCCTCCCTCATGCATTTACAGTTTTACACTGCTGTATAACCAAAACCTAGGGTTTCTTTAAGTGCTTTATTTGCCACTTTGGTTCATTGCGCTATAAGTTAATGTACCCATATTCCATGAAATTACCCCCAGTTACAGTATCGCTGTTACCTGTTGTATATCAAACTAAGCCCCCAAATGCATTCATTCAGTCTCAATTTCTGCAGAATAATAGTTTCCAGCCTCATGCATTTACACTGCTGTATAACCAAAAGGTCCAAAACCTAGGGTTTCTTTAAGTGCTTTATTTACCACTGTGGTTCATTGCACTATAGCTTAATGTACCCATGTTCCATGGAATTACCCCAGTTACTGCTGCTTTTGGATGTTTATTATTTGGACAAGTTGATTAGTATTTCTATCCTTTTGAAGTAATGGTATAAATGTTGTTAGGAATTTAGAAGAATCAAGGGAAACATAAATTCAATGAGGGAACACGTAGAGCTTCTGGGTTCTGTCAGAGATGATATCAGTGAGTTTAAGGTAGTCGTATGATTTAAACTCTTAACTTTGTTACTCTAATTTCCAGTACTATGTTGTTTCCCAAAGTTTACTATATTTGCCTTCATGCAGGCATCTGGGAGTATGTCACCGAGAATGCCATTACTCAGAGAGCGAGCTGCCATCCATGGGAGCGTAGCTCATGTAAGATTTAAATGTTCTTTTATCAGTGTGTATCTCGGTGCATGCTTTGTTGAAAGAATTTTCCCCTTCTGTGTTTCGTCACTATTTTGCAATTACTTAAATGCTGAATTAGATGTGTTACACACGTACACATAACAGAAGAAATGAATGATTCTATTGGTCAGATTAAAACCTAAAACTTGTGGTTTGGTTGTAGAACCCAAAAATCTCAATAGCCAATCACTACGAGTCTCAACTCTCAAGTCTCTCTAGTCTAGTCTAGTCTTCAAATCCAAATCCCAGTTACCAAAAGCTAGCTCAAAGCTTTGACAATGACCCTTTTTATATGAGATGCATAAATCTAGAATCAAGCCCATAGAAATAAACCCAAATAACAAAGCCTATTTCCAAATTTTTGCCTATCTATAATAAGTATACCTCCAATTTAGATACTGGCCTTCCATCATTTTGGTTTTGGTTACTTAATGATGTATACCCTTTCACCTTTTGATCATCACCACTAAATATGTTCCTGATTGCTTTCTTGCAATGGAAGGAACTAGATTTTGAAATTGAAACACTACGCAGGAGACCGTGTCCCCTGAAACTTGATTCTTCTTGGTGCTGTTATCTGCTATCATAGGTTATTCATAGTTGAGGAATACTAGTGATTTCATGCTAGCAGTGAAGCCATGGATTTTGCGTCATCTGTATTTTCAGCTCAAGTGAAGCATTGTATGTGCTAAGTTCTAATTATTTACCCAAAAAGGAAACTTTCGTAGTTGGGCTGGGAGGGGGGAAGGGGAACTTAATTGATGTCCAAAACTGATTGTAGAAAGGTATGCTAATGAGACTTTTATATAACCTCTCTGATGCACACAAAAACATGTGCATGCTTGCACTAATACAAACAAGCATCCTTATTGTTCACGCATCTTTTATTTTTTTCTAGCTGTCTACAGGTAATTTATGAATCTTAAAAGTGCTTTAGTTTCATTTTTGCTTGATAAGATTGATGTGACATATAGAAGAACACTTTAGGCTTCCAATTGGTGTCATAATATTTTTGTCTGCTATCTTTAGTGCCATGTAACAAAATACGCTTGTATTTATTTATTTTGGGTAGTTTTTCCTTTTCCCTATTTGTCAAAGACTTCTTTAGTTTCCATTTTCCTGACCATTTGCTTCGTTTAGATAGATGATGTGATTAATCAAGCTCAAACGACAAGGGCAGTGTTGGGCTCTCAAAGAGCTTTGTTTGGAGATGTTCAAGGGAAAGTAAAAGTTCTAAGTGACAAGTTCCCCGTTGTCCGTGGCTTGCTTGGTACTTTATGGTGTATCTTTATTACTGAGTTTTTATTCTTTATAGTATTATTTTTTATACTAATTAAAATTCCTCTATTTTCTAGGTTCCATCAGAAGGAAGCGTTCAAGAGACACTCTTATTCTGTCAGCAGTAATTGCTGCTTGTACATTGTTCCTTATTATCTATTGGCTCTCAAAGTAACTAGAGATGTGATTTATTTATACGCGAATGTTGAAAGCGGTCGTGTTTTGCTAAGAGAATTTTGCTTATAATTTGTTAGAACAGATCACATTTTCTCTGTTAAGCTTGAGGTACCTTCTTTTTGGTGCCATTTTACACTCAAAATCTCAATTTCTTTCATATGCAAAATCACTTGCATTGCTCCAACACAGAGGTTTGGTGTAGTCAATGGGTGGGTTCCTTGTCATGCTTCCATGTTGGGTCAATTTCACTTGCGGTCACACCGGGTCAGGTCTAGCTTCAGCTGGCTTGCTGCAAGGGGTCGTGTAGGTACCTTTAATTACCGCGAATGCAAGCTTTGCTTTGCGGGCTTTGATCTGTTGTTGTCAAGACAGGGGCATGGGCCAAGGGGGCAGCGGTGGCAATCCTACATGCATATCTGACATTTTAAACAACATTGTGAAAACATCATATAAAGATGGTACTTTTTTTTAATTGAATAATGATTATAAAATTACTTGAACCCATTTTTTGGTCTTTATTTGCATATGAGATTTCATTAATTGATATCTTAAATTTGAACCTGAATTTGTGAAAAATCCATGGTATTCCCATTCTCAGTTGTAGAAAAAAGAAAATGAATGAAGACGGAAGGAAACTTAAAAGAGGAAGAGGCAAAGAACTGGTCAGAATTACGTAGTCATAACATTGGCACTTGGCAGTGCAAAGCAAAAACAAAAGAAAAAGAGAGATGTATCTTACTTTGATGAATGTGGCTAACGTGGCTCGAGGCGAGGCCACAGCCAGAGTAAGAAGAGCCCATCTGTGGTTTGAGGCTACAGTTGCAGTACGTACTTTGTTTTCACAGTGGAAACTGTTCACTCTACTGGCTTGGCTACTACGCTACACGCAGCAGCCTGAGTCCTGAGATGCCAAAAGAGGCTTTAAATTAATGTCAATCTTTATTGGACTTCTAAGGTCTACCCCCAACAGGCTTTTCCAGGCGCTCCCAGGATATATATATCTCTCTACTCTACTCTACTCGTATATATAATTAGTATAACCCGCTTAAATTTACTAGTAACTCAGCTGATATTAATTCGTATACCAAATTCAAATGTAACCTAGCTACATTATTTAGTTAATTGTGCTGTAACTTGCACTAGCCTATTGCACCATAACATTATTTATGTTGCAAAGAATATACATTTTACAATATTTATGTAAACTATCTTAAAAAAATTTATTGCTTAAATTTTTTTTTAATGAATTTATAATTTATATCTATATAACATATTAAAAAACAAATATGAGTAACTCAATATATAGCAGTAGTCAGCGTCCTATAACATTTCTTGTTTTGTGGGTACAAAGTTTCAACAGTCACCTAAATGTTCGTGAAGAATGACATAAATGATGAGACAAATTCTCAATCTAATGAAAGCATTAAATGTCTACCTGCCTATAATTTATTAATATATATGTTAGGTTATTATTGTAAATGTGAGGGAGGAATTTTCCAAACTACCGTTACCGCATCAAAAATCAAAATGGCAGATGAAAGAAGATAAGGGGACATTTAAGTCCAACCTCAAAAAATTAAAATGAGTATGTACTTTATACAGTAGGCCATTGCTGTGATGGTTAAGGTTTTCATATTGATATTAGAGTGCTTTTTTTCTTGGAAGGTCTGCTTGGTAGCATACGGTCAATTATATGTCTGAGTCCAATCTCCATCCTTGTGTCCCACATTGAATTAGAATGTACGAAGACGCCGACATGTCAAGACCCATATTGTTTCAGCTAACCTAGTATCTTTTTATCTCCTTAACCCATGCTCTTATACTTACAGATATACTATATTTGAATTCGAGATTTAGTTCAATTGATTCATGTTATCATTTTTAATAGGTGACATCTAATAATTTTGAAATTCGAATCTCAACATCTACAATATTTTTGCTATTCCCGACCTTTTTTATATATATAAAAAAAATACTATACTAGTATATTATGTGTACACAGACTTTATGTATGAATTTGTGAGTTTTTCTTGCCTTTTAAATTTCTCATCAGCAGAAATATGTATTTCTGTTTGCATCTTTACATCATGTATACCATAATTTTCAACATTATTAGATTCTTCTTCCGGACAATTATTGATCAGCGGCCGGTGCGGTAGTTTAGAAATTAATAGCAAGCACTACTGAATGAAAATCGCCCATTGGATGTGTGTATATATGTGAAATAGTATTGTGCCATATAAGATTTATAGTTTAATGGAAAATCAAGGGTGAAAAAGCTGATTGGTTGCTAAATGCTAACAAAACCTGCCTGCAGGCCAGCGATGCCCTAACTGCAGAGAGACATTCAAAGCTGCCCAAGGCATCTCTATACAGGAATCACTGTCATTTGTAGTAACTAAGTGGCTTAAAATTTTACCTTTTAAGGGAAAATATGTGGGGAGAAGGAAACCCTTTTGCACACATGGGAGATGGATGGTGATAGTTTGCAAAAATGTTAGAGAAATGACAGTCATCTCTTTCAGCAAAGTTAGGGTTATTACTTTGGTAAATTTGAAAAATATGTTGTCAATAATTAAATTATTGTTAAATGATATAATGAGTAAAAATTATTTGAAAAAGAGAAATGAACAATTAGAAATTATTAAGAAGAAAATTATAAAGACAAAATTACCCTTGATAAAAAAACCTTCTCCTTTCTTTTTCTCTTATTTTTTAATTTATTTTTTAATGAAAAAATAAAGTTTTCTGAAAATAATTTTTTTAATTTTAAAAAATAATTTTTTAAAAATTTTTATTTACTTTTTTTAATTAATTTTTTAAAAAAATAACATTATTTTTTCTAAAATTATTTTTTATTTATTTTTTTAAATTAAAAAAATAAATATTTAAATATTTTATTTTTTAAATTTATTTTTAATTAAAATTTTTAAAAAATAATATTTTCTTAATAGAAGAAAAAAGAAAAATAAATTTTTTCATTAAGGATAATTTTGTCTTTACAATATCTTTTATAATAATTTTTAATCATTATATTATTTAATAATAATTTAATTATTGAGATAATGTTTTTCATATTTACCTTTATTACTTTGCAACAAAAAGTAAAACCTCCATAGATCATATAGCAGATGCAGTAGTGTAGGTAGAGGCCTAACTAAATTAGCTAACACAGCCTAAAAGGAAAATAGAAATATAATTACATCTATGCAATGCAATGCAAGGACAAAATAAAGTAAATTCGATTAAAGGATCTCTGTCTTCTATTGTCACTGACAACAACGTATCTCTGTACATATTATAAGAGAGAGAAGATATGTGAGTGGTCAAATCGATTTTTCAAAAGCTTTTTATTGTAATACATTTTGTTATAATAGTTTGACGGTGAATTCCTCCCAAATAGAGGTGCTCATGGCGGAACTAAGCCGAAGCTCAAAATTTTTTCGGAAACTTTGTTCAGATCCGGTTGTGAAAGGGTTTAGGTTGGTCCGTGAACACAATTTATCTTATTTTTTTTTTAAAAAATTTATTAAAATTTTTATAATTAAGATAAATAATATTATTTGAATAAAAAAAATACTATTTCGGATCGGATCGGATCGACTCGAAACAAGAATATCCTGTCCAGGTCTTGTCAAATACGAATCAGATCTGTCAGGTCGACGAACTGTCCAACCTGTGAGCAGGTCTACTCTCAAAGAGGCGCAAAGTATATTTTGGGTTTACCTCAAATGGTTCACAAGTTGAAGTTCGATCTTCAATATTTATAAAAAAATTTCTTTAATTCTTCTTTAATTTTGATTTCTTTGTAAAATAAAAAAAAAATTGAAATTTGCTGCCGGTCGACTAAATTATAACTATTTGTCACATTACGAATGTTTATACAACGGTTTTAAATTCATACATCGACAGTGTATCTTATGATGGTACCTGTCGAATTAGGGGTTAAGAATTAAGGTTAGGATTAGTGATTAAGGTTAATGATTAGTTTTTTAATAAAATATCATTGTACGATTAACTGTCAATTTATAAATTTATATATCGATAATGCATCAAATACAAACTAACTCTAAACCTTAATATTCATTTAAGAATTAAGTTCAGAAATAACGAGGCAATTGGCAATTAAGTAAATCCATCGATATAAGTACAACTTATTAAATTTAAGTTTGAAACAGTGCTACTGAAAAGACAAGAAAACCAAATGGGTGACCTTGAGAAATTTTAGCTTCTCGTTTGTTTCAGCTTTGTCCCCAACAATTAGTACTGCATTGGATATAAAACCACCCACGATAGATCAATTGATTCTAGAGAAGTATTTATGATGGTTGGTATGATTTGCTTATTCCGTGAAGTGATAGGAAAGATTTAAATAGTGATTATAATGTAATGGTACGATCGTTATTTTGTGATTTCAATTCTTTTCGTACGGTATTTATATTTATTACAATTGATCACAATAATATTTATTATGTCCGCAATTGTAATAAACGCAATGTTTATATATGATCTCAATTTTAATACATGGTGATAGGATAAAACTGGTATATATGTACACTCTCTTCCTTGGCCTTTCTTTGTTGGTGAAAATCAGAGTCCCTTTTTCAGCTCTTTCTCTAAGCAATAGTGACTTTTATCCTTTCGGCCACGGCCGGTTAGATTCACACAGTGCCAAATGCCAATACACATTTTTTACAAGCTCTAACATACCCCCCAAAAAAAAAACCCCACCATTTTTGGAGGGGTACACTAATGAAAAGACAGATGAGTCCCAATTGTATAGTGAGGTGGCTAAGTTAGATTGGAGGTTCAACGGCAGACCAGGGTAAACAAAAAGCTAAAGGTGAAATCTATAGAGGATAGGTGCCCGGCCTTTAGGGCTTTATATATTTAACAAAGACATGATATTGTGGCCCAGTTGGAGGCACCCTTGGAATTGTAGAGAACCGAGAAAAGGCTTCAGCCTTCACATCACACCCCCTCTTAACTGCGAAAACAACAGGTGAATGAGCCAAAGCTAATCACTCCCATGCAAACGTCCCTTTCTTACTTCCTCTCCCCCACCTCTGCCGCCTCTGTTCTCTCTCTCATACAAGAACATATCCATTGGGAATGCCGACCATAAGAGGTGGTAATTGGACGGATTCTGACGGATTTGGATCGGATTTATTCGGATTCGGGTTCAATCGAGTTCGGGTCTATTCGAATTCGGATCCATTCGGGTTTGGGTCCAGTCGGGTTCGGGTTCGGTTCGGGTTAGGATTTATTTTACATCATTTTTATTTTATGTTAGATGTAATTATTTTTACATAATTTAAATATTTATTTTTAAAAATAATTTTATAATTATTTTAAAAAATAATTTTTTATTATAATATGATATTTTTAATTATATTTATTTATTAAAATCAATATTTGTTAGCATCAAAAGAATATAAAATTATTTTTTTATATAAAATAAAATTTTAAAATAATTTATTATAGAAGATATGATATATTATAAATTATTCATATTAATATTTAAAATAATTGATTTGATGAACTTGAATTTCAACATGTAAATACATTATAATTTATATTCCTAAGAAAACTATATATATGTTGCAAAGAGCAACATTTTTTTTTTAAAAGTAGTTTTTATCTATTTTTTAATATAAGAAATACTATTATACTAGAGATAAGTTAAAATGAATGAATTGCTATTAATTAATTTTAATATATAAAAAATACTATTATACTTTAATAAGGGTGCTCTTAAAATAACATAAATAAACGATAAGTAATATTTTATGTCAAACAAATTTACATTTCTAAAATTTTCATAGTTTACAATTTTTAGATAGTGGATTCATCAAGATATGGGACATTAAAGTTATAAGCACAAAATATAATTGTATTTTTGATAAAATTATTATTTTATCATATATATAATATAAATTAAATTAAATTTTAATTAAATTATTAAAAAAGATATTAGAATAAAATTGATAAATAAAGTTCTTGCTTTATAAAAAAAATATTTAATTACAATTTGATAATTTTTATTTTTAGTATTAAATTCGGGTTCGGGCCGGGCTCGGGTTCGGGTATTTTCGGGTTCGGGTTTTTTGGGTTCTGGTCTTTTCGGGTTCATGTCTTTTCGGGTTCGGGCTCTTTCGGGCTCGGGCCATTTCGGGTTTGGATTTTTTCGGGTTCGGATTTTTGACTTTTTGATCAAATCGGATTTGGACGGATTCGGATTCGAATTTTTCTGGACGAATTTTCGAGTTCGGGTTCATTTTGCCACCTCTACTAACCATTCATTTTCTTTTGCCCTTTAACCTAAGCCGTTTATTAAATTTTTCTCTCTCATTTTTTTTTCTTCTACCGGGGCCTGTTTATGATACATCAACAACTTGTACAAACTACTGAAACTACAACCATGTACAAATGAGCTATATTTACAATACAACAAGTGGAGAGAGAGAAAGAAAACAATTTCTGGCTCTTTTCCATTTTCATCCTCTTCTTTGCATCTTTAGCACAACTCAACAATCAAGAAGATCAGATCAAGGTGTTAGAAACCTATCAAAATCCACTGATCAGTGAATCTATCAATCAATCAAATCAAAAGCTCATAAAAAAAAAAAAAATCAGAAAAGGATGTCGTCCTCATCAGCTGCTTTTTCACCGGACCACCTCTCTCCCCCCGACCAGCTCTGTTACGTCCATTGCAACTTTTGCGACACTGTTCTTGCTGTATCCCTTTCTCTCTTCTTTTCTTTTGTCCCCATTGCGTTCCATATTACTCTTCTTCCTTTTTTTCGTCCAAAACCCTTTTGGGTTTTTATTGCCTTAGTTTTTACAATTGCATTCTCTTTGTATTTGTATCATCTCAGGTGAGTGTTCCTTGCTCTAGCTTGTTGAAGACTGTTACCGTTCGATGCGGCCACTGCACCAATCTTTTGTCTGTCAACATGCGTGGCTTGCTTCTTCCTGCAGCTAATCAGCATCAGCTTCACCTTGGCCATTCTTTCTTTACTCCTCAGAATCTCCTGGTATATATATATATATATATATATATATATATATATTAAATATTTTCGTTTCTGAAGCAATTAGGGTTTTAAGTCTACAAACAAAATCAACTTTCTTTTTTCTTCTTTCACTACTTAATTCTTCCATACTCTTAGTTTCCTGTTAAAATTTAGTGTAAAATTCGGGGTTAAATTTACATATATATGGCAGGAGGAGATCCGAAGTAGTGCACCACCGAATATGCCGATCAATCAGCCAAACCCAAGTGACTCCTCTATGCCTGCTATTCGAGGAGGAGTTGAGGAGATCCCCAAACCTCCAGTGGTCAACAGACGTGAGATTCTTCACATTTTTTTACTATTACTATTATTATTATTATTTTTTTTTTTTTATGCTTCACAAAGCTTTTTTTTTTTTACTAGCTAGAAAATTAGAAGACAAAGTTTCATAATATACTACATTACTACTAGTTTAATTAGCCTTTGCAGTACACAGAAGTTTCTTTTCCAGTTAAAATAAAGACTAAGGCAAAAGTCAAGACCCTATATGCTTTACATGCCTACTTCATTATATTTCCTATGCTTTCTTCTTTCTCCCTCTCTTTTTTTCCCCTTTAAACACGTTTAATTTCATCTCTTGCTATTTCCATGCCTATATGGCAGCAGTACCAGCAAAATCCACCGGAGTTCTACAGCTATTTTTAAGTTGCACCAATATTTTTATTATTATTATTACTTTAAAGATCAACCCTTTTTTTGGTGTTCATAAAGTTGAAACATTGTATATCTTGTATTAGTATGCTTACTTTCTTCAGACAAATTTTCTTTTTCTTTTTTTCTTTTATGGTATAAAGAAACCCTTTTTTTTGTACTCAAATGACTGCTTTCATTTCCTTTATGATCTCTTTTGGTACCTTACCATCAAACCCTAGCGTACAAAACGTCACTAGCGTTCAGTTTTGTCCATATATATATATCTGAAATTAATTAAGAAAGAGAGAGTTGAGATTTCTTTTTTTCCCCCGGAAAAATAGATGTAAAGAAGAATCCATGCAAATATAGATCGATAGATCTGTATCAGTAGAGACGATGATGAAGAGAGAGAGAGAGAGAAAGCCGAAATGTTACCCAAAAAGTCAGCTAGGTGATTTTAATGCATCTGTCTCTTTGTTTGTCTGTGCTCTGTCTTTATTATGTCCAGCTCCGGAGAAGAGACAAAGAGTTCCATCTGCCTACAACCGCTTCATTAAGTAAGTGATTAATTCATAATTTACCCCTCTTAGTTCATTCTCATTTAATTTAATCCCTTAGCAAAGTTACTGCTACAAAGTTTAGAATCTTTTTTTCTTAAGTTTTGAGTTTTGAGAAAATGTTTTAAATGGAAAACAATGAAGCACATGGTTTTGATCTTGACATCTATCAAATATTCTGCAGGGACGAAATCCAACGCCTCAAAGCTGGGAATCCTGATATAAGTCACAGAGAAGCCTTCAGTGCTGCTGCCAAGAATGTAAGATCCATGATTCAAGAATGTTTTTTTTTCTTTTCTTTCTTTCTTTTTTTACTTTAAAAAACATTAAGTACTTCACAATCTTGGGTCTGATTTTGCTCGGAGCAACCAAAATAATGCTAGGGTTTAGTCATGTTCATGTACTATTATTCTATTAAACAATATTTTATTACTTTCTACTAATTTTCATATTTTTAATTTGTTTTTTTTTTCTGTTTCTAGTGGGCCCACTTTCCACACATACATTTCGGACTTATGCCTGATCAACCCGTGATGACAACTAGCGTACGCCAACAGGTATTTCAAACCCTAAACCCTAAAGACACATAACCAGGGTCTTGAATTTTGTTCTTATTGCTTTGACCATTAATCCTTTTTCTTTTCTTTATTATTATTATTATTTTTTAATTTTGTTTTGGGATATTGTTTTTGTGTATGTAGGAAGGAGAGGATGTGCTCATGAAAAATGGGTTCTTTGCTCTGACCAATGTGGGCGTCACTCCCTACTAATAAACAAAGTGAAACTGTTAGGATTTATTTATTTATTCTCTCTTCAACTTTTGTTTTAGCTGTTTTTAGGTGTCTTAGAAGACAGTCCAAACTTTGGGTTTCTTAGCTTATGTTAGTAATTATGGGAACAGATTTTGATGTCTAGGAATTAACGTTAGTTTGTGAAACCTAATTAACATCTGTTTCTACATAGCTGCAACGCAAAGAACTCTTATGAAGATGAAGGCTTTTATGCTGACGAATATATGGTTCTCAGACGTTAGCCTTATGTCATAATAGTTCTTCAAATGCTCATGGCTAATCCTAGCTTAACCTTAATATCAGTTTCAATGTTAATTTTGTTTGTCTCTTTCCTTTCCTTTCTTTTTTTTGTGTGGATAAGCAGTGCTTTATTTATCCAAGAAGCAGCATGAAAGCTGCTACATGAAAGCTGCTACATCAAAACTGAGTTAGTTAGCTAATCGGCTAACTAGTACATTAATGAATGAATTGAGAAAAGAGTGTAGAACTATATAGGCCCCAACTTAATTGTCTGGTTGTACGTTTGTGAGTCTTGCCAACTTAATTCTAACCACCTCTGCAATTCCTTAAAAAATTTGCAAAGAGATCCTGTGAGGGTTACCATGAGCTTTGCTGTTTCTTTCCTTCCAAACATGATAAACTGTGGTATTCCATGCTAGCTTGAGAATGGTGGTAAGAAGTGATCTGCCTTTGAGTTTTTGGACCACCACAGTGAATACCTTTTCCCATCCGCAATCTCCTGCTGGTAGCTGACAATGCTGTAGGACCTGCAACCATACTGCTTTGGAAAAACTACAGTAAAAAAACGAATGGTCGCGAGACTCATGCTCAGTATGGCAAAGAGAACAAGTGACATCAATCGCAATTCCCCACTGAATGAGCGTAGCCTTTGTAGGTAATCTATTGAGAATGGTCATTCAGGAGATAAATGAATGTTTAGGAATGTGGTGAGTATATCACATAAGATAATCCCAACCAAGCTTCTGTTTCTTTGGCCTAATTTCATGCCAAACTTTAGCAGCAGAGTAAGATGGCCTAATTTCATGCCAAACTATTACCTTGAGCTGTTGTATTCTGCCAAAAAATCTATCCTATCCTATCCTTTCCTTTCCTTTTTTTCTTTAGTTTCATTTCCTTAACTAAATTAATGGTTTGTGGTAGAAACATAAACATATCTAAAACACACACACACACAAAAACTCCACACATATGGAGTAATTTATATATATATATATATATATATATATATATGGATGTATGTATATTTGCATTTCTGATGTTTTTAGTCGATCATTGTTTTAATATCCTTTCTAATTTCATAATTTCTTTATCTATAAAAAAGCCTTAGAAAAGCCATTACAAGTACTTGTATATTTTTTAAGTATAATTAAAGGGTTTTACTATACTTAATCTTACCTCTGTATAAAGATGATGAGCAAGAATATAATTTAAAAAAAAAAAAAAAATTACATACGGAAAAATCTGATAACAAAAGTCAGAGATGAATACTTTTTTGGAGAAAGTTATATTTAAAGCATAATTAAGACATCTGCATGACAAACCTTCTACTTTGTGTAGCCTTGTTTCTAAGATTAATTTTCAGGATTGTTGAAAGGTTTTGACACAAATTACTGAAATTGAACATGCATGTTCTTGTCTCTTGTCCCTCCCTCTCGCTGCTGTTGAAAGCTAAAATTTAAGTTATTTTTTCTATAAAAATAAGGAATAATTAGCCTACAAATAATACTAATTTAAATATAAAGTTTATATGAAGAAATCAATCTCTTTTTTTTTTTGTACTTTGATTAAGCTGAATGTTTAAACTTTTAATTTTCTATAATATTTTTATTTTGTTATTGAAACACATTTTTCTTTCTACTTTTATTACATGTAAAAAGGTAATAAAGTAGTGTATGTTTTAACTCTAAACAAAGTTTGGTAAAACGTAATGGAGAAACTCATCATCGCCTTGTCTTAATTTGATGTTCTACTTAATACTAATTTTTTTTTTCAAGGAAACCCCGAAGTAATAACGCAAAAAAGAAGTCCCAAAAATATCAGGTTCAAGCAAAGGCACCAACTCTTCCAACTCATTTCACCATTCTATGTTTTTTTTTTTTTTTTTTTAAATAAATAAATAAATAAATTGTATTACAAGCTCTTGGCGTCTGTCTCATTACTTGGTTTAAAGTTCAAGATAGTCTGGTAATAAATTATAGTAGTATTTTCAATTCCATTTTTTTTTATCATATTGATTAATTTCAAGCAAAGTTATTGGAGTATAAACTTCTTTTAAGTAAAATGCATAATATAAAATTTTAAAAATATTTAAAAATAAAAATAAATAATTTTGTTTATTAATAGATGATATTTTGTGATTCATTGACAATGTACATCAAATATAAACCCCTTTAGGTAATTATAGTCTAAGGAAACTGTACCAAGTTTTATTTAGAAGTATCCATGAATCGGTTTCGGGTCGGGATATGCCCGGATATAAAAAAAATTGCGTGTCCAAGTCCTAGCTCATCAGACTCCAGAAATCCGTTTTATTATTTAAAATTTATTAAAGTATTCTTTCTATCTTCATGTTTATATATTTTCATAATTAAATTTAAATAAAAATATTTTTTATTAATTAAATAATAATTCGAGTCTGATCGAAATCGACTTGGATCGAAAATATCCTATTCCAAATTCAACTCAATTTGAACTATGGACTTGGACATGTCTAATTTTATCCATCACAGGTAACTTTAAGCTAACAGGTTGCATTTTTCTAACATTGTCCTCAGTTCACTATTTTTAATAATGATTGTTACATCAAATGCTTGAAGTCTTTCTAAATTCAAAGTAACTAATTTTTGCAGATCAAATTTCAAGTTTACTAAGTGTATATTAATTAATCGATATATTTATTTGACAGTATTCCATGTCCATTTGTCTCTTTTTTCGTATAACTAGTTTATACTACATGTGCTTTGCACGTAAATAGTATAATAAATCAGTATTATTTACTTTAATATATATAATTTACTATTAGATTTTTTTTTTTGGTAAATCTATATATTAAATTTTTTTGTATAAAATTATATCAAATGATATCATAATTCTTACAAATATTATCAAAAGTTGCCAAAATTATCTCAAAAGTTAAACAAAATTATATCAAATGTTATCAAACTTATATCAAAGGTTATCAAAATTATATTAAGGTTACCATAATTATCAGTGGTTATCAAAATTATATCAAAAGTTATCAAAAAGTTACTAAAGTTATATTAAAGGTTACACAAAATTATTTCTAGAGTTACTAAAATTATATAAAATGTTACCAAAATTATATAAATGGTTATCAAAATTATATAAGTTTATCAAAATCATATCAAATGTTACCAAAATTATATCAAAGTTTATCAAAATTATATCAAATGTTACCAAAATTATATCCAAGATTATAAAAAATATATCAAAAATTGTCAAAATTATATCAAATGTTACCAAAACTATTAGAAATGTTATCAAAATTATTACAAAGGTTATCAAAATTTTTACAAAAATTTTCAAAATTATATCAAATGTTACTAAAATTATATCAAGAATTACTTAAGATTATATCAAAAGTTACCAAAATTATACTTAAAGTTACCAAAATTATTACAAAGGTTATCAAAATTATATTAAAAGTTACCACAATAATATCAAAGGTTATCAAAAAAATTACAAATGTTATCAAATTTATATCAAAGTTTATCAAAATCATATCAAAAATTGCCAACTATATCAAAAGTTATCAAAATTATGTCAAAAGCTACCAAAATTATATCAAAAGTTACCAAAATTGTATAAAGGTTATCAAAATTACAAAATCATATTAAATGCTATCAAAATCATCAAATGAAAATTCATATTGAAAGTTACTAAAATTGTTTCAAAAGTTCCTAAAATTATATCTAAGATTACCAAAACAATTACAAAAATTATCAAATATCAAAGGTTACCTTCTATTACAAAGTTATCAAAATTATATTAAAGGGTATCAAAATTATATCAAAAGTTATTAAAATCATGTCAAAAGTTACTTAATCATATCAAAGATTACCAAAATTATATCAAAATTCATTAAAAGGTTTCCAAAATTATATGACAGATTATCAAAATTATATCAAAAGTTACAAAAATTATATCAAAGTTTATCAAAATCAAAATTATACCAAAGATTAACAGAATCATGTAAAAGGTTATCAAAATTATATTAAAGGTTGTCAAAATTATATCAAAGTGTTGGTGTAAGCCCTGCAAGCCAATCTAGTTGGGCTTGTAAAACACTATTTATATATTCATGTATAGCACATTATAGTTTATTAATTATAATTGAAGTATTTCTTTATCCATAAGTATTGTTATAATTGTTATAAATGACTTGTGAAGATAAAGCCCATGAGACACAATGGCATAGCAAAGGAATTGTAAGGTGTTACAATTATGAGGATCCTTATGCATCAATGACGTGTTTCTAAATTGTTCCTGGTTATTGTATTGTCAAGACAAGACATTGACAATGCTCAAAGACTGGCATATGTTAAGCCTTCATGCACTTGATGCATGCAACTTATCTCATAGGTTGAAAGTATAGAGATACTTGGGGATAACATATGGGTGCTTGTTAGTTGAACAAGTTCACTGAACTTGACCCGCTATGAGAGTTCCATTTGGTATTTCACTCAAGTGTCTATGGTAAATACTCTCATGTGTCAATAGTGTAAGTAATCCTTGGACTTGTGATACCAGGTCATCTTGTATGTGAACTGTCATACTTAGATTTCATCACGAACGGGTCCTAATCACGAGGATGCTTAAAGTAGGGTGTTATTGGGTATGACATGAAGCATATGAAGATGAATGAGTGGTCCAGAGAGAATTCATCACCCCAAGTGATTAAGGGGACATATCTCACATGTATCTGGCTTATATTAACTTATTGAAGTCCTTGGCCAAGGCAATACTTAAGGAGTTAATATTAAAGCTGCAGATCTAATATGGAATGGGTTAAGAGTAGACACTGAACCATACTCTTTCCTATCTCGGGATATTTGATGAAGGGATCGAATTACATAGACATATTGTACACGGAAGGCTAGTCGAAGCTTGATGACTCTCTTGACATTTGGGTGGTCATGATGCATTGCTAGATGTCGCTCATGATCTATAAATATAAAAGAAAATTCTTAATTGAATTAATTATATTTATTGCCAACATGTTAAGGGCCTAATAGATCACACACAAAAAGTGATTAATGAAATTAAAATAAGATTGGGCCAGATTAAATATTCATCAAGTGTTGTAGGCTTATGTGAATATTTAATAATATGTTTAAGGGCTTTAGTGCAATTAGTTCAATAGTTGGCATGCACTAAACCTAGTAATATATATGCGCCGCTTATTTTGTTGCCGCCCCTAAGGAACCCAACTAGAAACCCTGCAAGTCGGCGACTCACTCCCCCTAAGAGTGAATCGGCCGAACAACATTGGCAAGGGAGAATTCGATTCTTCTAGTTTTCTTTTGGCAATCCAAGATAGAGGAGGAAGGTTTCTCACAACTTAGACCACTAGTATCGTTTTGGCAAAATATAATCTCAACCTTGTGAAGGCTTTCAGATCACCTGTGTGGATTACTGTTAGAGGTCGGACAATTGGACGACTTTGGTCTTCGACAAGCTAGCATTGTGTACAAGAGTAAGAACATCAAGAATCTGTGATGTGGTTTCGGCAATCTCCATTACAGAGGTATGAGATTTTGATTATTATCTGTTCTTAACAGCCTGATCGTTTTGAATTCATAGGCAGATCCATGGAGGGATTCAGTATCTCTTTGTTTTTATTTAATTCCGCTGCGTTGTATATTTACCTGTTGATTATTTATACATTATCTCTGTTTGAGCATGAGCCGAATCCCAACACAAAGGTTGTCAAAATTATATCAAAAGTTACCAAAATTATATCAAAGGTTGCCAAAATAATACCTAAGGTTATCAAATTTATATCAAAGATACTAAAATTATATCAAAATTTACCAAAACTATTACAAATGTTATCAAAATTATATCAAATATACCAAAATTATATCAAAAATTACCAAAAGCATACCAAATATTATCAAAATTATATTAAAAGTTACCAAAATTGTATAATGATTATCAAAATCATATTAAAGGTTATCAAAATGAAAAAATCATATTAAAGGCTATCAAAATCATAAAAAAATTATCAAAATCATATTAAAGGTTACCAAAATTATTTTAAAGGTTCCTAAAATTATATCCAAAATTACCAAAACAATTACAAAAGTTATCAAACTTATATTAAATATTATTAAATATCAAAGGCTACCAAAACTATTATAAAGGTTATTAAAATTGTATTAAAGAGTATCAAAATTATATTAAATGTTATTAAAATTATATCAAAAGTTACCAAAATCATATCAAAGGTTATCAAAATTATATCAAAGTTTATTAAAAGGTTACTAAAATTATATCAAATATTATCAAAATTATATCAAAGGTTAATTACAGAAATTATATAAAAAATTACCAAAATCAGAATTATACCAAAGGTTAACAGAATTTATAAAAGGTTATCAAAATTATATCAAAGGTTGTCAAAATTATATTAAAGGTTACCAAAATAATATCAAATGTTATCAAAATTGTAACAAAGGTTACCGAAATTACATCAAAGGTTATCAAAATCATATCAAAGGATATTAAAATCATATCAAATGTTATCAAAATCATTTCAAAGGTTAACAAAATTATATCCAATATTGTCAAAATTATATTAAAGGTTATCAAATGTTGCAAAAACTATTACAAAAGTTATAAAAATTATATCAAAAGTTACCAAAATTATATTGAAAATGTTAACCAATGCTTGGTTAAGGTAATATTTATAGAAAGAAAAGTGTAATAAATGTATTACTTTTTCTTAAATTCAGTAAAAGTAATATATTAAATGCAAAAAACTTTCTTAAAATGGTAATTAAATAATTCATAACTGGTGCCTTATATTTTAGGCTTTTAAGATTATATCAAAAGTTACCAAAATTATATCAAAAGTTATCATAATTATATCAAAGATTATCAAAAGGTTCTCAAAATTATATAAAAGGTTACGAAAATCAATTTTTTTTTATCAAAGGTTAACAAAAATCACATCAAAGATTATCAAAAATTATATCAAAACTTACCAAAATTATATAAAAGGTTATCAAAATAATACCAAAGGTTATCAAAATTATATCAAAGATTACTACAATTACATCAAAATTTACTAAAATTACATCAAATGTTACCAATATTATATCAAAAATTATCAAAATCATATTAAAGGTTATCAAAATTATATTAAAATCATATCAAGGGCTATTAAAATCATATAAAAAATTATCAAAATCAAATCTAAATTTACTAAAATCATATCAAAGATTATATTATATATATTATATAATATATAAAAGGTTATTGTTACTTATTATATATTTATGTCAATCATTCATGTCTAATCTCATATGGTAATATATATTATTGTAATTTAACATAATTTTATGATCAAAGTGTATCATACTATCAATTTAATCTTAATTATTATCTTTGGTTATATCTTTATGTTTTGATTCTTGTCAAGTAAATAATGCTTTAAAGTTTTTCGTGACCTAATAGCTAGATAAATAAAATTTTGATTCTTAACTAATAAATATTTTTCTAATATTATTTTAAAACTTTATTATTATTGTTCTTAACATTAAATTTGGAAGTGTTATTCTCATAAAAAAATTTAATAAAAAAAAAGAAAAAAGATAAAAAAATTAATAAATATTTAATTTAAATAAGAAAATTATCACTTGAGAAAAGTTTCCTTTAATAAGGATTTTAATGTTTAAAAGAAAAAAGAAAAAATAATGAATATTTATTAATTAAGGATAAAAAAAATTAATTTAATAAATTATCAAGGATATATATGTTGTTCATTATTTATATTTTTGAAGTTGATACTTTTATATGTAATATGAAAATATGAAAAACATGCATTCTATAAGGAATTATTGTGAAATGGTATAAAGATTAAAAGTTATTTGAAAAAGAGAAATGAATAATTAGAAATTATTATAAAGGATATTGTAAAGACAAAATTACCCTTAAGGAAAAAACTTACTTTTCTTTTTTTTTTTCATTAAGGAAATATTATTTTTTAAAAATTTTAATTAAAAATAAATTTAAAAAATAAAATATTTAAATATATATTTTAAAAATTTTAAAAAATTAAGAAAAATTAATTTTAGGCATATTATTTTTATTTTTTAAAATTTTTTAATTAAAAAAAGTAAATAAAAAATTAAAAAAATTATTTTTTAAAATTAAAAAAGTTTTATTTTCAGAATATTTATTTTTTAATTAAAAAATAAATTAAAAAATAAAAGAAAAAGGGAGGAGAAGGTTTTTTTATCAAAGATAATTTTGTCTTTACAATATCCTTTATAACAATTTCTAATTATTCATTTCTCTTTTTCAAATAACTTTTATTAATTATACCATTTCACAATAACTTGAGTGCATGTTTTTCATATTAACCCAAAAGATATTTCCCTTTCTCTCCGTTTCTATATGGAAAGTCTTAGCCGAGCTTTTAGTATGCTTTTACTTATCCGTACAAAAATCTATATATATATATATATATATAGGGTTTTGCTAACGAGTGTCCTTAGGGCACTATTTAAGATTAGTTAATATACTATTTATAGTAATAACATTGTATTAAATACAAAAGTTGACAACTTTATTCATCATTTTCAATGCATTGATTGAAGATATTACTATATTTAGTAACCTTAAAGAGTTCCCTTAGGGCACTCGTTAGCAAAACCTATATATATATATATATATATATATATATATATATATATATATATATATATATATATATGAGGAAGGATCCACCTACACTAGTGTAAAACTAAATTAGTTTTACACACTTCCATAACTTTTTATACGATTTATATTTTAACAAACTGACCGTCGGATTTAACAATATAATTGTACTTGTCGTGCACGTAAAGTTTAGAATCGATCCGATATCTCTATCATATCGATCGAGAATACTGTCTTTTTTAATATATATTTAATGGTTAAAAGTTTTTTACATCGAACAAATAGTTAGACATTTTTAATTTACTCGAAACTCGACGTGCATGATCTACGTGAATAGAATATGAAATATGACGATCGGATTAAACAAATATAAATCGTATAAAGAATTACAGAAGTGTGTAAAACTAATTTAGTTTTACACTAGCGTAAGTAGATCCCTCTATATATATATATATATTGCTTCATTAAGGATAATGGCCAATGGGATATGAAATCAGCCACCGAAAATCAAGCAGCTGAAACAAACACAATAAAAGCCATTAATTTATTGATCTTCTAATTAAAAATAAAACCTCGAGAATAGAAGAAGCCCAGACAGACATATAACCAGACAAAAGCATGAAGGCAAGGCAAACAACATTAAGAATCTCAAAACTAGGATATCCAATTTATCCACCATGATTACTCAAAATAGTGGGTACTAAAAAATTTGAGTGATGGTACACTGGAGTACTCAGATCTTTAGTGACAGCATTCATATAAAACGTATGTCAAATGGCGTTTAATCCAAACATAAAAGACAGCTCCTGCTGTATCATTAGAAATCGATAATCAATGAATTAAAGTAATAGAACAAGAGTCATGACAATCACAAATGAACATCGTCATCCACGCAAAAACAGGTTTTAAGTAAATGTGGTTTTTGGTAAGGGGAAGGAAGTAGCAAAGATCCTAGGGTCAAATTAAAGAAAGCAATAATACACAATTGAAACACACAGCCAAGCAGGTTCAATAGTACTGGCCAAAATTTCATTTTGGACGAATTACCTAAATGATATCATAAGCAGGACTAAAGGACTTGGGAGGCCAAAGGAAATTAACAATGAGATCAGGACAAAAGGATCAAACACGACGTGCAAGAAACTATTGTAAAAAGTGTTAGATATCATAATATATATTAAGTATGTATATATATATATATACGAAATACGTATTTTAATACGTAGGTTGTCGTACACAAATGATATCAAAGTGAATGAGAAATTAGTCTCATTATTTACCCACTTGAAGAGGAAGGAAAGTTGGTTGAAGGAATATGTGGTAGTCAATCCCACATAGGACTAAGAATGACTTTAGCTTATAGTTTATATAAGCTAGAGTGTCATGATGGGTTGGGCCCCAAGGGGCACCCAAGTTTTTGTGGAGGGTGAGGACCTACACAACTTGGGCTAGACCACACGCGCGCGCCGCCGCCGGGCTGGGCTGGGTCGGGTCGGGTTTGGGTTTGGGTCGGGTCAGGTTTGGGCCGGGAAGCAACTCACATTGAACAATGTTGTTCATGCTCCCGAAATCCGAAAGAATTTGGTTTCCGGCTCTTTATTGAGCAAGAATGGGTTTAGGCTCGTATTCGAGTCTGATAAATTTGTACTCACCAAGAGTGGGATATTTGTGGGAAGGGGATATCTTTGTGATGGGCTTTTTAAGCTCAAAGTTATGACAATTGTACCCAAGAATAAGATTATTAATAATAATATTTCTTCTGTTTACTTGGTTGAGTCCCCTACTTTATGGCATGGTAGATTAGGTCATGTAAATTACAAGACCTTGCAGAAAATCAGCAATTTGGATTTGCTTCCGAAATTTATCATTGACAAGAATCACAAATGTGAAATTTGTGTAGAATCCAAATTAGCTAAGGCTCCTTTCTATTCAATAGAAAGAAGTAGTGAACCTCTAGAGTTAATTCACACTGATATTTGTGATTTAAAATTTGTGCAAACTAGAGGTGGTAAAAAGTATTTTATTACTTTTATAGATGATAGCACACGATAT
Source organism: Fremontodendron californicum (assembly GCA_030761205.1). Classification (NCBI taxonomy): domain Eukaryota; kingdom Viridiplantae; phylum Streptophyta; class Magnoliopsida; order Malvales; family Malvaceae; genus Fremontodendron; species Fremontodendron californicum. The sequence goes on along the minus strand of JAULJL010000015.1, from coordinate 1,211,438 downwards.
TGTTACGTCTATTTGCTAAAAAGCAAAGACGGGGCCTTGGAAGCATTTAAGCTCTTTAAGAATGAGGTTGAAAATCAACTAAGCAAGAAAATAAAGAAAATAAGGAGTGATAGAGGTGGTGAATATGATTCATTTTTTAATGAATTCTGTTCGGAAAATGGAATCATCCATCAAACCACTGCTCCTTATTCACCTCAACAAAATGGTATTGCAGAACGTAAGAACCGAACGTTGAAAGAAATGATGAACGCTTTGTTGATAAGTTCAGGGTTACCTCAGAACTTGTGGGGGGAAGCTATCTTATCAGCTAATTATATTTTAAATAAAATACCCCATAAGAAATTAGACAAGACACCGTATGAATTGTGGAAGGGTCTAAGACCAAACTACAATTACATGAAAGTGTGGGGGTGTCTTGCGAAGGTAGCCGTTCCTCCACCTAAAAAGGTCAAGATAGAACCTAAAACCATTGATTGCGTATTCATTGGATATGCAAACAATAGTGCTGCTTACCGTTTTCTTGTATTTAAGTCGGACATTCCCGATATTCATATCAATACGATAATTGAATCAAGGAATGCTTCGTTCTTTGAAGATGTTCTTCCTTATAAGGAAAAACAAGAAAATAAGACTGCAAAGAGAACTCATGAGTCCTCGAGTAGTAATCCACATATGGATGAAGAGGAACAAGAGGAACCTAGAAGGAGCAAACGGGCCAAAGTACCGACTACTTATGGTCCAGATTTTCTAACATATTTGTTAGAAAATGAACCTCAAACTTTTAGCGAGGCTATGTCATCTCCAGAAACACAATTCTGGAAAGAGGCCGTTAACAATGAAATAGAATCCATCATGCAAAATCATACATGGGAACTGGTGGATCTTCCTCAAGGGCATAAGCCGTTAGGATCCAAATGGATATTTAAGAGGAAGATGAAAGCAGATGGAACGATTGATAAATATAAAGCCCGGCTTGTAATAAAAGGATACAGGCAAAAGGAAGGGCTCGATTATTTTGATACGTATTCACCAGTTACAAGAATAACATCTATTCGAATGTTAATAGCTATAGCAGCTCTTAACAATCTCGTTATACACCAAATGGATGTTAAGACAGCTTTCCTAAATAGAGATTTAGACGAAGAAATCTATATGGAACAACCAGAAGGGTTCAAAGTTCCGGGACAGGAAAGGAAGGTCTGTAGACTTGTTAAATCATTATATGGTTTAAAACAAGCTCCTAAACAATGGCATCAAAAATTTGACAATACAATGTTGTCAAATGGTTTTCGTATTAATGAATGTGATAAGTGCGTTTACGTAAAAGATACGAATAAGGGATATGTCATTGCTTGTCTATACGTAGACGATATGTTGATCTTAGGCAGTAACAATGAGATCATAAAAGCTACCAAAACTTGGTTGACCAGTAAGTTTGATATGAAAGATATGGGTGTAGCTGATGTGTTAGGAATTAAAATTTCTAAAACACAAGATGGCTTGGTAATATCTCAAGATCATTATGTAAATAATATTCTTGAGAAATTCAGTAAGAATGATACCAATATAGCCAAAACACCCGTAGATGTTCATTTACATCTAAAGAAAAATACTGGTGACGCAATATCTCAAATAGAATATTCGCGAATAATTGGTAGTCTAATGTATCTTATGAACTGCACAAGACCAGATATAGCTTATTCAGTTAGCAAACTGAGTAGATTGACTAGTAATCCTGGAGAGGATCACTGGAAGGCCATTGTGAGGGTACTTAGATATTTGAGATACACCTCAAGTTATGGAGTGCACTATACAAGATATCCAGCTGTACTTGAAGGGTACACTGATGCAAACTGGATATCCGATACTAAAGATTCTAAATCTACTAGCGGATTTATCTTTACTATTGGAGGAGCTGCAGTGTCATGGAAATCTTCTAAACAAACATGTATTGCCAGATCCACTATGGAATCTGAGTTTATAGCTTTAGATAAAGCTGGAGAAGAAGCAGAATGGCTTCGGAATTTTTTAGAAGATATTCCATGTTGGCCGAAACCTTTGCCGGCAATAAGTATACATTGCGATAGCCAATCTGCAATTGGTAGGGACAGAGTAGTTTATATAACGGTAAATCTCGACACATTCGTCGAAGACACAATACCGTTAGACAGTTGCTCTCAAATGGAATTATCTCTATTGATTATGTAAAATCAAAGGATAATATTGCGGATCCGCTTACTAAAGGTTTAACGAGAGAGCAAGTAAATACATCATCGAGGGGAATGGGTCTTAAGCCTATAAATTAAAATTACATAGTGGAAACCCAACCTAGCTGACTGGACATCCCAAGATCTAGGTTCAAAAGGGACAACTAAATTATGTAACTGTGTGTAAGCACTAAAAGAGTTAAACACTCTTATCCATTCCTATGATGATTTAGTGCTGCCTGCAAGGTAGGATAAGCTATGCTTTTAATGATTCTTATAGCTTGATAAATGATCAAGTGGGGTATTGCAGGATACTCTTAATGAGCAATCACCTATTATGAGTAAGAAACGTGGCCACTTCTATGAGAATTGATCAGGCTAAATCCTCTAGAGTACTCATAAGAAACCAGGAAGTGTCCGAGGCCAAAATGGACACAACCGTGAGAACCGAAGATGTTCGAAGGGGAATTGTGTGATAATTATTGTCTTGGTTTACACTAAAGGCTGAATAGTTCAAGACATCATGTTCACTAGTTAGCCGAGTAAATCCGATAGTTATTCACTATGGAGGGTTCAAAGCCAAAAGCTACCTATCTTGATGCAATTACTTTTCAAAGAAAGTCTCTCTCTTACTCCGAGTCAGTTTGTCGTTTTATTCAAACAATTTCCATTCATGTGGGGGATTGTTAGATATCATAATATATATTAAGTATGTATATATATATATATATATATACGAAATACGTATTCTAATACGTAGGTTGTCGTACACAAATGATATCAAAGTGAATGAGAAATTAGTCTCATTATTTACCCACTTGAAGAGGAAGGAAAGTTGGTTGAAGGAATGTGTGGTAGTCAATCCCACATAGGACTAAGAATGACTTTAGCTTATAGTTTATATAAGCTAGAGTGTCATGATGGGTTGGGCCCCAAGGGGCACCCAAGTTTTTGTGGAGGGTGAGGACCTACACAACTTGGGCTAGACCACACGCGCGCGCCGCCGAGCCGAGCCGGGCTGGGTTGGGTCGGGTCGGGTTTGGGTCAGTAAATAATTTTTTACTGCCCAACCGGATTATTTTTTCCAAACCGAACCAGCTCAACACCAAGCAGCCGAACCAGCTTAAATCCAACCAGCTTTATGTCCGAATAATTCTTCTTCTAGAATGTGTCTGTTCGGTTCCTTGCCTTTTTCTGAAGTGTCTTGCCTTTTGGATTGAACCGGTTCATTGGTTCAGACTTGTCTTTTGACCGAACTGGTTCATGTCCAACAATTGTGTCTGACCGAACAGACTTCTATGTATCTATAAATAGGACTGCTTGTATCTGTTTTAAATCACTAATAATCACCGAAATTATTCTTGCTTTCTGAGAGAGAGACTTCAACATTCTTCAGTTCGCTGTGTTGCATCCGGGTGTGCTCTCATTTGCAACGTATATCGAGGAAACCTGGGAGACGATTTGCATCGATACTGTAAGCACCTTAGACAAGCAAAAAACGTCTTAAGGTTAAAAGGTCCAACCTTGACTCGATATTGATTTTTTCAAATCAATTACTGTAAGTGTCTTTGTTCATTTTTTACATATTTGTTGTAATCTGCTTCTATATATATATATCAAGTTCTTCTTTTATTTTCTATTTATATTTTCACAGTATATAGCATATATAGCATTTATATATTTCGTACAACAAAAAGAAAAATGCTAATGATCAACCAGGTATTTTCAAAAGCATAAATAAAAAAATTATGCAACAAGTAACACTTTTACAGTTCATTGCTTCCAAACAGCAGATAACTGATTGGCGTAATAGAATTGCTCCTAGACGTTGCATAAAAAGACATTCTGATCCAGACCGGAGTGAAAACAATTAAGCACTCACACTCATATAGTTACAACTTCCAGCTGAATTAAGAATACAAATTCTGTGCAGAAAATAAAAGCAAAAGTTTCACACCCATCATCACAAGAAAAGGCAATGGAATATCAGTAAATGCAGAGTTAGATGTTATGTACATATTGGGTAGCAGACCATACTTTATTGATACTACAACAGATCCAAAATCTTAGCACCGTTGGTAAGTTAGTAAATTACAGATGCACAACAACATCAGTTATTGTAGAATTGAAATTCAAGCACATTTCTTTTACATAATTACTGATTCAAATATAGCAAAACAAAAGCAAGTTCCCTTAGCTGGTTTTTCATCCCCACATTTCTTTTAAATTCAAGGGAGTTTAGAGTATAAAATGTCCAGAGAACCTTCAGAAAGCATATACTGCAGATGGGTAGAAAGTAAAACAAACAATAAATTGCTAGGGAAAAAACAGTATTCATCAATAAGAATACATGCAAGGATCACCAGGCTCCAGATTCATTTGATTCAAGAAAAGCAATGAAAGCGTTTCTATAACCAACCAGAAAATATGATCCAAGTGGACCATCCATGGCAACCTAAAGCCATTAAAGAACTCAACCACATTAAAATAGCGCTGCAAGTTAGCTCAAGTTATTTGCTTTAATCAAAGACACAACTTAAAAGTGGAATCATACAAAGTCAAACTGTATAAGTTACAACCATGTGGATACACGTTTGGGGGTAGTATTTTTCTTGTGTCAAAGGAACTCAGAAAGCTTAAAGAAAAAGAAAGAAAAAAAGAAGGGGGGAAAATGCTTTACAGTCAATTCTACATTGGACTCACATGAGAATTGTAAGAAAAGAAATTCACAACCTGGAGTTGTGGTTAAGTATCAGAAGATGGCCAAGAAGCTGCCTGCCTTACTGCAGTCATTCCCTGGAGCCCAGTGCAAAGTCCAGCAACAGAGTTAGTATTTCTTTATGTGTTTACATAGTAGGTATTTCTTGAGGATCAAGTCAGCCACTAAAACTGAAACTTTGATCTTCAGGATTCAGGTGTCATTATGTAATTATGGTTTATCTACAATCCCAGTACTTCAAGGATTGCAGCCAAAGATTCAAACCACAATAACCTTTGCTCCAAAATTCTTTTAATAAAGAGAAGATTTATTGTAACTTAATTCTCTACATGGTGCAATATTTTAGCAACTACCCTCTACATTTCAACCCACTTAAATAGACCTGAGACTGAATCACAGTCCTTCCAATTTTAAATCCTGGAACCACTGTGAACCCCACTTTCACCCTAGTTTGGCCAGGCAAGTTACACCTCTTGGTGACATCCTTCATGTATACCATTGAAAAATCAACTCCTCTTTCAACTTGAAATATCTCAACCACAGGATCAAATGAAAAGGCCAGCTTATGAAGTGTCCATATTGAACTAGCCATGCTAACAAATGACTCATAGAATATGCTCAATGACCTCCATGAATTCAGCACAGTTTCATTTTGATCCAAATTGCTAAAAATCGATGACTCCATGGTGGGATGAATAAGCTCTTGATACTTCTTCTCACAAAATCTTGAGTACTCACAATTTTGGTTCCTACTCAGCAACTCCACGGGATTGCTAGATAGGTGCTCAAGTAATTGCTTCAATGAACAAGTAGCATTATTCCCATTAGACAGAGGTTCATTCTCGGTCAAACCAAACCCTTCAACATCGAAACCCCGAAACATCCTCAAACAAACATACGACAAAAAAGCAAATCTATTGTGTCCTTTCTTAGCATAATCAATATCAGGATAAACCGAATTCGCCACCAAATCAAGATCCCAGCTAGCTTTTCTCATCAAACCAATCAAAATCTTACTAAACTTATGGGTTGCTCTACAAGCATCATGCAAAACAGAACCAAAAACGCGATCAGTTAAAAGAACATCACAAGCTGAATTCAAATTACCATACAATTTTTTGGATAATTTATTGTTAGCCCATTGAATCTCAGCTAAGTTCTTCCTCAAAGACGAAACGTCATTGTCTTTTTCATCAATCTCTTCTTGCAAACGGTTTGAAACCGTTTCCAAAGTTCTCAACTTGCTTTGGTTCTCTTGCACTTGAGCTTCCAAGCAAGACCCAAGAGACAACCCAGCCTCAAAATTTGGATTCTTTCGAAATTCCCTATAAAAACGCTTCAAATCAGACAATCTTTGGAGATGAGAAACCAAAGCTCTATCAGCTGCTTTCACACTTTCCTCCACGAACGGCACGTGCGAAGTTTGTAACTGAAGATAGGAAGCTTCAAAGGAAGAAACAGCAGCAAAAACAGAAGAAATCAAAGAGTCGGCTATCTGGGTATAGATGGTTCTATTCTGGAGACTGTTGTAAATCGAGGAAGAGGAATTTGGAGGTTGGTCGGGCTTGATGACGAGGACTTTTTGGTCGGTGATGAAGTCTTCAGTGGAATCTAGGAGGGAAAATCCGTCGGAATCGGGCAGGTGGTTGTTGTCATTGTCGTCGGCGAAGAACTCGAAAGTTTTGGTCTTGAAAGCCAAGGCGAATTTTTGAAACATTTCAGAGATTTGTGGGGGGTTAGGTGTTGTTGGAGCTGGATAGCCATCCATTTCTACAAAAGAAATGGAAAAAAAGAAAGAAAGGTTTTTACTTAGTTATTCGTTTGTCTCTGTTTTTGGTCTCTGGTAGGGAAAGAATCGTCTGTTTTAGTTGTGCTTTGGATGCCTTGGAAGCAAGCAAGGCATGTGGGTTTGGCTTGCTGGACTTTTAAATTTTAATTCCCGTTTTCTCTCTCTCTATCTGTCTTTCTTTCTTTCTTTCTTTCTTTTCTTTCCTTTCTTTTTCTTTAGTTTTTAGTTTTTTTTTTTTTTGCCTTTATTTATTTATTTATTTTTTTAACTTTTAATGTTTTTACTCCCCTTGTTTTGCTGACTTTTTTGTTTTTAGGAATTTTGGTCAACGGTAATAAGGGGCAAGACTAGGATGACAGTTGAGTTATGTTTTTTTTTGTGACCGATCGATCTGGTTTCTTCTTTTGTCTGACTTTGTCCTTATCCTTCCCTTCTCACTTTTGTCTTTTTGCCAAGGCAAAGCAATGCAGTGCAGTGGAAGCATGGAGCTGAATAATTTCATTGGGAAATGAAGAAAATGATTCCCGTAATTAATTTGGAGGTGTTTTTATTTTATTAAAAATATTCATCTTCGGGGTCATGTACACACATATTTAGATATAAACATATGAATATTATGTTCTAAATATATAAAAAAATAAATATATTCAAATCTAACATTTATTTTTAAATTCGAATAATATAAATATAATTGCCCAAACGAATCTTTATTGTTTACAAACAAAATCTTAATAAATATCTTTTGAATCCGAATAATATAAATGTAATTACTCAAACGAGTCTTTATTCTTCACAACCAAAACCTTGTTATATATATATATATATATAAATATATAATCACGAAAACCCAAAAAGATAAATTTAAATGGCACATTCGTTTCAGGATATGAAACTTTCACTTTGATGTCCAAAGAGAAATGGAAATTCATAAGTAGAGATTATTAATTCAAATGAAATGTAAGCTCGAAATGAGACTCTCATGCCTTTGCCTTGCGCGCCTACAACAATCAGTTGCTAACAACATTGCAAGAAAAACATGAGTTAATTAATCTGAAGGAGGAGAACAAAAATGAAAGTTCGAACAACTTTCTTTCTATTAGTACAAACATATATATATATATATATATATATATACAGTGCAACAGAATCTCCCGATATAATCGGTACTATGTATAACTCTAGCAAGAAATATCCAGATAAGCCAAGCCTTTTAGAAGTACTAGGCTGGTTGGGATTCCTCAAAGTAAGCGGTTGACTAGAAAGAAAGGAATAGTTGTTTGGTTGAAAATTTGAGCCATGATTGGGAAATTAGGTTAGGGTTTGTTACATGAGATAAAGAGTTGATGAGAACCCATTTGTAAATATGCAAAAAGAACTAAATCAGCTGATAGGTTGAAACTCTAGTTTAAAAGAAACTAACAGTAAAAAGAAGAAGATATTGCATCTTAATTAGGAGTAATTAAGGCACAGCTAAATCTCTATTATTGGTATCTTAATGACACTTTTGTTTCCTAAAGCAAGAATTAATTTATATTCCATGGCATCTTAACAAAATATTATGCTTTAATCTTGAAATTATGCACGTTTTAAAGTTGTTCAATTTTGAATACAAATGTTTTAAATTCAAGTGGCCATGGCATGCAGCTGCAATGTCAGGATTCTGATCTCCTAGCTTCCAGGCTTTGGACAACTTCATAACTAATTTTAGTTTATAATAAGGGTTTTGTTAACGAAAGCTCTTAGAGTACTTTTTAAAGTTAATTAATATATTATTTATGATAATAACACTATATTAAATGTAGTAGTTGATAATTTTATTTATCTTTTTTAATATATTGAATGAAAATATTATTATATATATAATTTTAAAAAGTTTCCTTAAGACAACGATCAAAAGTACTTAAGAGCTGCAACTGACAATCAGGGAATAATTTATCATGATTCATCATAATTAGACCTGCTCACGGGCCGGGCAGCCCGCCCGACCCGGCAAGCCCGGCCCGTATTGGGCTGGACTTGGGCAGGATATTTTGTGTTCCGGGTCGGCCCAGCCCGGAACAGTAATTTTTATTATAATAATATTATTTTATTTAATTTTAATTATAAAAAAATAAAAAAAATATTTTTTATTCTAATGAACAGTGTTTCGGGCCTAAACGGGCAGACCGGGCCGACCCAGAGAAAAAAACCGGGCCCATGAGCAGCTCTAATCATAATCTATCACATGTGACATTGATTTCGTTAATCTTATGCAAGTGATCATGGTGTCCCTCTAGTTTTGTTTTCGCACTGACCTGCCAGCTAGATAATATTATAGTATAATTTTGTTAAAAAGACCATTACATAATCTTTTCATTTTTTAATGCAAACTAAAATAACTTGCCCCATATAAAGAACAATATTTTTGAGATAAGGTTTTTTTCCCCTTTCCCTCCCTCGTGTTAGTTAGTGAATATTAAAGATGATAATTGATTGTAAAAAAGTATATATTCAATATTATTTAATTCGATTTTTACGAATTCAGATATTGTGAATTCGGATAATTTTTGGATTTGTATATTATATTTATTATCCGTAGCGGATTCAAAACAAATTCGGATAGAAACTTTTGGATATCCAATATTCGAATCCGTTTTGATTTTGATTTCGGATATTGTCAGATATTCGAATCCGTTATCCGAATCCGCTTTACTTATACGGATTTGGATATCCGAATTAGATATCCGTTTCTATATTTAATTCTTGTTTAATTTTATATTTTTATCTTTAAAATTTTGATTTAATAAATTCGGATATTTAACGGATTTGAATATCCAATGGATATTATTATCTAAATCGGATGCAAATGCGAATTTGAATAGTAATATTCAAATAGTAAACGAATAAAAAAAATTTAGATATCATATAAATTAAATGTATTCGAATTTCAAATATTTCAAAAATTGTAGATTCTAATCCGCTACCATTAAGAAATGTCATGATGACTAAATAGGAGCATATCAGTCAAAATCATTTGGATTTTCTACTACTGCTATCAAATAGAAAAAGGTAATTTCATCAGATATATGTAATTAAGGGTGAAAATAAATACGGTTGATTCAGTTTGGACTTTGGAGTTTTTGATTAATTTATAATTTAGAAAGAAAGCTTGGTTTTAGACTGTAGATTATCTGTGGCCCCAACTGGCAATTGAAAGAAAAAACAAAACCCACCTTTAACTGCCCAAAATGAAGCGAAATAAGCACATTCCCTTCTCAGATTTAACGCCCTATTGTGGGTTTTGAGTTCGAATTGGATTGGGGCACCTCGAACAAACTTGAGCTTTTTTTTTTTTTTTTTGATAAGTAAGTGTTATATTTATCCAGAAAGCAGTTAAACTGCTACATCCAACATCATGTGCAACATGTACTTAAAGCTATACATACTTAAACAATACTTGAACAAAACTTAAGACTACTAATCAATCAGGGAACAATAGCAACATACTTCAGCAATACTTAAAGCTATACCAGAATGGACAAAGATCCTAGGAAAAAAGAGACAGTCCCCAATCTGCTTCCAATCTTCGGTTCACTTCATCAGGACTAATGTTCTTGAGCCCCAACAATCGCATTCTGATGATCTCTTTTATCTGCTCAATGATGGCTCCTTGTGTGGATTGAAGGCGATTAAAACACCTATTATTTCTCTCCCTCCAGATCGAGTAAAGAAAGGCACTCCATGATAAACGCAAAATAACAGAAATGAGAGTTTTTCCTCTGATTCTGTTTACTGCCCATTGCAGCTCTGCTTGCCAGCTCCTTATGCTTCTATGAAGTTGACATAAGCATAGTATATGCCCCCAGATTTCCTTTGAATAGTCACATTCAAAAAATATATGATTCCGGGTTTCTTGCTCAGTTTGACATAGCTCACATTTGCCATCCACCTCCATGCCCCATGACATCAATCTGTTCTTTGTAGGCAGTTTGTCCAATATAGCCATCCAAGCTACCAGTGCATGTTTAGGAATATGAAATGGAAACCAGATCAGTTTATCCCACTCCACCTTGTCCTGCCTAGGCCTGAGATCATTCCAAACCTTAGCCACCATAAAACTGTTCCCAGGGAACTTCCAAGTTAGAGCACCATTCTGGTTGGAGGTGAACCTCAAAGCCAAAGCCCTCAGCTGAAGCATTTTACGCCATGTCCAGCTGCTTCCTGGGGAAGGTTGAACCTGCCACACTGTTCTTCCTTTCACCAATATTACCCATTTATTGGGTAACTTAAGTCCGATTTATTCTCACAGTTGGAATCAGGCCCATTTTTCCAGCATTGCCATTTCATACAATAATATAAATCTCCTTTCCTTATTAAGCCAATATTACACTATCCCCCAGAGCCACAAACCTGCTCGAAGCTGATTTTCGTTCATTTCCCCGTCTGCTCTTCCTTGACGCAAAAGATAGGGTTAATTTGTACTCCGCTAGGAAACCTATTTAGACATAACTAAACTCTTTAAATCCACGAAAGCTGGGATGACAGGCAACATCATCGACGTTGAAACCCAATCGGAGTCGGACTCTCGTAACTCAAACATTCTAATCAGAAGTAATGAAAGCTCTTCAGGACTAAACGAGACCGTGAAAGTGAAAGAAATGATGTGTGAAGCAGAATCCCATCCTGGTTCCGACCGCCATGAGAGAACAAGGCTCTTTACGACTTTGCGGAGATTTCAATGGCA